>JAQQAC010004778.1:15688003-16057369 GCA_029783875.1 Phataginus tricuspis | reverse complement strand
CAGTTCTTGATTCTCCCTTCCTTCTCCCTTCCACTCTCTCCTCTGTTTTCCCTCTCTCTGTCTCTCTGTCTCACAAGAAGCGGAGGCTAAGCTCTAGGAGTGAAGGTGCAGAATGAGACAGACAGAAGCTGAGAGGGCCATGAGCATGCAAGTCCCTGGGAACTCAAAGAACTGGGAAGCGTTATAGGCTTTGTAGACAACAGCGTTTGGGGCATTCCAAGCCAATCATACCCTCTCTCTGAGGGATGAGGGAACCCATTTGATGTATGGGTCACATTCTCCATCTGTCCTTGTAGTTCTCCCTCCTGTATGAAATCTCTAGCAAATCTTCCTTGATCCCCCAGTGGCCGCCTTATGGATGAGGGCCAGCAGCCTCTTGTGGTTATGTTTGGTGAGACTGACACCGGCGTATAAATAGTTAAAATGACTAAGATCAGTGAATGAATCACCACATCTCAGCAGTGACGGGGTCCTAAAGGAATAACCAAACCCCAGTTAACCTCAGCCTGCACATGCCAGACATTGTTTCAAGGCATCATTTTTCTTTGTAAGGAAACCAAGAATGTGGGCACAGCGGCAGGGACTCGTTACTCACACTGGTTTCCCACAAAGCAGATATTCCAGGGCAATGGCTTGGTCAAGTAGCACATCTGAGTTTGCTTCTGCTTAGACAGCCAACATAGCTTGTGTTGTTAGTTGACAGCCCTGGACCTCCTACCCCTAACTCAGCAGTGACACAGACTACAAAGGCAGCAGGTGGGGGAACCCTCCACACACTCATACTTCTTAGGCAGAGACAAGAATTCCTTCTCAGCCAGTGCGTGGTTTTCTCCAACAATTGAAATACACTGTTCTGCCACCAGCTCTCCAATTCTCTGACACCAACTGTGTATCCTACAATTCAATTCTGACTGAGCACAGACCCAGAGTTTAAAGGCTCAGGCCCACAAGACTGAACCTTTTCAGGGCCCAGCCACAAAGGAGTCCTCAGGCTTCCTGTTCTTTTCTGCTCAGCTCACAACCAAATGGGGCTTCTCACAATCGCCTCTCAGGTTTGACAATTCCCCAGAACGATTCTCAGACTTAGGAAAGTGCTTTACTTATAATTAACAGTTTATTATAAAGGATACAACTCAGGAACAGCCATTTGAAAAAGACGTGCAGAGCAAAATATGGGGAGGCAGATGGTTCAAGCTTCTCTGCCATCCCTAGGCATGCGGTCCTCCCAGTACTTCGATGTGTTTACCAACCCAAAAGTTCCCCCAAACCTCATCATTCTTAGTATTTTATGGAGGTCCCATTACTTAGGCATGATTGATTAAATCATTGGCCACTGCTGATTGAACTCAATCACTAGCTGTTTCCCATCTCCCAAGGTAGGTCATGGGGCTGATGGTTCTAATCCATTATGTAATTGGTTTCTCTGGTGACCAGCCCCCATTGTAAAGCTATTGAGGGGCCCACCCACCTTGACTCACTTCATTAGCATAAACTCAGGTATGGTCAAAGGGGCTTGTTATGAATAACAAAGTCTCCTATCACTCAACAAATCCCAGTGGTTTGTAGATCTGTGCCAAGAACCATGGAAAAGACCAAATACATTTTTATTATTAAAGTACAACTGGTAAAAACCCATGAGCAATGTGTGTGGGAAGACAGATAAAGCAGAACATAGAGTGAATATAGGCTCGAAATCTTTTTACTTCTGGCTTAAGATCTACCATTTGGGAGGAGTCAAGAGCTAATTCAGATTCACCTAAGGATCTAAGGACACATAAGCCAGGAATTTGGTGTTAGGTGGAAGTTTGAGTGTGTTACAGAACCAAAATTCAATTGAGTAAATTAGATCTAATTGGCGTTATGCAATGATTCAGGAATTGGGCGGTATCCCATCTAACAAATGGAAGGGTGCTCCATGGAGTTGTACAGAATAGAAGGCTCTTAGAGGCAGAAACAGGTGGGACAAGGAAACTATTGGCAAAAGAAAAGAAACAATTATTTCAGGCAAGGTCACCTTCCCTTGAGGGGGGAGACAGGGGGTTCTTCTCAGGCAGATTATTCACTAGGGCTGATCAGGAAATTCCAGATTGATTCGTTTAACATTCCACTCCTGGGAGAGTCTGAAAGGTCGAGGAGGTTATGTATTAAGGCTTGGTGGGGCTTTAGTGTAAGTGACTCCATTTAGGCCCCATGATTTCTTTTTAATAGGAGGTAGCAAGGCAGGTACCAGAACGAGGAGAAGCAGGCTGAGTGTGAGCCCAGAGGACCAACAGGCAGCAGGGGAGTCCTCGGACCCCCACAAATCTATCAGCAGCAATCAGGGCTGCACAGTGAGTCCAGGCATCACTTAGGGATATTTTTAAGCACCGGGATGCTCCTTGACTGAAGATAAGATCAGGGAAGGAATGGAAATGGACAGACGTCACTACTGTAAGCTTCAGAGCTGCATCGTAGCTGATGGTTTTGGCTTGTGTCACTGTTAAGAACAAGAGGTGCCTGGTCTTCCTAACGCTAGAGGTCTGTCTTTTTACTCCATAATTAAACACACTCCATAACAGGCAGCCTTTCTCTTACTGCTGAGTGGTTTCAGGTTCTAAAATATTAAAGAAATATTTTTGGTTTTCCTGGCCACAGATGGATCTTAGATTTTGAACCCTTCTGTAGGAAAATACAGTGTTAAATAATAACGAAAATGGGCTATTTCTAGCTTTCTGTTCTGCTTATGCTTTCACTGGCCCTTTATAAGAAATTTTTGCTCGGAGGGAGGCCCAGTCAGTACAGAGTAGATACCCAGATGCAAGACCAAGACATTTATGCAACTTGACTGGTTCAAATAAAAATATTGAAACTACAGAACCCTCTTGGAGATTTCCTAAAAACTATGACCCCTGACCGTAAAAATTTTAACCTATATTCTTTTTATTTTGATAAAAGGGAAAGAAAAAAAATTGAGACTATTTTCTTACTGAAAATAGCCTTGGTCCTCATATAGTTTATTCACAAAGTAGAGCGTCCCAGAAAAATTTCTGATTCTGCTGCTATTAGCAATACTTTGCCTTAAATGGCTGTGATAGCTTGTGTTGTTAGCTTAAAACCCAGACCTTCTTTATAGGCAACCCAAGGGCAGCACTGATTCCACAGGTAGTGGGTGGAGGGTTCCCCTGGCATCAGTCCCCTTAGGCAGAGTTGGAGATGCCCTATTCACCCAGAAAATGCTCAAACACTGGATTGGTGGGAAGTCAGGATGCTGCAAAAACAGCACATGGCTCTAGTGTTTTCAAGGACCACACAGACAAACGACAGAGAGTAGTTTTGAGGAAAATCAGTGTCAGAAACTAAAAACATGAAAACCAGAAAAGCCAGTAAGTACCATGATGAACAGGCAGTCATGGGGTCACCGTGCTGCAGTATGAATGCAAGTGAGATTTTCAGCTTGATGTTAGCAGAGCACCTTTCTATAAAGCATTACGTGACTAACACTGTAAGGAGAGCCTTCAGCCCAGGACCATACAGTCCTGTTCTCCAACCAGCTGCAAAAACTTCCTTTCATTCAGCTGCAAGGCTGCAAACATGCCTTTGAAAACATAAGACAAATTCAGAGCATGAACTTTTTTTCTTATTATTTTGATATGGAGTCCATAGTACACATTTTAAATCCCCAGACAGATATGTTTGGATTATGTGCCGTGGTGGAGTGCATCAAAGTCAGCACGTGGAGAATATCCAGCCAGTGGTCCTCAACCTTCCCAGTGCATCTGAATCACCTTGGGGAGAATTAAAAAAATACTAATGCCCTGCTTCCTCCCAGAGATTTTAATTCAACTGGTCTAGGGTAGGACGAGCATTTCTTAAAAAATAAAAACAAAACCCTTACTGATGCTAATATGCAATCAAGATTGAGAATTATTTCCTCTTCACTTTCAAGATGAGGACCCTGAAGCACAGAAAAATCAGAATTTTCAGTTGTGCAGCTGACAAATGGTGCAGTGGTAGAGCTGGGATTCATCTCAAGTATTTCTGTCTGCAAGTTTCTCCCCACCCCCCAGTACATATACCCTATAACCTCAGTGTGGCTAAGTTGGTACCTAGACCCCAGGCCCCCTGCATTCCTGCCCACTGATTTTTCTGCCATCCCAAAGCCACAGCCACAGCCACTCTTTTCCTAGCTCTTGACATCCTGGAAAGGGGGTCGACAATCCCCCTTTGCTTAGGTGCTGCACAGGTTGTGTCCCAGAGCACACGAAGCGGTTTCTTTAGCTTAAACATTACACAAAAGTATCTTCGACCCAAGTGCTTGTCAGACTCAGATACTCATCTGCTATGGGATTCCAGTACCAAGCTTCCAGAAGACTTGAGAGTATCTGAGACTTGGTTTTCACTTGAATGAGTCAGCTAAAAGGAGGACAGCAGCTGAACTAGGTGATTCAGGTTAAAAAAATCCATCTCCTTTGTCTACCTTGTTTAGGAATCTTCTCATTTATAGAGATTCTAGAAGAAACCTACTTTTCATTTCTACAGCCTCTTTTTTCATGCTGTAGGGAAGGGGAAATTCCCATGGCCAGGATGCTCAACTGACTGTAACCTACCTGCCCGCTGCACGTGTGCCATGATGTCATAATTGGCATACTGCGCAGGCGCAGGCTCACAGTGGTGTCAGTGAGCCATTATTGGCTGTGTCGCTGTATAAAGAGCTCCGCCCAGTGCTCTGGGTGGAGACGCGGAGGCGGAGAGGGAGGCTGAGGATGCCGACTGGCAGACGTGGGCGTGATATTTCACAGTGATCACATGAGGTAGGTATCTTTTTCATCCACATCTTTTCAGCTGATGAAACTGAGGCCCAGAGAAGTTAAATAATTTTCGCAGGGTCACACAGCCAGCAAGTGGTGGAACTAGAATTCTTGACTTGACACCACGAACCCTACTTTGAGCTATCTGCATCCAGCGTGCTGGTCTTCATCTGCTATCCCCTCCAGCCTGTGTACAGGAGGCATGGGCTATAATATGGAAAAAATCTGACATCCTAAAATTAAGTGACATAAGGTCTGGAGAATGGGAGAGAGAGAAAAGGGAAAGTAATCGGTCATTAACCATGGGCCATAGCTAACCAGAAACCCCGCCTGGATGAAGTCACATTAATAATCATCTAGAAGGTTCTCAGAACCACCACATCCCCCTTGCCCCTGACCAGTGTCTGACCACCATCAACAACCAATCACGAGCCTTCCCTGTGGACTAACCTCCTACCCCAGAACTTCTCCTGCTTCATGTTAGCCTACCTTCCTTATCTGTAGCCAATGTGAATTTAACAGACTTTCTTTCCTTGAGATCCCTCATAAATATGCTGTTTCTCGAGTCTGGTGGGCATGTTGTTTCTGTTAACCAGCCTTCCTAGTGGTGAAGCAGAAACGTCCTGTCCCACGTGTCAGTTCTTTTCTCTGGATGCATCTATACCAGCTCAATACATCCTTTCATTTCAGAGATCTCTCAGTATTTAGAGTTTTTGGTTTATCAGCTGCGTAAAGGACTTTATCCTAGCAGTATTTGTTCTTTGTATGCAAAGGAAAAGATTTCCCCTTTCCACATCAGTGGTCTTCAGAAAATAAGCTGCGAAATACTTCCACACAGAGAGATCAGGTCTTTGTGGATACCTGCCTCTGAAATGAACCAGAGCTTTCTGCTGACCCTTCATCAGAGACTCCTGGGGAGGTGAGATCTGCCTCCCAGAGCACCTGCAGGCCCTGCTAAGGGGCCTGAGGGAAAATGAAGGTAAATGTTAGCAGTGACACCTTCAGGCACAGAACTGTTGTTCAACAGGAAAGATGTGACCTCTAGAAATGTATTATTTTTTTTGTAATTTTTACAGTTCAGGAAACTTAGAGGTCTTGATGTCTTAAAAAACCTTGCTTTAAAAATTATTTTAAAAACTCAGGTTTATTGACAATTTTAGAAAAATAGGGAAAGCATTTTTAAAGTCGCCTATGATTAATATTTTGAATTATAGGGTTTAAGTGGGTTTTAAAACCCTTAAATGAAAGGGTTTTTCTATTTGTATATATTTCACTCATGAAGTGAAGATCAGACCTACATGGGATTTAGTGGGCCACACCTTTTTGCTGTTTTGAGGTAAAATATGTCGTAAGTAACTGAGTGTAACACACTTTTACGTGGAAGGCAAAACCCACATGATTGCCCCCAGGTAAATAAAACATTACTCATCCCTCATGACGGCCGTGGCTGCTTCGTGCTCATTCTCCCCCTTGACCCCCACTTGCTCCCAGAGGCATCCAGGATGTTCCGGACTCTTGTGATAACCACTCCTAATTCTACTTCGTCACCTATGCTTACACCTTTAAACGATATAATTTAGTTTGCTTATTTTAAAAATGTTTCTAAATGGAACCGCACTGTATTTTTTCAAGATTGATGCACTTAACTATAGATTGGTCATTTTCGTTGCTCTAGAGTATTCTATTATTTAAATATACATGCAATCTTATTTTAGTTATTATGAATATTTCTGTCATTAAATATTATCCTAAAACATGTTTTTCCTCTCTTATATTTTACAAAAAGTTGTGACTGCCTCCTGGTCATGTCCTATGCTACCCCCAGGAGTAATAAGCACAGTGAACAATTTGGTAGACATCTTTCGCTATTATGCCTAACTTATAGATGTACTATATATTCTTTTGTTTAAATATATATTTATATATGTTAACAATAAGTGTATGTAGACATATATTTCATGGAAAACTATGCATAGACTTACATTTATCAATTTATATTTTAAATATGCAGTATGCAAATTTACATGTCTATCATCTATGTAAAGAAGGTCCAATATATACCTTTCAATTTTTTATAACCAAAATATCAAATTCATGGCAGAAGAATCTAGACTATGCATGTGGAGTAGAGATTATTGGTGCCCCACTCATAGACCTTACTGACCACAGTACCAACCCCAGTTGCCCCAAGTACTGCAGCTAAGGGCTTACATCTGTGATCTTCTCTGGAGAACTGCCCTTGGCTGATGGGGCCACCTCGCCTGGACATGCTGGAGAGGCTCTAACACCACTGTCCTCAGAAGTAGCTAATTGACTGACGAGGGGGTACCAAGATCCACCCACTCATTGTAAGGCTGGACTAATCTGGAACAGAAATGACAATCTGGAACAATCTGAAGCACTGGCTAAAAATTACTGGCAGGAACTGGGAGATATGCCCAGCAGTAAGTCTTCAGAGCATTGGATTAAGAAAGGAAGACTATAAAGCTAGATCAAGGAGAGTTTGTCAAGCATGGGGACAAGTTTTAATGTACTGCCTGGGTGGCTCTTGGAAGCTTGGGAAAAGTGATGACTCACATTAAATAAAATAGTCTTCCATGGAAGAATGTATAGTAAAGCATCAGAGGCTCAGTGAAGTGGGCATGTAGAATGGCTCTACTATAGAAGACCAGAAAATACACTGGCTAACACCATGCTGTGCAGAAGGGCTGGATGCCATGCTGTTATGGGAGTGATAAGGGATGCACTAGTGTGAGGCCACTGGCATTACTGAGTTCAGTGGTGGCTGTCCTCTGGAGGCAGCAGCTAATGGTTGGAGATGCTATTACAGACCTGGGTTTCCTTGTAGCAGTGACGATGATAGAATCCCAGAATAGCTGAGACCAGGAATCAGCTACTAACCTGCAGAAGCAACTTGGACATAATCACCAAAAGGGCAGCAAGATCAGAATGTTAGCCCAAGAGATAGTTCACAGATCATGGTATTCTTATGGGCAAGAGATGTGGGTATTATATAGTAAATATAATCAAAAGACATCCAGAATGGATGACAGAAGAGCTGTATCAGTTACCCCAAAGGAAATTTTTCTTTCCCAGTTTTCAGAACTGAGCCAGTTCTCAGCCCCAGAGCCCATTAACGGAAGGAGAGGCCAGAACCCTGTGAGCAAAGACTGTACGTCAGCATGGTAAATATCTATGGCATTGAGTCCCTCTGCTCTTGCCTAAAGACATCATTGGCTATCTACCCAGGTAAGAGCACACTGGGGAAAAGGGAAGAGCCACACCAGTTGAGCACTGGTGGTTACAAGATTCAAGGTGGCACTGTGCCCCAGGGCCACAAAGCACCACCCCGACACCAATGGAATAAGAGTTTAAGGGGGTCATTCAACCAATGAGTACTGATCCAGGTCCATCTCAGTGTCCACTGGAATTGGTACACTGGCTCATATTCCCAGTTCTTAACCATATAATGGAAATGGACATATTAAGATGCTGGCAAAATCCTTATGTTGGTTCCTTGACCTATAAGCTCAAACTATAAACTCTAAAGAGCTATTATAGTTAAAAGGCCAAACAGAACCCCTGAAACTCTCCCCACCCCAGCCAAGATGAAAATGTAAAACAATCATCATTTCATTGAGGAAATGGCATTTCTGTGTCACCCTCAACAATTTAACCTTCAACATGGAGCCAGAAGTGCAGGAGCGGTGGTCCTGCAAAAACCAGATGGATCGTGGAAAATGACGGAGCACTGGGGCAAACTTAACCAAACAGTAAAACCAATTGCAGCTGCTATACTGGAAGTGGTGTCTTTTTTAGAGAATCTGGTGAGCGGCATGAAGCTATTGATCTGGCAAATGGATTCTTTTCAATACCCATCAAATAGGAGGGCAGGAGCAATTTGCATTCACATGGGTATGAATGCAATATACTTTCATGGTCTTGCCCCAGAGATGTGTTAATGCTCTTGCTCTCTGTCATTGTATTGTTGAAAAGATCTGGGCCCTCTGGACATTCTGTAGAACACCACATTAGCCCACATTGCGGACGTCACGTAAGCTGGACCTGATGAACAAGAAGTGGTAAGGCGCATGCACTCTAGAAGGACAGAGATAAGCCCTACAAAGATGTAGAAGCATGATGCATCAGTGAAACATTCAGGGGCCCTGTGTTCTGGAGAAATGAGTCATCCCTTCCAAAACAAAGGATATGTTATGTTATTGCTCTGTGCCCCTCCTACTGCTTACAAAGCAGCACATGGCTTGGTTGGCCTCTTCAGGTTTAGATGCAGCATTGATGCACTTGGGAATACTGCTCTGGCCCATTTATTTATTGCAGAAGCTGATAGTTTTAAGAGGGCTCAGATCAAAAACACCTCTAAAGCAGATTCAGGCTGCAGCATAAGCAGCCTGGCCACTTTGGAGTTTCCAGCAAGCCCCAGTAGGGAACTCATGGAGTTTTCTATGAATTCTTGGGATCTTGATCAAAGCTATGCCATCTGCAATGGGGAACCACACACCATCAAAACCACACACACACAAACAGCTGATCTGCTACTGATAGAGACAGAACATCTAACTGTGGGACATCATGGAGCCAGAACTGAATAAAATGAACTGGGTACTGGCAGACTCACCAAGTCATATGGTTGGGAGGCCATTGCAAGATAGAAGCAATGCACTCTGGATGGAGCTAGAGCAGGTGCAGAGAGGACCAGTGGCCCAGATGCCAGACCTCTGTGACCCCTTCCACTGTTATACCCAGACTTCTCCCTCAGCTCACCTCTTTGACCTCATGGATCATTCCCTATGTTCAGCTGGCAGAGGAGAAAAACTATGCTAAATATACAAATGGAAGTCAGCTCAGTAGGCTTGTGTGAACTGAAAATGAAATTCTGCTTCATAGCCTCACTTAGGGGTGGCCCTGAAGAACAGAAATGAGAAGAATGTCAGGTGGTACTCATGGCCATCCATTTTGTGTGGAGAGATCATTGATTCGAGATTAGAATATATGTAGGCTCATGGTCAATGGAAAATGACTTAGATTGTTGGTCAATGGCCTGGAAGAAGAGGCAAGGAGGTCTGGGAAGAGGCATGTGGGTGGAATATGTGTGAGTGGACACCAAGTGTGATGACTTGGCATTGTTGCATTTCCTTCCTACCATGAACATCTTCTGAAGAAGAGGCACTAAGCACCCAACTGGGTATGTTAACTCAACCAGTTAATGACAGCCAACCTCTGTCCTGGGTCCCTCCATTGTTTAGATCATGAGCTTATGAATGGAGTTGCCATGATGGTGGAAATGGAGGCAACGCATGGACCCCACAACATGGCTTCCCCTCACAATGAATAAGACTTGCCAGGCTGGACTTCTGCTGGATGTCCGAGCTTACAGAAGAAAAGAGCAATGCTAAATACCTATATAGTACGATCCCATGGATAAGACCAGTTAGCTATTGTTAGTCATTCCATTACACTGGGCTCTTTCTACTTTACAAAGAGCAATTCATCTTAACTAAGAGTGACATGAAATCTGAATAACAGTTTGCCTTCCTTGCCTGCCCTTGCTCAGCCAGCACTATTACTCCAGAATAGGCTCGATCTTGATACGTGCAATTTTCTGTAGTATCTCCTCAGTCCAAGGGTTGGCAGAGGAGGCATCGAAATGGTCACATGAGCATAGGACCTGCTGGTCTTACCACATACTGTATCATCCAGAAGCTGCCAGCCTGATGGAATAGTAGAATGGCTTCTTGAAAATGCAGCTGAGGTATCAGCTTTGAGGCAACACGCTTGAAGCATCGGGCCTTTCTTCTGGCTGGGTCTCCCAAACCTGGAATACTTGGGTCCAGGAACCAAGCAGTGAAAGTAGCTGTGCCCCTTATAAATACCATTTCCAGTTTCTCTCTTGAAGAATCTGTGTTTCCTGCTCCTGAGTCTGAGTCTTAAGGTCCTGATTCATGCAAGGCTTGTACTTCCATCAAGGGGCAAAGTGAGAGTCTCATGAACCTTAGAGCTACAGCTACCACGTGGTCACTTTGGGTTCCTTGTACTAGAAGACCAGCAGCCAAAGAAAGTAGTTGCCATGAGTACTGAGAAGGGTTGTGGCCTGATCATCATGAGGAGGTAAAATTGCTGCTAAGGAAAGCAATCTGGGAGTTGATCTACCTGGGTGCCTTCTGGTTTGCCCACGCCCAGTTATGCCTATGAATGGGAGGTAGAGAAGGGGAAGATAAGGTCAGCTAAGGCCTTGAGCTTGAGTGCAGCAGCAGGAGTGCGATTCATGCTCTTCCTAAAAGTTGCCTGAGAAACTGCGACCAGGCAGAGTTCTGGAGATGCTGTATCTGGACAGAGAGAACTTAAGGGACAGAAGCACGTGTAGCTTAGTGGCCCAGGGGGAGGACATTAGCACTTCCACTGATTCCTGGTCCAGATTCCCTTTATTGCTCTGTGAACCCATCCCTCAGCTGCTGCAAGTACTTGCGGCTAATGATTGACACCCGCGGCATCCCCATCTTCCCTCTCTTGCTACCATTTGGTTGCACCTGCTGACTCTGATGTGACTGCAGCATTGATGGGAACCACTTTCCTCCACTGGTAATCCCACAGCTTCCCTAGCACCGCGAGAGGGATCTGGCTCCCTGTGGCTCCTCAGAGCAAACCACACCAGTCTGTGACTGTTCATCGGACTTGACTTCATTTCAGGGGAAATGTCCTTCCTCACCCAGAGAGTGTGATCTTGTTTCCAGAGTCCAAGTAATTCAATCCGTCTTCAACATGATCCTCATATAGTGTGGCTTAGTCAGCCTTAGAGCATCCAATTCATGTTCAGTTCCTGGGGGTCTATCCTTTGGCACAGTAATTCTCAACCAGGGGTGATTTTTCCCTCCAGGTGGACATTTGGCAATGTCTGAATATATTTTTTGTTGTTACAACTGGATGGGGGAGGAAAGATGCTCCTGGAATCTAGTGGGTGGAGGCCAAGGATCCTGCAAAACATCCATGGTGCATAGGACACCACCTCCTTTGTTCCCAGTGAAGACTTACCTGGCCCAAAACGTCAGTGGTGCATAGATTGAGAAACTCTCCTTTGGAGAGAGAAGTCCTTCCAGTCATAGTCTGGCTTTCCGATAAAAGTCTGGATAAGAACGTCCATCCATCTGTCAAAAGCAAAAACGCGTTTTAGGCACAAACTACATGGGATTAGTTTAGGTCCAATTTATGGAAAAATAAATCTCCCGTTCTAGTTTAACCTTCTCTCTAAAAATGACATTTGTAGTTTACTTCGTTGAACATACACTTTCATATTGTCCAGTGTGAAGCACTATATTTAGATCAGTTCACCGATTCTAGGAGAATTAGTTCTATATTTGCTTCATATCTATACTGCTAGAGGGGTGTGTCTTCTGTAGATAGCTTCTACCTTCTGCCTTAATTGTGATTAAGAATTTGCAGTCCCACTAAAACAGTTTTTAACTTCAAAAATGTAAAGCTATGTCCGCTACCAAGAAGAAAAGCAATTCATGCACTTAAGCAAATTTACATACACAAAATAAATATTGCCCAAAGCTAATTTAACATTTTGATATCGTCCCTACTGAAGATTTTCTGCAGAAGACACATCTGAACTGATATACTTTTAGATACGGAATTAAAAAAATTCTGAGAGGCGATATGTAGTAGTCCCTCTATATTATTTATATTTTGTAATTATATTTTGTAATACAATTTTGTATTGTCCATAAATTACTTTAAAGAGTACTTTAAAATTTTCTCCTTCTATGGCTTTAGACTTTGAGCATTTTTAGTTTTATTATTCTGGTCGGAAAAGGGAGCAGGAGAGAAATCTGTACCACTTTTTTTTTTGTAGAATTTGAGATTTTTTTTGTGATGTAAAATAATGACTATAAAAGAAAAGATTACATTCTGTGGATGCTGAATATTAAGTTTGATTGGTCAGTGATATCCTGTACAATAAATAGTTATTTTCAAGTACATGCTTAATTTCTGCCTGTTAGATCTGTCATGAATAGAGAAGTTAGTATCTCCACATATTACTGTGTGCCCAATTTTTTCAGAAGTTTTGTTCAATTTGTCTTGCTGTTTGACTACTCTCACAAATGTTTGTACCATTCATCAAAGGAGGTGAACCTCTGCTCCCCTCAATGTTTTCATCTGAAAGTGGTTTCTGGGATTTAGGTTTCCTTTTGTTTGAATTTGTCCAATGGTATCTTTGTCCAATATTTTAACATTCTGCCTACCATTGTTTTGGGTGTTTCTTACAGACATTAATTGGCTAGATTCTGGGAAAACAACTTGGGAGGCTTTGCCTTTTCAGAGAGGTATTTACCATCATCATCTGTTAGCACAAAAGTCTATTTCATGTTCTGACATACAGTCCTCTACTTCTTAAATATTGTTCTGTGCTGTTTCATTTGTTACTCCTGTTTGCTTTGTGGGCCGTATTTCTTTGCTTTTGCTTCCTCTGATGTGTATCTTTCGGGATTTCAAAAGCCCTCCTGTGCTTTACATGAACCAATTCTCAGAGTCAAGAAGGAAATGATTTTTTGAGTACACAATCCTCCACTCTCCCTTCTCCTCACATTTCTGAGTCTTGGTTAATATTAGCTGACATTTTAGACTCAGGTGTTTTTTTTTTCTTTTTTTTTGAAATCATCAATTTTACATTAGTTTTAGAGGAACGGTGTTTTGATTTTAGATTCCCTTTTACAAAACTAGATTTACATTTATCCTGGAGAAGACTAGGTAAGTAAATATGGGCCGTGTTTCCCCCATGTTAGTGCTGAACCCTATCACAGTTATGGAAATGACTCTCTATTTTTAAGTTCATCCATATTTCAGTATTCCCCAGCTAGTTGGGGACCATCTTCAAATAATTGTTTTCCATGGATCCTTTTCAAGCTCTTATTTAATAAAAACATCATTTTATTGCCTCCAGCTATGAAAAGAACTTGTATCTCAATAGTTTTTGCTGAAAGCTCTAGAGCTAGAGGTGTTTCTCCCTTGTCTTGTGGCATTAATGTTACAGATGAGGTTAGAGGTCAGCCTGGTTTTTTTCATTCATACGTAATCTTTTCTGTTAGCCAAGTGATTTTAGGGTGTATTGATCCTTCTAATGTAAACATTAGTCCAGAATTAAATGAACACATTCATATTGTTTTGCTTAGGACAGCAGGGAGCTTACAATCTGTATATAGACTTTTAAGCTTGAGAGAATGGAGGATTGGTTTGTATATTTTCTTTGATAATTGTTTGTTCTTCATTTATTCCAGCCTTTTCTCTCTTCAATCATCACCCATGGTCTTCCATTCTGTCATTTCCTTTATCATCATTTCCTTTTGGCCCTTTCCCTCTGCAATCCTCTGCATGATTTAATTTCTTTTGTAGCATCAGTGATGTCTCAGTCAAAATTTTTTAATCCCCAAAGTGTAATTTCTAGCAGCTTTTCATCCAGTGCAGCTTTATTCTGTAAATTTGATGTCTTTCCCTCTGCCACTATCACAGTCTTTGAACTTCATGAAGAATAGAATTTGCAGCCACTCTGGCACCTGGCTCTTCCCATGTCTGTGTCTTCCTCCTCTTAGGACACATTGCATAACATTCCTTCTACTTTATGTCCAATGCTTGTGGAGATTTAATCTCCAGACAGATTTTACAAAGACTGGAGATAAGCAGAGAGGAGGAGAAAGGACCAAATGTACTCTTGCTGTCTCAGAAAGACCTTCTCACATTCTGCTCAACACAGCTGCCCAGGTCTTGGTTTGCACTGATCCTGGACTGCAGATGACACATCTCCCGACCATTTCAGGGTCCCTTCCTCACCATTTGAAGCCTTTTATAAGTTCATCACTGCCTACCTTACAATGCAAGGATTCCCCCCAGACTCAAGCATGAGATTGCTGACTAGTCAAGGAAAGGTCACATTTTAAAACCACCCACTGTGTCATCATAGTTGTCCCATAATTCGGAGGAGACTGTTCCCAAATGGCTGCAGCTCAAAGGCCATTTTATTTTATTTATTTATTTTTAAAAATTTATTTTGGTATCGTTAATCTACAATTACATGTGCAACATTATGGTGATTAAACTATCCCCTTCATCAGGTCCCCCCACCAACCCCATTACAGTCACTGTCCATCAGCGTAGTGAGATGCTATAGAGTCACTACTTGTCTTCTCTGAGTTGTACAGCCCTCCCCGCGCCCCCCCTACCTTACGTCTGCTCATCGTAATGTCAAAGGCCATTTCAGACCGGGAGTGTGGACACTATCCTTCTCAGAGAAGAAAATAATCTCCAACTAGCTGTGGAAAAGGTATAAAGGATACAGGAGGTCTTCCAACTTGAAATAAAATTTATAACCAATTCCTGGAGAGGCAAGGATGAAGTTGGCCTTCAGAAATAAGTGGGACCGGGGACTTCAACATTGCTAGAACGCTTTCTTCATTCCCTGCCATTGTGTTGTTCTCTCTCTCCCCCTCCTCCCTCCCTCTCTCTTCCTTCTCCATCTTCCTCTCCCTCTTTCCTCCTCCGATCTGCACCAATCAGCTGAAGCTGGGAACACGGTTATGGGAGAAGATGAAATCTTCCGTAGGAACCGTGTGTTTATGAGTAAAGGAGTAAAAAAGTTTTGAGAAAACAATCATTACATTCCCAGAATAACTGTGGGAAGAAGATGGACAGACAAAAACCAACCAAACAAACATATATCTACATATCATCCCCTCTCTCTCTTCATCAGAAGTTCATGGAATCAAATACACACACACGCCCTTAAAAGTTAAGTAGCTTGTGGTGGGCATAATGCCAATCAGTCTGCAGCCCACCTCTATCCTGAGCCCTGCCATCAAGATAACTTTTTAACTTTTAATGGATTCCTCTAGTTTAAACCCCCATATTACCAAATATTATATCAGTACTATTACATTTCTTAATATAACTTATAATTATGTAATAATATTATATATTATTATAATTTCTATAATTAATAGAAATTATCTATTTTTTTGTTGATAATGAACATTCAATTCTCTTATACACTCACATGTACATATTGTCCTTTCTCTACCCCTGGTATAGTTAAATCGTACTTTGGCTAATTCACCAGTTTGAATTTATTATTATTCATTGCTGAGCCAAGTAGCATACTAGGAATGTTTTCCACAGTGTTTTCTTTTCCTGTGAGTTCATAATGACCTCACTTTTTCATTTCTTTGCTTTCTTCAGTTTTATTGAGAAACAATTGGTGTGTATCATTGTACAAGTTTAAGGCATACAGTGTGATGGTTTAATTTACATGTATTGTGAAATGATTACAACATATATATCACCATACATACATATAACCATATACATATGTGTGTGTGTGCATATATATGTATATATAATATATATATGTATAATTATTGTTAATACTTCTCACGCTCTCTAGCAGAATTACTAAAACACTCTGAATCTTATTTTTCCACATGATCAAGGACTTGTGTGCAGACAAGCTCAGAAATCATAGAAATGATGTGCTGAAGGAAAAGCCTTTCTTATTCCTCAGAACTGGAAATAACTTCTCATTTGAGAACTCCCGCAGATCGTGTGTCTCGCTCCCTCCCCTGACACCTTTCTGTCTTATCAGTCATTTGTCAGCGCATCTTATCTTGGCCCCTGGACTTGTCGCTCCTTGAGGCGGAGTCTCTGTCTAATTCATGGTCTTTAGCACCCAACACGTGCCCTGACGAGAGACCGCTCAATAAGCCCAAACGAGGGAATGAGTAAATAAACTCTGTAATCCACTCTGGAGCACTTTCACATTTCTTCTGGGTCCCTATTGAATGAATGCTACGGTTCTGGTGGAATGAGAGTGGAGTTAGTGGTCTGAATGCGTAGACTGTGCTGAGAGTCATATAAAAGAAAGTCAGAGCGTAAGTGTCAGAACCGGGGTTCCGAGCCAGGTCTTATTAAATCCCATGCCCTTGCCCACCGCCCTGCACCACATTCCAGGCTAAGCAAAGCAGGTGTAACTCCTGAATCCCGTACGTGTTCCTTGGTCGCTGAGACACTTCCCGTTTCTGTCATGGTGATGCCAGCCTGCTTTCTTCTTGGAAAAGTCCGTAATTTTTAAAAATGAATGTTTTTAGATTCCAGTAAACTTCTTTTTTAATGGATGCTCTCCTTCCACCTGAAAAGCTTCCAAAAAACAGTATTTGCGGTCTCTGAGCCCAGACTGCTCTGTGTTCACTGCTATGACACATTTTCTAAGACAACCTCCCGGGTTTGTAAAGACGTGAAAGGATTTCTCTTGAATGAGGTAGGGCCTGGTTTAAGCTTGCTTTCCATTTGGAAATCCCTGAAGACAAACACCTGCATTCTGGGTCATCCTAAGAGGCAGGTCTTCCCGGAAGAAAATAATCTCTCCGCTCTTGGTGGGCCTCTGCCACACCCACCAGTAGAGGGCGCCTAACCATCAGCAATAGTCTCAGAAACTTCCCTATAGGGTGCAGGCTTTACCTTTTACTTTCAAGCTGCCAGTTAGAGGCAGAATGTGCCAACCCATTTTCTCTTCATTTCACAACTGCCTTGCCTGCGGAAATGAGAGTGCCTCCGTGCAAGACTTGGAGGCGGGGATTTGGGGGTCCATTTGAGAGAGGAAATCAAAGCTTTCCCTGACCACTGAGGACTGGAATAAATTGTACGTGGGATATTGTTAATCCTGGCGTGGTATTTCCTGGTTCATCTCTAACAATTTAGCCACTGACATGTGTCTTTCTCAACTGTTTATAAGGCCTTGTCTGGGAAGAGAGCAAGTGTGTTTAATTTTCTTTAACACATTTGTATGAATTTATGCCAGATGTCGTGGAATAATGTGACCCCAGACAGCTAGCAAGGACTCTGGAGATTATTTAGTACACGCTGGTCCATATACACCACATGAGATCAGTGCCCAAAGAGGGGAGGGCCCTCCAATTATTTCAGAGAAGAACAAATATGAAAACCCAGCCCCTGATATCATCCTCCAAATCCCCCATTCAAAACTTTTGATCAGGAAATCACCTGTAACCAGCACTGGGTGAACCTAATCATACAGCAAGAGCCACTGGAGCAACAAGGTTAATTTATGAAGATTTTCAGAAGGTGTGGTGGGAGTCAAATGCATAGATCTGGATTAAATTTGTGCCTGGGGTTCAGACTGGTTCTAGTTTATGTAGACCATTTAAATTTCCTGATTCTCATGTGTGCCTTTGCCATCCTTCTGGATTATGATTTCCCATTTTTTTCCTATCCCAGGCCACCTCTAGGAGACTAGCTATTAAAAGAGATATTCACACCTCTTACCAAGGTTCATCAGCCCTACGTGATTTGCTGCCACCCTCTTCCGTGCCTCTTTACTTCCTAAGTACAGTCAGCACTTCAAGCTCATCCCTGCCACCTCATAGGGTCTTTGTTCTACCCGTTCTCTTTTCCTGCAATTCTCTTCCCTCTAATTTTCACGTGGCTTGTTCTTTCTTCTCCAAATCTCAGCTCTTCTTTCATGAAGCCATCCTTGGCCAGAGGATCTAACTGGTCATCCAGTCATTCTTTATCCCATCAACTTGTGTTAATTGCTTACATCACCCTTATAAACCATTGGTGATGTTCTCTATTTTGTACTTATTTCTTATCTCCTTGCCTACTCCTGTTCTAGAATTTGTGTTCCATGAATGCAGGGACCTTGTCTGCTATGTTCACTGTTCTATCCCCAGCCCTTTGGACAGTTTCTGATCCATGACAGGCACTCAAAAAACTGGACGGAAATGTCAGTCCGAGTTGTGTGCAGGAAGCTTTCTCCAGCCGGTCAGACAGTACCCCATAGCTACTTCCTTTTCAGAGGGGATTAAATATCATCATGATCTTTGAAGGTTTCCTTTTTTTTTTTTTTGAACAAACTCCTGGTTGCCGTTTGTGCCAGCCCTAAGGTCTGGATGGCTATGAGCTGGAGTAACCTCTTCCTCCATGCATGGGACAGTCTGTCTGGCTTCTTAATCACTGGCCACGGCTGCCTCCCTCGGGACTGATTCTCTCACCATCATAACCTTCACAGGGCAGAGTTGCACCCAAGTCATAGACAAATTGTGGGTGTAAATCAACTAGTGTCATGGGCGGAGCATCTTGAGACAGCCAAGGTGTGTGACGGGGTCTGCCCATTCTTAAAGCCAGTGCTCTCAGGGTCTACATGAGCTCCTTAGGGAGGGCGAGCTTAACCAATCTCCTTCATTAAACTAACGTTGAATCATTTGAAAGAGTTTTGCCTCTTCACATCTAGTACTATAGTAAGAGGAGTGCAGCTAAACTACGTGTTGGGGGGCAGTTTAGGAGGGTAAAATGGGAAGAAATTCCACTGCACACATCTGTTTAGCCATCAAGATCATGCCTTCCCCCTCCATTCTACTCTAAGGGCTGAAGATAAAAGTGGAGCTCTGCGTAAGGAGAGGGAGACAGCACTGGGTGCGCCAAGTTCACGGATCACCTGTTCTGTGCTCTGTGCCATCTTAAATGTTTCCTGTAGCTAGTTGTACCCGACTCTCATAACAATCCTGTGAAGTGTAAGCTTACCACTTTTCAGGGAAAAATACTAAGACTCAGAGACATTTAAGGTATATTCGATGCCACTTAGGTGGTAAAGCCGCCATTCAAACTCGGACCTCGTGCCCTCTGACAGTCTGTATTCTACCACTGCTACACTGCTGCGAACCACTGGAGCATTGCTCTCTATAAGCACTATCTCTTTAGGGACTTTTATGCAGCCAAAGAATCTTATGGGGTCACTGGCACTGTTTTTCTTACTTAAAGAAACAAAAACACGAGAGCCATCCAGATTAAAGTCTGCATGCTAGTTAAAATGTTGGCAACACAGGCTTCCTGGTGATAGGAGATACAGCATTTCTTTATTTTCTAGCTAAACCCATTCGTTTAGCAAATATTAGGTGTTTAGACTGGGTGTTAAACCAGTCTACACTGGTAGTAGAATAATAGACAAGGTCACTCCTGTTTTGTGCTCTTAGGAAACTTAGAGTTTAGAATTCTCATTGGAGGAAAATAAATAAAGAGAAATATTTCATAACTTCCATTGGCTAATTTTCTTTTGACTTGCCAGAAAACTGTCTCACCTTAGAAGAAATAAGTAAAAATTGGCTTCTATCATCACATTGGTCCTGTCCTTTCTGTTCTTTGACTCATTTCCTTTATCAGTCACCAGATACAGATTCAGAACAAAAAGGTTCACTGTGGCACAGACTCTACCAGAGAGGAAGGCAGATGGATTACTTACCCACCAGCCCTGCAGTCCACCCTTTACCAAAGACTCTGAAGGCAAGGCACCCATTGGACTCTATTCTTCTGAGGGTCACAGGGCTGGAAGAGATCCATGAGATCACTCAGCTTAGCTTCCTCCTATAGATCACAGACAGAAAGTCAACTAGTCGGTTCTTGAATATTTCCAGTGATGAGGAGTTTACTACTCCATAAAGCAATCTCTTCTAATGCTAGATAACGCTTATTGCTCCTTATATTGAGAACAAGTCCACCACCTGGACTCCCCCAGGCAGGATTAACCACTTTCTGCACTGTGGGCAAGGTTCTGGACAGTTCTTAAGGGAGATCATTCTAACGATTGACTTGATGTGATGAGTTCCCTGAAATCTGGGTAAGTACTTAAAAACTATAAAGTACCTGTCCCACTTACAACTTAGAAAGGATAGCTGCTGTTGCTGAAATAAACAATCCAAGTAATGGAGTGTAAAATGTATGGATGGATATCTCATTAAAATAAAGAACTGAATCTGCCGTTGAAAAAATAACTTAAAAGAAAAAACTGATGTGGACCCAACACCAGACAAATTCAGTTTACACAAATAAAACTCAAGACTGAAGAAAGAGCTAGAAAAAAAATGTATCTAAGAAAAATATGATGCCATCTGTAAAGGAGAATATTATCATTCTGACATCAGGTCTCCACACATAACATTCAGCACTGTAAGAAAATGGAACTATGTCTACAAGTCTGAGAGAAATATGGATGGCCCAACAGTATTTACCCAGCTAAATTGTTCAGGAATAAAGGTGGGAAGCAGTCTTTCTCCACCATGAGTTTAGAAAGTTTTGCACCCATGATTCCCCCTTGGGGAAAAAGAAATCTTCCTTCATGAAATTTAGCAACAAATAATGAATGGAGAGCTGAAAGTTACCTGTGCCTCTCACGAGTTTCTAGACTTAGGAAACGGTGGCTGTTGTCTGAATGTAAGACTTTGCCAAGATTTATGAAAATTGTGTGGCATAGTAGAGAGAGCCCTGATTCTACCACCAATTTACCTGCGCCCAAGAGTGAGTCCCTTAACCTTGGGGCCTTAGTTTCTGCATCTAACAAAGGAGAACCCTTAAGCTATGTACTTTTCATACACAGTGAAGGAAATGAACTTAAACATCCTCAGATGATGGGACCATTTCTCTCTTATTAGATTCTGCTTCTGTCCACCACCCTGGATTGGGGTTCTTTCTGTATTCTTGTTCACACTTCATGTCAGTGAGATTTGGGGCCCTCCACAGCTGATCATCCTTCTGGTCAGTTTACTTGCTTAGTCAAGGCTCTTGTTAATAGGCAAGGCTTCTTCAGTTGAGGCCTCATCTTGCTTGCAAGGATATCATTAATCACAGACTTGGCTGGGCCGCTATGCTGGGACTTGGCTGAGTCCCAACAGCTGTACTGTTAGCAGAAGGTTACCCTGCAAATTGTGATGCTGCTTTTCTTTGAGTTTCCAGAAAAGGGAGGTCATTTAGAGCGAGGGCTGTTTAGCAACACAGTCCTTTGTCTTTACCTTCCCTCTGAGAGGACACATACCAGGTCTGTCACTCCCTGGCTCTCCCTTCACACTGACAGGGGAGCAGACATCACCACTATCTCAGAAGTAGAATGCTTCCAAGATCCAGAGATAAAAATGGTGGGAGAGGGAGGCAAGAGTGAACGACTGGCATCGCTGCTCCCAGGGCATCCTGTGATTCTCTAAGTCAGAACACTTACCACACCTCCTGTCTACTTGTTTGCACCCCTCAATAGGCAAACGTCTGTGTCTTTTTTGTGTTGCACCACCAATGCTACTTATTTGCACATAAGAATGCAATTAATGTTTGTTAAACAGCTGAACTAATTGAAGACAGGATAGGGGAATTACAGGGGGACAGGTGAAGGTGAGAACGTAGGTGATATCACTTTATTGAATAATTCACGCTAGTAACCCATTTGTTAGACCCATCATACCAGACAGAGGTGGCTGCAGCAGAGACTGGACCCTGCATCAGATCCTAGCTTCCTTGTAGCTTATACCTCCATACTTCCCACCCTACCTCCTTCCCGCCTGCCAAGGAAATGAATGTCCATGCTCCACAGTCTCCCTATGGACTGGAAACAGTTTGCGTAGGATTCTGGATTCTGGTTTAGCCACATGGACACCCTAAAACCATCCTTGAGAGCAACTGCACAGGTAGCCCCCAAAACGGCAGCCTGACAACATGCTTTGCCTTTATATTACTCATCTGGGGGCTAATGTGTCAATTTTAAATGTCCACGCTCTCATTCACTGAACACCTTCTATGTGCTATGCACTGTGCTAGGTTCTAGAGTTATAACGATGGCTCAGACTCAGCTGTACCCTCAGGGGCATCGAACCTTGCCTGACTGAGGCTCCCTCGCAGCGCCTCCAGTTATTCATAGCGTGGCCCTTTGCATTGACTTCCTCATCCCCTTTCTAGGGATTTTCATCTGTGCAGTGATGGCATCAAATGAGGCAATACGGACGCAGTATATTTATTTATATATATAGTTATTTAGAGCGAGCATAACCAAAGTCAACAGGAAATATGACAGGTCAAGAAAAACCCATCATTTATGTGAACAAGCAGGACCCATGTATCGCCTTCTATACACATAACTCAAATTCTTCTCCTCATAATCTCATCTTTAAAATGTACAAATTTCTCCTATAATCTCCCCAAAGACTCTCCCTCAGGTGGAACAAACTGGACTGTTATTTCTCCTATGACTCCAGCATGTTTGCATGTTGTTTTTATCATCATCAAGAGGGAGCAGAACTGAAAGGGCAGCCAGAGCGAGGCAGGCACAGTGGGCTCCTGGCAGAATGCACGAAGCCGCATGTCTGCGCTCCAAATCTGGCCTTGGGTATTCTCAATGCCCAGGGTCCCAAGAATAGCAATGTTTTCCAGCTTCCTCTTTATTTAGCCTTCTTCAAGAGGTCTTACTCATTGGCTATATTATTCTTCCTAAACTTACCAATACTTCATTTTATTCCCATAACCAAACCTTAATATTTTTTCTTCTCAATATAATAGATTCTTCTTCTGCATAATACCATCCACCAACATGTATCAGCTATAATCCCACATGAGTTAAATAAAAATTTTCTTTACCCTCAATACAGAAACTTTCCCCAAATTCCACTTTACTTCCAATGCTGCTTCTATTCTCTAGTTTCCTATGACAGAAATCCTAGTTATCTTCTCTTTTCCTTCTCTTTAGGTCCCAATTTCAGTCAGCTACCTTGTCTGTCATATATTTTCTTGAAATTTCATTGGGTTTATCTTTCTCCAACTCTGCATTACTGCCTCTGTGCGTAAATGCACATGCATGCACCCACATAAATGCACCCCCCATCATCACAACCACCTTATACATTTTTAGCTAATCTTCATGCATGCACATTCCGCGTGTTGCAAACCATTCTATATTCTACTCTCAAATTCAGTTCCCCGAAACCTTGCTTTTCCAAACCCATAGTCACCACTCTAACTCTCCCTGGTCCTCACCCCATACCTCCCTGCCTCCCCTACTGCCCCCATCAAGGGCTTCCTTTCCTCCAACCACACCACCAATGCTAATTTTTCCTTTCACTGGGCTCCTCTTACTATGTCTTTGTTTTTCTCTTCCTTGTTCTGGAACGTTTTTCATGTGTTAAGCTTGTCTGTCTTTTCCTCAGATGTCCTAAAACTCTGACCCTCTAGTGCATAATGCAGCAGTCACATTCTCCAATATATCACGTACCTTAGCTTTGTTGCCTTAAGACAGATCTGGGCAAATTCACATGACTTTTAAAATTTCAGAATGGGAGAGCCTATAGTATGTTTATTCCTTATTTTAATCTTTTGAGCCATTCCTTAACACTGGTTTGGGAAATGCCCCCTCTCTACTTTTCAAGTGCCTAAAGGTTTACATTCTCACCAGTGACCTCAGCCCCACCCACCCCATCCTCCCAAATTGACTTGCACCTGAGCGAGGGGTCTTGTGCTCCCACCCTTCTCCTGACCCCTTCCTGACTGAGCAACATAAGAGCCGCTCATACTAAAAAAACAGCTAATATTTATTTAGCCCTAACTATGCGCTCAGACTGTGTTAAGCACTTTCTCTCACTTAATCCACACACACACACACACATACACACACACACACACACACACACACACACAGCCCTCTGAGGTAGGTAAATGTTTTCTGGACAGAAACCACAGAAGGCCTGTGCCACTTCCATGGAAACAAAGGCTGTTTTCAAACACTGTTAAGAAACTGTTTCTATCTTAGGCTTTCAATGACCTGGATTGTCCATGTGTGGAGGGGAAAAAAAAAGTGAGAGAGAGAGAGAGGGGGAAAAAAAAAAAAAACAAGGAAAGAAAAAAAAATGCTAGGAGAAGCTCTTCCTTCAATGCATTTGTTAATTAATCAATTAATTTTGGGTTATGCACAGGGACTTGCGTCCCTGAAATTAGAAAAAAGCAGGTCTTTGTGTTTCTGGAGAATGTTCTGATACTGAAAGGTGCAGGCCTTCGCCGCTGGACTTTCCCTTTTCTCCCCAAGGCCCGGCCATAGGTATTTCAGTGTTGAATAAACAGGCCTGCAAGTTGTGTGCTGGGCTCAGGCCGCCCTGCTGAGAGCCTGTCCTTAATAACAACAATGCCACACATTTATTCTAAGCTGACCCCACTGACCCCCAAAAGTTCGTTCCTTCAACTGGGTCTCCTTGGCCCTTTCATTCCCCTGAATTCCCTACACAAAGACCTTGTCACATCTACAGTCCTCTTGAAACTAAACTGGGATGGGAAGAGAGGGGGAGTGGAAAAGAAGTTGAAAATAGCCAAACCTTGATCCTGCACCTAAAAGAAAGTGGCACATTTGCATGTTCAGCCATCCGCACACACTTCAGCTTCCTCTCCTCCACCCCCACCCCCATTTTAACACATTCTTTTCTAAAATCCTGAGAATGGGGCCCACATCCCCATCTGAAGGAGCTGATAGGGCAGCACAGATAAGAAACCCCATGCAAAGAAAGCTCTTTCTCTTCTTTACATTAGTAATTATCCAAAGTTTTTAAAACATTCATATTCTAAATGGAAGGCTTTGGCCTTTACAGGGAGCGAAAAAGGATACTTCTGGCTTTCAGGAGTGCATTTTATTCACTGTCTCTCCCTCCTCCCCGTCCTGGCCCTCATTGTTTATCTGCAATGCGCTGACGCAGCGTTTCAAGGAAGAATGACATCACTGGCTGTGAAAACATATTTTGTTTTACGCTTTTCCTCATCTTTTAATTATCAAGTTCTTCTCTGCCGCTCACCCAACAGGAATGGAAACAAGAGTTTGCGGTGAGTTGATTTACCGCAGAAAAGAGTCAGCCTCTTATTTTTCTTTCCTTTGTTAGTTTTATCTCTTCAAGCCCAATGTAATGAGAACTTCCCCCTGAGTGTAAGAAGAATGGATAAAGAATTCTGAGGGTACATTTGTGTTTTTCCACATGTCTTGGGGGGGAAGAAAACGAGCTCCATAAATGCTTTACATTGTTAGCATTCATACATGAAGCTGGCGGGTTCGCTTTAATCCCGTCATGCATCAGTCTCTATAGCCCTTTGATTGTAGGAGTCGTCTGAAGAAAGTAACGAGGGTGAGGACTTGTGGTATTCTGGAGAATTTGTGGAAGACTTACAGGTGGAAGATTGATTGACAGAGGTGCTTTTTGTTTTGTTTTGTTTCTGATTTTTTATTTGAGGGGAAATTCATATAACACAAATTTAACCCTTTTAAAGAAAACAATTCAGTGACATACAGTTCATGACATTGTGCAAGCACAACCTCTGTCTAGTTCCAAACTGTTTTCCTCGTCCTGCCCTAAAATCCCATATGCATGAAACAGTTAATTCCCACTGCTCTTATCATCCCAAGGTGCTAGCAGTTGCCAATCTGATTTCTATTTCTATTGATCTATCTATTCCAGATATTTCCTATAAAGGAAATCATGGAATATGAGTCCTTTTGTGTCTGGCTTCTTCCACTTAACATCATATTTTTGATATTCTATATGTAGAATACATTGATATTCCATTCCTTTTCATGGTCAAATCATATTCCATAATTTGTGTTTCTATTCATCCATTAATGGACATTGAGATTGTGTCTATCTTTGGCTATTATGTTCCACCATCATAGTGGTGTTAAGAACATTTCTGTATGAATGTCTGAGTTCCTAATTTAGTTCTTTGGAGTGTATAACTAGGAGTGGAATTGCTGGGCTATATAGTAATTCTAGATTTAACTTTTTGAGGAACTGTCAAACTATGTTCCAGTGACTGAACCATTTTACCTCCCCACCAGAATTTTATGTGAATTCCTATCTTTCTACATCCTCCCAACACTTGTTATTTTCCTCTTTTTAACATTATAGTGTATGTAAGTGGTACTTCATTATGGTATTGATTTTTCATTTCCCTAATGATTAATGGAATTGAGCAACTTTTCATGTGCTTGTTGGCCATTTGTGTATCTCCTTTGGAGAAATGCCTGTTCAAGTCATTTGCACATTTTTAATTCAGTCGATTGTCTTTTTGTTGTTGAGTTGTAAGAATTCCTCATGAATTCTGTTCCTTACTAGACATCTGATTTATAAATATTTCTTATTCTGTAAGTTGTCTTTTCACTTTCTTGATAAAGTCTTCTGATGTGAAAAGTTTTTAACTTTGATCAAGTTCAGTGTACTTTTTCTTTTGTTTCTCAGTCTTGGCACCTTGTTGAAAATCAATTGGCTACGTATGTATGGGTTCTATTCCATTGTCTAGATGTCAATCTTTATGCCAGTACCACACTTTTTTAATTCCTGTAGTTTTGTATTGTTTTGAAATCAACAAATGTGAGTTTTCCAACTTTGCTTTTTTTATTCAAGATTATTTTGACTAGGGTCCTTTGCAATTACATATGCATATGAGGATTGGCTTTTCCATTTATGAAAAAAAAGATCATCACAATTTTGACAGGATTTGCATTAAATCTTTAGATTGCTTTGGGTGCTATTGCCATCTTAACAATATTAAGTCTTCCGATCTGTGAACATGGAATGTCTTTCCATTTATTTAGGACTTCTTTAATTTCTTTCAGCAACATTTACAGTTTCCAGTACACAATCCTCTTACTTCTTTGGTTGAATTTATTCATACAAGTTTTATTCTTTTATGTGCTATTGAAAATAGAATTGTTTTCTCTTTGTTGAGTAATATTTCTTTTTTGTCTTTTCCATTCTGATGTATTGAAACAAAATTCATTTTTGCATGTGATCTTGTACCCTAAAACTTTGTTAAATTTGTTTATTAGCTCTTGTAGTTTTTTCTGTTTTGTGTGTGTGTGTGCATGCACATGTGTTCTTGCAGATTTTCTATATATATGATCATGTCATCTGAGAAGAGAGATAGTTTCACTTACTTTCTAGTTTGGGTGACTGTTATTTTTTTCTCTTGCCTAATTACTCTGGACAGAACTTTCAATACAATGTGAGTAGCAGTGGTAAAAGTGGGAATCCTTTCTTACTTTCCTGTCTTGTTCCTGATCACAGGAGGAAGTTTTCAGTCTTTCATCACTGAGCATATTAGGTGTGAGGTTTCTAAACAATAAATACTTTTAATCATTTTGAAGAAGCTCCCTTTTATTCCTAGAATTCTGAGCTTTTTTATGGTGAAAGACCTTGCATTTTGTTAAATGCTTTTGCAATGTCAATTGAGACAATCATTAGTTTTTTCCTTTTCTTTTCTGATACTTTTCTTTTGTTCTAATGTGGTGTGTTCCATTGATTGCTTTTCTTTTGTTGAATAACCCTGGCATTCCTAGTGTAAATCCCTCTTGGTCATAGTATATAAGCCTTCTAATTACGAACTAAAAATGTAATAGTATTGATTTTTGGATTTACTTTTGTAAATGACTTTTACTGGAGTTTTTTTATTTGTTCATATGACTGTGAGCTATTGTCCCTTGCATTTCAGCCTGAAGAAATCTCTTTAACATTTCTTGTAAGGCAGTTCTTTTAGCAACAAACTTCCTCATTTTTTATTTATCTGGAAATGTTTCCATTTCTCCTTCATTTTTTTGATGGTATCCTATAGGTTTCCTAGGCTCTATTTATTTTGCTTCTTTTTTTCTTTCTGTTCCTCAGTGCTGATGAGTTCAATTGCTCTATCTTCAAGTTTGTTGATTCTCTTGCCTACTCTTTTTTTAATTTTTTTTTATTTTGGTATCATTAATATACAATTACATGAGCAACATTATGGTTACTAGATTCCCCCCATTACCAAGTCCCCACCACATACACCATTATAGTCACTGTCCATCAGTGTAGTAATATGCTACAAAAACATTACTTGTCTTCTCTGTGTTATACTACCTTCCCCGTGGACCCCCCCCGACATTATATCTGCTAATCATAATGACCCTTTATCCCCCTTATCCCTCCCTTTCCACCCATCCTCCCCAATCCCTTTCCCTTTGGTAACTGTTAGTCCATTCTTGGGTTCTGTGAGTCTGCTGCTGTTTTGTTCCTTCAGTTTTTTTCTTTGTTCTTATACTCCACATATGAGTGAGATCATTTGATATTTGCCTTTCTCTGCCTGGCTTATTTCACTGAGCATAATACCCTCTAGCTCCATCCATGTTGTTGCAAATGGTAGGATTTGTTTTCTTCTTATGGCTGAATAATATTCCATTGGGTATATGTACCACATCCTCTTTATCCATTCATCTACTGATGGACACTTAGGTTGCTTCCATTTCTTGGCTATTGTAAATAGTGCTGTGATAAACATGGGGCTGCATATGTCTTTTTCAAACTGGGCTCCTGCAATCTTAGGATAAATTCCTAGGAGTGGAATTCCTGGGTCAAATGGTATTTGTATTTTGAGTTTTTTGAGGAACCTCCATACTGCTTTCCACAATGGTGAAACTAATTTAGATTCCCACTAGCAGAATAGGAGGGTTCCCCTTTCTCCATATCCTCGCCAACATTTGTTGTTGTTTGTGTTTTTGATGGTGGCCATCCTAACTGGTGTGAGGTGATGTCTCATTGTAGTTTTAATTTGCATTTCTCTGATGGTTAGCGATGTGAGCATCTTTTCATGTGCCTGTTAGCCATCTGAATTTCTTCTTTGGAGAAGTGTCTTCAGATCCTCTGCCCATTTGTTAATTGGATTATTTGTTTTTTGTTTGTTGAGGTGCATGAGCTCTTTATATATTTTGGATGTCAACCCCTTGTTGGATATGTCATTTATGAATATATTCTCCCATACTGTAGGATGCCTTTTTGTTCTACTGATGGTGTCCTTTGCTGTACAGAAGCTTTTTAGTTTGATATAGTCTCACTTGTTCAATTTTGCTTTTGTATCCCTTGCCCGGGGGGATATGTTCATGAAGAAGTTGCTCATGTTTATGTCCAAGAGAGTTTTGCCTAGGTTTTCTTCTAACAGTTTTATGGTTTCATGACTTACATTCAGGTCTTTGATCCATTTTGAGTTTACTTTTGTGCATGGAGTTAGGCAGTAATCCAGTTTCATTCTCTTACATGTAGCTGTCCAGTTATGCCAACACCAGCTGTTGAAGAGGCTGTCATTTCCCCCACTGTATATCCATGGCTCCTTTATCTTATATTAAATTGACCATATATACTTAGGTTAACATCTGGACTCTCTATTCTGTTCCACTGGTCTATTGGTCTGTTCTTGTGCTAGAACCAAATTTTCTTGATTACTGTGGCTTTGTAGTAGAGCTTGAAGTTGGGAAGTGAGATGCCCCCTTCTTTATTCTTCCTTCTCAGTAGTGCTTTTGCTATTCGAGGTCTTTTGTGGCTCCATATGAATTTTAGAACTATTTGTTCCAGTTTGTTGAAGAATGCTTTTGGTATTTTGATAGGGATTGCATTGAATCTGTAGATTGCCTTAGGCAGGATGGCCATTTTAACAATACTAATTCTTCCTAGCCAAGAGCATGGGATGAATTTCCATTTATTAGTGTCCTCTTTAATTTCTCTTAGGAGTGTCTTGTAGTTTTCAGGGTATAGGTCTTTCACTTCCTTGGTTAGGTTTATTCCTAGGTATTTTATTATTTTTGATGCAATTGTGAATGGAATTGTTTTCCTGATTTCTCTTTCTGCTATTTCATTGTTTGTATAGGGATGCAACAGATTTCTGTGTATTAATTTTGTGTTCTGAAACTTTGCTGAATTCAGATATTAGTTCTAGTAGTTTTGGAGTGGATTCTTTATGGTTTTTTATGTATTATATCATGTCATCTGCAAATAGTGACAGTTTGACTTCTTCCTTACCAATTTGGATGCCTTATATTTCTTTTTATTGCTTAATTGACATGGCTAGGACCTCCAGTACAATGTTGAAAAGAAACAAGGAGAGTGGGCATCCTTGTCTTGTTCCCGATCTTAGGGGAAAAGCTTTCAGCTTCTGGCTGTTAAATATGATGTTGGCTGTGGGTTTGTCATTATGGCCCTTATTATGTTGAGGTACTTGCCCTCTATACCCATTTTGTTGAGAGTTTTTATCATGAATAGATGTTGAATTTTGTTGAATGCTTTTTCAGCATCTATGGAGATGATCATGTGGTTTTTGTCCTTCTTTTTGTTGATGTGGTGGATGATGTTGATGGATTTTCGAATGTTGTACCATCCTTGCATCCCTGAGATGAATCCCACTTGATCATGGTGTATGATCCTCTAGATGTATTTTTGAATTCAGTTTGCTAATATTTTGTTGAATATTTTGCATCTATGTTCATCAGGGATATTGTTCCGTAGTTTACTTTTTTTTGTGTGTTGTCTTTACCTGGTTTTGTTATTAGAGTGATGCTGGCTTCATAGAATGAGTTTGGAAGTATTCCCTCCTCTTTTATTTTTTTGCAAACTTTAAGGAGAATGGGTATTATGTCTTCTCTAAATGTCTGATAAAATTCAAGGTGAATCCATCTGGTCCAGGCGTTTTGTTCGTGGGTAGTTTTTTGATTACCAATTCAATTTCGTTGCTGGTAATTGGTCTGTTTAGATTATCTGTTTCTGCCTTGGTCAGTCTTGGAAGGTTGTATTTTTCTAGAAAGTTGTCCATTTCTTCTAGGTTATCCAATTTGTTAGCATAGACATTTTCATAGTATTCTCTAGTAACTTTTTGTATTTCTGTTGTGTCAGTCATGATTTTTCCTTTCTCATTTCTGATTCTGTTTATGTGTGTAGATTCTCTTTTTCTCTTAATGAGTCTGGCTAGGGGTTTATCTATTTTGCTTATTTTTTTCAAAGAACCAGCTCTTGGTTTCATTGATTTTTTCTCTTGTTTTATTCTTCTCAGTTTTATTTATTTCTTCTCTGATCTTTATTATGTCCCTCCTTCTGGTGACTTTGGGCCTCATTTGTTCTTCTTTTTCCAGTTTCAATAATAGTGACTTTAGATTATTCATTTGGGATTGTTCTTCCTTCTTTAAATAGGCCTGGACTGCTATGTACTTTCCTCTTAGAAGTGCCTGCACTGCGCTGTGTCCCATAGAAGTTGGGGCTTTCTGCTGTTGTTTTCATTGGTCTCCATATATTGCTTGATCTCTGTTTTAATTTGGTCATTGATCCATTGATTATTTAGGGGCATGTTGTGAAGCCTCCATATGTTTGTGAGCCTTTTTGTTTTCTTTGTACAATTTATTTCTAGTTTTATACTTTTGTGATCTGAGAAGTTGGTTTGTAGAATTCCAATCTTTTTTAATTTACTGAGGTTCTTTTTGTGGCCTAGTATGTGGTGTATTCTGGAAAATGTTCCATGTGCACTTGAGAAGAATGTGTATCCTGCTGCTTTTGGGTGTAGAGTTCTGTAGATGTCTATTAGGTCCATCTGTTCTAGTGTGTTGTTCAGTGCCTTTGTGTCCTTACTTATTTTCTGTTCGGTTGATATGTCTTTGGAGTGAGTGGTGTGTTGAAGTCTCCTAAAATGAATGCATTGCAGTCTATTTCCTTCTCTAATTCTGTTAACATTTGTTTCACATATGTAGGTGCTCCTGTGTTGGGTGCATAGATATTTATAATGGTTATATCTTCTTGTTGGACTGACCCTTTTATCATTATGTAATGTCCTTTTTTGTCTGTTACTTTCTTTGTTTTGAAGTCTGTTTTGTCTGATACAAGTACTGCAACACCTGCTTTTTTCCCCCTATTGTTTGCATGAAATATCTTTTTCCATCCCTTCACTTTTGGTCTGGGTATGTCTTTGGGTTGGAGTGAGTCTCTTGTAGGCAGCATATAGATGGGTCTTGCTTTTTTATCATTCTGTTACTCTGTGTCTTTTGATTGGTGTATTCAGTCCTTTTACATTTAGAGTGATTATCAATAGATATATACTTATTGCCATTGCAGGCTTTGAATTCATGGTTACCAAAGGTTTAAGGGAAACTTCTTTACTATTTAACCATCTAACTTAATTCACTTATTACACTATTATAAACACAGTCTGATGATTCTTTATTTCTCTCCCTTCTTTTTCTTCCTCCTCCACTCTTTATATGATAGGTGTTTAATTCTGTACTCTTTGTGTTTCCCTTGACTGATTTTGTGGAGAGCTGATTTCATTTTACCTTTAGTTAATATTTGGTTGGCCTACTTTCTTTGCTGTGGTTTTATTTTCTGTGGTGACAGCTATTTAGCCTTAGGCATACTTCCATCTAGAGCAGTCCCTTTAAAATACACTGTAGAGATGGTTTGTGGGAGGTAAATTCCCTCAACTTTTGCTTATCTGGGAATTGTTTAATCCCTCCTTTGAATTTAAATGATAATCTTGCTGGACACAGTATTCTTGGTTCAAGGCCCTTCTGTTTCATTGCAGTGAATATATCATGCCATTCCCTTCTGGCCTGTAAGGTTTCTGCTAAGAAGTCTGATGATAGCCTGATGGGTTTTCCTTTGTAGGTAATCTTTTTTCTCTTTCTGGATGCTTTTAATACTGTGTCCTTGTGTTTGATCTTTGCCATTTTAATTATATGCCTTGGTGTTGTCCTCCTTGGGTTCCTTGTGTTGGGAGATCTGTGGGCTTCCATGGTCTGAGAGACTATTTCCTTCCCCAGATTGGGGAAATTTTCAGCAATTATTTCTTCAAAGACACTTTCTATCCCTTTTTCTCTCTCGTCTTCTTCTGGTACACCTATAATGAGAACATTGTTCATTTGGATTGGTCACACAGTTCTCTAATATTCTTTCATTCCTAGAGATCCTTTTATCTCTCTCTGCCTCAGCTTCCCTCTATTTCTGTTCTCTGATTTCTATTCCATTAACAATCTCTTTCACCTCATCCAGTCTGCTCTTAAATCCTCCCATTGTTTCATTTCTGTTATCTCCGGTCAACCACACACAGGTAGCAGCCTCTGGGTTATTTCCCTTAGCTGCCATGGGCAAGCGGCCCTCGGGATGACCTAGGGCACTGGCAGGGGTCGCTGCTCAGCGGCGTGTGTTTGCCACCAGAACAGAGCCCCTTCATGCCTCCTGGACTCTGCGCCCATCTCCTCTGTCTGTGCCAGTCAACTGCACACAGGGAGCAGCCTCTGGGTTAATTCCCTGAGCTGTCATGGGCTTGGCAGCCTTCGAGATGGCCTAGGGCATGGCAGGGGTTGTAGGCGAATGGCGTGTGTTCTGCCATGAGAACAAAGCCCCTTTGTCCCTTCCAGACTCTGCGCCGGTCTCCATTGTCTGTGCTGGTCAACTGCGCGCAGGGGCAGCCTCTGGGGCTGGGCCAGTTAGCCGCACACAGAGAGGAGCCTCGGTGTGGTTGCTGCAGGCAGGGCTGCTCCCCCAGCTGTTCCACAGCAATGGAGGGTCAGCCGGTTTGCTTGCAGTGTGCGTGGGGGGGAATGAACATCAGGCTACCTATCGCCATGAGGGGCTTCGGAGCTGCATTGTCACCCAGGGGGTTAGGGTGCCTTTAGTTCCTTAAAGTTCCCAGCCTGCTGGGCTGTGTCTGCCAGGACGATTTTGTCCACCTGTTAAACCCTTATCCCTTTAAGAGTTTTAAAGCACCTGCTTTTCTTTTGTTCCAGGGCAGCCGGCTGCGGGAACCTGTTTACAGTATTTGTCTTGGGTTTTGCTTTACCGTTCCTCTAATATCCAGTACACCATGCAATGTGTGTCTGTGCTTCCAGTGCAGATTACTAGGGCTGGTTATTTAGCAGTCCTGTGCTTCCACTCCCTCCCCACTCTGATTCTTTTCCTCCCACCAGTGAGCTGGGGTTGGGGGAGTGCTCGGGTCCCGCAGGGTCACGGCTTTGTATCTTACCCTTTTCTGTGAGATGATGAGTTCCCACAGATGTAGATATCACCTGGCTGGTGTACTGAATCTTCTGGTCACTCTTTTAGGAGTAGTTGTATTTGCTGTATTTTCAAATATATATGGTTTTGGGAGGATATTTCCGCCACCCTACTCAACGCCACAATCTTGAGAGTCTCCTCTCTCCTGCCTACTTTTATCTGCCATAGGACCCCTCTAATGAATTTTACATTTCAAGTTAATGTACCTCTCAGCCCAAGGTTCATTTTTATCTATATCTTATTATTTTTATATCCTTATCTCTTTATCTTTATCTTTCACTGATACTATCAATTTTTTCATACATTCTTCCCCTGGTTTTCTCTAGCTTTTTGTTGTTCATGGTTTCCTTTAGCTATTTGAGCATTTCACATAGCTGATTCAATGTCTAATGTCTTTAATGTATTTATTTTGTGTAGTTAAGTCTAATGTCTGAGCTTTCTCAGGGAAAGTTTCTGCCAACTCTTTTTTCTCCTGTGAATGGGCCATATTTTCCTGCTTTTTTGTATGCTTTGTAAGTTTTTGTTGAAAACTGGATATTTTTAATATTATAGTATAGGGAATCTAAGATTCAAATTCTTCCTCTTCCCATGTCTTATTGTTGACTGTTAAGGGCTGTAGCTATCTGTTTGGTGACTTTTCCAAAGACTGTTTTCTTTGTTATGTGTGTTCACTGAGGTCTCTGTTCAATTATCTCAGTGATCAGATAGTGACTTGACAAAGAAAGTCCAAAAATAAAAGAAGAGAAACCCTATTTTCCTAGTCTTTATAGCTTGATTCTGAGTTGTAGCCCTCCTTCAATCTAAAACAGGCTTCTCACAACTCTGCCTTAGCTTTCAGCCCCTGCTTGCAAGAAGAGATCCCAACCTGCGTGAAGTTCAGGTCTTATTGGAGCATGCGTCTACTTCTGGGCATGCATGCTGCTCCTCCTCTTCCCAAATACTCACAGAAGCTGTTCCAAATCCATATTTCACCTAAGAAAATTACTTGTCAGCTTCCTTCTTCCGGGGATCTTGGGTCTATCTAATGCTTTTCCCATCCGCCATACCACGACACAGATGAGCATTGGTAGTGTATATTTTTAAATCCTTCTACAGGTACCACTGCCTCAGCCTCCTGGAAAGCTGATACAACTTGGGGAGGGGGCATAGGGAGGTGCCCAGACAGATAAGCCTCTGTGCTGTTCCTCAGGGATTTCCCAGACAGCTAAAGAGCACAACCACTGAGTTTTAAAAACAAAGTCCATATCGGTCCTTTGGACTAACCAAGGAAATGTGGGTTGCAATCCTCATGACTGGTGCCACAGTTTGGGGATGATAGGCAGGCAAGTAACAATGTCACATTGCTTTTCAATGAAATTCAGTAACTTTTTCTTCACCAAGTTCTCTCCTAGTTGCTGCAATTCTCCTAGAATCTAAAAGATTCTACAGTTCTAAAAAATACTTGTTTTGTCAAATTTTGCCCCCTTAATTGTTATTTCAGTAGAGGGCTAATTCTTCGAGCACCCTAGTCTGCCATCTCCCATGATGTCATTCCCTGAGGTGTTTTTATATTTTTTAATTTTTTCGGTCCCCAGAGAAGACAGAAAATTTGTTGGACTTCCTTTCCACAACATTTGGGGGTGGGGAAAGCATATCAAATGAGAGATATAATACAGTGGGGCTGTGGAAGGGGAGCAAAATGTAGAACCCAATGCAGGTCATCTTTCTATGAGGAAGCTGAAGTCAGTTTCTTTCTATTCCATGCCTCTCAAAGCCCCAAGTGGTTCAGACCCAGTATTGTGACAACAATATATGGTGTCAAGTAAGTATAACTATAGAAACGCAAAAAAGACAGCCTGCTCTCAGGCACACTGCCAGGTCCAGGGATCCTCCTGGCACCTAACTTGTCTTCAAATGAACTTTGATTCTCAAAAACAAATCATTGTTAACTGCACACAACATGGATGAATCTCATTAGCCTAATGTTGGGAGAAAGAAGCCAAACAGAAACACATGTATACTGTATCATTCATCTTACATGCATTTCAAAAGCAGACAAAGCTATTCTTGAATGTAATGCATCAGATGATGGATTCTCTGAGGAGGGGCAGCTTCTCTAAGGCTTGTACATTACAAGCCTTAGAGAAGCTGCCCCCTCCCATAAGGCTTGACCAAGACTTCTGAAAGTCAGAAAAGAGGGCTCCTGTCTTCCCCGGCCCTCCCTGGACATCTTGTATCAATCTCACGTGTGCCTGTGACCCACTTTGGCACGCGTGTCTGTGGTATTCCAGTTGGGAAAATTTGCATGATATGTTTTTAGGCAGAGCATGTCCATAAGAAGAAGAGTTGGTCAGCCATGGACACATAGAAAGAAGGGATACACAGAATTCAAGCAAAACAGAGATAAAGAGTACTTTGCTTAGGTTCAAACTTCATTAAGGATACTTTTGGTTGTAGGTAACACAAAATCTTGACTCAGATGGGAAGATATGAAAAATTCACTTTTAAGTGGCTACTTTGGCTCCTAGATTGTTTAAATCAATGATTAAACAGTTGATCATAGATTCAGGTTCTCTCTGTTTTTCCATTCTGCCTTCTCCACTGTTGGATTCCCTCTGGTTCCTATTATTGTTATCAACCCTTCCAAGGGTCACATGCAGACTTGCTATGTCAAAGAAGAAGGGAGATGTGAAAAACTGATGAACCCACATTGATGCATCTTTATCGCCCAAAGTCAGTAGTTCACATTAGGGTTCTCTCTTGGTGTGAGTTCTAAGGATTTGGTCAAATCTGTAAAGACAAGAATCCACCCTTAGCTATTTTATGGAGTATTTTCATTACCCTAAAAGTCCCCTGGGCTCTATCTGTTTATCCCTCCCCTCCGCAAGCCCCTGGCAACCACTGATCTCTTTATGGTCTCTGTAGCTTTGCTTTTTCTGGAATGTTATTTCACTGAAATCATAGCATTTGAATCCTTTTCAGACTGGCTTCTTTCACTTGGCAATCTGCATGTATGTTTCCTCCATGTTGCATCTGATTTCTTCTCAGTTTACATTTTCCTGGCATCATGGCACCTTCATTTTCAACCAGACCCATTCTGTTTTCACTGTGATAAACATAGCATGCTCTTTCTAAAAACAATATGAAATTCTTTCACTAAAGAGTTTAACTGAAATATCCAGAAAAGGCAAACATATAGAGATGTAAAGTAGATTCCTGGTTGCTTGGTCTGGGGTGGGAATGGGGAATAACTGGATGGGTCTTTGGGGTGATGGAAAGGTTCCAAAACTGCACAACTCTAAACTTCCTAGCATCTTTGACTTATATGTGTTATGGTATGTAAATTATACCTCAATAAAGCTTATTGGTGAAAAGAGATGAACTAACTTTCATTTGTTACAACAGATTTTTGATGTCTTCTTCCATCTAATCCTGTATTTGTATTTGTATGTATGTATGTGTGTGTGTGTGTGTGTATATGTGTGTGTGTGTGTGTGTGTGTGTGTGTGTGTGTATGTGTATGTCTGTAGGTAGATAGGTTATTTTCTTGGGAATAGTTTTCCTTGCCTTTGCTACATGGACCAAGTTTTCTTGTTCTTTTTTCTTTAGTGATCTTAGGATTTCACATCATGACTTGATTCTATTGGTATTCATAACAACCTCTATTTCCATATAAAGACAGTAACTACTTACTTCATTTGTAAAGGGTGAAACAAAGTTGCTCTTTACCTCTCATTTATTCCTACCACTTCCTAGTTTCAATGAGTGATTCTGGAACTTTCAGATCAAGAATATGTTTCAATAATAAAACCAACATCACATAAGTCTAAGACGTGTGCAGTTTCCCAATCCTATTAAGCCCATATTGAAAGATTTAATTATCTCACCAATTTTGTTGCTCACTGTCATTTCCTTCATACCATGTTTTATCTGTTGATTTCTTAGTTCCAATAGATTTCTCAGTAAATTTAAGTGCTTTGAGAATTTAACTTAGCAAATATTTATCAAGCATTTAACATGAACAAAGCAATATAGAAGTGGAGAGACTCCATTTCTACACCCACAGTAATAATTGTATTTGAATGTATGGGTGACATATCTGATGAACCTTAGCATTTTTACATGTCAAATAAAATTCGGATCTGTTACTTCTACCTGGGTGGGTATTGGTGAACCCTCTGACTTCTAATCTATTTCCTTTATTTTGTTCTCTGCTTACTCCTTGGATTATGTTCTCTATTTAGTAATTGTGTGTGTGTGTATATATTATAAAATACAGAATAATATCTGGTCATTTTATAGTCATTACTAAGCTATGTTGCAGTTACACAAATTTGAAGATTTCAATGGCTTAAGCTGTGCTTAATGCTCAAGCAAAGTCTGGTGTGTTCAGGAGAGGATCAAGGCGGGTTCCCTGTACAGCAAAGATTCAGACCCCAGAGTGCTTCCATTTTGTGGTTCTCCCATGTCAATGTGTGACTTCTAGGGTGACTGTAGAGGGGAAAGAGAGAATAGACAGAACGTTCCCTAGCTCTTCAGTACTTACAGGCATAACTTCTGCCTACTGGCCAGAACTAGTCATTAACCTTACCCGAGGGCAAATGAAATAATCAATAAGCACCCTATGAGGTCAAACCCACCTTAAAATGATTTATTTTAGTTCAGAGATGTAACATCCTTTTTAAAAAATTTTTTATTAAGGTATTGATATACACTCTTATGAAGGTTTCACATGAAAAAGCAATGTGGTGACTACATTTACCCATATTATCAAGTCCCCACTCATACCCCAATTCAGTCACTGTATCAGTGTAGTAAGATGACACAGATTCAGTTTGTCTTCTCTGTGCTACACTGTTTTTCCCGTGATCCCCCACACCATGTGTACTAAACATAATGCCCCTCAATCAACTTCTCCAAACCTCCCCACCAACCTTCCCACACCCCTCCCTTTTGGTAACCACTAGTTCCTTGTTGGAGTCTCTGAGTCTGCTACTATTTGGTTCCTTCAGTATTGCTTCATTGTTATACTCCACAAATGAGGGAAATCATTTGGCACTTGTCTTTCTCCTTCTCTGCCTGGCTTATTTCACTGAGCATAATATCCTCCAGCTCCATCCATGTTGTTGCAAATGGCAGGATTTGTTTCCTTCTTATGGTTGAATAGTGTTCCATTGTGTATATGCATTACCTCTTCTTTATCCATTCATCTACTGTTGGACACTTAGGTTGCTTCTATATCTTGGCTATTGTAAAAAGTGCTGCAGTAAACATAGGGGTGCATATGTCTTTTTGAATCTGAGAAGTATTCTTTGAGTAAATTCCAAGGAGTGGGATTCCCGGGTCAAATGGTATTTCTCTTTTTAGTTTTTGAGGAACTTCCATATTGCTTTCCACAATGGTTGAACTAGCTTACATTCCCATCAGCAGTGTAGGAGGGTTCCCCTTTCTCCACATCCTCACGAGCACTTGTTGTTCTTAGTCTTTTGGATGCTGGCCATCCTTATTGGTGTGAGGTGATATCTCACTGTGGTTTTAATTTGCATTTCCCTGATGATTAGTGATGTGGAGCATTTTTTAATGTGTCTGTTGGCCATCTGAATTTCTTCTTTGGAGAACTGTCTCTTCATATCCTCTGCCCATTTATTAATCAGGTTATTTGATTTTTGGGTGTAGAGGCATGTAAGTTCTTTATATATTTTGGATGTTAACCCCTTGTCGGATATGTCATTTACGAATATATTCTCCCATACTGTAGGATGCCTTTTTGTTCTGTTGATGGTGTCCTTTGCCATACAGAAACTTTTTAGTTTGATGTAGTCCCATGAATTCATTCTTGCTTTTGTTTCCCTTGCTCGAGGAGATGCGTTCAGGAAGAAGTCGCTCATGCTTATATTCAGGAGATTTTTGCCTATGTTGTCTTCTAAGAGTTTTATGGTTTAATGACTTACATTCAGGTCCTTGATCCATTTCGAGCTTACTTTTGTTTATGGGGTTAAACAATAATCTAGTTTCATTCTCTTGCATGTAACTGTCCAGTTTTGCCAACACCAGCTGTTGAAGAGTCTGTCATTTCCCCATTGTACGTCTATGGCTCCTTTATCATATATTTATTGACCATATATGCTTGGTTTTATATCAGGGCTCTCTAGTCTGTTCCATTGGTCTATGGGTCTGTTCTTGTGCCAGTACCAAATTGTCTCAAGTACTGTGGCTTTGTAGTAAAGCTTACAGTTGGGGAGCGTAATCCCCCTACCTTTATTCTTCCTTCTCAGGATTTCTTTGGCTATTCGGGGTCTTTTGTGGTTCCATATGAATTTTAGAATGATTTTCTCTAGTTCACTGAAAAATGCTGTTGATATTTTGATAGAAATTGCATTGAATCTGTAGATTGCTTTAGGCAGGATGGCCATTCTGACAATATTAATTCTTCCTATCCATGAGCACGGGATGTGTTTTCATTTATTGGTATCTTCTTTAATTTCTCTCTCATGAGTGTCTTGTAGAGTATAGGTCTTTCACTTCCTTGGTTAGGTTTACGCCTAGGTATTTTATTCTTTTTGATGCAACTTTGAATGGAATTGTTTTCCTGATTTCTCTCTCTGCTAGGTCATTGTTAGTGTATAGGAATGCCATAGATTTCTGCGCATTAATTTTGTATCCCGCAACTTTGCTGAATTCAGATATTAGATCTAGTAATTGTGGAGTAGATTCTTTAGGGTTTTTTTTATGTACAATATCATGTCATCTGCAAACAGGGACACTTTAACTTCTTCCCTGCCAATCTGGATGCCTTTTATTTCTCTGTGTTGTCTGAATGCCGTGGCTAGGGCCTCCAGTACTATGTTGAATAGAAGTGGAGGGAGTGGGCATCCTTGTCTTGTTCCTGATCTTAGAGGAAAAGCTTTCAGCTTCTCGCTGTTAAGTATAATGTTGGCTGTGGGTTTGTCATATATGGTCTTTATCATGTTGAGGTACTTGCCTTCTATACCCATTTTGTTGAGAGTTTTTATCATGAATGGATGTTGAATTTTGTCAAATGCTTTTACAGCATCTATGGAGATGATCATGAGGTTTTTGTTCTTCTTTGTGTTGATGTGGTGGATGATGTTGATGGATTTTTGAATGTTGAACCATCCTGCATCCCTGGGATGAATCCCACTTGATCATGGTGTATGATCCTCTTGATGTATTTTTGAATTTGGTTTGCTAATATTTTGTTGAGTATTTTTGCGTCTATGTTCATCAGGGATATTGGTCTGCAGTTTTCTTTTTTTGTGGTGTTTTTGCCCGGTTTTGGTATTAGAGTGATGCTGGCTTCATAGAATGAGTTTGAAGTCTCTGCTCACACATTCTCACCCATCCATCTTTAGATCCATGGATTCAGAGAACTCTCTGCTGAGCTTCTGAAACTTGTAGCCCTAATATGCGCTAGGATTGGTTTTTCTCTGCATCAGCCTATGTTGCTGTCTCACTGGTTGCCTAACAGAGGTCACCTCAGTGTATATATTTCATGTAAACATTAAAGCAATGGAGATAGTGAAAATAAACTTTTCTATTTAATGCCAAAGGTGAAACTCAGTTCACAGCCAATTAAAGAACCCACATACAATAGGCATGCTGTTTGCTAAGGAAATGCTTTTGGGGAATCTTCTTCTGCTTCCCTTTGGCTCTGTGTTTGGCAGCAATCAGAGTTTGCCTTCTCAAAAATGTGTCACAGATGAAAAATATTTGTCCTTACAAAATAAAGGCATTGAGGGAGTCTGTGTATAGTTTAGTCTAGTTCATGTGACAAGGAACTTAGGGGAAATTTCTCATGGGATCATCTTGACCTGAACTCTGTGTCCTTATGTTACCCCCAAATCCTCACCTGCTGCCCAGTGGGGACCCCCACCCAGCTCATTTACGTGTGTGACTTTTTCATCCCCATGCTCAGCCCACATGAAGAGACCTGTGCCTTGTTAGTAGTTTTCAAGCGAAACATTACTAACCTGAAAAACACACCCATGTTAGCCATTAAGGTTGCCATGGCATTGGTTGCCAACATGAGTCATGAAAACGAGACTTTTTAAGACTGTGAAATAATGGCCTGGATTTTCACCGTCGTAAAAGTCTGTTTGTTCATCCATTTCATACTCCACTCACCATTTAGAGTGCGTAGCCTATTTTATTATACCTGTGATGCCTCTACTCAGGTGATACCTCTTGTCCAGGTGGAAAAATCATAGACACTGTGCCTGGTGACAATCTTTCTTTGCTGTACTCAATACCTGAGATTGTTTCTCAGCCACAACTTGTTCTGTACCTTCATCCCTAGATTGTCTGTTCTTTTGCTGTCAGCTCTTGGTCCTTAAGTGGGGAAAATGAGAAACTTCATGAGTGGATTTAGATAGATTGGGATCTAATTTTGAAAACGGGTTCTCTGAAGCCATCTGAGGCTCCATAGTGGTCATCCCATTGTTTTGCGTTACCTCACTTTAGATCTTTTACATCTCTGTGGGGTCCTTGGCTCTGCCACACAAACCAGATCCATTCTTGTCCTGAACTCTTTTCTCTTTCTGTCCCTTCCTCCAGGCTCAGATTTTACAAACCAGCCTCCTTCACTGGGTCCTCCCTTTTACAACCTCATTGCTGTTCTCATCTCATCTGTCCTTTCACTTGTAAAATCCCTATGTCCACTTTGCCCTGGACCTAATCCAGAGTATCCATTATTATTTGGCATCTTTCTTATCCATCTACAGGATGACACAATATACATTTACATTTAAAACAACAAAACTTTTCTCCATTACCCACAATAATACCCAGACTATGCAGATCTTGGTTATGGCTGGTATATAAATGGGAGAAGGCTGGGTCTTTCCTTCCCTTTCGGAGCAGTAGATCTTGTAGGAAATCAAGTGATAGAAGGATAACCTGGGCAAAGTGGAGTGGAGGAAGAGTCCTGCAAAGGTCCTGCCCATTGCATTTGCCCATATCTTGTGTACAAGTCAATTTTGACTCAACATTCAGGAAATGACAGTGGCTATTTTTGCTTAGACAAAACAGGCCCTTGTTCTTTGGACTACAGCTAGAATAAATCAATAATGAAGGAAAACCAGTGCTCCTGGTTGAAAATTAGTCAAACCTACTATTGTCTACTGTGTACAAAGCCTTGTGCTAGAGACTAAGGCAGAAAGCAAGCTGTTAGAAGACCCCTTATCGTCCTCAGACTATGGATGCTCAATTATGGAGAAAAACACTTCAGACATTCAATCCCATGACTGTGACTATTTTATTTGCAGGACTAAAAAGGTAAAAAGGTAAAGTCTGCTTTGTTAAATAATAGAAGCAGCTCAAGGAAAATGTAAATAGTTAAATCCTTCAAAAAAAAAAGTTGTATGGCCACTGACTGAGAACGAAGAAGAAAGACAGGCCTGTGCTTCCACATGCAGCTTCTCAGGGCAGCTGGAGCCTGTAGATTAGGCCAGACACACACACAGAACCTCAGCCTGGTGACACCAAAGAAAGTCTGGCACCAGACGATGTCTCAGTTCTCAGATATCATGCACTTGCCCCTACAGTTGCCAAATGGGGTGGGCGTGGTGAGGTTCATTCGTGGCTAGACTACAGAGTCCAAATTGTGGAGAGTCTGTGATTGGATGAGCTCCTAGGATCAACATGAAGTCAGAGAAATAAGAGTTTTAGCTGCAAAAGTAGTTGTCATTATGAAATCTCAGTTTTCTATTAACTCCATGGTGTCATTAGAAAATATGAAGTATGACTCATCCTGGGAAGCAAGGGCAGGAGTGTCCAAGGGACAGACAGCACATGTCTAACTCACATAGAAAATCTCAGATGCTGCAAACCCTGACTAATCTCTGTTTTCTGTGGGTAAAATAGAGACTTGATGGGAACAATTATAGCATAACAGATTCTGGAAAAGTGGAGGGGGAAGATGGTGAAATTTTGCTGCTCTGATAGAACATAAGTGAACAAGTTTTTCAGTTTTAGAATAACCTTTTTTTATGACAGGGGAGGTACTTAAAACTGGTAAAAGGATGGTTTATCAAGTGCAAAAATGAGGTGGAGTGGGGAGAAGTTAACAATGAACTGTTTGTAAATATGTGTTTATGAGATGATAAAGACAGGAGATGAGGAGTTAGAGAAAGAAACGTTGGAGAAAATTATCTCCCATTCACTGCAAATGAAGGAAAGAGAGAGAGAGAGAGAGAGAAAGAGAGACTTCTCTGGGGACTTGTTGAGTTTTTGAGTATTTGGGGACAATGCAAAATGCTTGGTGCCCAGGAATGCTCACCGGAAATTGCGCATTGAGATAGACGGATCCTATAGATACAATCCTGAGTAAGACAGCATATCCAGTTACAATTTTGTGCTATGGCCTTTTTCATGAAAAAAAAAACCACATTTCTTATCAAAGAATCAATAGCATCAAGATAATTTGACAAAATAGAATATGGTCTTTTCCTTCTGTTATTTTTATTTATTTTTATTTATTTTATTTTTTTATAATTTATTTTGGTATCATTAATCTACAATTACATGTGCAATATTATGGTTATTAAACTACCCCCTTCATCAGCTCCCCCCCACCAATCCCATTACAGTCACTGTCTCAGCATAGTGAGATGCTATACCCTAAGAATGCAGCAGCCCAGTTTGAAAAAGACAGATGCACCCCTATGTTTATCGCAGCACTATTTACAATAGCCAAGAAATGGAAGCAACCTAAGTGTCCATCAGTAGATGAATGCATAAAGAAGATGTGGTACATACACACAGTGGAATATTATTCAGCCATAAGAAGAAAACAAATCCTACCATTTGCAACAACATGGATGGAGCTAGAGGGTATTATGCTCAGTGAAATAAGCCAAGCCTAAAAAGACAAGTATTAAATGATTTCACTCATATGTGGAGTATAAGAACACACACAAAAAAAACTGAAGGAACAAAACAGCAGCAGACTCACAGAACCCAAGAACGGACTAACAGTTACCAAAGGGAAAGGGACTGGGGAAGATGGGTGGGAAGGGAGGGATAAGGGGGTACAGGGGTATTACGATTAGCAGACATAAGGTGGGGGGGCATGGGGAGGGTTGTACAACTCAGAGAAGACAAGTAGTGATTCCTTCTGTTATTTTAAATAAAAAGAAAAGTTCATTTGCTCTATCATTCCCCTGTATCACCAATTAGTCAATTTCCCTTTACATCTGACAGGTTCGCAGTATGTTAGTTCTCATAATCACTGGAGGTTATACACATTATATGCTTTTAAATATAAATTAAGTTACTAGAGCTGCATTCAAATCATTTTTTTTACCTGCCGTCTTTGAAGAACTTTTGGGTCATGTAGCCCAATGAGATCTTTTGTGTCTTTTCTCCTCCCGACCAATGGTAAACTTAACAAAAACAACAAAAAATTCCCTCATTTTCTTTTGTTACTTTTTAGAACTAAGTTTCTTTTGTGATTTGATCATGCAAGCTTCTTTACCCCCACAATAAGGCTTTTCTCTAAAGAAACAAAAACAATAAAAATAACTTTTAAAATGTTACATGCAGGACATTGAAAATGAGATTTTTTTGAAAGGGGAAAGGATCTGGGATCCACGGGGAACAATTCCTCCCAAGGGCATTTGCATCATAAAATGTAATTCATCAGCCATTACATCTGCTTGGCTCTCCAGCTGATGGACACTGATTGCAACAACCAGGGCACATTGCTGTTCGTGGTGAGTAATGAGCCAATCTTTGAGGCATGCTGCCAGTCATGGGTCGGCTGAGAGTTGGGATTCCCCAAAATTCAGACACCTAAACCACAAGGACACCTTGCAGAAAAACAAAATGAAACAAAAAAATACTCTCTCCTTTGTTCTCAGTTGTATGTGAATTTAGGGAGAGTGTGAAAGCTCTCCGGCCCTTCTCTTATAGACTGCATCTTACATACGGGTTCCTGTACTTCTTTCTATAGAATAAAAGGCACAGAAGAGCAAATTCAAATAAGAAAGACAATCCTGGAGGAATTAAAAGGATTAAGCTCAGACTCTAACTGGCTTGAAAAAATAAAATACTTAAAAGATAAAATAATTACTAGTTCATTCCCAACACTGTAATTTGTCTGGATCAACTACTTTCTCCCCTTTCCTCACCATATGGTTTAATATATAAACTATCTAAAGATGTATACTGGAGATCGCCATAGACAGACTCTGGAAATTTCGTAGAACTGAACTGTAGGTGCAAAGATTTGTAAGCCCATACATCTATTCCAAGATTTGCTCAATTTAATGTATGCAAACACCCAGCCTTTCTTATGGCTGTAGGTTATTTTTGTGAACTTCTATTACATGTTCACAGCTTTAACCTTATTATAAATAGCTAAATTCACAGCACAGGGCTGAAGGTGATGAGGAAATAATTCTCTAATACCTTGCACAGCACTTACTTCCAGGAGCATATATTTCTATTTCTGGTCCTAGTGAGCTACCGTGAGTAAAGAACACATTTTTTTTCTTTAAACATTTTTTTTTTATTTTGGTAGAAAAATCTCCATCTATGTTTGCTAAAGCACAAATCGGAATGGATAAAGTGAAATATGTCCCTAAATGACTCCAAAATTAAAGAAATATTTATTTGATGTTTCAAAGAGACTTCGTAAGACTTTCAAGGTTTTGCAAAATATCTTCAGGTATTGCTTTACAAATACATGCACACACACACGTACACGTACAGTTTGTATATGATTGAATTAGACAGCCAGTTTAGCTAAGGAACAAGTCATTTCAAACAATAATTTGGCTGATTTTGTATTTTGACTAACAAAAATTCTTAAACACTATTTTGAGAAAAATGAAATGTATCCGTGATGCATTGATAGAGGTTATAGTACTCTATAGTCGGAGATGTTTTTTCTCCCGTTTTTCTTTTAAGGGCTTTTAAGCCAATGGAGTTTTCTTTTTCTGGTTCCCACTTTTAGTAACTGATCCTTAAAGTGAAAGTTATTTCCTTTTCTGGACATTCAAAGTTTACCTATTTAAGTCATTTATCAACAGGACCCCTAAAAAACTGTTTCAATGTAGAGACAACTTCTCCAAAACGCCCCTAGATTTGTTTTGGTTATTATGCAAAGGAAAACATAAAAGAGATAAGCGTGTCCTCAGTGCTTTGGGACACTTACTGATCTTAACAAGCCTTGCTTGGGAGATGAGCTTCAAACAAGAAGTCATTCTCATAAGGCACACACTTTGTCATGACCAGATGCTTTTGAATATGTGAAATAATCCCACAGTACTGCATGGATGATTCGTGTTAAACTCTGAAAGCACTGCGGCCCCTGTGAAATTTCTGAGGTTCCCAGTAAGGTTGGGACAATGAAAACCTTGGCACCACTGATCTGGCGGTGAACTGGTTCAGTTGCAATGTGTACCATGTCAAAATGCAAGTTCTAATAATACCCTGTACTATCCTAGAAAAATCAGCAAGATTCTTCTCCCTTTAGACAACAACACTTCAAAAGCTAAGAGAGAATATGCTCCAATGCTGACCCTGATTCTTTTGTGAATCAGCACATATGTCTACAGCATACAAATCAGAGCATTGTAGTCTTCCTTGTTGAGTGTATATTCGAGCAGCGTTCATTTTTGTGGAGAGGCCAAAGAGTTTCTTTATTAATCAAGGTTTTCCGGGCTAAAGACAAAAATACAGATCAAGCTTGTTTAAGCAAATGAGGGAATTTATTGGGTCAGTAAAATGAAGTGTACACTGGACCAGGCCCCAACGTTGCACCTTTGTAGAGCATCATCACCCTGCTTTGCTTTGTGTTGGCTTCATTCTCAGACAAACTCTCACAATGTGGCCACAGAGATGACCACAGGCAGCTTTGGCTTACTGTTGCCAGCTTGGAAAGAAAATGCACTTTCCCTAGTAATTCCAGCAAGAGGTCCATGATTGATTGGCTCCATTTAGGCCCGTGTCACCCCTGCAGGGAATATGTGTGCCGGGTGTGACTCACTGGAGTCTTAGACAGAATATTTCCCCAAATGGATGGTATTCAGGAAAGAAAAAGAATTCTTTAACCAAGCTTCTCATTGCAGGGAGCTTTGCACTGTGTTCACAGTTTATTCTTTTTTCACTTTTTCATGAAACAGTTTTAAACTTTGAGTATGTATTCAGCCACTAATTTTAAAAGAATGAAATTTATCTGGGCCACATTTCCTGACAGAATCTAACACAATTTAAAAGTTCCTAATTCATTATTTGTTACTTTTTCAAATACGTATAAATAAAAAAAAAATCCAAACCATTTTGGAAATAAACACAAATATCCCTCAAATTAATCGTGGGTAAAAAGAAATCAAGCTAGAAATGAGAAGCTGCTCAGAAAATAACAGCAAATACTACTTTTCAAGTTATATAGTAACATAACCAAATAGTCAGTCGAGGAGAACTCACTGCCACGTTTATTACAATAGGACAAAAGTAAATGTAACTATAATTAGAAATAGATCAATGAAGTGAAGAAGGAAAAAGAAAATTATAAGGTAATAAATAGAAGAGAGTGATAGAATTAATAAATTAGTACCTGAAAAATCATGAAAAAGAGGCAAACTTTTGTCATATCTAATCAAGAGCAAATTTACATATATGTAAGTATATAATAAAACAGAAATGTTAGTATCAAACATTCAAGAAATCTAAACAGATATATATCTGTACTCATAAAATAAAAATTCTACTTGAAATAGATATTTGGCAGGTAAGTGACCAAAACTGACTCAAAGAGTGGAAGAAAACATCCTGAATTAGTGGCTATGACAACTTATTTAATTTCTGCCAAAGAAATATCTCCAAATGAGAGTCCTGGCTCAAAAAAAATTTATGGCTGAAACTTATTCATAAGTCTCAGGCTATATAAATCATTTCACTTGACATAAAAATATTAAAATTCTTATTTGGATTTGGATGATTTCAGGAACTTGAGAGAAATGCAACAAAAAAGAAAAGTACATATATTTTGTAAAAACCCTGGAAGTTCAAATAATATTTCATTGTATTTCAAAATAATTTCATATCAAGTCCAAGATGAGATTTTTCTAGTAATACAAAGATGGCTCTATATCTGGAAAAATGTTAATATAATTAATTACATGAATAGAGACAGAGATGGTGAAAGTGATTTCATAAAAATTGCAAAAGCATTTTTGGTAAAATATATCATTAATAAATAAGCATTGGGTTATGTCCTTAATATAAAGGCATTTTCCTCCAAATTTTTTTCTTCTTCCAGTGCTGTCCAAACCAAACCCAGAAAGTTTGCTTTGGACCAAGTCAGAATTTTTATCCTATTAAACTTTAAGCTGCTTATATATACTTTGACCCAACATTTACACTCTGAAGAAGCATTTATACTTATCTCTAGATATACTCACATACACTCATGATGAAACAGATACACAAGATAATTGGAACAGCAAGGGGTTGTTAAAAAAAATTGTGTCTTCCAGTGTGATACTAACTTTTTAAACACATGTTATGGAGGAAAAAGTTTACATCCATTAATAATAATCTCTATGAGCTTATATGAAAGATCTCCAAGACAATATATATATAAAATGTGTTTTTCCAGAAATATTCAGACCCAGAAAACAGTGATTGCCATAGGGAAGGGAATACATCATACAAAAAGATATTGAGATAATCTTCCCCTCCTGATGAAAGGACCTAGAATCACTTATACTCCTGCCACAGGGACCAGTCATGTTATTAGATAGAAAATTCTGTAAATGTCAATCAAGTTTCATTTGATGATTATGCTTTTCAGTTCTTTTATATTCTTGCTGATATGCTCACTGTGTATTACTGAGAAAGCAGTGCTGAAATTTCCAATGTTAGTTTGGGATTTGCTTATTTCTCCTTTCAATTTTGTCAGTTTTGTTTCATGTATTTCTTAAGCTCTATTACATATATACATATTTAAACATTGTTATGTTTTCTTGGTGAATTGATTCCTTTTATTAATATACACAGTGTCCCTCTTTATGCTCTAAAGTATTACTTTGTCTAATATTAACATAATCACTCCAGGCTTCTTTTGATTTGTGTTTGTATGTCCTGTATTTATCCATGTTTTTAATTACCTTAAAAAAATGCAGATAATATTATATTAAAGAGAGTTTCTTGCAGACAGCATGTAGTTGTAAGCATTTTTTATATATTCTGACAATCTCTGTCTTTAATTGTTTTTAGGCCATTTACATTTAATGCAACCATTGATATGTTTTCATTTAGATATGCTATTTTATTATTTGTTTTCTGTTTATTTCCCTTGTTTTCATTCCTCTGTATCTCCTTTCCTTTCTCTTCTTTTATGATAATTGAACATTTAAAAAACCTCCCTTCTAATTGATCTATTGTGCATTTTAGAATAGTTATCTATTACCTATCTATCTATATCTATCTATCTTTCTATCTATCTGTTATCTATTGTTTTTATCAGTTGTTCTGGGGATTAAAATATACATTTTAGTCTATTTAGAATCAATATTTTACCAATTCAAGTACAATGTAGAAATTTTACCACCACATAGGCCCCTCTACTCTCCCCATCTTTATATTGTAGCTCATTACTGAAAACTGCATCAGACAATGTTATAATTTTTACTATTAGCTGTCAAACATATTTTAAAGAATTCAAGAGAAGAAAAGTAGTTTATTTTATTTATCCAAATATTTACTATTTCTGTTTATTTTTTGAGTTTTGATTTTTAAAATTTTTCTTCTTTTCACCTTATATTTCTCTTAGGGTGCTATTTTTTGCTTATTCTCTTAAGAGAACAAACTAGGCAATACTAGACCAGTCCTCTTACAATGAAACAATTATAAACTACGTAATTATGAAAAATACATAAGGCTACTTTTTTGAGGCAGTGAAAAAGAGGCAACTGCTGACAAAAGGGAAGCCCATAGGATGAACCCTGTAATTGCCTAGCTTTTTTCCTTGAGACACATTTCTGAGTAAAGCACAAAGAGATGGATTCTGAACAGAACATCATAGTTTTGCTGAGCTGAGGAGGAGTTCAGAACTTTAGTTTGAATTTACAACTAAAATGGCTGGACTCTAGGACAGAGCAAAAACAGAAGAGAAACTCTATTAAGAGCCAGTCCCAGAAGTCTGTGTAGAGGAATCTCCTGTGAGTCCGTTGCTGAGGAATATACTGCACATGTGATGGTTAGTTCATCCAGGGCTTAGCAGATAGCAGCTGCTTTGGGGGCTGAGAGAGAATAGATGCTAGAGGCCAAGCAATGCTGGGAGAAAAGCAGTGACAAGGAATGTGAGCATTACGGCTCTAACAGAGTAGAGAGATCTCTTTAACAATCCATTAATACTTTGGCATCCAGTTGAAACACCACAAAAACTCTGCCTTAAGAATAAACACTAAACTTTACAATAAAATTTACTCTAGAACAACCCCCCAAAAACCTAAAATTAAGCCAGTGTAGAGCTAATCTGATGACTGTTCCTGCCTAGTTATAGGTTCTTGAAAAGCCTACAAGTACAGATGGATCAACTGGCAATTTATGTGATTACTAGAACAAAAATAAATACTCTCCAGAGGGCAACAATGGAATCTAGCCTCCCTGTTGAATATTTTCAGAGTAGTGGTATTATCCCTAATGAACAGTATTCATTTTTAAAAAAACATGAATCATACAAAAATGAAAATGGGAAAATATGTTAAAAAATAATGAAAGACAAATATGTCAAATATTTAAAGAAAATGTGGTCTCACAGGGTGAAAAAATAGGATATTCCAGAAGAAAAAAGATGGAAACTATAAAAGTCATACGAATCACATGAAAATTCTACAACTGCAGAGTACAAAAAAATTTTAAGTATTCTGGATGGATTAAATAGTACATTAGAGATGACAAAATAGACAGTAAACTTGAAGACAGAACAATAAAAATGATCCAATCTAAAACACAGAGAGAAAAGTTATGAAAATGGAAAAGTCTCAGCAAATGGGACAGTATAGAATGGTTTGGAATAACTGTAATTGGATATCTTGAGGAAGAGGAGAGGAGTATTGGAGAAGGAAAAAGTGAAGAATATTGAAGAAAATATTTGAAGAAAAAATGGGCAAAGTTTTGAAAATTTGATAGAAAACAGTATATCTATAGATCCAAGAAATTCAACAAAATGCAAGTGCAATAAATATAAAAAGAATAGCACACAGGCTCATCCTCATTAAACCTCCTGAAACCAAAGGTAAAGAGAAAATATTGAAAGTAGTAGGGCAATGAAGGAGGCATAGAATGCTCTGTTCACAAAGGGACAAGGATAAAAATTATCATTGACTTTTTACTAAATACAATAGAATGCTGGAAGACAATGGTATAGCAGATTTGTCATACCGAAGTAAAATAATTATCAGCCTAAAATTATATATCCAGAAAAAAAAATGCTTTTCAAAGATGAGAGTAAAATGAAGACTCTTTATATAATTGAAAACTGAATTATTCTAAGCAGACTTATTCTATAAGGGGTGCCAAACTATGTCTTTTAGGCTGAAGGGAAATAACAAATTAAACCTGGATCTATCTGTAGAACAGAATGGAGAGCACTGGAATTATAATTACTGTGACAAATATAAAATACCATGTTTCTCATAATTTCCTTATGTAACTAACTGATTAAGTTAAAGTTAAATACACTGTAGCATAGGAATTATAATGTTAATAGAAATAAAAGACATAACAAATATACAAAGGGTGGGACATGAGTAAATGAACTATACTGTTAGAAATACATTGTATTTGTGAAGTGAGAATGAAAAGCAAAGAGTGGGAAGAGTGGTGTGAGCTGAGGAAGCAAAAGAGTAAGGCAGGAGGTGTGAACTGTCAAGAGTAAAGTGTGAAGAGGTCCAAATAGACTCTAAGATAATAATGCCTGTTTTTAATACCAGAGCAGTAACTAAAAGATAACAGAAGGAGTGTATCCCAGAAGGCAAGTGAGGAAATAGAATTTAACACTAAAATCTATTTGGTTAATCCAAAAAATGGAGGAAAAGAGCAACCAACCAAAAAAAAAAAAAAAAAACAAGAAAAGGAATTAAAAGCACAAGGTATAAGCAGGACTGCTTATTAGTATGGATTTTCTTTGTGAGGTTACAAAAATGTCCTGAAATTAAACAGTGGTGATGGTTGTACCACTTTAGAATGTGCTACAAATTACTGACGTGCATACCTTCAAAGTGTAAATTTTATCGTATGTGAATTACATCTCAATAAAAAGAAAGTGGACAAAAAGGACAGCAAAACACTTGAAAAAAAACTTGACACTAAAAGCATATGGATGACCAATAAACACATGAAAAGATGCCAACCATCATTAGACATCAAGGAAATAAATTTAAAGTCACAGTGTATTACCACTATATACCCAGCAGAGTGGTTATAATTACAAATATTGACAATATTTAATGTTGTTGAGTATATGGAATGTATACTCTCATAAATTTTAGTAGAGTGGAACATGATAAAACACTGTGGAAGACATTTTGGCACTTTCTCATAAAGCTAAATAACTTATATGCCTCAGCAAATATACTTCTAGCGCAACAGAAATGAACACATATATCCACACAGAGATGAATAACTATTAATATGTATACAATATAACATATGTAATAAATAAATACTAATATAATGGAATACTACTCAGCAATAAAAAATACCTAACTACTGATACATGCAACATGGATGAATCTCACAGACGTTATATTAAGTGAATGTAGCTGGATGCAACAGAATATCTGTTCTATGATTTAACTTATATGAAATTCTAGAATAGGCAAAGGTAATCTCTAGTGATATAAATCAGATGAGGAGTTGCTGGAAGCATGAGTAATGGGGGAGATTAAGTGCAAAGAGGCAAGAGGAAAGGGAAATGATCTATATCTTGATGGAATAGTGATTACTTGGTTATAGACATTGGCTAAAAGTCACTGACCTCTGTGTCTAAAATGTGTGAATTTTATTACAGGTAAATGATAAGTCAATAAAATTGGATTCATTCTTTATGGTATTTGACCTTGACATTTTGTCCCTGTTCATTTTTTTAATTAAGGTATCATTACAATCTTATGAAGGTTTCACATGAGCAACATTGTGGTTTCAACATTCACCCATATTATCAAGTCCCCCTGACCCCACTACAGTCACTGTCCATCAGCATAGTAAGACTCTATAAAGTCATTACTTGTCTTCTCTGTGCTGTACTGCCTTCCCGGTGACCTACCTTTATTGTGTGTGCTAATTATAATGCCCCTTAATCCTTTTCTCCAAACCCACCTTTCCCAACCCCTTCCCTTTGGTAACTGTTGTCCCTTCTTGGAGTCTGTGAGTCTGCTACTGTTTTGTTCCTTCAGTTTTGCTTTGTTATAATACTCCACAAATGAGTGAAATCATTTGGTACTTATCTTCCTCTGCCTGGCCTATTTCAGTAAACATAGCTCATCCATGTTATTACAAATGGTAGGATTTGTTTTCTTCTTATGGCTGAATAATATTCCACTGTGTAAATGTACTACATCTTATTTATCCATTCATCTACTGATGGACACTTAGGTTGCTTCCATATCTTGGCTATTGTAAATAGTGCTGTGATAAAAATAGGGGTGCATATGTCTTTTTGACTCAGGGATCTTGTTTTCCTTGGGTAAATTCCTAGGAGTTGAATTACTGGGTCAAATGGTATTTCTAATTTTAGTTTTCTGAGGAACCTCCATATTGCTTTCCACAATGGTCAGTTGAACTAATTTACATTCCCACCAGCAGTGTAGGAGGGTTCCCCTTTCTCTACATCCTTGCCAGCATTTGTTATTCCTTGTCTTTTGGATGTTGGTTATCTAACTGGTGTGAGGTGATATATCATTGTGGTTTTAACTTGCATCTCCCTGGTAATTAGTGATGTGGAGCATCTTTTCATGTGTCTGTTGGCCATCTGAATTTATTCTTTGGAGAAGTGTCTGTTCCAATCCTCTGGCCATTTTCTAATTGGGTTATTTGCTTTTTGGGTGTTGAAGCATTAAGTTCTTTACATATTTTGGATGTTAACTCCTTATCAGATATGTTGCTTATAAATATATTCTCCTATACTGTAGATGCCTTTTTTATTCTTCTGATGGTGTCCTTTGCTGTACAGAAGCTTTTAAATTTGATGTAGTCCCATTTCTTCGTTTTTGCTTTTGTTTCCCTTCCCAAGGAGATGAGTTCAGGAAAAAGTTGTTCATGTTTATATTCAAAAGGTTTTCTTCTATGAGTTTTGTGGTTTCATAACTTAATTCAGGCCTTCCATTTAGAGTTTACTTTTGTGTATGGAGTTAGACAATAATCCAGTTTCATTCTCTTGCATGTAGCTGTCCAGTTTTGTCAAAACCAGTTGTTGAAGAAGCTGTTATTACCCCATTGTATATCCATTGCTCCTTTATTGTATATTAATTGGCCATATGTTTGGGTTTATATCTGGGCTCTCTATTCTGTTACATTGATCTATGGTCTGTTCTTGTGCCAGTACCAAATTGTCTTGATTACTGTATCTTTGTAGTAGAGCTTGAAGTTGGGGAGTGTAATCCCCCCTGCTTTATTCTTCATTCTCAGGACTGCTTTGGCTATTTAGGGTTTTTCATAGTTCCATATGAATTTTAGAACAATTTTTTCTCGTTCGTTAAAAAATGCCATTAGTACTTTGATAGGGATTGCATTGAATCTGTAGACTGCTTTAGGCAGGATGGCAATTTTGAAATATTAATTCTTCCTATCCATGAACACAGGATGTGTAATCATTTATTGGTGTCCTCTTTAATTTTTCTCATGAGTGTGTCTTGTAGTTTTCAGGGTATAGGTCTTTCACCTTCTTGGTTAGGTTTATTCCTAGGTATTTTATTCTTTTTGATGCAATTGTAAATGGAGTTGTTTTCCTGATTTCTCTTTCTGCTAGTTCATCATTAGTATATAGGAATGCGGCATATCTCTGTGTATCAGTTTTGTATCCTGCAACTTTGATGAATTCAGTTAGTTCTAGTAGTTTTTAAGAGAATTCTTTAGGGTTTTTTATGTAAAATATCACATCATCTGCAAACAGTGACAGTTTAACTTCTTCTTTACCAATCTGGATGCCTTTTATTTCTTTATGTTATCTAATTGCCATGACTAGGACCTCCAGAATTATGTTGAATAAAAATGGTGAGTGGGCATCCTTATCTTGTTCCTGATCTTAGGGAGAAGCTTTCATCTTTTTGCTCTTGAGTATGATGTTGGCTGTGGGTTTGTCATATATGGCCTTTATCATGTTGAGGTACTTGCTCTCTATACTCACTTTGTTGAGAGTTTTTATTATGAATGGGTGTTGAATTTTGTCGAATACTTTTTCAGCATCTATTGAGATGATCATGTGATTTCTGTCCTTTTTGTTGATGTGGTGGATGATGTTGATGGGGTTTTAAATACTGTACCATCCTTGCATCCCTGGAATAAATCCTACTTGATCATGATGGATTGTCTTTTTGATGTATTTTTAATTCAATTTGCTAATATTTTATTGAGTATTTTTGCATCTATGTTCATCAAGGATATTGGCCTATATTTTTTTTTGTGTGTGTGTTGTCTTTGATTTTAGTATTAGAGTGATGTTGGCCTTATAGAATAAGTTTGTAAGTATTCCCTCCTTTTCTACTTTTTGGAAAATTTTAAGGAGGATGGGTATTATCTCTGCTCTAGATGTTTGATAATACTCAGCAGTGAAGCCATCTTGTCCGGGGACTTGTTCTTAGGTAGTTTTTTTAAATTACAAATTTAATTTCATTGCTGGTAAGTGGTGTGCTCAGATATTCTGTTTCTTCCTGGGTCAGTCTTGGAAGCTTGTATTTTTCTAGAAAGCTGTTCTTCTGGGTTACCCAGTTTGTTAGCATATAATTTTTCATGGTATTCTCTAATAATTCTTTGTATTTCCATGGTTTCTGTAGTGATTTTTCCTTTCTCATTTATGATTCTGTTTATGTGCATAGACTCTCTTTTTTTCTTGATAAGTCTGGCTAAGTGTTTATTTATTTTGTTTATTTTCTCAAATAACCAGGTCCAGCTTTCACTGATCTTTCTGTTGTTTTATTCTTCTCAATTTTATTTCTGCTCTGATCTCTTTTATGTCCCCCCTTCTTCTGACTTTGGGCCTCATTTGTTCTTTTTCTAGTTCATTAATTGTGAGTTTAGACTGTTCATATGGGATTGTTCTTCTTTCTTGAGGTGGGCCTGTATTGCAATATACTTTCCTCTTAGAACTGCTATCACTGCATCCCACAGGTTTTGGGTTGTTGGGTAGTTGTCTTTGTTTGTCACCATATATTGCTTGATCTCTGTTTGTATTTGGTCATTGATCCCTCGATCATTTAGGAGCATGTTGTTAAGCTTCCATGTGTTTGTGTACTTTTTTGTTTTCTTTGCATAATTTATTTCTAGTTTCATACCTTTGTGATCTGAGAAGCTCTTTGGCACAATTCAATCTTTCTGAATTTACTGAGGCTTTTTCTTTTGGCCTAGTATGTGATCTATTCTGGAAAATGTTCCATGCGCTCTTGAGAAGAATGTGTATCCTGCTGCTTTTGTGTGGAGTGTTCTGCATATGTCTGTTAGGTCCATCTGTTCTAATATGTTGTTCAGTACCTCTGTCTCCTTACTTATTTTCTGTCTGGTTGATCTTTCCTTTGGAGTGAGTGGTGTGTTGAAGTCTCCTAAAATGAATGTATTGCATTCTATTTTCCCCTATGATTCTGTTAGTATTTGTTTCACATATTTAGGTTTTCCTATAATGGATGCATAGATATTTATAAGGTTTATATCCTCTTTTGGACTGACCTCTTTATCATTATGTAATGTCCTTCTTTGTCTCTTTTACTTTCTTTGTTTTGAAGTTTATTTTGTCTGATACAAATACTGCAACTCCTACTTTTCTTTCCCTATTGTTTGCATGAAATATCTTTTTCCATCCCTGCACTATTAGTCTGTGTATGTTTTTGGGTTTGAAGTGAGTCTCTTGTAGGCAACATATAGATGGGTATTGTTTTTTAATCCATTCTGTAACTTTATGGCTTTTTATGGGTGCATTCAGACCATTTACATTTAGGATGATTATTGATAGATATGTATTTATTGCCATTGCAGGCTTTAGATTCATGGTTACCAAAGGTTTAGGGCAGCTTATTTACTATATAAGAGTCTAACTTTACTTGCCTATTACATTATTTCAAATACCATATAAAGGTTCTTTTTTATCTCCCTTCTTTTTCTTCCTCCTCCTTTCTTTATGTCATAGGTGTCATATTCTTTACTCTTTGTGTATCCCTTGACTGACTTTCTGGGTATTTTATTTAATTTTGTATTTGCTTAGTAATTAATTGTTCTACCGACTTTACTGTGGTTTTATTTTCTCTTATAATAGGTATTTAGCCTTAGGAGCATTTCTATCTAGAGAAGTCCAATTAAAGTACACTGTAGAGATTATTTTTGGCAGGTAAATTCCCTCGACTTTTGCTTATCTGTGAATTGTTTAATCCCTGCTTCAAATTTAAACAATAATCTTTCTGGGTAGAGTATTCTTGGTTGGCGGCCCTTCTGTTATTGCATTAAATACATCATGCCACTCCCTTCTGGCCTGTAAAGTTTCTGCTGAGAAGTCTGATGATAGCCTGATGGGTTTAGCTTTGTACGTGATCTTTTTTCTCTCTTTTGCTGCTTTTAATACTCTCTTCTTGTCCTTGATCTTTGCTATTTTAATTCTTATATGTCTTGGTGTTGTCTTGTCTTCCTAGGGTCCATTGTGTTGGGAGACCTCTGCGCTTTCATGACCTGAGAGACTATTTCCTTTGGGAAGTTTTCAGCAATTATTTTCTCAAGAACACTTTCTATCCCTTTTTTTTCTCTCTTCTTCTTCTGGTATCCCTATAATGAGAATATTGTTCCATTTGGATTGGTTGAACAGTTCTCTTATTATTCTTTCATTCATAGAGATCCTTTATTCTCTCTGTGCATCAGCTCTTTGTTTTCCTTTTGTATAATTTCTATTTCATTTAGTCTCCTCTACCTCATCAAATCTACTTTTAAATCCCTCCATTGTATGCTTCATTTCAGATAGTGTAATTTTCAAAGTTACTATCTCCTTCATGAAGTCCTCCCCTGAGATTTTGAATATTTTTCTATAGCTCCAGCAGCATGTTTATGATTTTTGTTTTGAAATCTTTGTAAAGGCAATTGGTGATTTCAATTTCACTTAGCCCTCTTCCTGGCATCTGCTTTTGTTTTTACAATTTTTTTTTGCTGTTTTTACAAATTTTTTTGCTGTTTCATATCTCTAGTTTTTCCTATGGTATAATAACTTTGCATAGGTGGCATCCTCTAGTGCCCAGAAGCTCTCCTCTCTGTATCTGCCCAGCAACTGGAGCAGTGGTGGCAGTCACAGATGCATGACACTGGCACTTGCTGAGAAGAAAGACTCTTTCCAGCTTCCTAGCTACAGTGCCTGCCTCCCCTTCCAAGTCCAGTGTGCCAAGACTGCAGGGAGGAGCCTCTGCATTATGCCTCTGTAGCTGCTGTAGAAGAAGCCACCCTGCAGCTGGCCTGGCATGGTGGTGGGGACAGCAGGTGTGCAGACCAGTGCCTGCTGGGAGGATGGACCAGCAGGCTGTGTATTGCACTGGGGAGACTCGGTGTTTCTCTGCCCGCCCAGGGGATGAAGTGTCTAAAGCTCCTGAATATTCCCAACCTGCTTGGCTGAATGTGCCAGGATGATTTTGTCCACCTTTCCTTTCTCTTAAACCGCAAGTTCTGTTTAATCTTTGCCCCTTTAGTCCCCTCCCTCCGCTGGGAAGCCTTTCCAAATGCCCACCTTTCTTTTGTCCTGGAGTGGCCAGTTGCATGTACCTCTTCTTCAGAAGTGGCTGGAATCTCAGTCTCTCCAAGTATTCTCCCTGTCTTTGCTTTCCAACCCCTCTAATCTCCAAAGCATCATATAATGTGGGTTGGTGCTCATGCATCAGATCTCCAGGGCTGGGTGTTTCGTAGCCCTGGGCTTCTACTCCATTGCCAGTCATTTCTCTTCCTCCTGCTTGTGAGCTGGAGTTAGGAGCGGGCTTGGGTCCCGCTGACTTACAGCTTTGCTACTTTACCCTTTTCTTTGAGGTCTTCTCTTTTTCTCAGATGTAGGCAGTCTGTTCTGCAACCTTTGGGTTGCTTTTTCAGGATTGGTTGTATTTGCTATATTTTTGTGTTATATATGGTTTGGGGAGGAGGTTTCTACCTCACTTCTCACACCGCCATCTTTTTCCCCCAAGTCCTATCCTTGTTCAATTTTATGTGAACTTAGTTTATCTAAATTTTTGATAAAGATATGGTCCAGGTAGCTTTTGTTACTTTATGGAAGTCCTCTTGTTTCTGTGTAAAAATTTAAATTGTTGAAAAACGTGGTGGACGAAAACTTCTTCTCTCCCACTTCCTCACTTTCACTGAAGCCTTCTCTTCCCTTCTTATCTTTTGTCCTTTTTCTGCTCAGTTTTGATTCAAATTTCAGAAGTTTCTTCTCGATACCAGGTCCTTTCATGGAAGGATATCCTGGTTGGTCAGTTTTGAGAGTTCACCACAACCTAACCACTTCAGGTCCCTCTTGCTTCAGGCCCCTTGTCCTTATCTGCTCCAGGAATGTAGCAAAACCCCTCTTCATTTCATCAGCCATTCTCAGGTTGGCCCACCTGTTTTCCAATGAGTGCCTATTGGGAGCTGAACTGTGTCCCTCTCCCTAAATCATATGTTGAAGACCTACCTTCCAGCACCTTATATTGTGATTGTAATTGTAGAGAGGGGCTTTAAAGAGATAGTTAAGGTAAAATGAGGTCATGCAGGGAGGGACTTAATCAGGTGTGACTAGTGTGCTGAAAAGGAGAGGAATTAGGTCATGGACACACATAGAGCAAAGACTCTGTGAGAACATAGGGAGAAGATGGCCATCTACAAGCCAGTGAGAGAGACCTCAGAGATATCTTGATCTCAAACTTCCAGTGTGAGGAATTTTGAGGCAGTAAGCTTCTGTTTAAGCCACAGTCTAAGGAACTGGGCTGCGGCAATCTCAGTGCTCATACAGCCTCTTTTGGCTATTTCAGGTTGCCCCTTGCTGCACCTTCCTTTTGTCCTTTTGCTTGCTGACCTGATACTGTACAGTCTGGTGTTTGCCCCTAGTTTGTACTTAGCTATTTGGGTTCTGGGCATTGTTGGGGTACCTTGTCACCTAGTTTTGTGAAAATGTCATCCTGGACTTTTGCTTGGGCTGTCTAGTTGCCCTGTTTTTATGTCCGTATTAAGAGATGTTCAAAGCCATGGTCCTGCCCCCACCACCTTCCCTGAATCCCACTACTCTTTCACTCTGAATTTTGAAATAAAAACAAATAAGTCTTTCCTTGGTTAGAAACATTAAAACACGAACTGGTTTTTAATGGCATACAAAGTATTAATTTTCTTATAAAATGATACTAATAAAAATAAATCAAGAGAAGAGTTACTTTCCAACAGAAAGATGAAATTTATTGTGGCCACATCTTTTAAAACATATTAATATATCTAATTTTACTCTTATCAAAGAAGTGCAAATGCAATTGTATGTCTATATGTATATATATGTGTGTGTACATACATATGTATATATAATGCTGATGATGAGAGAAGCAAGTACACTTATACTCAGCCAAAGGTGAGCATAAATTGTACAGTCTTTGTGTAACTATTTTGGAAATATAGCCAGAACTTTAAAATGTACATACACTTTGATCTAGTAATTACAAATTTATGATTTATCCACATAGGCATTAGAAATGCAAAATATATGTTGTTAAGTGTAAAGAGTAATAGAATTTCAGAATCTTACTTTTCTCTTCATCCAGAGCTTTCTATCCTAAACACACAATGATCACCAGTTTAAGTGTCTGCCCGATTAGGATGCAATATTCAAATGGTCAGGGGTCTGTGTTTTACTCCCTTTCCCTCAGCTTTTCTCTGGACCCTAGGCTCCCGTTATGCTTCTAACCCAAACCAGGCATATTGCAAATGCTTATCTGTGGTCTCCATGAGAGGATCAGTCCCTCCACTTCAGGATAATGAAACTAAGTCCTACTTTCCTAAAAGTGGGCAGTGGCATTATCTCTGAAAATAATGTGTCATTCTTTGTGTTCTAAGCTGGAATTATCTAGTCCACAGAGCTTCAAATAATAATCCTTTCCCTGAACTAAAATACTGAAGCACAAGATAACAGAAATACAGTACAATGAAAAATGCTAGTCGTAGAATGCTAGAGCATAAGCAAAAATACCTTATTTTATTTTAAAGACCATTATTCTGTTTTTTTTTATTTAATCCAGAATTGATGTTCGGGGTAACAATAATTCATAGGGTATGGTATAGACATGGCCTTTACAACTGTTCTCATGGATATTTTCATCTGGATGGTTTCATGCTCATCCTTTTCAGAGGGCAGTGCGAATCCTTTAAGCCTCTCTTCCCTATTGTCCGGAAGTTCTCACCTGAGCTACTCATTCATAAAGGAACAGTTGTCAGAAGCAGCTCAGCTGGGTCTGACACTGAACAATGAGGAATGTGGATCTGAGCCTTCACAATGAGCTTCATTCTGTTCACAGACAGTGGCCTAGGCCTTTGTCTTAAATTTACAGATAACCTTGCCAGGGTGGGGACCCAGGACCACGTTGCTCCTCTCTTGGAAAACCAACAGCTCCTCCATGTGCTTCTTCCCTCATCTTTTGCATAAGTTGCAGTGGATTCCAGAGTGGAAGTTCATCCAGAGAAAGCAACCCAGAGACTCTGCAGCAGGCAGCCTGGACCCAAAGCTTTCTATCCACTTGCCTTGTTCTCGGGATGGGCAAAACTACAAAGAGTATGCTTTCTGCCTTTAAATGGCCCAGACCTTTAAAAAATTCAGCCAACTGTTTAACTACCCTGTTGTAAAATCTGACATTAAAACACTACCAAAAAGTTTGAATTACACAAGTTTCCATAAAAGCATTTTTCTCACCAAACATTCATTTTATTGTCCCTTTTACTGGAGGACCGAAATATCAGATCTTGGTTCCTGCCTGCCATTTGGTCAAACAGCCAACGACCTAGGTCAAGGTTTACACAGACAATTGAGCACACACATTTCTTAAAAAGCACTTCTCTCAGCGTTTACCTTAGGGAGATATATCTCTTGAACACTAAAGGGTAATATTTGATCTAGGGATGACTGTTCAGAGCATATTATTGTATCAAAATGTGTCCAATGGACATGATGAGAAAGCAAAGCATGTAGGGAAGTGAATGCACATGTGGGTCAAAACATAGAGTGATGGGGGTGTCCGGACATAAATCTGTGGCTCTGTGTAAGGAGGTGAGTTTTCTTCAGTTCTCACGTCCAGCTGAGTAAAGAAGTGAATGAACAAACCCAGAGCATCAACTATGTGCCGGCACCAGGCCATGTTCTTATGTGTATTTTCTCATTCATTGCAGATGACTCCAGAGGGATGGTTTATCATTGTCTCCAATATGGTGGCTTGGGCTGGCATGTTATCACTTACTGTAGAGCTGGCAAAGAACAACAGGCCTCCTCACGGATCTTTTCACAAAATCTAATGATAGCTCTCTATTGTAGGTATCCATAGAGTGCTTAACAAAAATGCCAGATAAATGTAGTTATTTTAAATGGGGTACATTAAGTCAGACTCTCCAATAATCAGTTATAAGGCTTCTGGCCTCCAACGTACAGATATTGCAGTGGTATCCGAACTTTCCTGGAAAGAGCTCCCTTCCCTTTTCCTTTTCATTTGGGTTCTACCAACAGGGAGTTTCGTTTCTGAGGTGAAGGACAATTGTGAGTTCCTTTTTTTGATGGATAAATAGGCATTTACCAAAATCAGGAATAGGAGTAAAAATTTCTGAGATACTGAGTCAAAATGAAATAGTGGAAGCTTTTATTACCTTCTGAAACTTTTACTGAAACAAACATTTGGAAAATAATAATTTAGGTAAATAAGACATCATAATAACTGTGAATGAAAGATCCATGAACAAAATAATACTCATGATAATATTTATAAATTCTAGAAAGATGATCCATTTATTTATTTATTTATATTTACTCATGACAGATATTTGTCTTTATGCAGGTTAAGACAATAAAAATAAACTAAAACTTTGAATAGTAGGATTATTAGTTGAAAGTAGTAAAATTTGTTTCATTTCCACATTTTCAGACAGCTAACATTTTAAAACGCAAAAGATCGAGTCTGTTCCTTATGTTGTAAAATAACCTAGGTTTATTCTTTCTTTCAACAAATATGTGAGAGCCTATGTGAACTAGGAATTTTCTAAGTATTGGAGATATAAGACAACATACGACCCCGATACTAAACAAACTGTCACATAAATGAAAGGAACAAATAGATGGTAACTGTGATGAGCGATCTGTAAGAGCAGGGCACGGTGTTGTGAAGGCACAGGGGAGAGTGGACCGTTTAAGCAGATCAGAGAAGACCTGTGTGAAAATGTGTGCCATGCGCACTCAGGCTGCTGTAACCGAACACCATAGAGTGGGCATCTTGTAAGCAGCAGACATTCGTTACTCATAGTCCTGGGGCTGGGAATCCATGGTCAAGACACAGAAGATTTGGTATCCAGTGAAGATCTGCTTTCTGGTCTTCTTACTGTGTCCTCACATGGTGGAAGGGACAAGGTAGTCCTCTGGGGTCTCTTTCATAAGGATGCTAATTCCATTCATGAGGGCTCTGCCCTAAAGATCTAATCACCTTCCAAAAGCCCCACCTCCAAATACCATCACCCTGGGTGTTACAATTTATGGAGACACAAATACTCCGTCTAAAGTAACATGCCACTGAAATAGAGATCTCAAAGAAGAGGAGTTTGGGGGAGGAGCGTGGAGAGGCCCAGACAGAGGGATTTGCATATACACATCCCAAATTTAGAAGAAACATGTCATGCTTGTGCAACTAAAAGAAGACACTGCAAGTGGATTGCAGACAGAATGGAAGGAAGCATAGACCAAGATAAGCAAGAAAGGTGGGTTCTGTCAGGTAGACTTTGTGGACTGCATTAAGATTTTTGCCTTCATCTAAAGCCTAGACACATTTAAATATGTCTAGAGAGGTTGAATGGGAAAAAATTTCCAGTTATTTAGTTAATCGTAAATTTCCTCCAGTTGAAAGCAGCATAGGACTTAACTCTATACCATTTATTAATTCTACTATAAATTTTATGAATTCCAGTTAGTAAGAAGAAGAAAGGGAAATTATTTATAGTATGTTGCATAAGCTATGAGTCATTCTTCCCTAAACAGACAAATCATTACAACTTCTATGTCATATATTTCTTATTTGGAATGATCCCAGTCACTTTTAGTACAAATATACACAGTCCTGGACTTCAGTAGTGATTGACAAACCTGCATAGATTGTGTAAGCTTTGGGGAATCATTAGGTATGTGACCCAGGCTGGTAAGAGTCTGGAGCAACATCTATATGAATTCATTGTAATTACCAAGAAAGAAAGAAAAAGAAGAAAAAGAAAGAAAGAAAGAAAGAAAGAAAGAAAGAAAGAAAGAAAGAAAGAAAGAAAGAAAGAAAGAAAGAAAAGAAAGAAATAAAGAAAGGGAAAGAGAGGAAAAGAGAAAGGGAGAAATGAAGAAGGAAGACAAGAAAAAAAAGGAAGGAAGGGGGAGAGAGAGGAAAAGAAAGGAGAAGGAAGAAGATGAGGAGGACTAGGGAAGGCAAAACACTCCTGGTAATCTAGGCAAATTTTAATTGTGTCAGTAATTCATGAAAAAGAGAATAAAGGTACAGCTTTTCCATCAAAGCCTGACAGGCTGAAGGTACTCACAGGGAAAGAGAGGAGTGGGTAGGGATGAAAAAGCAATGTAATTTAACATGTTTAGGGGTTCTGTTTAGGAAGCTATTGGCATATGCTGCTGACCTGAGCCCAACAACAGATAGGATCCCTCAGTGTTGATGACAGCTGTCCTGCTAAAAAGACTGACTTCAAGCCCTAAGATCCGAACTAGCTATGAGCAGGAGGTGGTCCTCCCAAAAAATCAAGTTCCAGTGCTTATTCCAGGCATGTTCTTTGTATGTTCCAATGCCCTGTTTAGAAGTTGCCAAGGTGGGCAATGGAGAATGGAGAGCATCTCTGAAGAGAGTGGCTCAGAGAGCTCCAAGGATTCCCACCAGTAGACAGATCAGGACTAAAGCCAGAAACAGTCCATGCCCTGGGGGAGAGATCTCTGCAATGTCTGTCACGGTCCGGTAATTTCCCATTCTCCCTGTTTCATCATTTTACCTTGAGTGCATGGGGAAACGGATAGTTTGTCTCTGCTTCACGGGGCTCTGGACCAAGAGCAGTCACATTAGTTCTGAAGCGGGGTGTCCCAGACAATGGGCAGCGGCAATAACAGTGAATTTTGTTTCTTCCGAGGAGAGTGTGTGTTTGTTCTGTTTGTGAAAAACTGTTTGGTGGAAGGAAAAGCAGACTATACAAGGTATTGGTATGGCCCACTAAATATTTCTGCGTTTTTTTTCCAGGCATATGGTAGGATGTACTTTCCTGTCCCCTTGAAGTTGAATTTGGCTGTGTGATTTGCTTTGGCCAATAAAACATGAGAAGATGTGATGTGGTGTTTCTTGGGCATTTAGCTAGGAGTGGAATTGCTGGGTCATACGAAAACTCTATGTTCAATCTTTTGAAGAACTGCTATACTCTATCCAAAATAGTTATACCATTTCACGTTTCCATCAGCAGTGTATGAGGGTTTTAAATTCTCCTCATAGTCATCAACACTTGGTATTACCTTTCCCAGTATAGTGACGCTAGTGGGTATATTGTGCATCAGATTGGCATTTCTTTGGTAACTGGTGATGTTAACCAGCTTTTCATGTGTTTATTTGCCATTTTTATATCTTTCCTTGAGAGACACTTATTCATATTCTTTCCTACTTTTTAATTGGGTTGTCTTATCATTGAGTTAGTGTTCTTTATATGTTCTAGATACAAGTTCCTTCTAATATATGATTTGCCAAATTTTATACTATTTTGTAGGTTGTCTGCCTTTTCACTTTCTTGATGATGCCATAGAAGCACAAAAGTTTTAAATTTTGTTGATGTCCAACTTACCTATTTTTTCTTTTGCTTTTGTGCTTTTTTTTTCTTACCTATGATACCATTGATTGACCCAAGGTCATGAAGACTTAGGCATTTTCTTCTAAAAGTTTTATAGTTTTAGCTCTTACATCTAGGTCTTTGATTATTTTTAATTTGTATATGTGGTGTGAGGTAGGGGTGCAAATTCAATCTTTTGCAAGTGGATATCCAGATGTCCTAACCACATTGGCTTCTTCAGCTCTCCTTTGCCCATTGAATTGCTTTGGCACTTTTGTCAGAAATTAATTCACCATAAATGTGAGGGTTGGCTCCTTTCTATTCCATTGCTCTGTGTCCTTACATCAGTGCCACACTGTCTTGATTACTGCAGTTTTAAGTTAATTTTGAAGTTGGGAAATGTGAGCATTCCAGCTTTGTTCTTTCTTTCTTTCTTATTATTAAAAGAAAGAAAAAAACAGTTTGGCTATTCTGGGTCCCTTGAACTTCCAAATGAATTTTAGGATCAGCTTATCCACTTCAGCAACAAAGCCAGCTGGGATTTTGCTAGGGATTACATTGAATTTGTAACCCAGTTTGAGAAATACTGACATCTTAACCATATAAAGTCTCTGATCTCTGAATAGGAGGTGTCTTTCTATTTACTTAGGTCTTTAACTTTTTCAAAGATTTTTTTGTACTTTTCAGAATAATGTTTGCACTGCTTTTGTTAAATTTATTCCTAGATATTTATTCTTTTTGATGCTATTGTAGATTGAATTGTTTTCTTCATTTTGTTTTAAGTTTGTTCATTGCTATTGTATAGAAATTGATTTTCATAGATTAATCTTGTATCTTGCAACCTTGCTAAGCTTGTTTATTAGTTCTGATAGTTTTTAGTGAATTCCTTAGGATTTTCTACTTATGAAATCAATTCATCTGCAAATAGAGAAAGTTTTGTTTCCTCCTTTCTAATCTAGATGCGTTTTATTTAATTTTCTTGCCTGATTGCCTTGGGTAGCTTATCCAGTGTAATGCTAGACAGATGGAGAGAGGGGACATTCTGATCCTTTTCTGATCTTAGGAGAAAGCATTCAGTCTTACACCATTAAGTGTGGTATTAGCTTAGCTGTGGGGATTTTGTATATTCTCCTTATGAGGTTAGAGAAGTTTGCTTAATATTTTTACTTTTAGTTTGCTTAGTATTTTTATCAGAAAGGAGCATTATGTCAAATGTTTTTTCATGTCTATTGAGATATGTTGTGAAGTTTTTAAGTCAATATTTGTCTTGTCACAGGGTTTTTCTGAAACTCTTTCTGAAGGTTTCTCTGAAACACAGTTTAAGAGATTTGTTTAAATGACATGATGACTTCAATCCAGACTTAGGCATGCTACTGGTAGGGTGATGATTTTAGCATGAATAAAAAAATACAGTAACCAAATTTGCGTGGTCACAGTGTGAGAAATATTCACAAAGCAGTTGAAAAATTAGGTAAGGTAGCGTTTTAAAAGAATAGTGTACCTCGAGCTGCAGTGTTAGCTTAGTAGAAGAAACTTTACTAGTATTATCTTTTACTTTTATAAGTCATAGGAAAAAAGCTTAAATACTTATGATTATCTGTTGATAAAAAGTCATTTATCAAAAGACACAACTTATATTTATAATAATTATATACTTGGCAGTACTGAAAACATCCCTGGCTTCTAGCACCCCCAGGTTGACATAGAAAATGTAAAACAAGCATTTTACTGAGCAGTGATACTAAAAATATTCCTATTAAAACCTAGGTGCTCATTATTTTCACTATTAGAGCCATTATTCAATATTGTTCTGAAAATCCCCACAAGTGCAATTGCACATGAAAACAAAAGTGTGTAAATATTGGAAAGGAGACAAAAGTTCTACTTTCACGTGATTTAATTGTCTACCCTGGTAATCCAAGGGTCAGCTAGGAAAGTGCTAGGGTAAGACTTCTCATTAAAAAGCAAAATGTCAGTAACTTCTCCCATATATTAGCCACATAAAGAAAGAGAAAACAATGGGAAAATTGGGTAACATGATAAACAAAATAACATTCCGGGAAAGATGGAGGCATGAGAAGAGGTACTTAGAGCTGCCTGAAATGGTTCAAGTTAAGATAAAATAGCACAAAACCCTAATTAGCACTGAAACTAGGGAGGCATGTCATTGACATGCCTCAAACTTTGAGGAATTCTCCATAAAACACAGTGCAGATAAGTCCAGATTTAATGGCTTCGCAGAAGCTAAGCAATAATTCTTCTTTGTGAAAAAAAGTGTAGCACCTTGGGAAATAAGTAGAGAAAATCCTGGTGGAAGGCCACGCACACCTTCTAATTTTGAGGCGCTAGCCCTGGCATCAAGTGGGAGAGCAGTTTTGTCTAGAGACCCTTTTCCCTCTGCAGATCGGTACATTCAGAGACAGCTCGCTGCAGACCTGAGAGAAAAGGCTGTTGGCCACCTGTCAACTGGGAGACTCTCCTCAAGGGGCCCAGTGCTTCCTTGAATGTTTAGCACTTTCTCCAAAACAGAGGTTTGGCCCTCAAAAGACAGAACTCAATGAAAAAGACAGTTATTCGACAATATTAAAAAACATTTTTAAATGACATATCGGATATATTTGCAGCACAATTTGATGTAGAGCTAATATTGTTAATACACAAGGACACCTTACAAATAAAAGATCCTCCAGTAAAACTAGACCAGATTCTGTAAGTACATATATAACAGTAGCAATGCTAACACAGTGTTTCTCTTGGAGATGCGGTTTTATCCTCTGTTGTTTGTTTTTATGAGCAAAACGAATAAAAATTTGTGAACAGATAAACATGGACTAATACCATTCAGGAAAAGGTTGACCGGGTGCAAAGGAAAGCAGCTGTTTTTGCGGGGCCCCTCCAAGGATCCATCACAATCCGTTCTGGCCAAAGAGAAGTGTCAGGCTCCGACCTCACCAAGGGAGGAATTTGTTCTGGACTTCATTCACTGTATCAAGAGGACGACTCATTTTCTTCCTGAGTGGCCCTTCAAGCTTGAACAGCAAATAGGAAAGGCAGTCTCTTGGGTAATATCCTGCTTGCTCAAACGTTTAGTGACTTGAATCTGTTGCTTTTTACCGTGCTTCTTGTTTGGGCTGTGACCAGCTCCACCCTGAACAATGCATCTGACCAAACAAACCAAGGAGGTGCCAGCTCTAGGCAGGAGTAGCTTCTTGAATGATGGACACCTCATTGTGCGCCTCTTCAGAGAAAACGAGGACATCTGCAAAGGGCAGAGGAGAAAGGGGAGAGAAGGAAGAGTTTGAGGGATCCTGTTTGGGCAGCCTGGGGTAAAATATGAAGCATATGGTGGTTCCATATTTGAGCATCGATTCTAGCCCTGACTAACCACCTTTCAAACAGTGGAATCGCAGAAGCACTGGCAGGCCTGGTTATGGATCTCATCAGGTAAAAAGGAGCATAGCAAATGGCACAGGTTCCTAAAGCCGATAATACTTCCCTGGGTTCCCTAACACGAAGAATTTCACTTGTGCTATTTTACATCTCTACAGTAATACGGCAAAGAAGAGAAGGGCAGAATTATTTGTTCTCTTCTTCAGATATAGAGTCTGAGGCTCATAGATGTAATTGATTTGTTCACGGTCATATGGTACTTCTGCACCAGCACAGTTTTCTGAATTCCCAGAATAGGGCCATTTCCACCTGGGTTTTGAATTCAGTCATTAACAGTGAGAGAGAAGTTGGATTAAGGAGTTTGAAGGTTCCAAGAAGAGATTGGAAGTAGAGGGGGGAAGTGAGAGGAGAAAAGATATTGCTTTCTGTTTGGGCTTGCGCATCTGCATGTCAGCAAGGCATTGCTGGACTTCACTCCCTTATTTTTTCATCTAATGTTTACTGGTCACCTATTATGTTTCAGACATTGAGCAGGTTTCACATGTGTGCATATACTTGTGTCTGGAAGGTGGAGTGGCTTTCAAAAATAACCTCAAACCATCACATTTCAATAATATGAAATGATATCTCTTTCATATTACTACCGACTTAAGCATGCTTCCTAATCCAGAGGAATTAAAAATCTTATTTCTAAATATAAATTGAAAACCACCACTGACTAGAGGCCTTTCTACTGGAAGAGATGCTCATCCTGTATTATGAATTATAAAGAATTTCAGACATAGAGTGTAGGTACAGTAATGCATCTAGAATGACTTATTGGTGAATAAGGGCTCATAAATTTTTAAACAATGGTGTTTCTGTAAGGCCAGGTATGGTATCCACGAGCAGAAATTTCTACTGTCATACAAAATGACCCTCATACCAGATGTTTGCATCATGGCTCCCAGTAGCAACTGTCATTATCATTTCTTCACATTTTGGTTTACATTAAATTCTGATGATAACATTTTTAGAGGATTTATTGTATCAATTCATAAAGGGTAAGCTATTTTTTACTTAAGTATTTGCGTAGCATGAAGATAGGTAACTGTAGACAATGGAAAATTGCCTCAATACTGAATAATTTTTTCAATTGCAAAACCAGTAAATGGTGATTAGAGAAAAAGAATATGTAGGGTTGAAAGAAAAAAAAAACTAAAATTACTTATATTCCCATTACCCAGAAATACCACTGTTAGCATTTTAGTATATATCTTTCTGCATTATACTCCGTATAGCACCTCAAATTCTCTTTTAGGTTGGCACATAGGTAAGAAAAATCCTAATTATTAAAAGCCCCAAATTTTCTGCTGCATGGATATACAATAATTTAGCTATTCTCTATATTTATCAGCATTAGAACTTTTGGGTCAAATTTTACAAATATTATAAAGGCGTTTTAAATACATGTTGCCAATTATCCTTCAGAAAGATTATATTTCACATTCTCAACAGCAGTATACATGAGAGTTTTTGTTTACTAAACTTCAGCCTGTGCTAGACTTCTCAAATCTTTCCCAATTTAATAGATGAAAATAATTTCATTCCTATTCAAATTTTCTCTGGTAACTGGCAAATGACCATTTGTATCCTTTAAATAATTATTACTGTGGCCTTTTTTTTTATACTGGTATGAATGAGTTCTTTACTTAAGAGACAATAACTCTTTCTTTTTTCAGTCTGACATTTATGTTTTAAGATCTTGATGTTTTCTTGGCAGCCTTTTCTCTCTCCATGACTGTTAGTTCTTGTTGCAGAGAAGCCATGACTTCTTGTACTTTGAAACCTAAAAATGCTTGTCATAGGCATATTGTATCTTCAAAACTTCCAGATGTCATTCATTTCCTTTCCTTTCTGTGGGGCTCTTGTCTTTTTCCCTCATTTTTCCACAAACTGTTGTTTGGGCTATGCTGACCATCAGGATGAGTGCCTCTATTTGCCCCCATGACTCTTCTTGCATCCACTTGTCCCCTGGATTGAATATGCTTCTCAAAGTCACAGTAGGAGGGCAGGTTGTGTACACAGCTCCAAGTCCAATTCCCAGTTTCTAACAGCATCTGTTTGTCTGCACTAGATATTTAGAAGGGACACATCTTTCAGAGGCTTCATCTTTATCTTTCCTCATCACTTGATCCTCTTACTCTCTGACTGGGTCAACACCATGCAAAGCTGCAGCTGTCAGCAGGTGTCATCACCTTCCATCTCTTCCCCCACCTGACTTGCAGCTCTTCTCTTCTCAGGCGACACTGGGAAATGCTTATTTTTGCTCCCCCTATTTTCTTCCCAAATGCTACGTAGAATTCTCAGTCTCTCTCTGGGTGTAGAAATGTGTCATGGCAAGAAGGTGGGAGTGACAGGTTAAGGGCGAAGACATAGGAGAGGCAGAAACAACCACATTTTGACAGCCTCAGGGACAGCACTGGGAGGACAGGTTGGCCACCTGCCCCACGTCCTTTTCAATATTTGCTCACCACCTGCTCCCTGACTCAAGGCACCTTCTGATATTTTCCACGACCTCTTGTTTCCAGGACACAAAGTTCAGAAGGCTGATTGGGGCCTTTCTTGATCTACTTCTTTCTGTCCTATAATTAATACCAGTTCTTCAAACCTTCAGGCACCCTCAGCGTAGAATTTATTGTTCCTCATACTTTGAGAAGAAGTAGGGAATAACTGATGTACAACAATGGCTAACACGGATCCACAGATGGGGCCTGGACCTTTTCTCCCACCACTTACATAATAGTTCACGTTTGTAGAAGGTTCTCACTGTGAGAAGTAGATACTGCGTCATGCCCCTTGTTCTGGGATACAGGGCAGGGGAATCTGTGAGCCAGCAAGGGAAGAAAGAAAAAAGTGGTGCAATGGCCACATCCTTTCAGAGGGTCTCTATGTAAAAGAGATATTAACACAAAGCCAAGAATGATTGCTTTACACTGCAGTTGGGGAGCTGAACCTCTGTAAGAAATAACAAGCTTGGGAGGTTAAAGAGCAGGCTTCAACCTATTAGTGGAGGAGGAACAAAACAAACATCTGAATACCCACCACTTGTGTATTAGTTATGTTTCGCCACAAAATAATGACCCCCAAATTCAGTGGCCTAAGGCAGTGATAAATATTTATTATCTTACACAATTTCTATGGATTGTGGGTTAAGGAGCAGCTTGGTTGAGTAGTTCTGGCTCAGAATCTCTCTTGAGATCACAGCTGTATGTCAGCTGGGGCTGCCATCATCTGAAGGCTCAACTGGTGCTGGAGGATCCTTTTCCAAGTAATGCACTGACATGGCTGGAAATTTAGTAAAGGATATTGGTGGAAACCTCCAATGTCCTCTCCACTTGGGATTTTCCAGAGGTCCATTTGAAGGTCCTCTTGACGCAGTGTTGATTTTAGAGGGAAGGGCAGAAAGTGCAATGCCCTTTCTTATGCCCTCAGAAGTCATAGGCCATCATCTCCTCTGTACTCTCTTGGTCACATAAGACTAGTCCTGATTCAGTGTAGGAGGAGATTATACAAGAATATGAATACCCAGAGGTGAAGATTTTGGGGGGATCATCTTAGAGGCTGCTACCAAAACCTGCCAGCTCCCCTGTATTGTTTCTTTTCATTCTCCCCTACCTTGTGCTGATAGGAAGAAAAAAAAAGTCAATCACAGAAGCTTCTATGTTTCAGAGTCAGGATTTAAACTCAGGACAACCTTCTCCAAAGTCCATGCTATGTCCACAACACAGTGAACTTCAGGGCAGGTGGGACTGCAGCGGGGACATGAAACATCAGCAACCCCAATGTAGCTTGGCTTTCCAGGGTTAGTAAGTGGCTAAATAAGGGTTTACTACCAAGGCTAGTTGAGTTCCATTTGTGGCTTGAGCCCATAAGGAGTATAGGTAGGAAGGGAGGAAATGGAACTATCTGAGCAGACGAGCTTTGGAATGAGCTGCATGGAGAGGGTACTGGGAGTAGAGCAGAAGAGAGAAAACATGTTGGAACAAAGGCCCAAGGTGTTCACTGTGGCTAGAGGTCACTTTAAGAGGATCTAGGACCTGTTGTATTATGGAAAATCCCAGTTTGCCCTCCTGTGAGTCCCCTTCACTCTCCCTATTATCTCCCTACTACCATACTCACAACACTTCTGACACCAGATGTGTGTGGGGTTTTCCCATACGAATGCATTCTTTGCTACACCAGCTGGCTGTCCTACTAATCAACTAATTTCTGACACTACCTGGAGACATCATCAGATCCCACAGGTTCAGTCCTACAAGACTACCCCTGCTTCAGATGCCAATCACAAGTAGTACATCTCCAGCTTACCCACACTTCTTTCCAACTTGGCTACGAATCAGAGGTTCTCAAGGTCTCATCTCTGTGGGTTAATTTGTTAGCGCAGCTCACAGTGCTCAGGGAAACACTTACTTACACTTCCAGTTGATTGAAGGAGATGACAAAGGACACAGATGAACAGCCAGCTGAAGAGGTACATAGGGTGAGGCCTGGGAGGGTTTTGAGTGCAGGAGCTTCTGTCCCCATGGAGTTGGGGTGCATCACCTGCCTGATATGTGGGTGTGTTCACCAACCTGGAAGCTCTCCAAACCCCATGCAATTGGGATTTTTATGAAGGCTTCCTCACATAGGCATGGTTGATCATTAATTCCATTTGTAGCCTTTCTTCCTTGTCAAGAGAATGGAAGCTGGGCCTGACAATTCCTAGAGTCTAATCATGGGTTGGTCTTTCCGTTGACCTGTTCTCATCCAGGAGCCATTTAGGAACCCACCCAGAGTCACCTCATTAGAACAAAAGACACTCTTCTCACGCAGGAAATGACAAGGGTTCCAGGAACTCAGTGCCAGGAACAGAGGGAGGAGATGCGCAGCTGGCCCTTGAACAGCATGAGGATTAGGGGTGCCGACCCCCTGCACAGTTGAAAGCTGCATATAAATTCTGACTCCCCCAAACTTAACGACTAATAGCCTACTGTTGATTGGAAGACTTACCAATAACAAAACAGTGGGTTAACACATATTTTGTATGTTGTGTGTATTATGTACTGTTGTCTTACAATAAAGCAAGCGAGAGAAAAGAAAATGTTTTTCAAATTATTGCTCATTTCCAAAACATTTTCCGACATTTATTGGAAAACATCAGCATATATCGGAGGACCTGCCCAGTGCAAACCCGTGTTATTCAAGGGTCGGCTGTATTTTCTACCATCTCATAGGCGTATAGGAGGGTGTGTGGCAGTACCGAGGAGGATGATTTCAATCAAACTGTGTGTAAGGCTGAAGTGGGGCCAGAGTAGTGATGTCACCTGAATCCGGGTGTGTTGACTTACCTGGTAACAATGAAAAGTGCACTTCCAGTGCTGTCCAGGGTGGGGTGGCACACAGTGATGTGCCTCAAACCCCGCCCCACCCCTGATAAAAAACTTGTCTCATGGAACAACCTTGAAATAGACCCGTTCCCTCTCTTCCATGTCTGTAATCTTCTGAAGTTAAGTTTGTTCTGGAAAGAGCTCTGCTTCTCTCTTCTGATGTTTCTCATTTGGAGAGCTAAGTGAATTTTAATTGTGATTTGTTTAATGATCCTCTGCTTGTGCAAACCAGCACGAGCCCTGAAGTTTCCTGTGGGACATACCTATTCAAGACGGCTGAACGGGTGGGATGCCGAGCTCATCTTTTAGAGGCAATGGTGCAGTTGAGGCTCTACTACCTGCTTCTAGCTTTAGAGAAAAATATTCTTTAAATGGAAACAGATTGAGAGGGCAAATGGCAAACTGCCGTTCTTGGGCTTGTCTTCCCCATTAACCAAGGCTAAAAAGGCAGGCCTGGAAATCCCTTTTCAAGAGCTGCCAATGACACAATTTCATTGTAATGCACTACAAGTCTTTACGAGCACATGCTTGATGTCATTTCTTTCTTCCGCATTTCGGATGCCCAGGAACCCAGTGCGACTTTTAACTTGGCCAACGTCTGAGGAGCAGGCTGCCGGATCCTGAAGTGCGCCATCAGTGGAATGCGTTCTTTTCATCTTTCTTCTCTAAATCTACTTTTTATTTGCCTGCATAAAGGGAAGAGATTCCCTTTAATGTTGTGTGGATAAAAGCCACAAGAAAGAGATAAAGCATGGAGCATGTACTGGGCCCTTAGGGGTAGACAGAACAAGGAGTTTTGGATGACTCTTTCACCCAAGAAAGGCGCTTTGCTAGTTTGGACAATTACAGACAAGACAACTGTGGTTTCATTTGCATTAACTGAGGACTATCCCATTGTTTAGAAGGAGATTTCGGCCATGACAGATTAAGGCTGATGTGCATCTGCAACCCACAGTTAAACAGATGATTATCACATTGATGGGAAAACAAGTAGCTTCAATGTTGCTTTAAAACTTCATTTTTGACTCTACACACTTACAGGAATCACCAGGCACGCTTAAAGCAGAGTGTTTGTGTCTTCCTGTCTTCGCCACATCCTTTATCAAAGGCCAGCAATGCAGAGTCCCTGGCGTGAGGGGCTGTCGGCTCTGCATATGCTCCTCTGCCAGCCCCTTGGTGTTGATTTCAAAGCCCAACTGTGGGTGTTCCCACCGTGTGCCCCCTTGTTGGACTATATTTCATTAGTCCTACGTAACACTTTTAAGACCAGCAGAAGGAATACTGCATCCTCCTTATTAAGTTTAGGAATGTGTTTTCTTCACATTACATTAGCAGTAAGCACAGGTGAGAATTTTATTAAGCCCCCCTTTAGATCCTTTGGGTTCCACAGTCAACTTGAGTGGAGTGAGATCATTTTCCACGGGGAGGAACAGTAAGGCTCCCCACTTTTCCTGATGCCTTAAGTTTGCCCTCAAGTTTTCACCATCTACCTATTGCATAGACGGGCAAACAGAGACTTGTGAGACCAGCAACATAGGTGACCCCAAAGTAAATTTCTTAGTAACAAAGTCCAGGAGAATCTTCTAAAACACTCTAATAATGAGCTGCAAGCCTAAGGCTTAATGGAAAACCAAGCCCCAATAACTTACTGTTTATACAAATTAGGGAGAAGCTATTTTGGCATTTGTACAGCCCCACAGGGGGCTGAGCTTTAAAGCATTATTGGACTGGCTCCATTGAGACTTAAGGTTTGGGCAGCATTTTTCTGAAATGTAGAACATTCAACACATATCTCTGAAAAATCACCCTTGAAAACTCCAGGCTGTTCTCTGCAAGCACCTTTGACTTGCCTTCTCTCAAGTCTTATTCACATGCTCAGTCAACGAGCCATACCAAAGGACTCAGACCACAAACAAAGTCAAGAGGGAGGTCCCTATAGAGGCTGGAGCATTCCCACATTTCCATATTTCCAGATTTGGGGTTCTGTGTTCAGAGCATGAACTCTCTCGAATGTGCTGCTCACATCCGGATGCATTCTTAAGCGGCGAGATTTGTTGCTGAATAATTCTAAATGACCATCGTCTACTAACAAAGCCATCCTATTCAGACGTGGGCAGATGAGATAGAAAATGGGTGGTTCAGGCAGATTTCACGAGGCCTAATAAATCTTCAGTGAGTCACAGCTCATGCCCCGCGCCTCCCCTCGTGTGCTCTTTGTCTTGCTAACATGCATTATGCCTGCCTGGCTTCACAGTTTCAGGGACCTCGGAGGTGAGGCTGGTACAGAGCTGCAGATGTGGAAATGGAAGAGACCTTTGCCCCACATGTTGCCCATTAACATCAACGTGGCCCACAGAAGAATTTTACTATGATTCTCTGGTCTCCAAAGAGCTCTCAACTCACAACTTGGGAGCTTAAAGCAACCGGAAAAGAGATGGGAAAGAAACAGAGGGGACCACTGTATCTCTCTGGTTAAAAGTTGTAGGTTTTCAGTTCATTGGTTTAAAATATCCAGAAAGACAGAAAAGGGCATGACTTTCTTAATTGCAGTTAGAGTATTTAAAAATTATAGTACAGAATAAGCAAAGAGTTAATTCCTTCTCTCCTTACATTTTGATAAGTAGTAGTAAATTTTGCATATTTGCTTCAAGACAATTTCTAAGTATATACTACACATACCTAGCATTTGATCACCTTTATATAAGGAACAGACATAAATGAACCTGACTACCCTGCATGTTACTTTGTGCAAGATTAGTAGGAAAATTGGAAAATATCCATGGTAAAGAATGAATTTCCTTAATGCATAAAATACTCTTAGAACTCAATAAGAAAATGAATAATTAACCTGTGGAAAATGGGCTATATATATAAAGCAGCAGCGTACAGGAAAAAAAAAGTGGTCAATGAAACAGTGCCTGATAAGTGAAATAAATATAACATTAAGCAATGAGCGACTGTATTTCTCCTATCACATTGGCACAAATGTACAAGCTTACTAATACGCAGTATTATCAATATACAAGAAAATAAATATGCTGTTATAACTGTGGTGGGATTATATATTTTTGGACAGCAGTGTGGCTACTTCTAAATGAAAAATGCTTACATCCTTTAACTCAGCAACTCTGGGGTTTATCTTATTGACAGAACTGTGTACATTCCTGCAAATACATGTATCAGAATGTTCACTGCAAACAATAGTAATAGGAAAAAATGGGGAGAGCCTAAATAAAGGATAGTTTAAATAAAACGTAGACTCTCCATGAAATAGAATATTACGCCTTTGTTCAAAGTAAAGTACATCCATGGGGCAATATGTAATGCTGTCTAATGTGTAATACTAAGGACTTTTATTCCCAGAGATTCCCTCGCAGCAGACACCTGCCTCCACATTACACATACAGTGACTCTTGACTGTTAGAAGGGGATGTCCTAACACGGTGTGAGGAGCGCTGACTCTGAAGTCTGACTTCTTGGGTCAGAATCTCAGGTCTACCACTTTCTCTTGGTGTGAATTGAGACAAAATGCTGAAGCCCTCTAAACCTTAAAAATCCATAAAACGATAATAATAATGCCTTCCTCCTAGATTGTGAGAATTAAATGAAGCCATATATGTCTGCTAAATACAGTGCCCTGCCACCAAGTGTTCAATAAATGTGAATAGATACGAAACCGAGTGCTGGGTTTATAAGAGGCTCCTGGCGGGACGCAGCTTCTGTGGATGGTGACAGAGGAGCCCATGCACCTGAAATGCCACACAGTGCAGGAATATGTAATTACCTGTCAAAGGGACATCTGATTTCTTAAAGTGCTAGGAGCTCATAAGGGAGCTCTCAACCTATGAGTAAGGGATGCTGCTGACGACCTTTGTGAAGGGAATAGAACTGGATAGGGGTCTCACCTGGTTTTTAAGATATGGCCAGGTGTGTGAGAGGAGACGCCAGTGGGAGGGAGGGTGTTGAAGAGAGGGGCAACTTTTAAACCGAAGAACAATTGGAAATCAGGGCAGTTTGTTCTGGGATACAGGGCAGGGGAATCTGGAGTCTTAGGAGATGAGACGGGCAATGTCTTTAATATCATACTCTTCTGTTTTGTATTCAACACCTTCCAAGCCACTCTAGAGAGAATAATTCATATCAGAAAACTTGCCTGTGCCCTGGGAAGGGTTATAGCTAAAGACATCCCCAACAATTCTCACGGGCTTGGCCCATGACTGGGCGATCAGGAGCAGAGACTGGAGGCACCAGCAGGGAGGGATATGGTGACAATGGGCCTCCATGTCCCCAATTCCCAGTAAGACTGAGCACCTGCTGGTACCAGGCAGTGATGCACTTTCTCTGGAGCAATGGCAGTACCCACGCCAGAAACGGGCCGGTCCTCAAGGAAAACAACTGAGTATGAAATATTTGTATTCTAGAGTACGAGCCAATGCTTCTTTCTGCATTGGCCTCTTCACCTACCAATTAGACTTCTGGCCACACATGTGGCTTCTGAACGTACCCTGGCCTCAGCACCCAACAAACATGCAAACAGAACTTTATGGCCAAATCTATTTGAATCTTTGAAAGGGCTAACCCCATACACCTCACCTCCCTTTGCAAGATGTGAGCACATCTACCTTTCTTCCTATAGTCAGTGGGCTGTTTCTTCTCTGACATGTCCACAGTTTCATTTCCTCCTGCATTCTTCCACTGTGCCCTCTGCAACTTTGTCTCATAAAATCAACTCCTATTTTCTCTTTATCTTTTTGGAGACTCACTCCTCAAACTTCTTACCTGGCCACAGCCAGACGTGCACAGGCCATCATGCCATGAAATCTCTGTTCCTCCCCTGCTCCTGACCAAGAGAATCCCAAAGTGGCCACAGCCGAAACAAACCTTCTCAGGGCAGCCCTGAGAAGCACAGCCTGCTGAAAAAGAGACTTGTGATTGGGTAAGTGGGTAAGTGTGACTAAGTAAATGGGTAAGCAAGAGTCTGAAGTGGATCTACCAGGATGCACAGTGCATTTCTTGGTGGGCTGCGCTCTCTTCAGTGACTGCTTTCATAGCTACCACTGCCTCCACCTTCGACTTCCACCTCCACTGAGTGGACAGACACCTGTGCCCAGGACTGCAAACCCTCCTGAGCTGCATGCATGTCCCCTCTCCAGCTACAGAGGAAGACCCTCCTCTTTTCCCAATTGGTATTAACTCCACTCTGTTTTCCCTTCCCAGTGACCTCACTTCCTCTCCCTCTCATGCATTTTCCATCTTGCACTCTGTCTCTCTCTTTCCTCCCCGACCCCAGATCATTGCCTTCAAAATTCAAACATGCTCGTTTTTCCCATCTTAATGAACCCTCACTGCATCCTGTTTCCCTGAACAGGACTCAGTGCACACCATCTCCATTTCCTCTTCACCGAGGCCTGCGCCTGCCTTTCTGCCGAAAGAGTCAGCAGTACACTCCATGGGGCCACATGGGAGATAGTCTTCAGTCTTTACTTGTGCCCCCAGTTGACTCCTCCATCCTTCTAGAACATTCTTTCCTCTTGGCTTCCATGACAGCACAGTCTCCTAATTTTCTCCTATTTCTCTGTTGTTAATGTTCCAGCTGATTTCTCTAACTCTTCTTCTATCCAATCCTTAGAAACTGGAGCCTGCCTTCCTTCTTGCTCTATATGCTCCTTACACAAGTTTATCAGTCTCTCGAATTTAAGTGTACTCTATTTAAATAGTCCTATTATTACTCCTGACAATAAGACTAAAATAAGCTTTATCAAGGTCTTGGCGCATATTAGCTTTTCTGTCACTTATCACAAGAACCCTGTACTAACACACTCTATTACATTAAAAAGGAAACAGGCATAGAAGGGTAAGCAAATTTGCCAAGGTCGTACAATAACTAGGGCTCAAACCCAGGTGACCCGACTTCAAAATCTTATTCTTTTTTTTTCAAAGGTGCATACAAAAAAACGCGCAAATAGTGTACAGCTCTATACATTTTGACGTGTGTGTACGCTCATGCAACCAGCACCCAGATCAAGATATCAAACATTCTCACTAATTTTCTTTTTACCCTTCACCTGTTTCACTCATCTGCCCACCTCACTCCTCTATGGCAACCACCAGTCTGTTCTCTGTGAATCTATTTCTGTTTTGTCTGTTAGTTTTCCAAAACCTTATTCTTAATCATTACACTGTATTGCTAGGTTCCCAAGTTCATATCTCAAGCCCAGATTTATGTCTCCAGTCCAGACAGATCTTCGTAACTTCAGAACCATGTAATCAATTGCCAATGTGCCATCTGCTTCACTGACTCATCTCTACCTCAACATGCTCAGAACTGAAGTCAGAACCTATTCCTCTCCCAGACCTCTTCTAAATGTGCTTTTGCCCTGACTTCCCCATTTTAGTAGATAATAGCCTATCCTTCCAGTTACTCGAACCCCTCAATTCACTGATGGCCTCTTCTGTCATCATTTATCCAAAGCCTGGAAATATATGCATGCATACATATATATGTATGCCTGTATATATATATAGAGAGAGAGACAGAGGCAGAGAAAGACTGAGTTTTCTCCAACCTCATTCATCTCTCATCATAGTCACAGTTTCCTAACTAGTTTTCTATAGTCTCCCTATGTCCTCTCTACCTCATCCGTCTATTTTACAACAGCCAAATGATCTTAAAAAATGCAAATCATTTATGTCACTCCCCTGTTTAAGTTTCCCCATAGCCCCACAATGATTTAATGATAAAATCCAAAATTATTTCCATGACCAACTACACTCTCCCTGATTTGCTTCTACCTACCTTTCTAACCTCGTAGCCCAGTAATAACCTCCAGCCACCTTGGGCTCCTCTGTTCCTCACAGGTGCTCTTTCTACCTCAGGAAGAAAGCTCCTGTCCTTTGAGCATCCCACTTCTTGGCCTTCAGGGCCCAGATTAAGTATCTTTCTCATTTAGTCTCATTGAAACCCAGACTTTCCTTCATAGCACTTACCACAATTTTAAAACCACACATTTATTCACATTAAATACATTTAATATTTGTCTTTCCCAATAGACTAAATGATCTATAAGAGCAAAGAACTGATCTCTCCATAACTTCTGCATCTGGAACCTAGCATAGTGCTTGAAATATAGCTGAAACTCAATAAATATTTATTGAATGAATAAATCAAGTGAAGGTGTGATAGTATGCCAAGCAGAAATATCAGAGACTTAAGCAAGGTCTAAATCAATGGTTCTCTCCTGGTATCTAAAATCAGGAACAAGACAAGGGTGCCCATTCTCATCGCTTTTATTTGACATGGTACTGGAAGTCCTATCCATGGCAATCAGACAAGAAAAGAAATAAAAGTCACCTGAGTTGGTAAGGAAGAAGTAAAACTGTCATTATTTTCATATGACATGATATTATATATAGAAAACCCTAAAGATTCCACCAAAAATCTATTAGAACTAATAAACAAATTCAGTAAAGTCACAGGATACAAAACCAATATACAGAAATTGCTGGATTTCTAGGTACTAATAACAAAGTAGCAGAAAGAGAAATCAAGAAAATTCTGTTTACAATTACATCAAAAAGAATAAAGTACCTAGGAATAAACCTAACCAAGGTGGTGAAAAATTGTACTCTGAAAACTATAGGACACTGAAGAACAAAGTTGAAGAAGACACAAATAAATGGAAATCTTTCCCATGCTCATGGATAGGAAGAATTAATATTGTCAAAATGGCTATCCTGCCCAAAGCAATTCAGAGATTCAATTCAATCCTTATAAAAATACCAATGGCATTTTTCAGTGAACTAGAGTAAATAATCCTAAAATTTATATGGAACCACAAAAGACCCTGAATAGCCAAAGCAATCTTAAGAACCATGCTGGGGGCATCATGTGTCCTAATTTCAAGCTCTACTACAAAACCACAGTAATCAAAATAGGATGGTACTGGCACAAGAACAGACCCACAGATCAATGGAACAGACTAGAGAGCTCAGATATAAACCTATGTCTATATAGTAAATTAATATATAACAAAGGAGGCATAAATATACAACATGAAAAAGACAGTCTCTTCAATAAATGGTATTTGGAAATCTGGACAGCCACATGCAAGAGAATGAAAATGGATTGCTGGTCACGGGGAAGACCGTGTAGTACAGAGAAGACTAGTAGGGACTCTGTGGCATCTTACTACACTGATGGACAGTGACTGCAGTGGGGTATGGGGGGACTTGATAATAAGGGTGAATGTAGTAACCACATTGTTTTTCTTGTGAAACCTTCATAAGAGTGTATATCAATGATACCTTAACAACAAAAAAAAAAGAAAATGGATTGCTGTCTAACAGTGTGCACAAAAGTATACCCTAAATGGATTAAAGGCCTAAATATAAGACATGAAACCATAAAACTCTTAGAAGAAAACATAGGCAAAAACCTCTTGAACAGAAGCATGAGTAATTTATCTGGATATATCTCCCCAAGTAAGGGAAACAAAAGCAAAAATAATAAAGCGGGACTATATCAAACTAAAAAGCTTCTGTACAGCAAAGGAAATCATCAAAAAAAAAAAAAAGACAACCTATGGTATGGTATGGGAGAACATATTCACAAGTGATATATTTGATAAGGGGCTAACATTCAAAACATGTTAAGAACTCATATGACTCAACAGCAAAAAACAAATAATGCAATTAAAAAATGGGCAGAGGACCTGAATAGACGTTTTTCCAAAGAAAACATACAGATGGCCAACAGGCACATGAAAAGATGCTCCACATCACTAATCATCAGGGAAATTCAAATTAAAACCACAATGAGATATCACCTCACACCAGTCAGAATACCCAAAAGACACGAAATAACAAGTGTTGGTGAGGATGTGGAGAAAAGGAGCTCTCCTACACTGTTGGTGGGAATGTAAATTGGTCCAGCCACTATGTAAAGCAGTATGGTGCTTCCTCAAAAACTAAAAACAGAAATACCGTATTACCCAATAATTCCACTTCTAGGAATTTACTGGGAGAAAACAAAATGTCTGATTCAAAAGATACCTACACCCCTCTGTTTATAGCTGTATTATTTACAGTAGCCAGACATGGAAGCAACCAAAGTGCCCATCAATAGGTGAATGGATAAAGGGGATGTGGTACATATACACAGTGAAATATTACTCAGCCATAAAAAAGAATGAAATCTTGCCATTTGCAACAACATGGATGGATCTAGAGGGTATTATGCTCAGTGAAATAAGTCAGTCAAAGAAAGAGGAATACCATATGGTCTCACTTATATATAGAATCTAAAAACACAACAAAACAAACACAAAGAACAAAACAGTAATAGATGCATAGACACTGAGAAGTGACTGATGGTCACCATGGGGGAGGGGCTGGGGTGGGTGAAATGAGTGAAGGGGATAAAGAGGCACAAAATCTCCACCATAACATAAATGAGTCATGGGGATGAAAGTACAACATAGAAAATATAGTCAATAATTATGTTACATCTTTCTATGTTGACAGTAACTACACTATTGGGACGAGCACATTTAAAAAAATAAATTTAAAAATAAATAAACGAATAAATGTTTCTAAAATTGGGGTCTTCAGATCAGTTTATGTTGATGCTGCTGGTCCCAGGGCTTTAGGCAATAGCCTCATCTGTAAAATGGAATAATTTCTGTCAAATAGGGTTACTGAGACATTTAAACTGTGGTACATAATGAAAAAGCTTACAGTCCCTTGTAAACAGTCAGTGCTTGTTACATGTTAGCATTCTTCCTCAGTCTCTATTGCTCCAGAAATGACAGCTATGCTATTAAAAAGGCAGCATAGTAAAACAAATTATTTAGATAAGTATTATCTATACTGAGACCTTTAGAAGCAGGAGGTGGAATTAAAGGCCTTCCCTTGACCAAAATGGAATATGCGTTTAGAACTATTCCGCCCAACTTCACTGTTTGGAACAAACAAACAAACTTGCTTTGTTCTCTCTTTTCAACTTGGCTTAAAGGGAATCTAGGAGATTTAAGCAACACTTAAACCCTGGTAAATAGATAATGGTTCCCAGCAACTGTCAGCATTTCTGGAAAGGAGAAGATCAAAACCAGTATGATCTCTTCTTATATTGTATCCTGTTTGGTCATTATAAGAGATAGGCTGGAAATCTACAGCTGCTTCTAAAAAGATAAACTTAAGATAGTGGGATTGAGTATGGATTTCCCCCCTATTAGCCTTGTCAGACTCCAGCTTCCAAATTTATGGAGGGGAAATACTGATATCTATGGCTTTAGGAAACATTGGCTGGAAACATGACCTCCTTGGTACGGATCTTGCCATCAGTTAACTACTAATTTAAGATTCTGCAAAGGGATGTAAATTCAGATCTCAGTGACAAAAATTGCCTTTGAGGACTTTCATCTTTGTTGTTAATGCTAATGGCTAATAAGGGGCGCAGAATCCTTAACCTTAGTCTGTCATTTTTATGGCAAAGGGCAAACAGAGCACCCTGGGGTTTTAAAGCCCAGCCACCCAGCGATTGTTTGCTCTTCTCTATTCCCACCTCCTTCATTCTCCTCGGCAGCCCCTGGCCACAGACAGGGCTTCTCATCGCGCCTTTGGTGTCCAATGTCTTCGTTTCCAAGGAAGGATCACAGCCCTACTCACCCCAGTTCATGTCATTCAGTGAGTAACATATAAAGGACATAGCCACCACCTGCCATTTCTACTTCTATAATGAGTTATTGAGAGTGAGATTAAAGATAAAGGTCTTAGATTTCTATCCCAACCCTGCAGAGTGAAATGACTTCCAAGGTTACCTGGGCTGCTTGTGGCAGAGAGGAGGGTAGAAAAAGTTTCACATTCTGTCCCTCACTCCTGTTAGTCTGGACTCTTACCCATCATAAAGATTAAAATCACTACTGACTCTTGTAACAGTAACAAAGATACTAAGAATTCTAACATTAAAAGTATCAGGTAGAAGCAAGAAGGAACATTCACCATTTTCCTTATCCCACAAACATCTGAGCATATATCATGTTACAAACTTTTATAAATGTGTGTAATTCATCAATGAGTAGAACAATATCTCCTTCCTGTGTGTAGCTCACAGACTAATGGGAGCAGCGGTGTGTGTGTGTATGTGTGTGTAGAGAAGACATCCAACAAAAGATAAACATAATATGTAACTTAAATCATTTGTTAGAAGGTGGTACAAACTATGGGGGTGGCAACTGAAACCGCATCATAGGAATCTGTAGTCCCAAGAGCATTTTGGTTTTAATTAGGGTGATTGGTGTAGGCTACAGTGACAGTATAACAAATACTTAATGGTGAAGGAGTTACCTGAGTAAATATTTAGGCACCAAGCTTTCCAAGCAGAGGAAATAGCTGGGCAAATGTTCACATAATAAAAATTCCCCTTAAAATGCAACTGAGCTTTTTTAAGATCCCTCTACCCTTTCTGCTTTCATTCTCCTCCTCATGACGGCAAGGGACCATGAATTCAGGTTTCCAGAGATGAAGAAAAAAGATAAAGGAGGCATTTACTATCTTTCTAAAAGAGCCCCATCCTTACTTGCAGTTGTTTGTGGCTTCATAGAGTATGACTAGTAGCCTTTATTATCTTCTCCATGCCTGGCTCATTCAATCCCACAGCCACCCCAGGAGTGGTCAGGTACTGTCTCCACATTACCAACGGTGAAACCAAGATTCATGGAAAATAAATCACCCACCCAAATGGACATTACTCTTCCAACTCTGCAATGTTTTCCCCACACTAAGCTTTCCTCTTAAAAAATTCTATATATAAAAAAAATAAATGTTCTTTATTATTTCAATTACTATGACGATTATATATGGTTGTTCTAAAGACTGTGGAAAAGTCTTTTTGCTAACCCCTGGTCCATCTTTCCAAAAGTAAACACTGTGATCTGCCCATTGCATATCTTTCCAGAACAGTTATATATGTGAATGAGGTCATGAATTTTCCTCCACTTGGGCTCTAGTTCCACCCACATGGACCCCCTCGTAAAGTCCTCTTCTATAAGCCTAAAGCCTGATACTCAAATGGTTTTTGCACTCTTCTGAAGAGTGTATAAGGGAAGCACCGACCCTTAGACAAACAATCTAAATTCTTTGCATGTGGGTGAGGGAGGAAAATTGAGATAAATATCATTTAGCCCCTTATGTTTCCCTTATAATTCATTCATATATATATATGTATATATATATATCACCTTTTAAATATAAATTTATTTTTAATATATAAATATACAATGTTGTTTTAATTAATGTTAGTTAATATGTGATTCATATGTATATAATTATATACATTTAAACAAACAAACAAAAAAATATATATATCACCTTAAAAATTCCATAAATTAATTCAATCTCATCCTATTCATCCTCTCTGAGGTGCTGTACCTTGTCGTTTGGTCTCCCTCAAAACACCACTGTGACATTTTTATATCAGGTCATGCAAAACAATCCCATTCTTTTCAAGAGCTTCCTCACATTCCGATGACCATTTGCATATTGACAGGCAGGGCTGGTTCCCAGCTTGTGCCTGATTACTGGCAGTGCCCTGGTGAGCAAGCCTGTGCACATAACACAGCCAGTTAGAAGCTGGCGGTGGAATTGCATAGGTAGATAACTGACCTCCAGAAAGGTTGTTCTGATTTATATTCCCCCAAAATCAAAATTGCATCTGTTTCTCTGCAGCCTTTCCTGTGTCTAACATGTATTAAGTGCACGCTAGGTGTCAGGCTCTGTTCTAAGCGCTTTTTGTGTGTGTCTCATTCTATCTTCCTCATAACTTTGTTGTATTTCCACTTATACAAGAGGAAGCAGACGAAGAGAGGTTAAGTAATTTATGTGATGTCATATAGCTGGTAGGTGGTGAAACCTGGATTTGAACCCAGGTAACCTGATTCGAGAACGCAGGTAGTCTGATTCTAAAAGCTATGTTCTTTCCCTACTATAATATTTCCCCCCACCTTTATTGTGATATTAGTGACATATAACATAAGTAGGTTTAAGGTGCACAATGTGATGATTAGGTTCACGTGTATCTTGCAAAAATGATTAGTTTACATTAGTTAAAGAATAAGGTTATTTGACACTTACATCCCTGCATGTAATTACAATTTTGTGTGTGTGTTGAAAACATCAAGATCTACTCTCTTAACAACTGTCAAGGCTACTGTAAAGCTTATTCTTTCCCAATCTATAGGTAAAAACTGTCATGGCACTGGTGACATGATAGGCACCTCTTCGATTATGAGTGAGAAGTCATGGGTTCATTTGCTGTTGATATCTATTTCTGTAAACGGCTCTTTCATGTCCTTCCTTGTTTTTCTGTTGGGTTATTTTTTTACTCGATTTGTATGAGTTCTGAATGTCACGAAAAATTAGTCCTTCATCACATGTCACAAAATTTTTCTTTCCTTTTTGTTATGTTTTGACTTTGTCTATGATGTTTTTTTTAATTTGCTATGTGTAATGCATGAGCATTGCATCATTTGGCTAAATTGATTGCTTTTGGTTTAGAGGATTCCTATAATGCTTTAAAAAGACCTTGTACAAACAAACTATAAAAGAATACTTTGCCTGGGCTGTTGTCTAGAATATTTATGGTATTCTTTCCAGTATTTATGTTTTCAATCAATTTGGTATAAGTAAAGTGATGCTCTATTTAACGTCAATCCACTTGAACCAATATAATCTATGAAATATTTCAAAAGTGTCACCTTTAGCATATTTTCATTTCATATATATGCCTATTTAGTGCAAAAAACGAAGTGGTTTTTAGTATATTCATAGAGCTCTACAATCATCACCACAATCAGATACCAGAACCGCTGTATATTTTGGAGCCAATCTTGAAAACCCAGTAATGTGCCTATTGGTGCATTAGCACCAGAATTTTATACCTACTAGCACTTTACAATGCATTTTTAATAGGTAAATTTACTCTTTTGCTTCCTTCCCTGAAGGCAGGGAAGAATTAGTTGTTCTGCAAAGGGTTGATCATTTCTGGGGTACAAGTAATCCAAATATTTCTACTTGTTGAAAACAGATTTTGAAAGTGTTCCATTCACCACATGAAATCTATGACTGTAAAGTCTTACTGGTTGAGATTCTACTAATTCAGAAGTCCATAATAATTTCTGTCTTCTGCTTATTTACCCACAAAAAACAGCCACCACTCCCTACATAATTATTTAAGTATTTGGATGTTCATTTCCCTGATTTCACAAGCTAACAAGCTTATCACACGTTTCTCCTCTGTGCATTAAAGCTAGAGCCTCCCTACAGGTCCTCTGCTGCTCACACATAGTTTATCCAGATGTGAGCTGAATATCCAGCGTTTGCCAGCACTGTGTGGTTGAAAGGGTAAATGAGAAAGAGTCTTTGCTGGGAATTTGGGTCCAGGAGGTTCTAAATGGAAGAGGGTAGCTTTTACAGAGAAAGAGCAAAAGTAATTCTGCGTGTCTGGCTTCTCACCAGTTCAAGCCCTCATTCCTACTTTAAGGGAGCAAGTTCTGAGTAGAACCTATTTTCCACTAACTGAAAATAAAGTCGCCATTCCCATCCTTCTTCCATCAACCACAAGCAGAACTTGGAGCGAACACGGGATGATGACAACTGCATAATTTAAATAGTTGGCCTCCATGTGTCTGCATCTGTGAGCATGTCGGCGTGGCCTTGCCCACTGTGCAGGTGGGAACTGCCGATGGTAGATGTCACGTCCCTGGGGAACAAGCAAGGCTCTGTCCCGCTTGTGTGCCAGTCCCCACAACAGCCCTGCACAGGTGGGGGCTGGCTCCCCAGTGGTAAAACAACCATAAGCACCTAATTATGGATAATTGCATAATGAACGGTGCTCTGGCCTTGCCAGTTTACAGCTGGAGCTGGTACCTGAACGACCTGTGCGTGCGACAACAGGTTACTTTCTTCCTGAATCATCTGAGGGGAAAGACAGCGTGCCAGGGCGCCGGCACTGTCTAAATTTCCCTCGACATGTCGGGGCCTGATTCCTGATTTCTGGAGAGCAGGATGGGGAACTCGACTAGTCATTCTCCTAATTATCCCGGGAGATTAGTTTGGGCACCCAGGCTGTGGACTAAGAACACCAGCTTCCATTTGGAGAGGGTCTTAACTATTCCAGCTATGCAGTCACGCCCTCCTGCATGTCTGGTAACCACCTGTGCATGGCCGTTCAGTGACGCGGCCCTAGTGAGCAGTAAGCTGTAGCCTAGCGTGACCCGAAAGTGCCTACTTATTCAACTCATCCTGGACGCTCATTAAACATAAATATTTCCCACTCCCGATCCTAATCTACTGAATAAAAATCGGCCAGCGGGTCCCAGCTCTGCCACTGAGCAGGACTTGGCCAATCTTAGTTTTTGTTAACCGTAGCTTCCTCGGCTCTCAGATGAGACGGAAACCGCAGCCGCTGTGACCCGACACCTTGCCCCACTAGGCAGGGAGTGTTACCGGACTGCTCTCCTAACCCAATTCATATGCTACATGTGGCTGATTGCGTTGTCCAAATTGTGACTGCCACGGTAGCTCCATTTCCCGTGAGTCTTTTTACAGCGTGATTTGGCAGTTTTTCCACTGAGTGATAGCGTCTAAGTTCCCTCCCCAGGAATCTGGTGGCCTTGTGACCACAGAGGAAGTGACACTATTTGACCTCTGAAGCTAGGCCATAAAATGTGATACAACTTCTTTCTGGGTCTCTTGGGTTGCCGACACTGGGAACCCACCTGCCAGGCTGTGAGGAGGCCCCGACAGCCTGTGGGCACGAAGGGCCACTCATCCCACAGTCCTGGCTGGGCACCCGCGTGCCAGCTACGTGAGCTGCCATCCTGAACGTGGATCCTCTGGCTTGAACGTGCCCCAGCTGATGCTACGTATCGAAGAGACTAGTCTTCCCCACATACCCCTTCCCAGATTGCAGTTCTGTGAGCAAAATAAATGTTGTTTTCAGCATGCAGATTTGGGATGGTTTGTTACTCAGTAGTGAATAACTGATAACCCACATGGCAGTGAGTGTAAAGCATATATTTGAGCAATAAAAATAAGTTGGGTGGGTGGCATTGGGCCAGATTATGGAAAACTGTTATGGGGAGATTGGATTGGATCTAACTGGCATGCTCATTACAAGAGGTATGTCGGATTGAGAAGGTTAGAAATGACATACCCACAAAGGTGATGGTTTGGAGGCCACTGAATTTATTCCAGCAGGAGCTGATGAAACCTGGAATTAGGTCCATGAAGATGGAAAAAGGAAGATGAGAGAATTGAGGGGTCCAAAAAAATCAGCAGAACACATTTTATGACCACAAAGGAGCTATGAGGTTGACATTAATACTATGGAGACTCTGAGCTCAGTTTACTGTTAAGAATCCTGGTACTCTTGACAGAAATGGGAAATTTGGGAAACGGGTATAGGAAAAATCTTCCATCACTAACAAGTCGAATCTCGTTCAAGTCAACTTGAATTTGCTGTTTTTCTGTAATGAAAGACATCTGACACTGCAAACATAAGATAGCTGTAGTTATTCAAAGGAGAGAACGTCTGTTGAGGTCAAGAGTGTTGTCTGTGGCATGCAGGATGGCAGTTCCCCCCAAGGCTTTGGCAGGGGACATTATCTGGGGGCTTTACCAAGTCCAAGGTTTGGCTTCCACCCTTGCAGTTTCAGAAACTTGTTCTTTCAGCATACTGGGACTGAGGGGCAAATGGCATTCACTAAGTTTAAAAGACTAACTTATAACACCAATGTTCTAACTTAATCATTTGCAATGAGAGAGGCCACCTGCCTTGAATACACCTCTCAGCATGACCAACACATTCCTTCCTTATAGGCAAACCTACAAATGAAGCCAATTCATAATCATTAATCTATTGGGAATGAAATCAAAAGAAGCAGCTAACATTACTCTTTAATGAGTAAGCTAATAATGCCTTTCCAATGGGCATGGGAGCTACCTCTAATGGGCCAGTCTCTCTCTCTCCAAGACTGTGCCTGAGGTCTCTGGGGACACTCCTTTTCCTGTATTTCACTGGGGGCACCACTACACATCCCTTTCAGAGTGACACATTTTGTTTTAGACAAATGGGTGTCAGTACATCAACCTGCTTCTCCTTCCTTGCATTTCTCTAACTTAATATATTAAATATCAGCTTCACAATGTGACATGAAAGCAATCTGAGTTTCAAGTTCCTGTTGAGGGTAATGCCTGATGGTAGTTCTGACCACATCCAAAGGGAGTCTTCTTCAAGATAAGTGGACTAGAAAATAGAAGCGAGCTTTCTGTGGGATTGATGTCTAAGCCAAGGACATGACGGGGACAGCAGAAGGATTGAAAGGGCTCTTCCAAGGGAAATCTGCCCAGAGGTGAGTGCAAGACTTAAGGTTCAAGGAGTATCTGGAGTGTGGGGATCATAAACTGCAAGCTAACAAGTACGAAGGGGATGGAGGAAATAACACGAGGGAAGAACAGGACGAGAGAGAAATTCCAGAAGAGAAAGCCAAGAGCACCGTGGGTTATTGGCACAGCCCCAGGTTAGCCTGACAACACACTTTGTAGACTGAAGCTTGTTTGTTCCCTTTTGCGGGGTTTGTTTCTTCTTAGGCAATGTCCCTGAAATTTGAGGATGTCAGGCGAATGTGTGCCAGTCTCAACAACCAGGTCTGTGCACTTTCCGTGTGGTTATACAAGGAATTTTTTAAGCAATGAGTAAACATATCAATTATAATTAGAGATACATTTAAAGGCTACCCTGGGAAGGAAGAGTTGAGTAATTCCCTATAATTTAGGTGTGCTTTGCATTTATCACCACTTCATCTAATCTTGACGTTTAGACTGAGGGTTAATGGGAATGCTGCTTCTTTGTGACTTACCTGAATCTGTATTTTGAAGTCTCCTGGGATAGCATAAACATTCAGAACAAGCTTGTTAATAAGGCTCCACTGAGCAGTTTGCTCTCAAAACTCCAGAAGTCTATTGTAGCCTCCATCACGTATCACCAGTTCACCGGGATTAGGATGTGAAACTGTATGAAAGATAGACTTTCCATTCTTTACATTGGAGTCCCCCTGGGGGTTACTGTCAGATGGCAGTCTTTCCTCCCTATCAGTTTTCCTGATAGTTTATGATGCAAAGGGGACTGGAAAGGCTTCTGTCCTCCTCACACGGGACTTGAGCCAGCAATGGCAGGACCTGCCAGGGGATAGAAACCCTCTTAAGAATTTATTTCTGATGACAAACTATGTAGGGGGAAGCTGACCCTTTTGGAACACATGCAAAAAAAAAAAAGATACATTATTTTTAAATGAAATGACTATGCATGGGGGGTATCTATCATTTGAAGAATGTTCCCAGGTTTACCACAAAGCAGAAGCAGTATCAGTCAACAGTAAGAAAATTCACACTGAGGGAGAAAGCTGAAAGAATTCACTGGTTTAGAGAAATTGTATCTTAGGAAATAGGGTCTCTGAAATCCCTGCAGATAAAAATCTCTTGCCATTTCGACCGAATTCTTCCTGCCCTGATTTGAAATATTATAGTTGAGAAATGTTCAATAATGACCTGAAGGTAAACTTTAGGTCTTGGGTTTGTTAATGAATTCAACATTCCTCTCTGGTGTCCAATAATTAGACGTGGAAGTTGTCTATTGACAAAGAATGTGCTAGAAAAAAAGAAAGAAAAAGAAATAAAAAAGTGGTAAAGATCTAAATAGCACAATAAATTCTAGAAGGTCTTCAAAGTGTTTTATTCCAAAGTCTTTAGCATTGCTTCACCTGGCATCACTGGGTCGCCAGTCCTTTGCTAAGGATGACTTCTCCTGCAGAAAGACGAAAGATGTGGCAAGACATGAAAATTCGAGGAACAAGTAATTCTCCCTTGGGGAATAGGGCTCTTCCCTGGAAGCTTCCTATGGCTCACGCAAAAGCTTAAAAAAGGAAAGAAAAAGACTTAAGTATGGATAATGAATCCTTCCCATTGGCTAATTTCTAGCAGCTTCATGAATGTTGCACAGACTCGGTGTTTTTGAAAAGTGAAGCACTTCCCACTGTGCGTGAGAGTCTGGTGCCCAGCAGCCAGAGGGGGGCTGTGTACAGAAGGGCCACAGAAGCATGTTGTATCCATGAACTTCTGGATAAGCTCTCTTTGGCCGGTGCTGCCTGAAGTCCCCTTGCCCGTGGCTGGCCACACTGTGGAAGACTGACTTAGGGCCACTCTGGCTCACTTCCCTCCAGGTGTGTGTCCTGCCCCCAGCACACAGAGCCTCAGAAAGGAAGGAGCCAAGCTCCTGCAGACTTGTTGCTACCTACCCTATGCAGGCCTTAGCTTGGGCTTTGGAGACAGGGGGTAAGACACACCCCTCCCTTCCCGCCTGGCCCCTCATCTTTCTCTGTCCCCCTCCTGAATTCATCTTCCGCCTGGGGCTCTTGGCCGGGACTGCAGGGTGCTAACTCGTCCTGCAGAGGTTTGGAGAGGGCGCCACCTCCCATGGTAAGCTTCCTGGGCAGCAGCCCTTGCAGAGGTGTTTGAATGCTTGCCCCAGGACAACCTGATCTTGCCGTTTTCCCAGGGCATAGCCAGGCCCATGAGCAGAAAGGAGGCTTGGGCTCCGGAGGAGACCCTGAGTCCCCGGTGAGCACCTGCTCACAAACCCACAGCCTCTGGAGAAGCAGCGGTGTTTGAGGAGGGGAAGGTGCCATTGATGGGTTCCATCAGCAGCGGCTTTGTAAGAGCGTGCTGTGTGCTGGGTAAGATTCACTGCCTTTGAAACAAGATCTAAAAACAAATGTTATAACCATTTCCATCACCAATTATTAACTGCAGGTACAGCGTGGTGCATCACCAATTGTCCTTGTGTGCAAGGCGTGAGGGGCTGGCTCTTCTCGTTGACTTCAAAGCAGCAGAGAGCTTCCGCACCACCCGCCATGAACGCCCAGGCACCCGGTGTATTCGCACTGCCTTCAGAATGCCACCACTGTGTGGGCACCACGGAGTGTACAGTCTCAGGAATGGGGCAGAGTAGAGGTGGGGGAAACTCCTCCTGCTCTGCTGAGCAGACGTCCTGTCCCCAGCAGGACAGCCTGGGGCTGGGGCTGTGGTGACCTGCTTTCTGCCCTGTACCCTGCTCCACAGAGAGGCCAGGCTGAGCACTTACGCACACGGTTTCAGTCTATGACTCAATTCTGCCAGTCGCCCAGAGAAGTGAGGACTGTTATTCCAGTCCACAGATGAAGAAACTGGGGCGAAGGAAGGTCAGTTGGCAAGAAACGAACACATAATAAACAAACAATTATTAATAAATAAAATGGCCAAGTCCGCATTGAGACCCCAACGGGAAAGAGCAAAGCACCTGTGGATTCTAAGCAGCTACTAAGTCAGGGTCCCCGAGGGCAGCTCTCAGTTTAGGAAAAGGTCTCTGGTGTGGAAAGTTTGTGGTAGATTCTACAGGGTTCCCACCTCACCTGTAAATGGCAGATTTCTCACCCGAAGGATTCATCTCCTGAGTGCACCATCTGCTAAGTCAGGGGTTGGCTACACTTCGGAAGAATAATTTAAAATACCGATGTTCAGACCATGCTACAGGAGCTTATACTTAAATGGGTTCATGGCGTGGGGGTCCTTTTTCTTTCTTCTTGTTTGTTCTTTCGTTCATTCCTTCCTCCCTCCTTCCCTCCCTCCCTCCTCTTCTCTCTCTCCCTTTCTTGACCTTCAGAGGGATTCAGGTATGCAGACAGGGTCTCAGTGCTCCTCAGATGTGGGAACACTCGTCCATCAGAGGGACACCTGTTGCTATGCTCTCCTTCCCATCACCTCTGGGCCACACCTGCCCCTTGACCAGAAATCACAAGTAAGGGGGAGTCATTAAAGAGGGGCTAGGGTATTTTCAAAGAAGAGGAGAGTTTCCATCTGTATCCAGATAGGACCAGTCCACAGGCTCTGTGGGACAGGAAGGGTCTGTGTTCTCAGGAAGACCTCCGGTTTGGGACAGGCGGGGAGCAGAGGGGAAGGAAGCTGTGGAATAAGTGTGGTGGGGGTTCGGTGGGCATCCCCAATTCTTTTGAGGCTGTCTTGAGTTACCTCAGCACTGGTGAGGTGGAATTTTAAAATTATGTCAGCATTTTCTATTAAGACTTCTGGGAGGATTGACTCCTAAAGTAAATTACTCTAGGGCAACAGATCACTCATTGGAGGGGGCAAAACCGTGAGTGTCCTCTCGTGGGTATGTGGTAAACACCTGTTCTTCTGGGAGCTGGGTGCTAAGGGACCTGGCGTCCTGCCGAGGACTGCCCTTCCTGAAATCCCTTTGTACACTGAGTTGTGTGCTTCAGGAGGAGACAAACTTTTGCTTAGGAGCTATAGTAGTTTCCTATTCGCTGTAACAAACTACCATGAATTTAGTGGCTGAAAGCAACACAAATTTATCTCCTTATAGTTCTGGAGTCACTTCTTTAATAAATTGGCAACTGTGTGTCCCTTCTGGAAGGTCGAGGTGTTCCCTTGCCTCTCCAGCTTCTAGAGCTGGCTCACACGCCCTGGCTGGCGGCCCTGTGTCACTCCAGCCTCAGCCTCTAGCGTCACACCCCCTCTGGCTCTGGCCCTCCTGCCCCCTCTTAGAAGGACTCTTCCGACTGCATCGGTCCCACTTGTATAACCCAGGATAACCTCCCCATCTTGAGATCCTTAATCACACGTGCAAAGCCTCCTTTGTACTGTGTAAGGTAATATATTCACAGGTTTTGAGGACCAGCACATGGACGTCTTTGGGGGACCGTAGTTCTGCCAACTGCAGGAACTTGCTTGGAGGAAAAAGATTGGGATATGTAACATTTTGATATTCAGTGTTACCAGAGTCTCACTCATGGATTAAGATGGTCCCGGATAATTCTGTTGCGAGCACATCATGCCAGGGACCCAGAGGGCACTGCCCTGTGGAAGGAGTGGTGTCTGCGAGGGCAGCCTGGTAGTGCATCTTAGGCAAGGGCTGCATCAGGACCCTGCAGACCCTGCCATCCGGGTACAGGGTCATGCCTTGGGAACAACATCCTGGGATATGAGCGGAAACAGGAACAACTTAGCTGATCCCAGCGTGGGGGTCCACTAGGGACGCGTGATGGCAAACGCAGGCCTGCAGCTGTGGGCCTGTGTCTGCCAGAGGATGTGGGACCTACTTGACCCAGTGGTTCTGTGGGGCTGGTCAGACTGGCTTGAGCTCACGAAGGAGAGTCATGACTCCCTGCTAATATGTGCAGGTAGTTCATGCACCATGACTTGAAGACATAATACTAGGCTACATTCACACCCCCGGGTGGTGATGGGGGTAATTTAGACCAGGACCCTGTCCTCCAAAAATGTGCTTATGAAGGCAAGCACGAGGTGAGGGCACTCAGGCTTGACAGCTGGGCCTCTCCGAGGTTGACGGGCACACAGATAACCCCGGGGGAGTCTTGGCAAGATGCAGCCTCTGATTCAGTGGGTCTGGGATGGGGCCTAAGATCCTGCATTTCTAACTGGCTCCCAGGAGTGCCAAGGCTTCCCTGAACTGATTTTGTGTAGCAAGGTCTTAGAGCAGGGCCCGCCTGATGGGCCGTGACCTGTGCAGTCACTCGGGCCCCTGCACTCGGAAGGCACCTAAGCTTGGTTTAATGCTCTGCCGCTGCCATTTTGAATTCTTAATTCATTTTTCAACAAGGGACCCAGATTTCCATTTTGCATTAGACCCTGCAAATCACACATCCAGCCCTGATTCTGTATCAGAGCTGGGTTCAAATCACAACACTGCCCCTTGCAAGTGTGCATGCAGCAGAAAGGTCCTTGGTGCCCACCCTCATTTCCTTTGATTATAAATAAGTTACTGGGAGGGCGAGATGGGTAAGACCCAGGCTGGGCATCTACATGTGGTAACAGGCAGCTGCTTTTATTGTCTAGGCAGACACTACTCTATTACCAGCAATTGTGGAGTCCCGATTTGTGCCAATACTCTACTACCAGTATTACTCTTTTTTTTCTGGCTATTTAATTCTTAGTAATCATTTCCTCTTTAATCTTATTTAACCGGTATTAAAGCCTTGCGGTTACTTTTGTTTTAATGCCAATCTGGTGCCATCGCATGCTTACAGGAAATGGGAAGGATTTTTCAAAGGGAAACTATGTACCCCCGAGGCTAGCCATTTCCTCATAACAGCACCAAGCAGAATTCTTTCTAGATGGAGATGCAAATCCTTACCAGGCTGGCTGGTTGCACCACCCACCATATGTGTTCACTGAAATCTGCATTCTGAGGACTGACCTAGAAGGTAGCAGCATTCGTCAAGAGGGCTTAGGTCAGGAGTTCCAAGGTAAAAATCAAGGTGTGTGATAAATTAGCTTTTTTTTCTGTATGAAACAAGAGTGCATATCAAATAAAGTCTAGAGAGTACAGCTATAAGGGCAAAGTTATGATCAACAATATCTAAAGCCACACGGAGGTTAATCCAGTGCCTTGATATAGTCCACCTGTTTGGTAGAATGTCCTCTGCTTCCTTCTTGGTTCGGGCTTACTTGGTGCAATGTCTCTGTTAGAAAACCATCCGCACACATCTCTCTTTAGTGCTTCTTCCCAAAGCAAGGACAGTACAGCCTTCAGCTATGCCATCTGCTGCGTCCAGAGAAAAAGCAAATTGGAGGATTGATGTAGTCGCCTGACATTTTAGCGCAGTTATTCTGTCCTGGCTGCATATCAGCATCACGTCGAATACTTTTAAAACCTACCCATGCCTGGGCCCCATCTGCAAGATTTAGATTCACTTGGGTGGGGAAGGTCCAGGCATTAGCACGTCTTAGAAGCCCCCCAAGTGAGTCTAATGTGCAACAGGTTTAAACGGACAAAAGATTGTTTTAACCTGAGCCAGCGATCCAGGGTCAGAGCAAGGTGGCCTGAGCGCAAGGGCTGGGCTCACAGGTCTGGGTTCCAGTCCGTGGGCTGCCCCTTGCGAGCTGTGTGGCTTTGGAAATTTACTAAGCTTCTCTGTACCACAGTTTCTTCATCTTGTAAAATGGAAACAAAGAATAGTGCCTCCTTTATAGAGCTACCGTGAGAGTCAACGAGGTTTCCTCTGTAAATCTCTGTGACCATGCCTGGCGTATGGTAAGCACTATGCAAGCTTTTGATAATTAAATATGCTTTGCATACAGTAAAGCATATATGTGATCTACAAGAAAGGTCTATTATTATCTTAAGGTAATTTTGCTAATTACTTAGATTAATTGATTCAATATTTTTGTGAGGTCTGAGGTTTAACTTATTTTCTGATTCTAATTTTGAAGATTTTCTTTGAGCTGGTTTTCCATCCTTTTCTTGTCTCTAGTTTGCCTGTGACAGTAGGAAAAAATAAAATAAGATGTCATATTTTCTTCAAATCTCCTAGCACAGACTTTATTGCCAACAGGTCTGTCCAATTACAGCTAATTAGCAAATGTATATTTTTCTTTTGCACAAGAGTGTACAGGAAAGCGTCTCATCATTAGCAGGGCTTAAGTTCTAAAGGCTGTGATCCTTGCGGAGAATTCACCCTGGGAGAAGCAGCAGGCTGATGTTGGGCTGGGAATCAGGTTCCAGCATCTCGATGTAGTGCTGGGAAAAGCTTATAAAACAAAAGGGATCACGTTAGTTACTGCAGAGCAACAATTCTCAAGTGTGATCCCTGGACCAGCAGCATGTGCATCTCCTGGGAACTTGTTAGAAATGTGTATTTGCAGCCCCACAGCAGACCTGGTGAATCAGAAATGCTTGCTGGATGGAGTCCAGTTGTCTGTGTTTGCCTTTGATGCTGCTAAAATTTGAGAGCCACATTTTAGTACATTGTCTCCAAATCTGAAATTATACAGTTCTGTTCTTCCAGTAAATTAAAATTAGAAACTCCCTACAGAAATTTCTACCGAATTCTTATCTTTGACCTTTAAAAATGTATTTTTAAAAAGTGGTGGCATAAGCCAGAACTACTATAACTTTAATTAAAATCTTAGTTAATGATTAATTTGGTTGACATTGTTTGGAAATATCTAGCTTAGTTAATTTATTGTCAATACCTCTTTAAACTTGGCCAAAGGTGCTAAATTGTATGTTTGTAACATGGTAGGCATTTTCTTTCTATTATGAATGTGGGGAAAATAGAAGTTCCTAGGCCAGGATCCTCACCTGAACATGAACTACTTGGTGATGTAATTGGCCTACTGCTAGGCTACTGCTTCCACACCTGCAGGCAGTGATCTAGTATTGGCTGAGTTACTATATAAAGAGCTCTGCCCAGCGCTCCAGGCTGGGGGTAGAGACAGAGGTGGATTAGGGACTTGCACACTGCTGCTGGATGCAGACAAGATACTAATGCTTGACCTACTGCCGGAAGAATAAAGCTGGGTAATAAACCCTTTTACTCCAAGAACGTTCTGTTGTCATTTCTCGGTTTCACTGAATCCATAGTGAGCTTGCCCAGGGCTGAAACCCTCAGGTAAGACAATGAATTTCTGTGTTTTATTTACTTGTCTTTTCTACCTTTTAGCTGTTTTTACTACTTTTGAGTAATTTATGTCTTATTAACATAATGTTATATTTATTTGTTTCAATTTTGTTTGAAACAGCAACTCTGAAATAGCCTATCATAAACTATTACCTATATGATAAACACTTAGAAATACAATAGCTTAAAAAATATATTAGATGTATTTGCTGGGTATGAGCTGTGACCTTTTTTTTTAATTAGCTGTTTTCCTAGCAAAAATAAAATCAAATAATTAGTCATAAAAACGAGCCCTTGCACAATGTGTTTCAAGTATATTTTGATTTCCCCCTTTTAAGGCATAGAACAGTGTAAATTAAATCTTTTTTATAAAAAGGCAAATCTCTGAGAAAATATCAAGTTATCACAATTAAATTATATTCTTAATATTTATTATTCTAGAACTCACTGCAATGTTTTGCTCCTACAAGTTCCTTAAAGTGAAAGAAAGTATTTATTGACTAACATCTTAGTGAATTCTGATATTTAAATAAGCAATCCTCCTTTTAAAAGATATTAATGTGAAATTTTATACAACTAATATCCAGACTGACATAAATGAAAATTTTTGAGTTTTGTGGCTTCTATCAGTGTAGATTTCTTTACAGTTCCTCAATACACACCATGTACATGAGCCTAGACATTTAAATGTGAAAGATATTTTCTACATATCAAGAAACTGGTATCTGTGGAGTCCCAAGAGGAATTATATCCATAAAAGTCTAATTTCACTGTTTCTGAAGGATTCAGTGAATTTGGACAAAACTACACTGTATTCCTCTGTGATAGATGACAACACTTCATAGCTGTGTAATGTTTTACAGGTTTCAAAGCCCTTCAGCACAGACCCACTGAACAACCTCAGGGGACAGGCAGAGCAGGTGTTAACTATACCTTTCTCCCATGTGAGAAGACTTGAGGTGAGAAAAAGTCATCCCTTCTTCAGAGCTGGGCCTGCAGCAGAGGACTTCTGACCCCGAGAGAGGGGTTTCTACTCCCCACAATTTTTATTACACTAAGACATTCCGTCCAAATCAGAAGCCGTTCCCTAATGCTTCCTGAGACATACCTTCGGAACACAGACGGCAGTGATTCATCAGAAAAGTTGGCCCATCAGTTGAGGCTCAAGAGTGAGAAAGGGAAACGTCTGAGCCAGCTGAAGACTTCTGTCACCATATAGCTGCCTCTGTGGAACCCTCCCTGTCCACATAAGAATGTTAATTAAATAGTTTTGGACACACGAATTAAAAAATGCTAAAGAATATTGAACCGCTGTAACTTAGATCGAGGTCCCAGACGTAGTTTTAAAGTGTTCAGAATATTCAGAACTGAGTTCTTGAGATTCACATGAGAGGACAGGGGAGCTCTAGGCAGACAGAGTTTTGTGGATCATGGTGGAAACTGAAGTGAGTGGGCACTGGAGGTCTTTGAGGAGAGGAAGTCCTATGTACCCAGGGTCTCTAGAAGTAGGATAGTAAACTGAATGAATTAAGCCCAGACTCAAAATGGAGTTTCAAAGTGAGTGGGGGGCAGGTTTGCATTAGTCACACCCCACAACATCAGATCACTATTCCTTAGGGGTAGACAGTGAAGCATCATGATTAAGGGCCCACGTTCTAGTCAGACTGCTAGGTGCAAAAATCTGACTCTAATACGTACGTGCTGTGTGTTCCAGCCAAGTTATTCTTTCTGGGTCCCTGGGCCTCCCTTTCTAAAAGAGGGAGCACAGAACCTGCCCATGAGAGGCCATCATATGCATCTTTTCCCAGCTCCGCATTTGATGATACAATATCAATAACTGAAATTGGCCATGGTGGGTGTATCTGCACTATGGAAACTGGCAGAAAGTACAAAGCAGAGCTTTCTTCCTGTTTATATGTTTATATATAAGTATATATACTAAGCTGGTTGTTAAACATTTACCAGCCCTGAGAATATACTTCCACAATTGTTGACAGCATTAATTGAAATAAGTTGTATAACTGACTGGCATAGTGGCTGGGACAGGGGAGGAGCTTAATTAATGGGAGCTGTTGATTTTAATAATAGTTGAAGTAGTGACAGTAAGAATTCCTTCCTTTCTTTTTAGTCAGATTAGGGTCAGCCCCCAGCTCCACTTCTGTGTCACTTTGGTTAAGTTTGCTTTATCTCTGGGCTGATTTACCCACACCCTACTTTGTTCCAGAGGTGTGTGAGATGGCGATTCTCTGTCCTTCTTTGCTACTTTATTTTATCTTCCTGGATGTCAAGAAATTTCTTCCAACTGTACTTTTAATAAGAGCATCCATGAGAACACACTCAAAATTTCCAAATCCCATCATTTAATTTTACTTGTTCTTTTGGACCTGGAACTCCACTTCTTGATTTTAGCTTTCAAACCAATGGCTCACATTTAAGGCAAAACTCATCAGACAGCAGAAAACACCTCTGAGGGAGGGTATTTCATTTCCTGGAGTTCTCATTTAGATTTGAATAATTTGTTTCAAAGTGACTGAGTTAGACTAGATGAAGAAGACATGCTCTTTCCACCCAAGTTCGGTAAATGAAGTTCATAGACTGCCCAGAAAACACCTAGGAGCAAAATTATGGATGATACAACCCTGAAATGTCCACCCAAATTTCCAGAAGTCAGGATTTCCTAGCATGCCAGAGCTGGAAGGGACCTTCAGGTGAGCTCAAATTGTCTTTGGCTTTCACAGATGAGGAAAGATATGCCTGAGACATTAAGTCACCTGCCCAAGGGTGCGCAGCTGGCCGTAGGCTCAAGCAAAAGCGAGACTTGGGTCTCTTTTCATTGCACCATGGTGTGAAGATGCTTGTCCATTTTTCAAACCGGAGTATTGACATCAAAGCAAATCCTCCCTGACCTCAGAGGTTATCTCCTGTAAACATCTCCTAATTGGTTTTGCCAACCAGAGACCTTTATGGTCTTTCTATCTAATGTCCCTTGTTGAGTGTATTTCTTCCTCTATAAAAATATCCATTTTCCCTTCCTACCCCACAGATATACTCTCATGGCATCTCCTTTCATCTCCCCCTTCCACTGAGGATATAAAGCTGTCAGCTCCACTGATGATGAGAGCCAGGCAGACTGCTCTTGTTTTGTACCTCCGTGTGGGGAGATATGTGGGTGTCCTGCAGGCTGGCTCCCTCAGGAGGTTGATGAACCAGATAGGGGAGGAGGTGCTGAATCTTGTAGTCTTCTGGGGCTGGGTCCTATCAGAATGGACCTGTTCTTATGTCTATGCCTATGGTCCAGAAGGCAACGGGTGACAAGTTCTCAGCACCTTCCAGCAATTTTTGAAACAAGATGGGACAGTGGTTTCCCATTCTCTGCTGATTTTCCATTATTGTAAAACTGCTCACCTCTAAATAAACCCACATTGAGCTAAAATCGTCCACCAGCAGTGTGAATTAATTTCCCCTCCTTTGGATTAGTAAAGATTCATTAAAAAAAGAAAGTGATGCGTGCAGAGGGGACACTGAAAAGATATGAGAAGACTGGAGAAATATGAGAAGACTGAATATTTGTGTGAATTTCTTTTTTTCTATAACAGAGAAGGGCTGAACATAACCAGCCACACGTCCTAACCATTACAAATATATGTGAAGTGCTATTACAAATATATTCAAAGCCAGAAGTCCTCTAACTTGAGCATGTGTTAGACTCGACTGGTGGGCTTATTAAAACTCAGATTTCTGGGTTTCAATCCCCAGAATTAATTAATTTATTTTTTATTGAGATATAATTGATGCATTAGTTTCAGGTGTACAACATGATGATTCAATATTTGTATACACAATTGACTCTTGAACAACACAGGATTAAGAGCAGTGACACCCCACACATCTGAAAATCCATGCCTAACTTTTGACTCCCCCAAAACTTAACTAATAGCCTACTATTGACCAGAAGCTTTACTGATAACATAAACAGTTACTAACACACATTTTGTATGTATATGTATAATATACTGTATGCTTATAATAAAGTAAGCTAGAAAAAAAATAATGATTTTTTTCAAATTGTCACAAATTTCCAAAAAAATTTCCCAACGTGCTTATTGAAAAAAAATCCATCTGTAAGTGGGCCTGCTTAGTTCAAACCCATGTTGTTAAGGGTCAACAGTATTGCGAAAGGATCACTATAATAAGTCTAGTTAACATCATCACCTCAGGGTTACATTTTTTTTTTCTTGTGGTCAGAACTTTTAAGATCTATTCTCTTAGCAACTTTCAAAGATGCAATGCAGTATCATTAACTGTAGTCACCATGCTATATATTATATCTCCAGGACTTATGTATTTTATAACTGAAAGTTCCAGAATTTATGATAAGCAGGTCTGGGGTGGAGTCCAAGAATCTAAATATTTTAGAAGTCCCAGGTGAAGCTGATGCTTCTGGGTCAGGGACCACACTTTGAGAACAACCACTCTGAAGCACAGGGCCCAAGCTTTCCATTTGACACTGACCAGCTTTCCCAGGTGTTGAATCTCTACACTTGGCCTCTTTTAGCAATGAGCTTACATGATTAACCTAATTAGTCCAGACCCTGGATATACAGCACAGCCAGACCCGATTTCCACATAAGTGGCATGCTTCTGAAGGTGGACAAGGGCCTTGACTGTGAGTGAAGTTTGGAGGGCAATTTTCAGCACATCCCTGGCCTGAAAAGGGTTGGATTCATGGGTCACAGAAGGGCTTTCATTTGTGAAGATTCCATGGCAAGAGCAAAGTTTTATTCCAGGTCATTTAGTTTCTACTTAAGAGTACCCCAAGGAGTAAGCTGGCTCTGAGCTTTCCAGAGAATCTGTGCTACTTACATATTTGGCATGGAAGAGTAGGACTCAGCACTACTTAAATTATGGGTAACATTTTAGTGGAAAGTTTGTGGTTTCCTGAGTCAAAAGACTGAAGTTTATATATCAGTTCCACCATTTACCAACCATGTGGCTTAAAGGAGTCACTTTACCTCTTCAAACCTCCTTGCGTAAAAAGGGGTTCTCATAATCAATCAACAGCCTTGATGGGAGGGTTGGCAATTGTGTCTATACGAAGTTCACCATGAAGGAGTAGGTCTGATGTGAACCTCTGGAGCCCATCATGCAAGCGAGGATCGTGAGCAAGAAAGCAACTGGGGCTGGGTGTGCAGCCTCTGGGGCTCAGCTTCCCCGCTTTGCCTGGGGCCTTTTTGGCACTGCTTAGCACACTCACCCAAGCCAAGGGGCCACCCACACAACAGGCAGCTTGCACAAATAGATGGTGAGAAAGTCCGTGCATCCCATACTCTGAAACATCTTTAAAGTCTAACCACAAGCACACACTCTCCTGAGAAAGATAAATCAGCACACACACACCCCCCGAAACAAGCAAACGAACAGAAAACAGCAGCTGCCACTATTCAGGGTCCCATCTTTAATAACTCAATAGTTGTTAATAACCACCTATAACCTTTTCCTGTAAATGGACCAAGCCAATTTGACCTTTCATCATCTCACAGGCAACTCACTTCTTGCAAAGTTCTTACGCCGATAAATGGAAAGCATTCCATACATAGAAATTTAAAATTCGTATTATGAGAATGTGAAGAAAAGAACATGACCATCATCCCCCTCATTTGGGGGGTTTCTTTAAATCAGTCCTTACTTCGCACACCGACTTTACCTCCTCAACCTTAAGGGCGATCTGAGATATTTTGGCATTGGACCTATGGGAAAATAAATATTAGGAAACCTCAGGCTGGAAGACACAGCAGAGAGCAACTCATTGCTCAAAATACTATGATTGGGGTACATGGTCTGCATTCAGGACTTCTTCCTTAAATCCTGTCTTCCACCATAAAGAGGCAGAAGAGGAGACACTGAATCAGGAGATGCCCAAACATGCTGTTAGTAAGAGCGGTGGATTAGTCAAGGTTCTCCCAAGAAACAGAACCAATAGGACTGATTGATTATAGGGAAGTGGCTCCTGTGATTGTGGAGGCTGAGAAATTTTAAGATCTACAGTCAACAAGTTGGAAACCAGGGGAGCTGACAGCGTAGTTCCAGTCCAAGTCCACATCCAAAGGCAGGAGAAGGCGCATGTCCTAGCTCAAAGACAGGCGGGGAGCAAATTTTCATTTGCTCAGTCTTTTCATCTACTTGGGCTCTCAACACAGTGGATGATGAATCCCCGCCCACACACACTGGGGGGGCCCATTTGCTTTACTCATACTACCAGTTGAAATGTACATCTCATCTAGAAACTCCCCCACAGACACACCCAGAATAATGTTTAACCAGGTATCTGGGCACCCTGTGGCCCAGTCAAGTTGGCACATAAAATCAACCCCTATAAGTTGTAAGCCTCTTCATAACTGTTCAGTTTAGTTAACTGAACAGAAGTAAGAGACACATCTTCTGAGACATACGGTGTCACTGAAAGCCAGAGAGAAAGAGTCCATTAGCATGGAGCATTCAATCCCTTGGAACAAAGCCAAATCTGTGTTATCTATTGCTGAAAAACAGTTTGTCCCAGAACTTAATGTATTTAAGATAATAAATTTATTTCCCACACATTTTTTGTGGGTTAGGAATCCAGAACAGCTGAGCTGAGTGGTTTCAGGTCAGGGTCTCTTGTGAAGTTGCAGTACACCTATCAGTCATCTGAAGGTTAGACTGGGGTGGGAGGATTCTCTACTGTGGCAGCATTTTCATATGGCTGCAGAAGGAGGCCTTGATTCCTCACTATGTATTCCTCCCAAACGGGCTTCTTGGTGTCCCCATGTGATCCGGATTACCCCCAGACAAGCAATTCAAGATGAAACAAAATATACAAAATATTTTTTTTCCCACACTCTGTCTTTTCTATAATATCCTACTGATTACATAGGTGAGCCCATCTAAGAGGGTACCACACTCAGGCACAGATACCAGAAGGTGGGCATAAATGGGCACCATCTTGGAGACTGGCTACATCAGTGGGAAAACTATTTCTGAGAAAACAGAGCAAAAATCAAGCAACCTGTTATAACATTCTTATTCTCTGGCTCTATCTGATGCTGCCACAAAGACCGGTCCTCAAAGAACTATCACCATGTGTGTACAAGTAAAAACTAAAAGCCAGTCAGCCCAACAAATATGCTATGATACCGTGTATGTGTATTTGATATTCTAGAAGGGAAAGAGAGAGAATGGACAAAATAAGTATTCAAACAGGTAACAAATAAGAATTTTCAAAACATAAAAGGGGACAAAAATTACAGATCCAAAAAAAAAAAAAATCTCAAAAATACCCATCAGGATAAGTACAAAGAAAAGCACAACCAGACACGATACATTTAAACTGTTGAAAACCAAGGATGAAAAGAAAATCTGATTGGTGGCTGGAGTGAGGCAGCATTACATACAGTGGGATGAAGGTACAACTTATGGCTGGCTTCTCATCTGAGATGATGTAAACAAGATGACAATAAGCAGCATCTTTGAATCATTGAAAGGAAGACAAGTCAACCCAGAATTCTATACTCAGCAAAAATAATATTCAAACGTGAAAGTGCAATGAGGACTTAATAATCAAATGGTAAATGACTTTATTATTTCACAAAAAATGGTAACAAAAGTTCTTCAGGCAAAAGGAAGTGTGATCAATGGAAACAAAGGAATGAAGACTGTTGGACATAGGAAAAATGAAGGTAAATATAAGAGACATGTTTTCTTATTTTTAATCACTTTAAATGATAGTTGATTATATAAAGGAAAAATACTAACATGTATATTATGGCTATAACTCGACAAAAACTGAAATGAACAATAAAAAATAAATAATCTTCAATGTCTGGGAACCTTAAAATTACACATATAAATAATTGAGACATCAAAGGAGAAATTTTGGAAAAGTCAGAATTAGAGGATATGTTTAGATCTGAATAACAATGACAACACTAGGTATTTAAATGGAGGAAGACAGCTAAAAAGATATTTTAGAGGGAAATTAATAGCTTTCAATGCATAGAAAATAGTATTGAATATTAGCTATAAAAAAGAATGAAATCTTGCCATTTACAACATGGATGGACCCAGAGAATACTATGCTAAGTGAAATAAGTCAGTCAGAGAGAAAAATACCATATGATTTCAGTTATAAGTGGAATCTAAAAAACAAAACAAGTGAACAAATGAACAAAACAGAAGGAGACTCATAAACACAGAACAGACTGTGGTTGTTATGGGGGGTGGTTATGGGAATGGGCGAAATAGGTGACAGGGATAAAGAGGTACAAACTTTAAATTATGAAATAAATTAGTCACAGGGATGGAAGTACAGCATAGGGAATATAGCAAATAATATTGTAATATCTTTGTATGTTAATAATGAGACTAACTGTGGTGGGCATTTAGTAATGTATATAATTGTCAAATCACTATGTTGTACATCTGAAGCCAATGTAATATAGTATATCAACTATATTACAATAAAAATTAAAAAAAAAGAAACTTGGTAAACAAAGCATACGGCTCAAATCCCCAAAGTAAAATAAAACAAACACACACAAAACAACAAAGTAAACCTCTAAAAGTAGGAGAAATAAAATAATAGAGATAGCATAAATTAATGAAATCAAGACAAGCAAAGCACAATGAAGAACATCAATAAAAACAAAAGCTAAAATAAACCGTTTTATATGCTGCTGCTGGGAACGTAAATCGGGGTAACCATTTTGGCTGATAGAAATGTAAGAAAAAAGTGTTTGGCCTAGAACCCACCAGTCTCCCTTATAGGCATCTATACTATAATACTTCTAACGTACATGCAGGAGAAACGTGTGCAAAGATGCATGAGCATTTTGTTCTGGCAAGAACACAGCAGAGGAGGAATTTCATCCCAGATAATGGAATATTATACAGCAACTATATACAACTATAGATGTACAACATAGCAAATATACAACTATAAATACATGAATAAATGTGAGCTGGATAACACATTGTGAATAGCAATTTGAAGAAAATAATACACGTGTGCCACTTACATAAAATGTAAAACTATAAGGCAGTGAAATATATTGTTTCTAAACTTTCATACATGTACTAGAAGTAGCGACATGGAAGGATGCATGCCACCTTTAGAACAGTGGTAATCTCTGCATGTGGAGAGAGATGAAAAGGCCTGGGAGCTTTATGTTTATCTTTAATGTTCTGTCTATTTTATAAAGAAATCTAAGGCAAGCTGGTAAAATGTGCCTTCTCTACATGTGGCAGTCACATGGTATGTGTTACATTCTTTTCTATACATCCACATGTGAGAAATGTTTCATCATTTTGATAGGCTGAATAATGTCCTCCTCCTCCAGATGCCCACGGTCTAGGTTGGGGACCTCTGAATATGTTACCTAGATGGTAACAGGGTCTTTGCAGATGTGATTAAATTAAGGATCTTGAGATAGGGAGATGATCCTGTTACCTGGATGGGCCTGCTGGGGTTACAGGGTTCTTACAAGGAAGAGTAGAAAGCAGGAGAATCAGAATCAGAGCAGAAGTCACCCAGAGGCAGAGGTCAGTGTGATGCAAAGCCATGAGTCAGGGTCCATGGACAGCCTCTAGAAGCTGGAAAATACAAGGCCATGCATCTCCCCTAGAGCCTCCATAAGGACAAGTGGCTGATGACCCATTTTAGACTTGACTCCAGAACTGTAAGAGCATAAACTTATGTTGATTTAAGCCATTAAACTTGTGCTAATTAGCTACAGGAGCAATAGGAACTAATATAATCACTAAAATTGTTTTTATACCATTGACTAAAAGATAAATAGTTTCTAATAATGGTTGAAGAATATGCTAACCATTTAGAAAAAAAGTAAACAAATATAGATCATTACTTCATTTCTTAAACCAAAATAAATTCCAAAAGTATTAAAAGTTAAAGAAGATTTTTTAAGAAATACCATAGAAAGCAAAGAAAAAAATGGGATATTTAAAAAAAAATCTTGATGTAATAAAGGAGGCCTTTTTATGTAAGTGAAGTCCGTAAGCTTTAAAAGAAAAGATAAAGTTGGATACATAACAGGCAATGTTTATGAGTGAAAAAATTATCATAAACAAAATCATAAGGAAGTCAACTCCTGCAAAGAATTTTTACGACTAATACCACAAAGCCTTAATTTCCTAAATATATAAAGAATTCTTACAAAACACAGTTATCAATTGTCCAATAGAAAAAAAATTAGGGAGAATATATAAACAGAAAATTCACAAAGAAAGATAGTAGCTGATAAACAGACGAAAAGATAATCACTCTTAATTATATATAATTTTTAACTTATTTAAAACGTTTTATTTTATTTTATTTTCAGTTTTAAGAATGAGAAAAGATTTTGCACCTAAGATGTGGACACATATATGTATAGCTTTCTAACGCACAGCGTAGGAGCTGGTATAAAGAAATGGTCACTCTCCCATGTGGCTGGTAAATTGTAACCATTACATTGTAACTAATTTGAAGACCAATTTGAATATACATAAATTTAAGTAGGCACGCTCATTGACTCAGCGATTCTACATCTCATGATGGGTTCAGAGAGATGTATACTAAAATGTTCATTGCTACATTGCTTGTCATAGCAAAACACAGGAGACTACATATGTGTACATTATTAGGGAACTGGGCAAATAAATACGTTATACCTGTATGCAACCATGCAAAAAGGAGATTGATATTTATGAACTGATGTATTTTCAAAATCTTCAAATGTTGAAACAACAACCTAAAAGCTCAAGGTGTAGCATAGCATATACAACTTGGTCCCTTTTGTAAAATGTGGATAATAATATGGATATTTAAAAACCATAACATATATCCATATAGCATATGGATAATAAGATATGTTTGTACTACTGTATACAAAGATTATTTCTTGGAGGTTAAGTTGGCCTCAGTAGTTACCTCTGGGAAAAGAGACTAAGGAAATTCATATACCAGAGAATTATTTTCCTTTGTGTATATTTTTTATTCTGTTTTTTTTTCTAGATGCAATATTAATTTTTAATTAGAAGCAGTTAATCAAGGAAGCCCATACTGGATAATGAGTCACTGATATTTTTAAAAATTAGGAATGAATCATAAACCCCCCCAAAGGCAGATATTATCTGTTATTAAAGTGTTCTTTACATATCTTCTGTCTAGGAACTGCAACAGCTCCTGTTATTTATACATAGAAATTAGTTTATACACATGATCTCAACTAGCAAAAAAATGCTCACACACACACACACACTCTCTCTCTCTCACACTTGGCAAAATTTTTTATAATCCTAGAGGAGATTTCTTTGTTTTCTTTTTTGTGTTTTCCAATTTTTCTGTGATGAGCATTATTGTGCTTTGAATGAATAAATATTTTAAGTGTTTTTATTAAAGTATAGTTGATATACAATAGTATATTGGTATCAAGTGTACAACATAGTGATTTGACAGTTACTGAACATTTTTAATGCTAGGCATAAACACTGGGAAAATCTCTTTAAGATAACAGTTTTTAAAGAAAGAACCTTCAGAGTCTTGTAGGTTTCCCGTGATGAAACAAAATGAAAACCCTATCCTATCTGGTGGAATCATTTTTCGAGAGGACAAGGTAAATATATTGAGTGAGCAAGTAACTTTAAACACTCTGATTGGAAAGCAGTCATTAGAAATAAAACCTGAGGATAACTCTGCTTTGGGGAGCATCTGTCTACTTTGAGCCATCAAGGTGGGGGAAAACAATCTTAGTGTTTTCTGCATTTGCTTTCATTTGAATTTCATTTCACAAAAGCAATGCTTTAGTAAACACCTGGAAAAGAGAGCGGAGCATCAACTATCCCTAATAGAAGGCCCCGCTTTGCGATTCAAACCAGAAAAATTTTCAGTGAGAAGTTTGCAAGGTGCTTGGGGTCAGAGATGCGGGGTGGGGTTGATGGGAACGCGAGACGATTTAACCATTCAAAACCCAAGTGAAAGACCAGTCTTGGTTTTATATTTGAGACACAGAGGGAGAAAGACAGAGAGAAGGGGGGTGGCGGGTGGGGAGAGAGAGAAAAAGAGAGAAGGGATGATAGCTGGGCAAAGCACGATCCAGTAAAAGTTAAAATACTGTAAAAGAATATGCTAATCTATATTTACATGCTATTATTTCCTTAAACTTTGTTTACTAACATATCTATTAATTTACATGACGATTAAATCACTTATTAATAACTAGTCTTTCTCAGCAGAAGGTGCCTGCCTGCACAGCACCCCTGCAAGTCGTTTCCGAGCCATAGTAACATCTGATTTTCCCAGCTTTACTGACTCACTTGGGAACCACATGAATATCATATCTGAATGAGAATAGAGAAGGGATGAGGCATTGACCAAAAAAAGAGCTTCTGGAAGGCACATTAAATTTTATGAAGATGTGAGTATTAAATCGAGATGCTTCAGAGGAAAATGGAAAACAATGACACCATTGTTTAGCAAATATATTTTTTTATTATGCAGTATGGAAAAGAACAAACACATAGATACCCAATACCCAATTTTAAAAGTGTCAACATTTAGTCACATTTGTTTCATGTTATTACTTTTAAGAAATAAGATACTATAAATATAGTTTGGAATCTCCTCTGTTCTTCTCTGCTATACCACCTCCCAGCCCTCCTTGACCAGACATAACCACTCTTCTCCTCATTCATGTAACTGTATATGTAAATTTACTGTGTATCTAAATTTCCACAAATGATATATACAATTGTTGCCTGTGAATTTTAAATGTCTATGAAAATTTCATCTTGTATTTATTCTCCACAAAATTGCTTTCTTTGTCTCACACTATGTTTATAGGACTTAACCGGGTTGCTACATGAAGATCGCATTCATTTATTTCAACAGCTTTAATGAGCTCAACAACTTTTATGCATATGTGACACACGATCAATTCTGCCATTGATGTCTGATTGAGGTCTTTTCACTTTTTGCTTTAACAGACAACACTTCCAATAATATTTTTTTCTGTATTTCCACATGCACCTGCTCTACAGTATTTTAGGTAATGAGATTAGTGAGTCTTAATAGACATTGCCAAATTGTTCTTCCAAGTAGTTGTACAAATTTATGAAGTACTTCCATCTGCAAGGTTATCATGGTTTGTGTTTTCCTACCTCCTTGTCAGTTTAAAATTTCAAACTACTTTATTTTTTATTAATATTTTTCCAGCTTTTTTTGAGAAATTGACAAAAAACACTGTGAATGTTTAAGGGATACAGCATGATGGTTTGATTTACGTGTACTGGGAAGTGAATACAATAGGCTCAACAACATCCATTTTATCATATAGATACAACAAAAAGAAAAGAGAATAAAGGGAAAAATTTCCCTCACGATGAGAACTCTTGGGATTTATTCTCATAATATCTTTCTTATGTATCATGCAATCAGTGTCAGCTATAGTCATCATGCTGTACATCACAACCCTCGCACTTATTTACCTTATAACTGGAGTTTTGTATCTTTTGGCTACTTTCCTCTAATTCCCCCTCCGCCCACATCCTCCACCTCTGGTAATAAGTATGGTCTCTTTTCCTATGAGTTTGTGTTTTTGTTTTTTGTTTTTAGATACCACATATAAGTGCGATCATACATTATTTGTCTTTCTTCAGCTTACTACACTTAGCATAATGCCTTCAGTGTCCATCCACATTGTCACAAAAAGTAGGATTTCCTCATTTTTAATGGCTGAATAATATTCCATTATATGTAGATACCACAACTTTTTTTTTTACCTATTCTTCCACTGATAGACACTTAGGTTGTTTCCTTGTCTTGGCTATTGTACATAATGCTGCAGTGAACATAGGGGTGCAGATATCTTTTCAAGTTAGTGTGCTCATTACCTTTGGATATATTCCCACAGTGGAACTGCTGGATCTTTCATACTATTTTCTGTAGTGGCTGTACTAATTTACATTCCCACCAACAGTGCACAGGGACTCCCCTTTCTCCACATCCATGCCAGCGTTTGTTACCTCTTGTCTTTTTGGTGATGGCCATTCTAACAGGCGTAAGTGGTATCTCCCTCTTTTTTTATTTGCATTCCCTTAATGACAAGGGATGTTAAGCATCTTTTCATGTACTTGTTGACCTTTCATATATATTTCTGGAGAAATGTGTATGGAACAAAGTAAGAGGTATCACACTTGCTGATTTTAAGCTATATTTTAAAGCTATAGTCATCAAAACAGTATGGTACTAGCATAAAAATGGATTAATAGAACAGTTAACAGAATCAAAAGCCCAGAAATAAACCCAAGTATATGCAGTCAACTAATATTTGACAAGGGATCCAAAGATAATCTCCAATAAATGGTGCTGGGATAATGAGATATTCACATGTAAAAACATGAAACGGGATCCATGTCTTATACCACTCACAAAATTTAACTTGAACTGGATTAAAACCTTCTCTCTAAGACCTGAAACCATGAAACTCCTAGAATAAAACATGAACAAAACTAACTGACATGTGTCTAGTAATTTTTTTTTAGATATGACACTAAGAAACAAGTTACAAAATAAACAAGTAGAACTACATCAAACTAAAAAACTTCTCTGCACAGCAAAAGAAACTATTGACAAAGTGAAAAGACAATCTATAGAATAGGAAAAAAGTATTTGCAAATGATATATCTGATATGGGTTAATATCCAAAACATAAAGAACTCACACAACACAATGGCAATAAAAAACAAATAACCCAGTTAAAAAATGGGCAAAGGACCTGAATCAAACTTTTTAATTTTTGCCATTCTATTGGGAATGAATTATATATCATTTCTGTTTATTTTAGCTCTCCTTCTCCTGGCTAAAAGTGACATTAGTATTTTTTCATATGTTTACTGACCACTCAAGTTTATTCTTCTGTTAAATGCCATTTATTTATTTTTTATATATGTTATTAATTTTTAGAATTAAAAATATGTATCTTTCTGGACATATCAGTTATATGAGTCAAAATATATTTTCCAAATTTGTAAATATAAATTTGTTCACATTGAATTTCTTTTTGCCTATTATCATATGGAAATACTTTAAATTTAATCACATTTATAAAATTATTTCTTTCCTGTTTTGTGTTATTTTCTCTCATTTGGGGAATCTACCCTATTCTAAATCATGATGACATTCTCTTACATTTCCTTCTAAAAGTTTTACAATTTAGAATTTCGTGTTTTACTCATCTATTCAGCTAGAATTTAATTTTACGCATGGTATGAAGTAGACAGCTAATTTCATGTCCTTGCTTATGAACAGCTGTTTTTTTGTATGCTTATTGAATATTGCATCATTTTTCTCCTACCGGTTTGCTGTGCTACCTCTCTGTTTCGTTTTTTTTTTTAATCACATTGTCATGTGTGGTTGGCCTTCTGAGATCTCCAGCCTATTTCTTTGTTTTATCTGTTCCTAGATTACTACCATAACTGTATCACTATGGTTTTATAATGAATCTGGGTAAGTGAAAGAGCAATTCCTCTCCCCACATCATCTAAACAGTTCACCGGTTGGTTGCGTTGCTTTTCTCATCCATAAGCAACTTAGCATCAGCTTCTTAATTTCAGTGAAAAACTGTATTTGAAATTGGAATTGAATTGCATTGAGTCTGTGGGCTGACTGGGAGAACTAATCACTGTACACCAAGGCACCACATACTACCGTACATTTCCAAATGTACACCAATCTTGAATTACTCATTTAACAATTAATTACTGAGTGCTTACCACATGCCAGGCATGGTTCTAGGCATTGACTGTACAACAGGGAAAAACAAAATGGACCCAAACTCTCCTTTGTGAAGCAAACCTGCATAAGTGACCAAATGAGGAGATAAATGAGTATGTTACAAACTGGTAAGTTCTATGGAGGAAATGCCCAGAGGAGGAGATGGTCGGAAAGAGCTGGTAGCAGGGGGAGGTACAATTTTAATTAGACCCTATTTATTTGACAGTGTTCAGTCAAAAAAAAAAGCCATTCTAGGTGTTTCAGTAAAGAACATTTATTCACCAAATCTGATGGGCGAGCTGGGGAGTCATACAAGAAATTGTGAGACAACCCAGAAATTTGCAACAGCTGGAAGACTATCCCTCCACTAAGGAAGCTCATGAAACATGCTGAATACACACCTTCTTTCTGCCAGTTCAGCGTTATGAGAGCCTCACGTTAGCCTCAACTGCTAATCTGATGGGGCCATTGTTGTACAGAGTCCTTCCTTATGAAGTAATAACTTAAAACCACAAAAGCCCAAGGTTTCAGGAATTAAAAGCAAAATTTTTGTGAATGGTTTATTAGGTGTAATTATGACCTCAACCTCTTGGTTCCTGGAGTTGTTATTCTGGCTATTGGAGAAATGGCATATATATTTCAAAACAAATGGCCCACCCTGCAGGGTAGCACTCCACTCTCTCAGGGTGTCATTTCCTCATAACAGAGGACATCAGGAAACAGACTTCAGTAATCTGAACAAGGTAAGTTGGCTCTAAGGAATCATTAACTATAACAGAGAATTGGAAAATTGAGGGATTGGCTACAAGACGTGACATGAACTCCAAATAAAATAGGAATATAGTATGTAAGGAACAGAGTCTATTCCAAGTTGAATTTGGAACTGAGAAGCAATATATATTGGTAGCTGGCACACTGAGTGTTCAGAAAGCAATTCTAACATTCAATCAGGCCAACAGCTGTGGCTGATGGAGAATGTGGTGAGAGCCCTTTCTGCAAGTCTTTCTCTGTAAAATCTGTTCCTGGTCAGAAGCATTTGGGGCATTGAGTGGAGGGAAGAACATCATGATGATGAGTAAGACACTTCATCCCATATAAGTGCAGGTGATAAATTTAAATAGGTGTGATTCTACCATATGCTATGGGACACTAGTAGTCCCCTGCCATCCAGCAAGAAGGTCGCTGAATTCAAAGACATGAACATCCCAACCCCAACATTGCATCCTAAAAGTTTGATTTCTTGGGGTAGTCAGTGTCCAACTGGGAGAATGGAAACCACTCTGAATATTTAAAACCAAGGGAATTTAACATAGGAACTTCAAGTTTTGGAAGATCAAATAGGAAACAGAGTGGTCACCAGACAGAAACAAGAGCAGGAACCACTAGGGAGGAAGGAGACGAAGGGGCATAGCTGGTTCTGGGGACTGACATCCCCCTGTGGAAGAGTGGGCTGGTCCAGATGGACCTGAAGCTACACCACTGTTACAGTCCCTGCAGGAGACAACACCAAGTCAGAGATGGATGGAGGACACCCCAGCTATCTGTCCTGCAATTTCCAATCTTCCTATTTCCCAGCTGAAAACAGAACCTGGAAATGGCACCTACAGGTGTCAACTCCCTAAGACAGAGAATGGAGCAGAGGAAAGGTGAGAAATAGATATGGGGGCAAACAGGCTCAGGGCTGAAACACTGGTCATCGGTAATTTTTTTATATATCCAGTAAGTCTGTGGATGAGCCAGGTTTTTGAACCACTGGTATATACTAGGATTAGAGTGTACCTTTAGACGGCAGGGGGCTCATCTCATTCCTATTCCTATTCCCAGAAATTAGCACAATATCTGGCATACAGATATAATAAAAGATAAATAACTAGCTGAATAACTAAATTAATGAAATGCTCTGTAAAAGCTACCTAGCTGGGAGGGGAACCTACAAGGAACCTTGAAGCAAAAAGGGGTGAGAGGAAGGCAGTGTAGACAGGATTAAAAGAACATGAAATGAACAATAAACAGATGAAACTGACTAAAGAGGGTGGTTCATCCTGGTGACCTTGCCAGAACGTACTGCAGTGGGCAGGGGTAGAAATGTGGTTATGAGTCAGGTTACTTGACCTTCTATCCAGAGAGGAGATGATGGGGGCTGGACCAGGAAGGTGACCTTGGAGATTAAGAAGGGCTCATGCATACAGATCTATTTTAGATGTAGAATCAACCTGGCTTAACTTCATACCTTGCCCTGGGGATATAGAAATGAAAGGCACAAAACCTTGCCTGCAAGGAACTCACAATGTAGTGAACAAATAGTAGGCGGACAGGAAATGCAGTCAGCAGAAACCAGAGCACACCTCAAATAGTTTCTATCTCAGTTTCCAAAGCCTCTCGCCAGCCTGCCCTTACATGGTACCCACATGTGCCAGAACATGTTCACATGCTCCCCTATCTGTGGGGCAAAGATAGGGCTGGCCAGCCCTGTTTGGCTAACATTCATATTTACCCACTGAGGTCAGAGTAACCTTCTGTTTTCCTCTAAAATGATTTTTAGTCTTTATTCTGTTGAATGTAAGAGACACTGGGACTCTATATTCTCTAATATAACAGATCATATTATAGAGACATCTTTAGTATCACTAGTTTAGTCTCTTTTTCCTCCAGCTTTATTGACATGTAATTGGCATATAACACTGTGTAAGTTTGAGATGTATAGTGTGTTGATTTGATACATTTCTATATAGCAAAATGATTACCACTGTCGTTAGGTAACACTGCTGTCACATCCCATAATTGCCAATTCCTTTTTGTGATAAGAACATTCAAGAGCTACTCACTTAGTAACTTTCAATTATGAAACATAGATGATTAGCTATAATCACCTTGCAGGACAATAGATTTGCAGAACTGATTCATCTTATAGCTGGAAGTTGGTGTCCTTTGCTCAGCATCTCCCCACTTTCCCCACCCTTGTTAAGTCTTTATTATACTAGAATAAGAATTAACTTATATCACTCTAGACTGATTTTTTAAAGACAAAAATAAAGGGCTCACATTGTTTGCATGCATCTGAAAATCCCCATTATGGTATTTTTGTTTTCTCTTTTTTCATGTTTCCTTTTGCTTTGTTCAAAGCCCCTGGGAACAAAAAGCAAGATTGAGAGAACACCTCTGACTGAAGTCTGTGTGGGATACTCTCTCATGAGTATCCTTGGGCTTTATTTGATCCCAGAATTTCAGGCATATAGCAGCACACCTGTGTCTCCAGCAGCTGTGTGTTATACTCCAGACCTCTCACTAACTGGAACTTCTTGATATTCACCATATATGTTTCTTTACTAAATTTCTCCTGAAAACATGGAATCATACCCTTGACACCACCCACAGGTGTCTCTCCCCTTTGGTTGTTCATTCTCCTGGCTGTTATCACCTCATCCTTTCACCTCACCTCACACCTTTCACTTGGTGTTCAGGAAAGAAATGCAGTTTATGTTAATATCTTCCATCATCTTTCATAAATCAGTACTCAGAGTCATTTAATTATCTTTGTGGCTTTTTACTTTGTTGCATGTTTCTCCAAACAAAGATTTTAAAACTGTTGTAGGTGTCAAACAAAATGGCCACTGGCATTTCCTAGGGTCTCTAAAGAAATCCTTTACCAATGAAGCTGATAGTGTGGAAACAGGAGTAGGTAAAAATTTCTCACCAGAGCAGGAAGCTAAGACCGCTGGCACAAAACAATGAGCTAGGGATGAGCCCTCTGAGCACTTGTTCTGAATGGCTTAAGGGATACAGGGTACAAAAGCCAGTGGATAATTAAAGTGAAGATACTGGCATACTTCCCCTTATCTTGACCAAAAAGATCCCAAAAGAGCAAAATTGGGGGCAAAAAGCAAGGCAAGGTGGTAGCCATATGTTGTAAGGAAATTCTGCCAAATGCAATAAAATTTGAACCAAAGCTAAGGGGGTTAAAAGAATCTGAGAGAATCCCCCCCACCCCCCAGATCCCAAGGGAAAAATGCAATATTGTAGGACGCATACTGGAAAAGCGCTCTGCTACCCTACTTAAAGGATGAGGGCAGGAGGCTGGGGGGGGTCCATGGAGGTGTGATGAGAGACAGAAAGGCGGGTATCTCTCACTTTACTCACCGACCTTTTCAGGGACAATTAGCATATGGTGAAATGTGCAGATTTTATGTTTGATGAGTTTTTAAAACAATCTAAAGAATATTTTAACATCTTAATAACCCAAGAAACTTTCGTCAGCCTATCACCACTGACTAGCTCTCCCTATTCCTGAATTCTTGGATGACATGCGATCATTTTGTGTTTGGCTTCTTTGGCTCAAAATGTTATTTTTGAGACCATATTGTTACGAGATTAGTAGTTAATTACTTTTTATTTGCTAAGAGGTAGTCCATTTTATAAATATACCACAATTTGTCTATCCACTGACCTGTAATGGATATTCAGAATTTTCCCAGTTTTTGACTATTATCAATAAGGCTCCTATGAAAATTTTTAAGTATGTAAATTTTAATTTATTGTGACTAAGTACTGACCAGTGGAACTGTTGGTTAATAGAGTAGAATTTTGTTTAATTTCCTCTATTTGGTATTTCTTTATAGTTACTTTTACTGCTGAGATTTCCTATCTTTTGATGCATTGTGACCAAATTTTCCCTTATGATGCTGAGAATATTATAATATCTGCTTTAAAACACTTGTCTGCTCATTCCAATACCTGGGTTATCTTGGGATTGATCTTTTTATATTGAGAATGGGTCACATTTTCTGGTTTGTATATTGAGTAATTGTAGGTGGTACTGTGAATATTGTGAATGTTATGCTATTATGACTCTAGATCTATAATATTCCTCCTAAGAATGGTGATTAACTTTTCTTTTGTCTTATTAGCTTGGTGGAACTCATCCTGCAAATTGTCTCTTAGTTATACAGGAACACAAATATCAGTTCAGTTCTTATGTGCTTCGTTAGGCTGTTTTGAGTCTGCCTAATGCATGTACAGTTCAGAAGTTAGCTAGAGTTATGGCAGAATTTATATGCAGACATTGCTGCTCTCATTCTCTAGCTATATTCTTTCCAGGATCCCCCTCCGCTTTCCAGGGGCTGCGATTGCCCCAGTCTCTATCCTCTAGTTCTTCAGGCAGAGAGGCCATTGGAGTTTGGGCTGTACCAGAGGGTACCTAATGCAAGATCTTCTCAGCCTTAAAAATCTCCCCCTTCCAAAGGTAACTTTTCCCCATGCCATTCTCATCTTCCAAGTACTGAATCCCCATCAGAATCTGAGCTTGTGTTCATCTCCAGTACCTTAAGGTAGTTGTGTATTTCATACTTTGTTCAGAGTTCATACTTGCTATTTACAAGAGGGTCCGTCTGATAGTAGCTTAGTTGGCCATACAAAAAGTAGAAATGACATATTTTAAATTTTGAGAAATTGCCGGTTATTCAGAGTTCAAACCATTTTATACTCCCACCCAAAATGCATGCTAATTCCAGGTGTCTATGCTTCACTGATATTTGGTATAATCAGTCATTGTGTGTCATTCTAGTGGTTGTGAAATGCATATTGTAATTTAATATGCATTTCCTTGATAAAAAGTATCACTATTTCTATATTTTTTTGTCAATAGTCTTCAAATTTGTAATGGGGTTGTTCATATTTTTATTGCCTATTATAGGATATCTTTACATATTTTGGGTAAGAGTCTGTTCTTCAGACACATGGAATGCAAATATTTCCCCAGTCTGTGCCTCTTTTTTTTTCTTAATGGTATCATTTGATGAGCAGAAAATTTAAATTATGATAAAGTTAAATTTATCATTCTGTTCTTTTGTGGATAGCGCTTTTTATGTTCTAAGAGATTTGTGCCTACCCCAAAGTCCCTAAACTATTACCCTATTTTTTTCCAGAAATTCTATGTTTCTGACTATTGTGTTTAACACTATGGTACATCTCAAATTATTTTTTTGTGTATGGAATGATAAAGGGGTTAATATCTCCACTTGCACATAATGTGTTATCATTTTTATATATGGTCACTTATATTTGCTAATATTTTGTTAGGACATGTTCAGTCTGTGTTTATGAATAATATTGGTCTGTAATTGCCTTTTTTTTTGGAAAAGGTCTTGATATCAGGCTATTTCTGCCCTATATTAAAACTAATTGTGAAGCTTCCCTTACCCTCTATTTTCTAAGAGTTTCCATATAATTGGTATTATTTCTTCCTGAAAAATTTGGTAGAGTTCATTAGTGAGTCAGGTAAGTCTGCAGGAATATAGAGCTAGTTAGATTTTCAGTTTTTTGTGTGTCAGTTGATATATCATGTTTATCAGGGAATTTTTCAATTCCATCTAGTTGTTCGATTCATTGGCTACGTTCGCAGTGTCTTGTTACTTTCTTTTAGTGTCCGTAGGATCTGTGATAGTGTCCCCTCACTCCTTCTTGATCTTGGTAATTTGTATTTCTCTCTTTTATTCTTTATCAGTGTAGCCGAAGATTTATTATTTTCATCATATTTTTAAGAAGCTTAGTTTTGACTTTATTTTCTATATTGTTGGTTTCCTGTTCTTATTTTTATCATTTTCTTCCTTCTACTTCTGGTTTAGATGCTGTTTTCTAGATCCTTGAAACAGAAACTTGGATCATTTACGTTATATTCCTTTTGTAACACAGATATTTAAAACGATAACATTTTCTCCTAAGTAATAGCTTAGCTGCCTATCACAAATTTGATGTTGCATCTTGATGATTATTCTGCTTAAAGTGTATGTCATACCCCTTGTAATTTCTTCTTAGACCTTCTAGCTATTTAAAAAAGGCATGGCTTAATTTGTAGATAGTTTGGATTTTTAAAGTTATTTTATGTGATTGATTTCCAATTTAATTCCATTGTGATCAGATAATATATTCTTTATTAGACCTATTTCATGGCCCAGCATATGGAAGAGATTTGGTATGTGGACACAGATAGATCCTACGGTGAGGGCTCCTCAGAGCTCTACTTTGTCATACCAGCCCACACATACCTATTAAAGGTATTTTAAAATTCAGTCACAGTCTCCTTGCTCTCTTCTACGGGGCATTCTTCTCCTCCCACTGTTCTGCCAAGCATGAGAATTGCCATCTCTTTTTCTATAAAGAGATTTTCATTTTATGAAGTTTAGTTCACTTAACTTTCTCAGCTCTTTGATTGGTTCAGAAAAAAACTCCCAAAACCTATAACTTGAAGCTTATTTGGCTTGTTTTGGTTAAATAGTTACTTGTAAAATTTATATCCTAACTGTAATTAGAATGCCCACTGGAAGTCTTCCTTTTGGGAAAGGAGGGAACTCCCCTCCTCCCTCCCTCCCTCCCTCCCTCCCTTCCTTCCTTCCTTCCTTACTTCCCTCCCTTCCTTCCTTTCTTCCTTCCTTCCCTCCCTCCCTCCCTCCCTCCCTTCCTTCCTTCCTCCCTCTTTCCTTGTAGTAAAGTATACATAGCACAACATTTATCATTTGAACCATGTTTAAGTGCACAGTTCAGTGGCAGTAAGTACATCTCCATTGTTGTGCAGACACCACCACCAGCCATCTCTGGGACTTTTTCATCTTCTTAAAGTGAAATTCTGTACCTCCTCCCCCAGCCCCTGGAAATCACCATTCTATTTTCTGTGTCTATGAATTTGAGTACTCTAGGAACCTCATATAAGTAGACTCATACTTATTGTCCTTTGTGACTGGTTTATTTCACTAGCATTTCCTCAAGTTTCATCCCTGCTGTAGCATGTTTTGAATTTCCTTCCTCTTTTATTTTTAAGACTGAACAGTATTCCATTGTATGCATATACCACATTTTGTTTATCCATTTCTGGCTTGAGCTGCTACCACCTCTTTGCTGTTGTGAATAATGCTGCTAGGAACATGTGAGTACAAAGAGCCGTTCAAATCCATGATTTCAATTCCTTTGGGAATATGCCTAGAGGTAGAATTGCTGGATCATAGAGTGATTCTATTTTGTAATTTTTTAGGAACTTCCCTACTGTTTTCCATAGAGACTGCACAACAAGGTCTTCCGAAAAGCAGTGTGGCGTTTAATTTTAGTTGGAAAACTTTAAACCTGGACCAGGAAGAGTGGACATTTGGATAGACAGAGATCCCAACTTATTTCTGTACAGCCATAGCCTCAAAACCAAAAGACATACATGTGACTGCCTTTTCTAAATAGCACGTTGCTAATTGGTCTTCTATTAATCTGCAAGCAATAAGCCTGTGTCATTTTAAATTAGAGGATCAATCGGTGATACAGGGAAAGGAAATTTCCCCAACTTGGCAGAGATGGTAGCTTGTGACATGGTTACATAAATATAGAAGAAACAATGCTTAATGACAAAGTTACTCAGCTTCTATGACCTCTTCCCACCCCAAGGCGACTGAAATCCTGGCTAGTCGCTTAAACCACCCTTCTCTCTCTCTCTGTTCTCCATGGAGGATATTCAAGCAGAGCCCAGGTAAACAGGAAGGGAACCCAGGGTAAATCTATCTACACTATTTGGTGATATAGCAAGACTGGGTGGACTAGACAGGCTCCATTCTGAAATGAATAAACCAAAATGAAAAGGAAAAAGAAGGCACAGTGTAGGGAGAGTGCAAAATTTTCCAACATAAAGCACGGAAAAACATAAGCTGCAAAGAAAGATGAAGGGTCTACTTCTGAAGAAGATTTATCTCAAGAACTAGAAGAATTGTCCAGAGTGAAACTTTTACTTTTCAATATAATGACAGCTGATGTGCTTTATGCAACATGGAATGAAAGACAAAAAGACAAAGTCTATAGAGGGAAAGAGAACTCAGAGTGTTAAGAAAATAATTGTGTGAGACAAACTATGGAACATGACAAAATAGTAAACTGCTTACATTAAGACAGTATAAAAATGGGATCATGTGGGAGATACTAACCAGAATGCCAAGGATTAAAATAAAAAGTCACAAAGGCAACTAGACAGCAGAAAGTGTTCTGAATATCACTGATAAACCTTACCATGGGACAGGCAACAGTATTGGAAAGACAAGCGACTGAAACCAAGAATGTCTTGGTGAACTTATTTAATTTTAAAAATGAATTCTCTAATCATTTAGATGAGGCTTTCTCAACCTCAGCAATATTTACATTTTGGACCAGGGAATTCTTTGTCGTGGGGGCTGTTCTGTGCCCTGGCCTCCACCCACCAGGCACCAGGAGCATTTCCTCCCTGCAGCTGTGAGAGCCAAGAAGGTCTCCTGCAGGGCAAAATCTCCCTGGTTGAGAACCACTGAAATCCACGTCACCAGAAAGACACATTGGGGCTGTTTACAACATTCACAACATTATACCCCAGAGGGAAGCAAGGCTGGCAGATTTTGATGGAAATAGAATGTGCCACAAGAATTCTGTACTCGGTGAAGGTGATGTTCATTGACTTGTTTCGCAGAGTCCTCAGAATTTAATATGACAATGTGAGTGTCCCAATAATAAAATAAGCAAGGATTCCAAGAGAAAATTCACAAAAGAAAAAAATATATAAATAACCAACAAAACATGAAAAGGTTTAGTCTCATCAAACGAGTAATTAAAAAGACATAGTTTCAAAGATCAACTTGACAAATTAAACAAAAAAAAAGAAGATAAAATGTAGTGTAGGCTAGAAGTTTTCAAGCATTTCTTCTACTGTTCTGATGGCTGATTTGGCCTTATGTATAAAAAAATCTTTAAAGTATTCATTTTACTCGTTCAAACACTTAGGATCTGTCAATGTAATTGTGAATAAATGGAAAGTTTTATCTTAAATGCTTACTGCGCTAATGCTTGTAATAGGAGAAAAAACTGAATTGAACATGAATGTATTACAATAGAGGACTGTTCAATACTTTTGTATGACAGTCATAGCAAGACATTTTGAATAGGAATTCTTGTGGGCATGGATATGGCTCTAATCAGATTAAAAAGAAATATACAGATGCATGTGTGTGCGTGTGTGTGTGAGCACACACAGCCCCCCACAAAGAGAGTGACTGATTTAAAATAATTACCCCCAAAATTACCTTAGTTGCTGTAGTTCCTACTGGTTAGTAGGGTTTTGAGTTTTCTTTCTTCTTGTGATTTTTCTGTTTACTGTTTCCCATATTCTGTACTTATGGTTACTTTTATAAAGTTCATTTGAAATAAAAGTATAAACTGAAGAAGATTCTTTATTGAGCATTTACTGAGAACCTGGGGGTTAAGAATAAATCCATTCAAGGGGTCTTAACTCAGTAGGAGAGAAAGCAAAAATACCAGGTCCCTCTCCACCAGACCCTCCTTTCCAGTCTGGGCTGACACTGGGCATGCTTTGTTTCAGACTCACCCATGTCAGGTTCCCATAACAGTCATGATAATTAGGAGCAGTATCTAAAGACACCAAAACAAGCCAGGGAGTCAGCTGACAATGACTTCTGTCCCCTTTCAAGGATGGAGTGTGGTGATGCCAACAGGTCCTGGATGCGGTTGGTTCAACAGCTCACGCGCAAAAATCTCTCAGTTATATGAGGAAAGCTAAAGCGCCGGAATATGATTTACAAAAATTAAATTGGCAAGGAATGTGGCAATAAAGTTGTTTAATGTGTTCCAGGGTGACGGTGCGGAGATGATTTAAAATAGCCAAGGGCAAGAGCGATTTAAAATCGGCTGCTGAGCAGCGAGCATTCTCAGAGCTGTCTGAGTCCTGGGTTGGGTGCACAGTATTTTAGTTCAAAGGCTGTAGTCCATTTCAGGGTTTGACAGGAAGAAGTAAGAGGCCAGCTGAATTCTTGCCAGAGGATATAACAAAGAATTCAGAATCCAATACCCAGCCCTGCTCACACAAAACAATGGTTCCTTTTTCTCTTGTTTGAAACGCAAACCAGTCACATTTCTGTTCCTACAGTTGTAACTAATGAAATCATGTTTGCAGAGCTCTTACAAGGGCTTCCCTTTTGATCTTTGGGTTGCCCTTTCCTTACTATTCTTGCTTCCTCTGTGCCCAGAACTCAGGTCTCTAAGACCAGTTATAGGGGCTGTAAGGTAAACCACTCTGTCCAGGACACGTTGCTCTGGTTACTTCAACAGCCTGGATCCTGGGGTGAGGGTGATGAAGGCACCGACCAGAACCAGGATATGCAGCATGAGTCAAAATGACATCTTCATGTTTTAAGCCACAGTTAGTTGTTCTTTGGTATTGCAGCATGATTTACCCAAAACTGCCTGACACAGAGGAGATGTACCTCTTAATGGAATTAAGACATATGGGTACAAATGTGGTCCTAGTGGAATATCTGGCATGCAGTCAGCACTTAGTAAATGTTTGCAAGAATAAATGCAGGGGAGAGATCTGCTTTCCAGTGCCAGCTTTGCCATTTGCAGGCGGTGAGGCCATCCCTTTAATTCCTTCTGTAATCAAGGATACAGTGAGCTGCTCTATTTGCTATAGGTGTTGTGGTGTTCCAAAAGGAAAGTGTTTGTTAAAGCCCAGAATAAGCTACATAGCGTTGTACAAATAAACTTGCCTATTTAAGTCAGTAAGAATAATTGTTGTTTCTATCCTATTTATTTGGGAGGCAGTTATCACTTATTTTCTATTTATGCACAAGTTGAAAAATTTTCTCTGGCTTCTAGTCAAGATGCCCGCTATCTTGCTGTCTAAAACCTGGATACCTGTGTGCCCTTCACCAAGACTTAACATCCCTTCTCTGGACTTCAGTTTCTTGAGCTATAAAATAACAGAGATGCACTAGACTGCATACAAGTTCCTTTTCAAGTCTCACACTCTAAGAGGGATTTCATGAGGTCACAGACCTTACGAGGTTGGACTCCACATAACTGTAACTGCAGATTGATCTTCAGCCTTTGGATAGGGGCTACATATGCCAGCATTTCTAGATGAAAAGTGAACAATGGGCAATTACCCAGATGTTTCCAAACATCCAGATGTTTGGCACGGATACCTAGCTTGTGAGTGATTGACTAAATTGCTACATTTCTCATCCAGACGTTTTGGCTTGGTTCAGAAACAACATCTCTCTCCAGACCTGGAAGAGAATCCTACAGGGAAGGGGGGGACCAACAGTGAGGACCAAGAGGAGGGTATGGATTTTGAACTCTTCTCCATACACAGATAAAAGCTAACTCAGACTTCTTATAAGACAAGAGGGGCAAAGATACTTCCCTGCCATCCTTTCAATTATTCTGCTTTGATCTCTCATCCAAATGTAAAGTTCATGACTCTAGATGCTTTCGGCCCCTAGAAAACATAGTGACCAACAAACTCGACAGGAAGCTTCACTGCAGCCCAGCCACCAGGTAAGTTGAAGTAATGGGTGAGCGACAGAAACACCTGAAGGCCCTCTCTCTGCTTTGGTTACTCCCCTTTCACTCTCTACGTACTCAGCTGTGGGCATACCTCCAGACTCCTTTCCTTATCTTAAGCTCTGCTCATTTATCACCTTCAGAAATGTATTTCTTTGCACGACTTCGGTTACCACCCAACGTGAGTGTAGTGGGAGGATGGCCCCACGCTTCAAAGCAAGGTCTTCGTGTCTCCCTGGGGAGACACACTGCAGCTACTGAAAGTGTGACATAACTTTCAAACACCCACAAGGACATTTACCGACGTTGTGAGGCATAATTTTTTTGGTGAAAGTAAACAGTGTAAAATTATGTCAAGATAGGAAATAAAGAAAGAAGAACAGAAGTTCTGTTCATTCATTTTAACAGATGTTCTTTGAGCATGATGCCAGTACTTTCATGCTGAATAACAACCCTAAACACCAGTATTTAATGCAATGCATGTTTGTTTGGTACACGACTCAGAGGGGCTGCCGCTTGCGCTGGGCTCAGCTGGGCTGTTCCCCCAGTCTTTGCTGGGGTCACTCACACCGTATAGTCAGTTGCTGTGTTAGCTGGGGACTAGCTCGTCTAGGATGGCCTCCAGTGGGTGGCGTATCGCTGCTCTGCATGTTCTCCCTTCTCCCAGCAGGTTATCCAGGCTGGTTCTCAAACTGGTAGGCAGTGTTCCGAGAGAGCGGGTGTGTGTGAGGTGTCTTGAGGTTTGGGCTTGGGAATGGCACAACATCACTGCCATCATATCCTAGTGGTCAGAGCAAGTCAAATCAACCCAGATTCAAGGAATAAGGAGGCAGACTAAACTTTTTGATGGGAGGAGCTATGAAATGAAATTGCAACGCATATGGATAACAAGAGGTGGAGAATTGGGACCATTTTACAAGCAACCCACCACACCCCTCCTAATACATTTTCTCTACCATCACTCACTTTAATTTCTGTCCTATGGGCTACATCAATGGAGTCCCATGCCCACTACCTTCTGATGGCATACAGCCAGTGGGAAATCCGAGGCATGGAAGATAATAACAAGAAGGGAGACAGTGAACTTGCTTCCTGGTTTCTGCTGGCTGGCTTTTTACCTTGGCCAAAGATCAGTGCTACCCTCAAGATGATCCCTAGAGGCAGATGCCAGGTATTCAACAGGGTGCGGATGAATGGGGCAGCATGGGATGGGGGTATGTTCTAGTTGGCATGGTCAGAGATCTTTCCAAGGAGTGAAGTTCTTAGCATAAATCTAACTAGTATGAAGGAATGTGCTATCCAGGGAAACAAAGGATGGGGTAAAAGCATTCTAAGCAGAGAGACCTCTGTGCTATGGACAAGACCATTCCCCCGGTCTCTAGTTCTTTATTCAGTGGCAAGACATTCCTGAGGCAGCCTTCCATCGCTGCCGAGGCAGCATCTTCAAAGTAAAGCTATCATCGTATCTTTATCCTCTGTGATTCTCAACGTCCTGTGTTCATCTAATGTCTTTGGGTTTTTCTGAATTGGAAAGCTTAGAGGCCACCTTGGCCTCACTCCTATTCTATATTTATTTATATTTATGTATAATGACCTGCCTTAAGAGCTGAAGTTCCCTCTAATATTTACAAGGAATCTGTGAGTTTTCTGTACCTTAACTTAAAGAGATAACTATATACACAACAGAGTCATAGTAAGAATTCTAGACAATATGAACAGATGTGTTGAACACGGTTTCTGGTACATAGTTGATGCCTAACAAATGCTCATTTCTTTGTGTGGGTAAGTAAGAAATTTTGAAACACAGTTTGCTCCTTTATGTTTTTACCTATTTTTGTATCAAAGTAATATGACCGCATTGTAACTGTTGCATGTGCTGTCAGTGCCCCACCTACATCCCTTTCCCTCCACCGGTGACTGTTAACCGGCAGCATCTGCAGCTCTGTGCCTGCTTGCTCTCTTTCCAAAACCACAGCAGGCTGTTCTCCTCTCTCCTGTACTGTGGGCCAGAAGTGCTGGGAAATTAGCAACACCCTGGGAGTAGCCTTCAGCCAACAACTGCTGGGGGTTGGTGTTTAAATAACCTCAGCTTGCTCGCCTTAAGTAAGACAAGTGTGAGGTATTTGGCTTATGCTATTTCCAGTTTTCCCTTGGAAACAGTTTAGTTGCCCACTGCAGTAGCTGGTTTAATAACCTAGTCTTTATTGGTTCTCTTTTTTCCCTGTATTATTTCCCTGACACTCTTGCAGGTGTTTCTTGAACCTGACAGTAGACAGCTTGCCTCCAAGACCTGGTTCAAGGTCTACTTCTGGGGAACCCAGTCTAAGACAGTAACAGTTAAATAGCACAGAATAGCCTGTGTAACAGCCAAGGAACCCACTCCTCAAGGGCAAATTTTATTTATTCACCACTTTTTAGCTCTTTTCACTGTGTCTACTTAATTGCAGATAAAATGCTGTTATTTCTGTTTTAAATTTAACCATTTTAGATATGTCTACAGACTCCCCAGAATGAAAGATAAGGGGCTAAGAACTTAGGATTCCACCCTCAATCTTCAATACTTGACATGTATATTTTTATATTTGGTTCTGTTATTGTCCACATTTAATTTTAAACAATCTATTTAAACATCTATTTCTCAATAAATCAACCTCACACGGTATATACTGACACCCCACTTAGTAAAGTTAGGACAGTTCTACCACCTTCTCTATCCCATATTTCTATTACCTAACTTCTGTCAACTACACACTTACTCTTACTCTGTCAAACCGTTAACATTTACATTCTCTCCTACAGTCTCCTAAAATCCTTCCATGCTTTGTCCATGCGTTCATTCCAAATGTTGAAAACAGTACAATGTAAAATTTTAGATTCTAAAAGTTGAGAAACTATATATATATGTCCCAATAATGTAGGTACTGTGTATATTTTTCAACTTTTGTAATATACTTTAAAATGTTATTTATATTTAACAGTTATTAAACACCTACTATGTGCAAGGTGCTGTTAGGTGATGAGGATACAGTGATACATGAAAGAATTCCCAGTCCCTGTCTTAAAAGAAAAGATAGGAAAGATAAAACCAAGCAAATAAATAAAGAACTACAAATGCATAATTTCTAAAAAGGAAAAGTACAAGGTATTCGGAGAGCTTACAGTAAAGAAATCTGATTTAGATAGGAGGATTAGGAAAGACCTTTTTAAGGAAGCAATGTTTATCCAGAGATATGACAAGTACTAGTGATGAGTCAGATGTTTGCATGTGAGCATGTTTCAGGAGAGCGAGGAGCAAATATGAAGTTCCTTGAGACAGGAAAGAGCTTGACAGCATGACCTGATGATGGTGAGCTGTGGGTACTGTTCTGAGGACTTTGGATTTTATTCTAAGCATGAGGGGAAACCACCCAAGAGGTAAGACAGGAGTCAAGCGATGCCAAGAAGCTGAGGAAGGGAATTCAAGACTGATGGCGGGACCGACAAGGATGATTCTGTGACTCATGAGTGAGGTTATACAGATTTAGTTCTTCGCATAGTGTCGGCTTTGTAGGAAGTGTTTAGTAAATACTAGGTCTTGTTATTTTTATTTCTCATTGATTGGAAAATGATTTAAACTCTCAGAGGCACAACTGTCTCCCTGGTGAAAATAGGGGTAACATCCATCCCAAAGTGTAAATGCAATACGGGAACCGTAGAATAAACTATGAGGCATATATAACTTTTGTTAACGGGTGGATGTGGCCCATGGAGTGGCCTCATTTCTCTCTCATCTTGAGGATATTTTCATTGGTGTGGAAATTGCTCTCGGCTCTCAGAAAATAAACAAGTGTGTGCGTGCGCTTAGCTATGGAAGTGCCACTGGTTTCCTTTGCTTTGACACACGTGTTTTTCTTCCGTAACGCTCACCAGATCTTTTGTGTGGGAGGAAAGGTGTCTGCCAGGAATCCCAAAGTGGACGCTCAGCCCGGCCTTCCTCCCACCCCGACCGCCAAAACAGCCAAACCTGGAACAGCGGCACCGCAGGTTTTAGAAATGCGTGGTTTCTATTTGTGCCAATAAGGTGTTTCCCCTCTGGTCCCCGTTTTCCTCAGGTGGTTTAATTTAACTTCCAGCCACTACCTTCTGCTTTGATTCAGGGAAGTTACTTGTCTTCCCCATACCTTTCAAATTCCAGAATCCTTTACATTTCCTGTGTTTTCTCCTTCCCCCTCTGCCCCCAGACACCAGAAAAAAAATTTTTTTAAGTCCTACAGAATAACAAATTTCCATGAGTCTGAACCAAATCTGGCATCATTTATACCTGAACAGCTATTTGACTCTGTGGCTGGAAATGGTTTGCTTCAACACCTGAGTTTTTGTTTTTTTTTTTCCAAATGACCTTATTTTAATGGTTCGATTTTGACAAATCCTGAGTTCCTGCTGAAAGGGATCTGTGAGACACCTCATTTCTCTGACTGGTGACAGGAGTTTATGAAGTCTAGGCAGAAGTACAGTGAGGCAAAGTTCAAGGCTGTTGTACGGAATGAAAGGAGTTTCCAGTTCGGACAAACCCCCACGCGGGTGAAAGCCAGGGCACATACATTATCTCTGTGATTAGGAGAGGAGGGCTCCCTGGAGGAGGTGGTGCTTCAAAGCAGCAGCTAGAGGACTAGAAGACACCTGGGAGGATGTTCCAGGTACAGGAAGAGGCAGTGAGGCAGGGCTGCAACGAGCAGACAAAGGAGGCTTTCAGTAAGCTGTGTCTGGAGGAACATGGACAGCATGGCTGGGTGCACAGGCTGATGCAGGACTTGGAAACAGGGAGGAGAATGCACCCAGGGGCAACAGGTGGGCGCGTGCTTGAACGTGCCCAGGGGTGTGTGCGTGTGTATGAACAGGTACATGTCGACAATGTAAGCCTTACACTCCACACTGGGTTTTCAGGGACATAGCAAGGATTGGGCTGCCACAGTCACTTCCTCATTAACTTTGGAGAGCTGAAGGGTACAGTGAAGGCACTTTCTGTAGTTTCTTGGAAAGGAAAAAGGAATTAAAAAACAAAGCAGTAGAAACCTTCTGAGTCGGGATGCCCTGTCCACTGAGGGAGCTCTGTTTCCCTGACAGCAGTTTGCTGTAGAAACTGAGTCAGGTTGTGCCACTCAGAAAAAAACAAAAACAAAAAATAGCCAAACACTCAGCATCTCCATGCCTCATTTTCCTCATCTGTAAAGTGAGTATCGTTGGGCTGACTTCAGTCAGAATGGGGGCGTATTCTCAGCGCCTCACTCAAGACTAGGGGCTCTGAACTAGTGATCTCTCCGAGAATAAGCAAGGTAAATGTGTCTCACCTGCACTTGCTCTTCTATTGTTTCAGGTCACCGAGCGATAACCTCTCTCCCTCAGACCTGACATACCCCTCCACGCTCTGCTGGTTGCCTCTAGACTCAATATAATTTGAGGGGTTTTTCTGCTGAACTTCTGATGCCAAACCTGGAACAGAAGTGTCTAGTAAGCCGGGGTCCCGAGTCCCTTAGGTGGAGCGTCAGAACATCCAAGGCCCCACAGGAGAGCATGCAGGGTCCCAAAGACAAAGGGTGAGCCTGCCTTCAGGTGCCCTGCTGGGGGCTGGAGAGAGGGCAGATCTGTGCAAAGCTGAGCTAGGTTTTCTGCTTTGTTCTGTTCTGTCTTTAGTTCCTGTAAGTCACAGTCAAATATGAAAGCCTTTCAGGCAAATTTAAAGTGTAATACAGCTTATTTTTGTATGAGCCCAAGGCTTCACAAGAATAATGAAAGTTTAAGCTCAAATTCAGCCAGCTGGGGAGGTTCATTGCTTCCTCTTAATTACTCTTGCCCCTCAAAGGGCAACCCATACTACGGAGAGCTCAGACCCTGATAAGATTCACAAAAACCCCAAGAGGGAGTTTGTAGGATTAAATTAAATGTGATCATATATTGAAAATGTCTAAACAAAAACGATGCTCACGGGAGCCAAGTTTTTTCTTCTATGTTTCCCTGGGTTGGAGTCAACCCTCCTTGCCCTGTGCTCCGAAAGTGGGTGCCTGCATCTCTGATGGCATATGCCTTCTGCTGCATTCTCATGTCAGCTCTGCAGCTGGACAGTGTATTTCTTGAGAGCTGGGGTCAGATCCTATTCATTTTTATAACCTTCATAACCAAATGTAATCAAAACATCAGGAAGGAAAAAGCACCCTTATTTAGAGCCACTTCTGCTTTGACCAGCCTTCCTAAGAACTTTCAGGGTTTAACAATACATTGTTGCTTCTCTGGTTTTAGAAGCCTTACTTCATTTCTAACCTTCCTCTACACCTCTCCAAGGGATAGTTAAAGCTTCTTTCTTAATTTAAATTTAAATTCCCTTGGCTTTAGTAATGCTGTGAGCCCTGGTGATAGGGTCCATGTGGTGTATCACAAGGACACTGGACAAGAGAGAAGAAATGCTCCTCATCTACCTACAGCAGGAGACTGATCACAGACAAGTTCACCTTCTCAGCCGCAGCTGGTGCTTCAGTCCTCTGCTTTCTCTAGACTAGAGCTTCTCAAAGTTGGTGCCCTGACCAGCAATACCGGCATCACCCAGAAACTTGTTACAAACACGGTCTCCGTCCCCATCCCAGACCTCCTGAATCAGAAATTTGTGGGGAAATATGCATTTTAACAAACCCTCCAGGGCGTTCCGAAGAATGCCGAAGATTGGAACCCCTGGTTTTCTAGCATTGTTAGGAGCTCAAACGGCTTCCTGAGCTGTGGTTTCCTCTTCCGGGAGAAGGCAATGTGGGGAATCAGGCAGGCTTAACAGTCAGTCCGTTCTCTGCAGAACTCTGAATGAGCTAAGGCTAAATGGGCCTCTCAAATGCCATCTGTATGTCAATGAGGATTTCCTTCTCTTTTTCTGATGTTTGTCTTAAACCTTTATACCCATACATTTCAGTGAAATTTTAGTAGAACTAGAATAGGAAAACAGTAACATAAACGTCAGATGGGCACGTGTTCTGCTGCAAGGAGACTCATCCCCTCCTGTGTGCGTGAGAGGGGGAAAGCGTATATGTCAATGTACTTCTTATCAGCCCCATGTGAGGCTCTGGAGGTCAGAACACTATGAAACATCAAACCAGGTTATGAGTGCAAAACCTACTTCCTTTTCAGAGTGTGAAGCTGCTTTAAGAAAACTAGGGGTGTAGAGTGCAGATATTCAAGGAAATAAAAGGAGGTGTAATTGTGAGCTTTCAAAGTCCACATGGGACTACCTTAAGGAGAGCCTTACTCCTTGTTCTTGTGTCTGAACATTCTTTAGCCCAAATTCAGGTACCCAGCTCTTCAGGAGGTCCATCCACATTCGCTCATTTGCTCAGGCTAGGGGAGCAGTAGCTCCAAGCACAGAGTGTATTCACTTCACAGACATGGGTGTAAGGCTGGATATGGCACTGGTACTGGAGACACAACTCCGAGGAATAGATCATCCCTCCCCTCGAGGAGCTGACAGTCCAGAGAGAAATGATTAATCAGACAATTATAAACATTGTGCTATGTCTTAGGACAATAGTTCTATGGGAGGTGTTTAGAAACCCAATCCAGTGTTGGAAGGCATCAGTGGATGTTTCCCAAAGGAAATGACTGAAATTTGAAGGATAAACAAAAATTAGCCAGCGAATAGATAATTGGGAAGATGGAGTGGAATCGTGGTGGTGGGTGACAGAGAGAGAAACAGGCAAGAGTAAGAAGCATACCCAAACTGAAGATGGTTCAGTAGGTCTGGAGGGAAGAGGGGAGAAAGAGAGATGAGATGGAGCCTGCATTCAGGCACCACTGCAGAGTCTCGGGCAAGCTGATGTTATAGACTTCAGATGTCACATAAGCTAGAGTGGAGATTTGACTTGAACACAGGCGAGATTGGATGACAACAAGGAGATCCGTAGTTGAAAGAACCACCAAAAGATGAAATTCCTACAGGCAAACTCAACAAGAAATTTGCTAAGCTATGTGAGGAAAGTTTTAAAACTCCCCTGAGAGACACAGAAGTAGACTTGGACCAATAGAAAGACATCTCATGCTCTTAGCTAAGATGTCACCACGTTATGAATATGTTGATTCTTCCTAAGTTAATATATAAATGTAAAATGATTCCAATAAAAATACCAATACATTTTTCAGACATACATTTTCCAGACACGTACAACCCTCCCTCCCCTAAAAAAAGCTAGAGAAAATGATTGTAAAGTTTGCTTTAAAAAAAAAATGCCATAAACAAGTAAGACTAGGCAGGAAAATCTTGAATGAGAATAGCAATGAGGAGAGTGGAAAAAAAAATCTTAAATTACACTCAATAATCTTCATAGCATTATAATTTTAACTATGTTTATATTTAGTGTAGGATACAAGCAAACATATGTCTCAATGTTAGTTGGCAGCAAGGTTTTCACGTAAAATCAAAGTTAAAATTTGAAAAAAAAAAGACTGTTTTTAAATTTGAATTTGGAGTGTTAAAATGGACTCAGTTTTTTAAAGTATGTATATACCTGTGACCAAGAAACAATCATACATAGTGACAATGAGCTCCTCTAATACCTAGAATTTGCTTTCTAAATATCATTCACCATAAGAAGAAAATAAGGCTTCTCAGTGAAATTGCCAATCCACGTCTGGAGCAGGGAGAGTACAAAGTAAGCCTAGGATATCTCTTTACCCCAGAAAGTAAGGAAGTACCCAGAGGTTATGGGGGCATATTACATGGAACCCAGCTAGAAGGGGCTCTCACTGATCAAATTCAGTTTGAGATGGGCATCACAAAGAATACTGGCTATAATTGGTTGAAACATTAATGAATAAATAAAAGGAAAGAGTCTATAATGAAAGAAAGGGAAAACTCATTTGCTATCACAAAAAAAATGATTATTACACCGACCCCTTATTCTAAAAATTGATTACTAGAGGGAAAAATTAAACACCTACCCTGTTTTTTAGGATGCACTATAGTTTATTAGTGATGGAATGCTCTTCTTTATATAAAAATACCAGCTTAGAAATATGGAAGAAATAATAGAATTTTAAAATCACCATTTGGAAATCCCCAGTGAAATTCTGATTCACACACGTATAAATAATAGATGATAAAATTAGACTGATAGGGAACATGACGCGCCACAATTCACCCCACAGGCTGCATGTTAATTGCAAAGGGAGAAAAGGCATTTTAACTAAGTGATCCAACTTAGCAACACTAATAGTTGGACATATTACCTTCTAGGCCTTCTGAATGGATGTGTTATGAAACACAGATTATCGTCTATGCTTCACAGAATTGTTACATAAATACTTATCTTGAATGTAACCAACCTTTTAGATTTAACTTCCAGTTTGAGGAAATAAATAGAGGAAAAGGTTATATGACACCACAACGAAGCAACCTTACTAACCTAGGCTTTGGAGCACTCTATAAGACAATTAACCTATTCTCTTCACAAAGGGCAAAATAAGAAAACAAAAACATAAAGGACGCTTTTAGGTTAAAAGAGACTGAAGAGATTAAACAACCAAGTGTGTTAATGCCTACTGGGTCCTGGATCGGTTAGAGAGAAAAAAAAAAGATGGTCAAATTTGCATATCAACTGGTATTGGGTGATGTTAGAGAATTTATGTTAATTTTCGTAAATAGGATAATCGTAGTATAGAGCAGAGGAGAACGTCTATTTTTAGGGGAGTCTCGCTGAAGTAGTTAAGTGTGAAAGGGCATGATGTCTGCAACTTGTTCTAAAACAGCTCAGCTGAAAATACAAGGACAGATAAAAGCTAATACAGCAAACATTTTACAAATGTTCATTGACCCCATTCTTTCAAATTTTCTGTAAGTTTAAAACTTTTTAAGATAAAAATTTGGAAATGAAAAAAATAGATTGACTCCTACATTTCTGGATTTGGCAAATGTTTAGTAAGTTATTGAGAAAAAGAAATCATGAAGAACACCTGGGAGAGAAGACAAGGGTGGTAGAAGCAAGCAGGTCTTAGGTGAGGAAGAAAGGCTTTCTTCCTTTATGTTGTTCTCCTTACTTAGATGTGTCCTCCTGTCTTCCCTTCACTGGTCTGGAAGGCTATGGGCAGGCAAGGTCAGGGTATGGGGCAAAGGGAAAAGGCCAAGGGAGCACTGAGCAGTCTTTGATCTTTAACTTAGGTCTGTGATTCAGCTCAGGACACCAGAACCAAACCTTCCGACCTTGGCTTAGCAGACAGATTCAAGGAGTATTTGGGGGCTAAGTCTATGAAACTTGGTAATGGGTTAGATGTGCTGAGGAGGGAAATCTCAAATATGACCCAAGTTTCTGAATTATTCAGTTGGATTGACTGTGGTGCCCTGACCCTCCAGGGACTTCAAAAAAACAAACAAACAAATGAAAAACAAGCTCAGCAAACCCATGAAAATTTATGAAACCTCCAATTAAGTCCTAAAATTAAACTAGGCAAGATTCTATCCATAAGTGGAAGTTAAAAGTTTAAAATGCAATATCACAGTAACACAAAGAGGACCACAGAAGTAAATATAAAATGCAAAATGATAAAAATCTTAGAAGATAACAGAGGAGAAAATTTAGATGATCTTGGGTTTGGTAATGACTGTTTCGGGACAACACCAAAGGCACTAAGAAAGAATTGATAAGTGGGGTCATTAAAATTAAGAATTTCTGCTCTGCAGAGGACACTGTTAAGAGAATAAAAATACAAGCCAGACTGGAAGAAGATATTTGCCAAGAGACATATTTGATAAAGGACTGTTATCCAAAATACACAAAGAACTCTTAAAACTAAACAATAAAATAATATTCTTATGGAACCACAAAGGACTCTGAATATACAAAGCAATCTTGAGAAAGAACAAAGCTGGAGGCTTCACATGTCCTGATTTCAAACTATATCACAAAGCTCTAATAATCAAAATGGTATGGTACTGGCATAAAATGCACAAGATGGGAATCTTGCAATGCCAGAAAATAAAAAAAGCTAAAAAACTTTTTGCAGGGCTCATATTGAAAGATTCAAGAACCAGCTTGAAGAGGTTCCCACTGGCGAAGGATGGGATAATTTCAGGATCAAAAAATAATAATATCAGTAATGGACTGAAGTATGTCAAATATATTTAAACTCTTAATCTTATAATGATACTAATGAAATTGGTCACCTTTGGAATATTCTGTGAATACTCCCCATTAGTTTCAAAATTTGTAGATAAAAGAAAATAAGCACTTTTCTGCCTTTTCTATATGATTTATAGCACTGAGTAATTTAGTAATTAATGAAGAATCAGTGAATATTTTTAGAACCATTCCAGCAAATGAATGAAGAAAGAATTATAAGATTCAAGTACTACTCTTTTGCAAACACTAATGAATTAATTTGGATAGAGGTTAGATTGGCCCCTCTGTACCTAACTGACCATTTATAGAAAATGCAAGACTTGTGATAAATGACACTATAGGAAATTCTAGAGGACAAATAACCTGGTCCCTTCAATACAAATTTACAAGAAGAAAGGAAGATTTAGAAGGAAAATATTTGAACCTGAGGAGACATATCAACTAAATGGAATGTTTAGAACTTATTTGGACAAAGACTCAAACTTACTTTAAAAAATTATGTAAGACAATTGGAAAAATATGAACACTTGAAGATAATTTCATATATTAAGGATGTATTGTACATTTTAGGGTGATAGTGGTATTATGATTATGTTCTTTAAAATCCTATCTTTAGAGATATATATTGAAAATTCATGAAGATTTTGAAATGATAAATGTCTGGAATTTGCTTCGAATTAGGGGTCACAGAGAGGTAAATAGGGGTATAGGTAAATAAGACTGGGAACGCACTGATAATTTTTGAAGTTAGTTGACAGATACATTGAGTTCACTGTAGTCTATTCTGTTCACGTATCTATATGTTTGAAGATTTCCATAATAAAAAGTTAAGAAAAGTATGGAAGCAACCAAGATATCATTCAGTAGATGAGTGGGCAGATAAATTGTGGTACATCCAAATAATGGAATATTATTCAGTGCTAAAAACATAAAAATAATCCGTGAAGCCATCAAAAAAAAAAGGAAGAATCTTAAATGTATATTGCTAAGTGTAAGAAGCTCAGCTTTGGCTGTCTCCGAAGCATTATGTTGAATAAAAACAGCCCAACTCAAAAGGCTACGACCCGAATGGCTCCCTGCCTATGGCATTCTAGACAAGAGAGGGGTGGGGTTGACTCCAAAGAGGCACAAAGGACTTTCAGGGAGTGATGGAAATATTCTATATCTTGAATGTGGTGCTGGTTCCAAAAAGGTATAATTTGTTAAAACTCAGAATTGTCCCCTTTTGAAAGTGAATTTGCTCTATGTAAATTATACACCAATTTTTATTTAAGTTAAAAACTCATATAACCATGAGAGAGAACACCCAGGGACATTAAAATGAAGCCAGTTATCCAACAACTGCCAGAGACTGGTGTTATGACCCCTCCTGATTTTGGAGAACACATGTGAAGCCCTGCCGTGGGCCTCGAGCTGAGCAACTCACAAAGGGAAAACTGCCTGCAGATGACACGGGCAGGAGACCAGCTGGTGAAGCCTCCCCTCCTGACTTAGCTCCATTCCAGTTCACAGAGGCACACTTGAATAAAGCTATCCATTTGCTCACATGTCTCAGGGTACAGCTTATCAGTAGAATGGGTGCCCAGCCCCCACCTCCCCATATCTGCATGTTCAATAAATTATCTCCCTTGATTTGCCAGAAAAAGTTTGCTCAGGTATATTGAGCCCTGTAGGTAAGTTATGCTGAAGAGAAAAGCTTGTCCTAAAACTCCTTCCCGTGGTGCAAGGTGGTAGCGGAAGATGGGACCCACAGTCTGAGTTCCAGGGCACCTCCTTGGCCACCTCACAGTGAGCAGTGTTCCCCTGGGCCTCATGGACGAGTCTCCGTTTCACCACCCATCAAATGGAAATAGTTGTTATGGGCAATAAAGCACTTTCTGTATTTGTAAGTGATTTGTAAACTGGAAAATGTTCCTTAGGTAGAGAAGCGAGGGCCCAGGCCTGAATCCTCCCAGACATGACCCTGGGCTCCCCCACTCTCCTCTAAAGGCTCGGACCCTTTGTTCCAACATTTTTACAACTGTGATATGATAGTGCCTCTTTTGAAGGCTCCCGGTTCCCACTAAGGCAGCCCCAACAATGGCTTTGATGAAAGAGATAAGCAGAGAGGCCAGAGGGTCTCCGGAAAGAAAGGAAGCTTGTAGCTTTTCAAGTTCAATGAGGCTTAGGACTTTGGAAGGCTCTTCACATAAAGGCCTGTTTAAGAGGACACAGAAGACTCAGAGCCTGTACCGCTCCCAGACCTCTGATCACTCTCAGCCTTCCAGCATGCGTGTGTTTACCCAAGCTTCGCACTCCCTTCCACTCCCCAGCCTGGATTCCTGGATGTATGAAGACCCAAATGGAATTACCTGGAAGGGCTGCCCAGGGCAGCAGGTGCAGCCTGCGCCTCCATTCTTAGTCCTAGGGACTTGATGTATGCAAATGCTGGGGCCATCAGGCCAGGGACAATACACCGACTTAATCCCCCCAGGCAAGGGAAGCAGAGAAACCCTCCCTCACACTCCTCCCCCTTGCTGAAGCGCCTTCAGAATGGAGATGCCCAAGCCGGACTCTCTTCAAAGTGTGCAGCCCTTGCGGGACTTGTGCAGGGGCCCGGAGGGAAGCCTCAGGTGTCCATGGTCCTTGGTGAAAGCACGGCCCGAATGGCAGGCTGTGGGGGTCTTCCAGGTCTGGCTAGAGATGGACCTCCAAGAAGCATTTATTTATAATTGACTCCACCCAAGCATAGGACCTGACAAAAATAAACCCAGGTTCTCACCCCACTTGGTCCTAAATCTTAAGGCCAGTCACTCTCCCCTTGGTGACAGAGACAGCCGTGTCCCCTCTGAGAATCCAAAGTGGAAGGAAGGTGGCCTCTGTCTCCCTGAAAGGTCTGGCTTAGGTCTCCACCTCCCCACAGAGGACCAGGGGCTGCCCCCAAACTAGGTCCTGGAAACCCCTGTCCAATATTCAGTCTCTCCCTGATGAACTGCGTGGGTCAGCCACTCTGCTGGGCACCGGGGCTACAAAGATGGACGTAAAATGTATGGCCCCCATATCCCCTAATGAGTGCCCCCTGCCAGCTCCTCTCCCGTCCCACCAAGCAACCAAACCTTCGAAGTGCACACATTTCCCTCTCATGAAAGAAAAAGTGCCTTGCAACCTGCATACAGATTAGGAGAATTTGCAAGTACAGTCACATTATTCAGGTTCCGCCAACATTTCCAGCTCTTTCCTTTGTCTTCCTCCTTTCAGAGGCCTTACGAGGCCACTCTCTCACCAGACTCCATGATCACTGCTTCAGACTCTGGTGAATATGGTTCTCCCAACACCATCCTTTGATGCTGTTTCCAGAATTTCCCTGCATTTAACGCCCCTTTTCTGGGCGCACAGCTCCCTTTAAAATTGGACGAGGTGGCAAAAGCTGAGGTTCCTTCCAGGTCTGAGACTCCGTAGCTCTGGAATAATGCAAAGCCCTTGTATGTACTCAGGCAATGTGTATCTTGGGTATTGTGCATGACTTTTGCTCTACCCTAGGGAAATAACAGAATTTGAGCTGTGCCTTTTGAACCACAAAGCTAAACATTGTCCCCTGGGCCTTCCTATCTCTAGGAAGACCTTTTTTCTTAGATACTCCCCATCTAACCAGGTGAGAGGAAGCTCTTGGCTTGCACGGGGTTCTGGCACGGGGTCTGGGGCACTGAGACCCTCTTCTGGACATCCTGCCCATGCCTCGTTTTGAGCCACAGTCCAGCAACCTCCTGGGAGTAGGGAGGGCCGGCATGTGGAATGCACGTAAGTTCTCCTCCCTCCACAGAAAGAGGCAGAAAGATGTCACAGGGGATGGCCCACTTCCCTCCCGCTACTGGGAGAGTCAGGTTCATTATTTTCTAATGTTTTCAGATTCAAATTGTCATGCGGGTCAGAGATAGGAAACCACTGTTAGGTCATTTTTCCTGTCCTCTCAAGGGCTGAAGTGGGATCAATGTAAGTGATCCCTTTCTTTGTTGTCCTTGGTGTTAAATAATGTAAGGAATGGGGCTTCTCTTCTTGACAGAGTATTACATATTCTCATCGATTTTCACAGTTAAGAAGGCCTTTCATCTTTGGTCCAAACTTTCCTTTCTTTAAGTTCATTTCATTACTTCATTCTTCGGATCTCCCTTTCCTGAGGCCTCTCCCTTTAGGGGTTTAGACCCTCAAGAGGCAGTTCCTAGAAACAGTTCTTTGAGTGAGACATGTGAGCTCAGCCTGCCTGGAATGGGAAACAGGACCAACTGGCCAAATTTCTCCATCCTTGTACAAATGGAAAGCATTGTGGAAATGGACTAAGGAGTGCTACTAACTCAGATTCCCTGCGGCACCGTGGCTCAGAGATTCCACTGACCTTTTTCTCTAGATTTTTTACGATCCAAATAATGTAGGTTGTACTGCTCCATTCAGAAGAGCCCAGCGCACGACTTAGAAACATCATTCATTCTTGCTGTGTCTCACAGACACACGCTCCCACACCCGGACTACCTGTTGCCATGTGGAGGCAAAGGTGGCAGTGGGGGGCACTGGAGGCTCTTGGGAGTTGTGTTCCTAAAGATAACACTGTAAGCACAACGGTTCTTTCCCTGAGGTCTCATAGGATGTGCCCTTTTCAGCCCCTGGTCAGAGATCAGAACAAACACCTCATTTTTCACAGATGTCCCTGGAGTACTGACTCATTAACAGCCTGTATACTTGGTTCAACTCTGATCTTCTGGATGGTTCTGCATAACATTGGGAAACCATTTGCAGATTTGGCCAGAAAGCCTTTTAGACTCTCCTTTCAGTACTTTCTTACTTCGTGGTAAGTGTCTACCCATCCTTGGTGCCCTGGAGGCCCCCGAGCCTCTCCCACAGGCCCTGCTCTTACGCACGTCCCTCTTACAGCGTTCTTCTTTCCTTGGCACTTGACTTCTAAATTGTTGGAAAGGATTCTAATAAATAGTACAAGGTCCAGCTCCCTTTGAGGGTTACTTTTCATCTCCAGTGGTTTGCACAAGACTTGTCTGGGCAAAGTAGGTGCTTATGTGATATATGCTAATTAGAAGTGGTTCTACTGTTTTAAGTAAAGGATTTCAAAGACATGGCCTATTCCTTCCCAAACCGTCCTTCCCTCCCTGTCTTCCTCTTTCCTTCTTTCCCCTTCCTCCCTTCTTTTCAGTCTTCATTCCTTTCTTTACTAATATTGTCGAGCACTTTACCAGAGCAAACGCACTGATATCTTCCAGAGACACGGAAGAAAGCAAGACAAAAAAGGTACTTTTATGAAACTTGTGTCCTAGTGGGGACACGAAGGAATCAAGTTTGGAGAGTGATAAAGGCGGTGAAGTAGATCACCTGAGGGATGTCACGCAAGGGACAGGACAGCAAGGGGTGGGAGGACGGGAGACAGGGAAGGAGCTTCCCTAGAGCCAAGCCATGGAAGGCCTCTCTGGAGCGACTTTTTAGCTGAATGCTAAGCAACAAATAAGGCCCACCTATGTGAACCCCTTGGGTGGGGTGTGCCAGGAAGAATGCTGTTAGTCTAAAAGTCCTTGGGAAAGAGATAGTTGGGAACTAAGGAGAAGGCCAGTGTGGCTGGAGCATATCGAGCCAGAGGCCAGGCAAACTGGCTGGACCAACGGCATAAATGTGAAGCTTTGTGGACTACAAAATCAAGTATAGGCTTTAATCAGAAAGCGAATTCTTTAGCCTTATCATTTTGGATCTGTCATGTGACGACCCCTTTGGGTATTACATTATTTATGGCTGCGAGACGAATTGTCCCAAGATTTAGTACCTTAAAATAGCAGCAATCATATGTGATCTCACAGTTCCTATGGGTCAAGAATATAGGGTGCCTTCGCTGGGCAGTCTGGCTTGGGTCATTTGTTAACAATGCTCTCATCACAAGGTTGGACTCGGGCAGGAAGATCTTCTCGGGTGGCTCACTCCTATGGCTGGTGAGTTGTTGGGGATGCTGTGGAGACAACCGTCAGTCCTGGCCATGTGAACCTCCCTACAGGGCCGCTGGAGTGTCCTCAGGGCAGGTGCCTGGCTTCCTGTCGAGTGAGTGAGCAAGACAAGGCAAAGCTGCCATGTGTTTGTGAGCAAACCTCAGAAGGCACGTGTGGGTGTTTCTGCAGTACCCTGTTGGTTACATAGATCAGCCTTTGGGTCTACAAAAGGCATGGATACCTGGAGGTGGCAATCCTTAAGGACCAGCCACTCTGTTTGCTTTTTGGTGCTTAAAGATGTTCAGACTGGAGGACTGCTGAGGTCTTTTCTAAGCCTGGTATTTTACGGTGATAACTATCACGAAAATTCATATTCTTATCAGGGTTGTTTTTAATTACCTCATTATTCTGTTATGAGTTAAGGGCATGAGAAGATGGGTAAGGGGTGTAGGATGATTCTCTTGGCCCCTTCAAAACAGACCAGAAAAGAAGGTTTTGGACTTACACTAAAGCCGACGCAAGCCTGGCTACGGGGAGAAAAAACAGATGTAGACTCTCATGACTCACCACGTCATGACAGACTTTGCAGGACTGAGCTCGCCAAATACTCCAACGCACCAGTGCTGTCTTCTCTGTTGCTACTGGGATTTCTCCAAGCCACACGCATACCAGTGTTATCAGCAGGGAAATGTTATGAGGGGGCAGCATGACAATGTGGCATTGTCCTGGGGGATTTATCTCCAGGTTTCAAGAAATGACCTTTATCCCATTTGTTTTCCCCTGGGTGGGTCGATACACCTCGACACAGGCTCCTGGGGATGTCTAGGAACACCTGCTTTCAGATTGCTTTTCTGCTGCATCTCCAGCGTTGCTGGGCACTTCTTTTCGCTCTTGATTGGCACTGTGCTGGCAGAGTCTTGCGGATGGAATGTTGTCTTAGGGAAGTCCCTGGGGGGTCGGCAGTGGAAGTGCTGGTGAGCAGCTGCGATTTGCGGCAGAGAACGTTTCATCGTTGCATTTGCCTCAGCAGAGCTCCTTCTACAACTCAGCATGGGATGGAATAATATTGCAAAAATCTGGAGAAAGAAGAAAAGGATCAGCCAGGGTTAAGGGGAAAAAAGTCTTTCAAAGTTATAAAAATGTTCTTAAGGAAACACATCCAGTTACATAGAATGTGTCAGAAAACCTGCATTCAAATTCTGCGATCTTACTCTCTGTGTCTTGTGTCTTCATCTTATGCAGGGACACATAAGCTCTATGCCTCAGTTTTCTCAACTATTAAATGGAGATTAATATCTTTATTGGCTTTACATGATTGCTGTGAGGGTCAGATGAGAAAGCTGTAATTATTAAAAGTATTTCTGAATGCATGAACCGTTGGCAGGGTTGTATAGTAGGGAGATGGCTTTGCAATTAGCCAGCTCAGGACGGAAATTCAGATTCCAAATTTTAGCTGTGGCTCAGTTCCATGCTTCTTCAACTTTCACATACACACCAGTCACCTGGGATTATGTGAAGACACAGCAAGTCTGGGCTGAGGCCTATGGCCAGTCCTCATTCGGTGAGCCAGGAGTCAGGCTCCCTAAGCCTGCAATGCTCAGCCCCAGTTGCCTATTCGAACGGCTTGGAAGCTTAAAGAAATGTCAAGGCCCAGACTGCATCTAAGATCAATTAAATCAAAATCTCTGGGGATGGAACACAGCAGCAGTACTTTTGTGCTAAGACTTACTTCATTAATCTACAAAGTGGGAACACACAGGTCTTCCCCTTATAGGCTTATACTGGAATTCAACTTTCATAAGTATCTTCAAGAAGTGTCTATTTTATAAAAAAACTATCAAGCATTCAAAGAGACTGTAGTAGTGCTTTTGAATTCACAGAGCACTTGTTCTCCTGTCACTCAGCTAATTCTCAAAAGGCCCTGGGAAATAGTTTTGTTTCCAGACTCTGAGGAGGAAGGGGCCTGAGGAGTCCATCACTGGGAAATAGGATGGGTGGGCCTTGAACCCATGTCTCACTCGTTTCAGGGAACAACTTTCTGACTATAGGCAGTGCTACTAATGTAAAGTATTACTCGAAAGCCTCTTCCCTGGGATGCAAAGCTACCTACATGTGATACTGCAAAAGAGGCAGCCATCTGTTCCTGAGCTGTGCCTGGCATTGTTCTGAATCCAAGGTAGGGAGTTTGAGCCACAGGTGGCGTTTCCTTCCTTCTCTAAAGAGAAAGGAACATTGTTTCTCTCCGACCAGCTCCAGAAACCCATCTCACTTTATTTCAGAAGAAGGGATACCAATATAGGGTGCCATGTAGGGTGAAGCAAAGAGAAACGGACCCTTTTCGACGAAGGTGTCCCTTTGTGCTTCAGTTTTAAAGTGGGAAAGTAGCCATTTGGGACGATGGAGTTCCCCGGGCTCCCTCCGACTGGCTCCTTCCATTTCTCCCTCTTCCCCTTTAGGATGGAGAAGAGTCAGACACAAGAGATGACAGTGAGCAGTCACTTAAAAAAAATCTTAGGTGGATAATGATCATTCATCTCTACTGGAGCTCTGAAAAAAAAATGTTTTGGATTCCTAAAAAGGGGATGTGGTCCCCATTTGTTCCAGGGCTGAGGTCAGCCATGCAAGTAGTTGCCTACAAGTGCCCAGGTTTTAAAAGTCGTGACAGCAGCCTACTGAGATGGCATGATTTCAGAATGGATGCTTAAAAGCTCCTGAACGTTGCATGCAAAGATCTCATCCGATCCCACCGTAGGCTGGCATGGCATGCTTTGAGATGCTCTCCAGGGATTTAAGGATTGCCACACTGGAATGTTCCCCTTTCCTATTCCCAGCCTGATGATTGTGTGAAATGACTTTGGGAGGAAATAAATCTTCCTTTTGGCAACTGCATCAAGTAATGAACCGAAAATAGTGTTTTGGATGTAACTGATAGAGACAAAGAGATCAAGGAATTAAATGGAAATGCCTACTTTGTTTATGAAACTATTGAAACACACAGCAGGGAAATTTATCTTCTAGTTGCTAACAACCAAATGTGTGTTTACTCTTCTGTCTAGGCTTATGATAATGAAACCAGACCTGAAGAGGCTGCTAATTTCTTCTTGGAGATCCTCCTTATTATGAAAATATCTCCTCTTGAGAGTGGAGAGATATTCAGGCACTTTGTATATTCTCTTTTTCTGGTTAGTTTCCCAGAACACCCATATGATCAATCATTGGATATTTTGATTAGACAAGGAGTAGACACTCCATCCTTATGGGCAGATGAAGCCATCCTTCCCAAGTAGCAACCTTCTGGGAAAGGAGAGAGTAAGCTCTTGGTTCCTTTGATGTGTGGTTCAAAGTCATCACAACATATCTGATGGTCCGAGGCTGCCCAACTGAGGCCATTTGTCAGAAAATAAAAGCATATTGGTCCCAGAGGAGATATGATCATAAGAGTCAGGGTATTCTTGTCTGGTGATACCTGCTTAATAGTAGAAACCAGATCATCACAAGACAGATGGTGCTGGGATCAGGAGGAAATGCCTTCTGTTCTAGACTCCCTGCAATAATGAGGATATGTTTGGGAAAGTATGTGCATTTTTTTTTTTTGCCCTTGTTTGCTTTTGTACAAATATCATAAAAGTTAGTTCTAGTGTTGCAAGTCCAGACCAGCTTTGTGAGGGTCATCCATAGTGAGTGAGCCCCTCTTCCAAGCCTGAGAGTGACATCTAAGCACTGGCTGAAGACACGACCCTGCAGAGGACCCGTCAGCCTGTGGGTTCCTTATCCATGAGGCAATTGCGGGCAGCACAGACTCTGCGGGGGCAGGCAAATTTCATCACGGCTTGGGGACTTATCACGGAGAGAGAGAAAATGCACTTCTTTCCATTTGTGTGATAAGCTCCAGGAGTCATCACCTGAACACATAAGAAATATGTTCCTAAGTCGCCCTCTCAGCCAGCAAAGTGGGACATATCAATGATCCTTGACCGCAGAGTAGCCGGATTTCCCAAAGGCATGCTCCGTCCAAAGAGAGCAGCACACGATCCCACTACCCCTCCATCGTTTTCTCTGCCTTGTTTTCTAATAGCAGCAGCTTTTAGACACATTGTGAATTATTAAATGTTAATTGTATGCCGGGCACTCACGTGTTTGGGATAATTCTTGCCTCCATGGAGCTTACATCGTAATGGGGAGAAACATAATAAATAATAAACACAAATACATAAATTATACAGATGTTCAGAGTGTCAAGAGTTGTGGGGAAATAAAGTTGGTCAAGGGGACAAGGGACAAGCGCTCTGGGTCAGAGGAGTTGTCACATTGCCATTTTAAATTAGAGACTAGGCCTCAATGAAAGGTGCCATCTAAGCAAAGACTTGGAGGGAAAGGGGGTTACACAGAGCAAACAGCCACTGTAAAGGCTGTGGGTCAGGGGGTGTCAGGCATGTCTAGGGAGCAGCAAGGCAGCCAGTGTGGCTGGATCAAGGAAAGGCGGGAGGAGCAGATGCTCCATGGAGGTAAGTGGCTTGGGGTGGAGGGATAGGCAGACCATGGAGGGCCTCGAAGATCATTGCAAACCTGTGGATTTTTTTCTGCACGTAATAGCCGCTGGAGGATTTAGAGCAGAGGAATAGCATATTCTGACTTCTCTTTTAATACTACTTCACTTTCACTACAATGCTGAAGATTACTGGGGACAGAGGACAGGCAGTAGACAAGGCTGGGGGAAGGAGCCCAGTTAGAGGCTACTGCAGAGGTCCAAGCAAGAGCTGATGGGGGTCTGGGCTAAGGGGCTGCGATGGAGATGGTGAGAGAATCTGATTCTGAATATTTATGCCATGCGCTGTCAGTGCCCTCTCTAGCCCTCAGACCTCATCCTCACATGCTGCAGACAACTTCCAGCTGCCCCATAGCCACATCTCTGTGTCTGAGGACTTTTGCTCAAGACTTCAGGCCACCTCATTCACAGTATCCTGCCAGGACCACCAACCAAGGGCTCACTAAATATCTCCTCTACTGTCCTGGGATCCCATCTAACATGATTTCAGATCAAGGGACCCCCTTTCCTGCCAAAGGGAGTGAGGTGGGCTCCTGGCTGTGGAATCATACACCACATCACCTGGCTTGATGGAACAGTGTAGCAACCTCTTACAGGGCACAGCCAGATCCCCCGCAGACAGATGACATTCTGTGGAGTGGGGGCTTGTCCTTCGGGGTGGAGAATATACTCAGTGAGCCTCAAACTGTGGCCCTGGACCCAGAGCATCAACACCTGGGAGCCTGTTGTAAATGCAAAACTCCTAGGCTGTGCCTCAAGCCTGTATTGTAGTCTCTGGGGTGGAGCCTGGGAGTCTGTGCCTTAACAACCCCCTAGATGATTCTGAAGCATACAGAATGACAGGAAGCACTACTTTCTATCGTGCCAGATCTGCTGTGGGTAAACACATACGGCCAGGAACCAGTGGGTGGGGGTAAGAGTAGCTCCTCTTCCCAGTCTTTCCAGTGACCCATTTTTGGAATTTATACAATATTACTGACTACATTCTCTATGCTGTATTTCCATTCTTGTGACTAATTTGTTCTATAATTGGAATCTTGTATTTCTTTATCTCCTTCACCTGTTTCACCCACCTCCCTACCCAACTCTGCTATGATAACCAACACCATGTTGTCTGTGTTTATGAGTCTATTTCTTTTTTGTTTGTTTTGTTTCTCAGATTTCACATGTAAGTGAAATTGCATGGTACTTGTTTTACTCTGTCTGACTTAGTTCACTTACCATAATAAACTCTAGATCCATCTACACAGCAAAAGACAAGATTTCATTCTTCTTCGTGGCTGAATAATATTCCATTGTATATGTGTACCACACTCTATATCCATTCATCTATCGATGGACCCTTGTGTTGCTTGCATAATTTGTCTATTGTAAATTATGCTGAAATAAACATAGGAGTACATATATCTTTTTTTATTTAGTGATTTTGTTTTCTTCAGGTAAATTCTCAGAAGTAGAATTCCTGGATCCCATGGTATTTCTATTTTTAGTTTTTTGAGGAACCTCCATACTCCTTTCCGTAGTGGCTGCACCAATTTACATTCCCACCAACAGTATACAACAGTTTTCTGCACATCCCATCAACCTTTACTATTTCTTATCTTGCTGATATTAACCATTCTGACTGGTACAAGGTGATATCTTATTGTGGTTTTGATTTGCATTTCCCTGATGCTCAGTGGTGTTGAACATCTTTTCATGTGTTTGTTGGCTATATGAATGTCTTCTTCAGAAAAAGGTCCTCTGTTCATTTTTTAATTGGATTATTTGCTTTTTGGTGTTGAGTTGTATGAGTTCTTTATATATTTTGGATATTAATCCCTTATTAGATATATCATTTGTGAATATATTTTCCCATTCAGTAGGTTGCCTTTTCGTTTTGTTGATTACTATAGCTTTGTAGAATAGTTTGAAATCCGTGCACATGATACCCCCAGCTTTGTTCTTTCTCAAGATTGCTTTGGCTACCACCTGGTGATTTGGGGCTTTTATGCCAAGAGAACAGGCAGAGAAGGTGTGACTACTGACCTGAATTATTTTGAGGAAATATGTTTGCTGATACATAATGGGAATAGGAATGATCATGTCTGGAACACCAGGGAATTAGAGCAACCACAGTCTGGCAAAAGCAGGGCAACCAGGGGCTCACACTCCATCAAGGAAGAGGGTCTGCACCATCCTCACTCTTCCCAGGTAAATATCCTAAACCAGCAGAGATCCTGGTTGTGAGAGAGGGTAAATCTAGAACAGGTGGGACAGGAAGGGGATGTCACTTATCATAGAAGTCCTCTTACCTTCCTGCTGTCTACTTTATTTTTTTGTAAAGAAATTGGAGCTAGTGACCACCCTAAAGACACATAGGTAAGGCAGAGTGAGCTTTGCATGAGGCATGAGGAGACCTGAGTGGTTGGCCTGTGATAGATTCTCCCAATAGCCCAATCATAACCCATGGGTCCTACTGCTTCCCTGTGTCCTGCATGCCTTCTCCTTCCTGTGATCTGTGACTCTACCTGGGGTCTTTCTATGGAAGTGTGGAGAGTCATTCTGCTGTTTGTGGGACAAGCTGGAAGTGCTGTGAATTAACACTCCCCAGCAGCCACTCTCAACCAGTGATTGATGGATAAATACCACAGCTTCCTTACCCCTTAATGGCATGTTTTACACGATTTCTCAGAATTTCCCCATGGCATCAAGCTTAGTTGTCCACCAAGGCAGCTGGGTTAATAAGGTATCTGCCTCAACCAGAGTGCAGTCAGAAGACAGAGTAGCACAATAATTTGAGCAGAGAAAGTCTAATGTAAAGAAATATAAACTCTAAGAGGGGGTTTGGAGGAACGAGGCCTTGGATAGTAAAATGTGAAGAGAGCTCAAAAGTCTATAAGAATAACCAATATAAGGAGAAGTCACTACCCCCAGGGCTGAGAAAGAGCACCCAAAGAAGGACTGAAGTCTAGAAAAAGGATCCTTTACCCCATCCATGACTCACAGAATGGTGAAATCCTTGAGAGGCTATGCCATGGAACTTTCTGGAAATTCTTTATGCTCTGAGTCATCAGGGGAAATTGTCCAAGAGAAGTTCCATCCCTCAGAACTCACTTCAAAATCTTCCTAGGAGTTGAGTTGCTAGGACAGTTCCTAGAAAATTGTCATAAGAGGTACCTTAATGGTGGCATTGCATTCCAAAATGGTTCAAGAGAGGCCCAGGAGAAGCTATCGGCTGTTGGGCACTACTAGTCACTACAGACTGCAAGATCTGGGTACTGGAGAAGCTATCTGTGCTGCAAGACACAGTTGGGTTGGAGGAGCTGGGGGAGATGATGAAGCCTGGGGAGAGGGGAGAACCCAGACCAGGAAGGAAGTGAAATCTCTCTCCTTCACTGTCCATCCAGCGCCCTCTACTGTAGAAGTTTCACACTGTGCCAGCTGGCATAGGAGAAATACTTACCAGGCCCACCTATAATATTGCAGAGCAGGCAATGCAGGATGAACCTGAAGTTGAGAGACAATAAACTGAAAACATGATACTCTCTTGATTTTTTTCCCTGATCTGTCTCATTCCTAAAGCTCAAAGAGAAGCTTCATTGTTTTGTTACTGAGTATGCTTCTTGTTATAGGTTTACTGTACATACTCTTTATCCTATTATTAAAGGTGGCCTTTCTCTTCCTGATTTGATAAGATTATTTTTTATCTCAAATAGATAATGAATTTCATTACATGTTCATTCTGTCTCTATTGAGATGATCATATGATTTCTCTCCTTTGTTAATTTTCTCTCCAGGGCCTTGCTGACTATGAAACTTCCATATGTACCTTGAAATGTTCCTAGAATAAATCCTAGGAAGCAATGAATCCTCTATACTGGGATCTTCTCAAAATTATCTGGAGTTTCTATCACTGTCTCCCTTTTCTGTCTTTCTGTCTTTCCACGGTAGGTCCTTTGAATGTCTTTTGGGAGCACAACTTACTCCTACATGATGATATATTCTTCCTAATCTCAGTGTCTGCAGTATTAGCTTTATGCTCTAAGTCCTTTAGGTTCTTAGATTTCAAAGATTCTAAGCCCCCCCCCCTTTTTTTTTTAGCAGAAAAGCCCTTCCTTACAAACTAAAGATTGGGTTTTGGTCATTTAAAAATGATTACACCATTTTATAGTTTTATGAGCCAATTTTAAAAGTAACAAAGGAATTTTTTTTTTCATTTTCAGAATTTGTGGTCCTTACTGGTCCTCTGTTGGGAACAGTAAGCCTCAGCCTCAATGTGCAGTATTTCTAATGGATATATGAGAAAGCAAAAATGAGTCACTCAGAGCAGAATATAGTCAGTTAATTTTTTCAAAATCTTTTGCTATTTGTTCACTTCAATGGGAATGAAGATAGGAGGGGGCTCCATGAAAGAATGTACTAAACTATACATACCATGTTTATTTGTATATATATGTATAAAGCATAAAAAATAAACATTGTATAATATGTTTGTACACAGGGGTGATTTTCAACTGATGTGCACCCAATATTGTATCAATCTACAAACCACGGTTAGTGCCCCTGCTGTAAGAGTAATTTGACTATCACCTGTTTATACAGTTTTTATAAAAAGGCTGGAAAGACAAACAGTAGTTCTAGTTGATGGCATTAAGGATAACTATTTTTCTTTTTCCATTTCTTCATATTTTCTAAGAAATATGCTTAAAGACATATATCTTAAGTACTTTGTTTCTAGGTCTTGATGATACATGCTTGAAAAATAAGGATTTGGGGTTAGATCTATGATTCTAAAACCTAATCATCAAAATCAGCTAAAGAACTTTTATACCATGACTATTCCAGCTCTGGACCAGGCATACAGACTCTGAAGCCCTGGAGGGGAGGCCCAGTCGTAAGTGTTACCCCGAGTAACTCACAGTTGATGAGGTGGGCAATCTCTGGACTAACTAGTTTCTAATGTCCAGTCTACACGTTTCATGACTGTCTGTGTTGCATTGGGGCATGCAAATTCTTTGGCAAAAGAAGGGTGTTTTTAATTTATAACTATTAATTGATTTAAATTATAAAATTAGCTAAAACCTTATTATTGACCAAAAGTCAAATCAGGAGATGACTATTACCATTACAGAGACAGAGATTCAGTATGAGTTTTCTTTATATGGTGACACTCTCAACTTTATTAGAATATGAGGGTGGATCCATTCATATTCTCAGGAATGTGCAACCTGAACCACAGAGCCAGGCCCCGCAGGAGGCATGCGGTAGCTCCAGGTCTGCTGCCAGACATCGTCATCCCTAAGAAGTGGGAGAGATGCCCTTCAGCATTTGGGATGAACTGAAAAGACTGAGACCATTAATAAGTGTACAGAAAAGTATTTATTTTCATTGCACTACATTTTAAACATACTGAAAAAAAATTAGATTTCAGCTGGGAAAAAAAGAGAAACTAGGTTATTTGTGTCACTTACAGTGAATTATAACAATTTAATAGCATAAATAGCTCAAAAAATAAAAAAGCAAATAAAAAATCCAAGAAAGAGAACCTAGGCGTCATGGGTGGGTGGGTACTGAGCTTGAGGGAGACACAGTGAGCTGGCTGCACCTTAGCATCACCTGGCTGCCTTACCTGTCCACCTATTCCAACCCCCCACCCACCTGCCTCCCAGAGAACTTCCTGGCCTGGAGCCTTCACACTGGATTTTTTTTTTTTAAGTTCCCAGGTTATTTTTAATGGGCAGTCAGGATGAGAACCTCTGGACTTAAATGCACTGTTAGCTGGTTATGGTTCCATATTTTGCTCCCTGATTCTTCCCATTTCTTTATCCTTTGAGAGCAGAGTGTGACCTAGGATGGGGCCAGCAACAGCTTCAGAGACCTGTGACCTGTGATGTCACACAAAGGTCTGTGCTCAGAAGGACCCCACACTCGGCTTAATGCTCTGCTGCATTCCTAACAATTTTGTCTTTGGACTTCTGTTTTATAAATGAAGTCCAACGGCACAATGGAACATGCACGGGAACAACAGAGATACAAGCCAATATGCTGCCCCCTTCACGTATGGCATTCGCAATGCCCCATGAGCACAGGATTCTGGTCCACCCAGGGTGCCTGGGGTTCGGTGAGACTCAGCGTGAGCACAAGCTGAGTACAACTGGATAATGAAGGGCCCTGGCGCCCTGAGAGATGATGTGCTCTGTGTGAACCAGAACTTGCTTCAAATGCAGAAGGAAGGTTATGGCATGGTAAGTGACATGAACAACTAAGGAACCTGTTCATTACGCCCTTGATAGTCATGTTTCTTCTGTGTATTGGCCAACGCTTTGTGCTGATGGTGATGACACAGGAGGAAGGAAACATTCCTTTCCTTGAGTCCTTCCCTGCTGGTAAGCCAAAGGGAGAGAGAGTGCGTAGAATGTGCAGGAATCAAAACATGAAATATGAAGATGTCAACTATATTTCAATAAGAAATCAAATTAGTAAATAGATGTTTGTTGAGCATAAAGAGTCAAAACTTAAAGCATCGAGTCTAGAAAAATTCTTCAGGAATATAGCGCTCGTCTGTATAAGTTCAAACAATTTCAAACTATTGTTGCTATTTCTGAAAATCCCAAATCATGGATAATTGTTGCAAATGATCAGTGTTATGTTTTAAATGTAGAGTCTTTTTGGATTAGCTTTTATCATTTGGACTTTATATGAATTCTCCTGAAGTTTATCATGGCAATAAATAATAGAACAATGAAAAAAATAAGCAATGAAATAAAAACTCTTGAGTTACTATTGTTCATTTCCACTGTTTCAGTAAGAACAAAATACATATGCATGTACCAGCTGTGAAATACAATCTGTGCAGTTCTGGCGGTTCTGCATACACATTAAATGTCCTTATATTTGCATTTATAACTAGCATTGTATAAAGATGAGTGATCAAATTTATGGTAAAACTTTCAAGTTTTAATTTTCTTAGTACAACATCAAATAGCAAATAATGCAATGACAAATTGAGAGAGACTTCAGGAGAAAGGAAAAAAAAAACCCACCTTTTTTCCTGCTTTGTGAGCAAAGGTCCCAAATTTTCATTTTGTACCAGGCCCTGAAAATTGTGTTTCTGGCCCCACTGGGGGCTGTAGGAGGTCAACTCTGTAAAGAAGTAACCCCACCTGCTCAAGCCTGTACAAGCTCTGAGGAGCCTGGCCTGAGGGACCCCAGACACATGCCTCCCAGGAGATGAGAATCGCTCCTGGTGGAAAGCCGACTCAACGGAAGATGCTGGGACTTACTCCTCCACCGGAATCCTGCCTGACTGTTTCCAGACGGTCCAGGCTGCAGTCAGAGAATGATAATGAGCAGTTCCCCTTTGAGGATGAGCTAAGTGCGGGCAGGAAGGGTGATCATTAGCAGCTCTCTGGTGGATACACAAAGGCCAGCAAAAATGTCTGCAGACAAATGATTTGGCTGGGCGTGTTTTGACAATAAACTCAAACCAGACAGAAGTCGGTGGGGAGGGAGAATGTGGAGATAGAAGCTATGAACTTTGCAGGAGGAAATAACTAGGCTTCTTCATGCTCACTGCCCTGAGAGATGAGCTGCAAAGAGCAAACATCCCTGTAGGGGAAGTGTGGGCTAATGGGAAGAGCCCAGGTGAAAGTGTCAGGCCCTGGGAACCGCTGCTCAGCTCTGCTGCTGACCAGCTAGCTGGGTGACCTTGGGTAGGTCTACCAGCCTTGCTGAATTTCTGTTAGCATCCCTCAGAGGTTTCTATAACCTCGAATTTATCTGTATGCTGAGGAGGGAGTGATTGGGAGGCAACCACCGTCTTGTGTCACCTCAGGTTGGAGGGCTGCCAGGGCAACAGTGTAAATGGGTCAATGTGCGAAGAGACCAGGCAGACTGAGGAGAGGAGCTCTCCCCCAGGCGCCGGCCCGGGGAGACCGGGTCTGAGCTGTAGATCCCTCAGACACCTGCTGTAATGCCTGAAATCCTTAAGCTCATTTCATTTTGCGCTCTAGCTGCCTGGACTAATTATCTACTCTTAGAAATCCTCAGCTTAGCAAATGCAGCAAGGCGTGTTGTTCAGACATAATAAGGTCAGTCACCAGGGAAAGGAAGAATGAGAACTAATATTTTCCACCATGGATCCTGAGAGGTGGTATTCACGTCCGCTGACTCTGAACCCTAGTTTCTGAGCATGTTGCATACAGGGTCTCCCAACCGTCTGCCTTTGGTCTTTGCAGAGGACCGGAGCGCTTGGTTCACTGTGCAGCCCAGAGCATCACTTTGCTTGTGTCACTTATTTATTTCAGGAGCTATTGTTTTCAAAGTAAAGATTTGAACCTCATCTACAAGAATCTATCCATCACAATGAGAAAAAGTCGGAAATAGTCTTTGTCACAAAGCAATGTCTCTTAACAGTTTTTATTTCATTATTGCTCCGTTGAGGAGAAAAATTTTAGGTCTCCTTAACAAAAGAAATTAAAGGATAGAGAATATGATTTTGTGAGGTAAGTTTGAGGTTTGGAGGACCACAAATGATTGGACTACTTCAGATATTTTCACTGTTTCCCCAAAACAATTTTCACCCTCTTGGGGGCAATACGTCCCCACTGAGAGCACATATACAGGATCCAGGGGCAGGACCTAGCTGGGAGAGATACGTGAGGAGGCAGAAAAGCGTCATGATAAGAGCCCAACGTTTGGAATCAGACACCCTGCTGTTGACTTGGCATGAGTGTTAGTGTAATAGTGATTCCTCCTCCTAGTGTTACAAGAGGATTAAATTGAGTCTTACATATATAGTACTTAGTAAAATGCCTGGGTGAAATCAGCAGTACAGTAAATGATAGTTTGGGACACACATCTGTAATGTTATCTAATGCTGTGTCATAAACCACCCACATTTAGCAGTTTAAAATGCAAACATTTATAACCTCGGGAGGTTGCTGAGGGTAAGGCATCCAGGACAGTCTTCGCCGTGTCGCCCTGACTCAGTGTCTCTCATGAGGTTTCAGTCAAATGTAACCGCCTCAGACAGTTTTTTAGCACTGCCTTAACGGATTTTAAGTGCTATACAAAACAGCACATCAAAACGCAGCATAACTTCCATAAAGACATTGCTGAGGACCTGCTGGAGAAAAGTCTAAGAAATGGCTGTGTTTTTATGGAGTGGTTGATTTTTTGTCACTTAGGGATGCTCTAAACTACGTAATAATTAGATTTCACTTTTCACACAGGCACGGAGAAAGCGGGTGCCCAAGGACCGTGTAACACGTGGGGGGGGTGTGCACTTCGTTGCTGGGTGTCCTTGTGTTTTCGCCCCTTTTCTACTCTCCCCTTCTCCTAGGTTTTTGTCTCATTTTCTATATTCTTATAAGCTTCCTAAAACCTTTTGAAACAAGACAATTAATAAACTAAACAATATATATAAAATTATACACATGTAAATACATTAAATGTAGATAACCTAAGAAGAATGTATCTTAATAACACATTGCTAAATTTCAAATTGAAATTTAAAAATTCTATTTACAATAACAGAAAACAGTGAAAGAGTTGGGGTAAGTTTGGTAAAATGTGTGCAACACTTCCACACTGAAAATTACAAAATGTTGTTGAGATAAAAGAAAGAAGACATGGATTAGAAGAGTCAATATTATGAAGATAGCAGTGAGTCCCAAATTGATATAAAGACTCCTCACAGCCTCAGTCAAAATTACATCAGGCATTGTTTTGTTGACATGCTTTAAATTTTATATTAAAATTTAAATTTTATATTAAATTTTATTATTTTTATATTTTGTTAAAATTATTTTACTTTTGTATTTCATAGCAATGTTTATATTTTAATTTTAAATTTTGTAATTTAATATAAATTGTAATTCGTATTTTACTTTTATGTTAAATTTTAATTTTATATTTAATGCAGAAGACCTAGAATAGGTTAAAGAATTTGAAAAATAATAAACTTGAAGGACATATACCTACTAGATTTCAATTTTTGCTCTAAAAGCTACAGTAATCAAGGCAGTGTGGTATTGTTGCAAGAATAGAGATACAGATTAGTAGAACAGAATAGAAAGTCCAGAACTAGACCCAAATATAGGTGGTGGCCAATTGATTTTAAGTAAAATTGCCAAGGTAACTCATTGGAGGGAAACAGTCTTCAATAAACAGTGCTGGAACAATTTGCTGCCCATATGCCAAAATATAAGTAGGTAGATTGATGGATGGATAAATAAATATCACCCTACTTAAAAACTGACTCAAAATGGATGATAGAACTAAACAAAATAGCTAAAACTGAAACTTTAGGAAAAATAGGAGAAAATCCTTGTCATACCAAAAGCAAACGTCACATAAGAAAATACACTAAGTTGGATTCCACAGCTTAAAACTGTTGCTCTTCAAAAGACAGTGTTAAGAAAAAAGAACGGCAAACCACAGGCACGCTTGTTTTAGTAGCATTAAGCCCCTCAGACACTGCTGGTAGGAATGTAAAATAGTACAGCTGGTTTTAGAAAACAATTTCTTGTAAAGTTAAACATACACTCACCATTCCACCCTGCAATCCTTCTCCTAGGCATTTACCCAGGAGAAATGAAAACACATGTGCACACAAACCCGTGAATATTCAAAGCAGCTTTGTTTCTGATCGCCCAAAGCTGGAAACAAACGAATGTCCACCAACTAGTGAATGGATGAGCAGAGACGAGTGACACGCCTGGTGTGCTCCCCACCATCTTTGGAAGGACTTTGATGGGACTAAGCCTGGTCGCTTACTGTAGGAGCCTACTTACCAGTTCACTGTGCTCAGTCTGCCTTTCCTTCTGCACCAGCATGTCCTGCATCACCCAAATAAGCCACTTGCATTTAGACAGTTGTCTCAGGATGGGGGGCATTTCAGCCCAAGGCAGGTCTGCTTGGCTGGGAGCCGTGATTTGATTCAAAGCTTCCTTCATCCCATAACTATCCCTAAGGGAAATCTGTGGTTGGGATACCTGAACAGCTTTTCAAATGGCATGTGGCTTCCTGATTAAGATGGAAGGGCCAAGGTGACATGAGGGAGCAGTATTTTGCAGGCCTTGCTCTTGATGGAAATCTGCCCCTGGAACTAGGTCTTTGGGACCCTTCCCTATTATCCTTGTACAGGTGACATGAGGCCCATTAAGGCTCAAACTAGGAAGGAAGCAAGCTGTGCACTTCACTTTCACCTGGAGAAAAATGGCTGTGTCTCTTACTGGGTATAACTATAAACAGATGCCATTACAGCATATTTGAGTACTCAAAATTTGTTGTCCGCTGTGTGCCTGGTGCTTTACTACAGACCAAGATGAGTCTAGTAGGTGAGACAATTAAAGTATGAAGCATGCAGAGAGGCATGCGGTACTGACCTAAGTGTGATGGGAGTATCGGGAGATAGGGGCCAGGGGGTCTCTTAAATGATGTTTAAGCTGGGTTTGAAGGGTAAATAGGAGCATACCAGATAGAGAAAGGGAAGTAAGTGCATCTAGGTGGAAAGAATAATGCGTACAAAGGCACAGAGTCCATGAGAACAGGGCACATTCAATCATGCCAATTCTGCAGAATGGCTAGAGGGGAGAGGTTTGTTATGACCAGCAAACAGGAGAGGAGATTGGGGTGCATGTGGACCCAGATACTGTCACCCAGACTGCTTCAGGGGATCTGGTGCAGATGGGTGGCACTTGTTGTCACCAAAGAGGCCAAGGGCGTCACAGCCCTGGAGCTGAAGCAGTGTGGAAACACGTCTCTGCTGTTCCCCCTGCACCCTCTCTAGCTGCCACCTGTCACCACAGCTCTGTCTCTCCCCAAATGAAGGAGGAGCCCTCTCCATAGGTCTTTAAAGATTTCCAAACAGCGACAGGGTCTTGGCTGCTCATTTCCTGGACCGCCAAGCCCCAACACTTTGCTCCGTACAGGGAGGATTGTAAAAATGACTTGCATGCTACTGTCCATCTTCCCTCTCCTTCTGACAACAGCAATAGTTCCTGCCTGATGGGCGCACTGTGTTTTACAGGATCAGAGGCAGTTTCACCTGCCAGAGCACTAGATTTAATATTTATGGTGTTAAGGAGATTATCTCCTAAATCCGAATGTTAGGCAGACCCTAAAGCTACCGAGTCAGATTCCTTGGCATTGGGATCCTTCCTGAAGGGACCCCACCGAGGGGGAGGGACCCCAGCCTGACATTCTCTACATATTAAAAGATGTCTTCACACACTTCATTTGTACAACTGAGAAACCATGTGCCAGATAGAAGCCAGAGCTTAGGCAGCCTCAAACCTCTCTGATCCATCTCTGTTTAGACTTGGAAAAATTGTAAAGAAGCTCCAGGGTTTGTTGTGTTTTGTTTGGGCACACTGTGGTAGAGGGGAAGGTCGCCATGCTGGTGATCATTCATCTCCCAGCTTCTCTGCTCAAAAAGGGGGACACCAGTGAAAAAGACACTTCTGTCTTTCCTTCCTTGCCTCCCTCCCGTGGGCTCATCTTTATATTTAGGAATATAAAGCTGAACAGTGCCTGGTCTTGTGGCCAAGAAATTTGCAGTGTCTTTAGGAGAAAGTGCAAAGAAAAGCACCAGTGTCTGATTTCCCGGGTGGCGAGCAGAGCATCAGCTGGCTGCCGCCAGAAAGGCAGACTCTCAGCCCCGGTGACACCCCCGAAGGAGAACCTGCACTTGTAACCGGATCTTCGGCTGTATTGATATTGAAGGCTGAGAAACATTGTTCTGTGTTTTCAAGCAGCTGGCTGAAAAAGTGTATGGGCTGGGAGTGAGTGGGGAGTTCTGGAATAGGGAACCCTAAGTAGGTCCATGGAAACAAGCAGCCAGCTTTGACAAACGCAGCCCAGTGTGAAACAAGTGAGTAAAGAAGAGACTGGAAAGCAAGCTAGCACAGAGCAGGAGGAGGACCGTGCATCAGGTGCAGAGAGAGCTCCAGCGCAAGAGGAAACACAGCCAGGTTCCAGTCCCAGAGCTCACTTCTATCATTTTCTGACCAGGTAGCAGACAAGAATCTCAGTTTTTCATCAGGAAAATGGGGATCATGACACCTGCTTTGCAGACCTCAAAGGTGCTTATAAGTGTCAATTATGCTACTGTAGGTTTTAATAAACAACTGAAAATTAGGCAGAAACTGATGGTAATGTAGCTTACCAGAGATGTACTGAAACAGTTTGTCAAGTCGCATATTGTCCACGTTCGGGAATGGTAGTTGTCAAACTTTCTTGTAAGCCCTGAGCGCATCTCCAGAGCTCCTGATTCAGTGTGCCTGGGGTGGAACCCAAGAATCTGTGTTTCTTTGGTCTAGAACTTTGAGAAGCACAGCTCTAGAATCCATAAGATAAGAAGAAACATTTACTGGACGCTGATGACAGTCTGTTTTTCTCTTCTGCCATTAAAAATGTTTCTTCTGAAAGGTCTTCATACTAGGACTGAGGCATGAAAGGTGACGCCTTTGGACCTCTGTGGCAGACCTGTGGCTTCTTAGGGCAAAGAAGTCACGTAGGGGAGAGGAGGAGAAGCGAGCATTTGTGGAGCACATACAGAGAATGCCCTGGAAGGCAGAGAGGCAGGCATGCACTCCCTTAGTCAGAGAAGGCCCTCCAAGAAGGAGACATTTCGGGTGGGGCCTGAATGAAGCCCAGAGCCATGTGAAGGTCGGGAGCTCCTTGCTGTGGCCTCAGAAGTTTGACTCGTTTGGAGCCTCCACCTTTTTAACCCTGAAGTGGGGACAATGATGCCCACTTCGTGGAGTAATAAAAATCAAAATGGACGGTAGCCACAAAGCACTGGGAACTGTGCCTCCCACATCCTGGGCCCCACCTACCCCTCTCTAGCTTCCCTCTCCCCTGAACTGGGGATTCGGGACTAGGTCATGACCTTGTGCGACCCCCTGAGAGGTGACTCCCTACTCCTGACGCTCCGAGCGCTCCCTGCACTGCGCACACCGACTTCACATCTCCAGAGGTCAGGGATGTGGTTATCCCTCGGCCCTTCAAGCAGGCACCAGAAAACATTCAGACCCTTTACATTCACGTCTCAACCCCTATAAAAGACAAGATCCAGAATGTGCCAAATTGGCCCTTATCTTTTTCTGATGACAGGTGAGAATCTGGGTGATCTCTGATGAAGTCCTTTGCGTATGTATACTTAATTAAAAACAGCTTTTTATTAATGGTTGTAAAATGTACTGCTGGTGAGGTAACTGGCTTGGTTTTAACTGCATTGATTCTTCACAGACGGCTTCTGTTTCTTCTGTTGTTTCCTTCTTCTCCCTGTGACCATCCTTACCCTCATCTCTTCCATCTCCTAAATATTCATGCCTAAGTTGGGAGAAGACCCTGAATGGCACTTTCCATTTCTATCGAGGCCCCTAATGACAGCAGCACATCCTTACCTGGCAGTGTTTTAGCAGCCTTAGAAAAATGCCCCATCCATTGGCACCCACTGGCCGTGCCTGCCCTAACACTAAACTCAGCCAAGGGCACCAGGAAGAGACCACCCAGGACCAAGGGCAATTCTGTTCTTCTCAGGGCTGTGGTTGCAGAACAGGAGAAGGTGAAGCTCTGGGAACCTATGTTAGGGAGAATTTCAGACCCTGAAGTTTGGAAGCAACAGGCTGAGCTGGACTTGACAGGTAAGGAAGACAGGAGTTTGAACTCTGGGGACAAGGAAGGTGTGGGGTGAATGGCAGAATTTCCAATCTCCCACCTGGCCTTGGTCCATTTAAATATCAGTAGGTGTTTGCTGCAGCCTCCTGTGGCCTCCAGGGTAAAGGGTGGAGAGAGAGTAGCCATTCTCTACTCCTCTCCATTCCTGGTCCATAATTAGTCTGACACTTGACAGTCACCAGGGACCCGCCCGAGGGTTCCTCCCAGAAGGGACGAGCAGGGAAATAAGCTTGCACCGTGGCTGCAGAGACACAGAACACCAGGTGGGCTTGGCTAGTGGAGACCAGGGAGAAAAGGAAGAGCGTGAGTGCGGTCAGAGGAGATGGGTGGGGCTGGGCTTAGCCAGAGAATTTGAGCTAGCTCTGAGAAACACAAAATGGTTTCTCCCAACCTACCCTTTCCCTTGAGTTATTTCAGTTTCACTGGTTTCATAAGGTATTTACCCCAGAGAAGGAACACCCTTCCCCCTGGAGCTGCAGAAGGTTGGCGCTAGAAACAAATCTTCAGAGGCAACATGGGATCATGCCTCTGAACCCCACCTCGCTGTTTGAGCTTAACTCCCTGCCTCTGCTACCTATTACCTGGTGGCCTTCTTTGGGCAAGTTCCAAAGAACTGTGAACACAGGACACCAGAGACTTGCCTTAATGCTGTCTTATGAGACTTGCTCAGACTTCAGCCTGGCTTCTCCCCACCATCAACCATGTCCCTAGAGCTAACCCAAGCCCTGTGTTGAGTTTTTACTTGAGAAAAAGCAAAGCTGCCAGGCCATTGAAGGCACATGTCCCATTCCATATTGCCTAACTATTCACAGTAATTTTTATCACCCAAATTCTGGAATTTTTCACTTCCCTGTAGCTGCTAGTCCTTTTTGTTGTTTCCGCTTCTCACGTTCTTACACCCCCTTCTCATTCCCTATTGCTCTCCTTTTAAAAACCTCAGTCTTAGTTAGAGTTGAGCTCGGTTTGCATGGGAGCCTCTACCCTGTCACAGCGGTCTGAATAAAACCTGTCTCACCACCTTGAACAAAGCTTTGGCGCTGCTGTTCTTCCATGTTATTTGACGTTGTTGAATGGGTTTGCTTATCTGAGAACTGGAGGTCATTATAGCACATGCATCGTACTGACAAATAAATTACGATAAATTCCATAATGCAATACATATAACAGTCTTTGGCCCATGTTCTAAGTACCGCTCGGTACCTGTTAGCTTGAATTATTGCTGTAGCTGTTATTGCAGCAGGGTAGGCATCTTGACTGGGGAGCTGATGGCATTGCTCCAGTGTTGTCTGGTCAGCTGTTCAGCCTGGCTCAGAAAAGCCCAAAGAACACTCCTCTGTGGGGTGGCGAGGTGTCTGAATGTGGGAGAGAGGCACATGAAGGGTCCCCCTCTCAGGCAGCATGCTCCATGCCGGGCCAGCTGGCCCCCTCTGCTGTCCCTCAGGAAAACAAGCCCTCCGGCAGCAGGCTGTGCTAACCCAGAGAAATGACAGCTGAGCTGCCATAGTTTGAAGTGATTACATCCTAGGTCCCTGCCCAGAGGTCGAATGTCCTTACCACTCTTCAGAAGATACTATAGTTCATGCACCCAGCAATTTAAATCATTTGCAGTTAAGGATGAAAGCTTTTTTTCCTTTAACTGCCCAACCCTTGAAGTCTGAGGGAACAGCAACTCTGCTTGCCCATAATGAATGACCCTGGGGCTAACAGACTTCGGTGTCTTCAAATCCTGCGGGACTGCGCCCCCGCAGATAATGCAATAAATACAGCTTTACAGACTCCCCAGGGCTAGCAGAGCGATAAAAGGGTGAAGGATTCCCTCTCATCATCCAAAAGTCCACAGGAAATGCTGGGTCCCTTCCTGGGAATGTACTTAATGTCACCGAACTGCACACTGAAAATGGTTGAATTGTTGAATTTTATGTTCATGTATTTCATCAACAATTTTTAAAATACAAAAATAAATAAACTATCCACTGGGCCCTTGACCATTGCCTTAGCATCAAGACTCAGACCTTCACCCAGCTGGACAGGCCCTGGGTGGTCAGCACCCCTTCCCCAGCCGCATCTCAAGGACCACAGGCTCCCCTTGTGCAGCCACCCTTTGGGGTTTTTGGGGGCCCCATGGGCCTGGTCCCCGCCCTCCGTACCTGGGCCCCACTGGGCTCTCTGTGAGATGGCCCCTCAGCAGCAGTGCCCGGTGCTCTTCCTTAGTGGCTGTCTTCCCCACAAGACTTTGGGCAACTTGAAGACAGGCTCACATTCGTCTTATTTAACGCTACCTCCTCAGACCCAGCACAGCATCTAGCCTGAAGTGGGGGCTCTGTGGACTATACATTGAATAAATAAATCAGAAAATTGAAAAGTAGGGCCATTTCCTTATCATTCCTTGATAAGAGCCAGCTTACCTGGGTGAAAACCAGGTGGCAGCAGAACAAAGCCAGAGGTTCTCCAATTTGCTGGCTTCAGGACCTATTTACATTCTTGAAAATGATCAATGATCCCAAGAAGCCTTCGCTCATGGGGCTATATCTGTTGATATTTGTCACATTAGACATAAAAGCTGAGAAGTTTTCTAAATGCCAGAATACACCATGACACATTCCCCTAGCCACACCATCACATACTAGCTTCTGGAAAATTCTGCTGTTCACTCCAGAGAGACAAGAGTGAAATAGGAAAATAACTTCTGAGCAGTATTACAAAAACAGTTTTGACTTCACAGTTATGCTGAAAGGGTTTCAGGAACACCAGGGGTCCCCAGACCGCAGCTCTTCTAGGCATTTAAAATGGCAAGAGCTAACCTGAGTTGTGCTCATGGGGATTAAGTGGGTGCTGAGTGCTTGCACTGGGTTTTCTAGAGGCACAGAGGCATGAGAGCGTGGGGCATGTGCTCCTAGCAATACAGAAACTGGTGCAGCCAAATCTGGGTTGTCTCTGTGTCAATGGTAAGAGGGTAGACAATCAGTATGTTCAACCAGGGTTCATGAGCACCTGCTATGGTCCAAGCACGGATCTAGGCCCTGCAATATAAAGGCACATTTGACACAGTTCCTCTCCTTCTGTCCCTGTGGGCACCTTCTGAAATGCACAGAAAGGTTCTAGAAACAGAACAAGGACCATCTGCAGACAGCCCCCTTTACCCCCGCACAGTGGTCCCATGTAAAGAGTTGATCTGCAACTCTTCACACTTCACGGAATCTGGAGAATAAAATATCCTTTGCAGGAAGTCATAGGTCTCCATGGACAAGAGGCATTTTGGGTCTGGCTGGCTGAAGATGTCAGATGCCCAAGCGAAGCTCCTGGTGCAACGGGAGATCCTTGCCAGCTGTGCGCATGGCATCCTGGCAGATGCGGACAGCTGTTCCCAAAGCAAGCCTGGAGGAAGCCTCTCCTTCTTTCTCACTAAAATAGGCATGAAGGCAAAGAGAGTTAAATGTTCAGAAAAGTGCCAAAAAAGTGAGATAACTTAATGCCAAGGATCAAATGGGAATTGATACAGATGAAGTTGCTCTAAGTAAAAATCTTTGCTAATTTGCCCTTGTGATGCCCCTTAGCATTCCTTCTTAAGACAGAGAACCCCAAACAAGGATTTCCTTGTCTTCCCTTGATTCAGATGCCACTTGGAGACTCTGTCACAGCTCAACACTAGGCTGCCTCCCTTCTCTGCCGTCTGTAGTCACTCTTCTCCCTGACCCTACCATCTGAGTACAAGTGAGCTCCACCTTCTGGGATGCAAGTGTTCTGAAAGGACTGGTGGAGTCTGTCCCCAGATCCAGCAATACTACTTCAACTATTTATCCCCCAATAAATCCCTCAGAGTTGTATATATGAGGATCTCTTCCAAAATGCTTCTAAAGATGTTCCTCTGGCCTGTATTTTTTACATAGAAACAATATTTCTAATCAAGAGAATAATTCGTACATGCATACAATAAAATAATATTCAACCATTAAAGATGGTGTGGTAGGTGGATATATACTGATGTGAAAATATGAGAAAAACTAATTAAGCATTGTATGTCTAGTATAAACCCAGTTTCTTCCGTGGTCCCCACCACCACCAAGGATTATACATCAAGATGCTAACAGAGGTTCTTTGTGGACAGTAAGATCATTCTCCCCACCTTTTTTTTTCTTCTCAGCTTTACAGGAGTGTAATTGACAAATGAAAATTGTATATATTTAAAGTGTACAAGTTGATGCTTTGACATGAAGATACACTGTGAAACTTTCACCACAATCAAAACAAATATAATCTATCATCTCATATCGTTAACTCTTCTGTATGGTGAGAACACTTAAAATCTACCCTCTTAGCAAATTTCAAGTACACAATACGGTGCTGTTATCTATAGTCACACTGCTGGGCGTTAGATCCCCAGGACTCATTCATCTTGCATAACTGAACGTCTGTACCCCTTGGCCAACATGTCCCCATTTGCCCCACCCCCAAGCCCCTGGCAACCACCGTTCTCCTTCTGAGTTCAACTATTTTGGATGCTACATACAAGCAAGATCATGCAGTTTTTGTCTTTCTGTGTCCGGCTTATTTCAACTAACATATCATCTAGGTTCATCTATGTTAACTCAAATGACAGGGTTTCCTTCCTTTATTTTGTGTGTGTGTGTGTGTATATATATGTTTACAGAGAGAGATATCTACATAGAGATATATACACAATGGAGATATAGACATGTATATGTATATATATATTTCACATTATTTTTATCCATTCAGCAGTTGACGGATACTTAGGTTGTTTCCCCATCTTGGCCATGAACAAGGACATGCAGATATCCTTCGAGGTACTGATTTCGTTTCCTTTGGATATATACCCAGAAGTGGGATTGCTGGATCCCCTTTATTTTCTATATCAGTTTCTTTTAAAATAAGAAAATAAAGCAATTCAAGTTACCGACATTTAAAAATTACACTGTGAGCGTCCACGACCCCCTGTGCTGCCACGCTGATAAAGGCATCTTCCTGACTTGTGTGGGAAACCAGCAAAACTCAAGGTCCTGGGGTAGGAGAAAGGCCGTGAGGGGCGCAGCTCTGTTCCTCGGGAAGATGTATCACATCAAGGTCTCAACCTGAAGCAGAATGATCAAGAAATCCAATCCCTTCTGAACTGCCTCCTCTGGGGACGGTGTGGAATTCCTCGCTTACGCAGATGACATAATAGGGCTGGTGGAGGCCTGACAGGGCTGACACATGAATTTGAAGCAACTGATAAAGGGGCTGTAAAAATGTACATTGTAATTTTGGGGGAGGGGGCCTGTTTTGCAGGCCAGAAACTGGAAGAGAAAGAAAGCAGAGATGCCATTGCAGCATCTCTCGGGGGTTGCACAGCCCCTGTTACCAGGGCCCCCACTGTCTGGACCTCCACGTGGTCGGGAACAAAGGCATACAGTCCCCTCTTGTTCCCACGTGCTGGGATTCGCTGTAAGTGCTAATGATTCAAGGACGGGCGCAACGTTCCCATTCCCAGAGAGGTGGCTGTCTACCAAATCACCTCATAAGACCGTTTTCTCACTTGCTTCTCGCAAAAGCCATGAGAGAAAAAGCACAGGTTTTATCTGTGCTTTTCAGGTGGAGAACTGGAGATGAGGGTGGAGGCAGGAATCAGGCGGTGGGGTGAGGCGGTGGAGGAGCAGAGGGACAGCGCCCTTCCTCGGGGTTGGGCTCTGCACTTCTACAGTTCTTTCCAGAGTTCTCCCATCTACACGGCAATCTGACTCGGCACCCCCTGCTGCCACACCACCCAGAGGCAAGAATGGAGGCTCGAAGTGTTTCATTAGGACCCCCTGCTCAGCCAACCCCTGAACCTCAGCCAGCCCTTCACGTAGGGTCACGTGACCCCGACAGCCCGGGACTCAACTCACTTTGTCCAGGCGCACACCGAGTCTGAGCCCCAACCTACCTTTTAAGGTAAAGGCGGCACGTAAAAGGCTTCTGCTGGGTTCCAGCCCACTCAACTCTCTCACATTTACAATAACAGATGAGTTCATTACGCAAGTTTTATCAATTTTCCTTGTTGGTTTGTTAAAGGCAGAACCAGGCAATTCTCTATGAGGCAATATTTTAAAAGCACATCAAGGGAATGTGACAGCTTAAAAATAGCAAAGCGGGACTTGCAGGCCTTGCTCACGAGGGGTCAGTGTTTCCAAGAAGACCCTGGCTAGAGGGCAGGGAGACACGAGCCCACCAGTACCTTCTCCGTGAGGACCTGTGGGAGAAATCAACTTAGGAAGTGGGGTGGGAAATGCAGGAGCTGGCACCAGGCAGAAGCAATCAGACCCATCCTGCCCCCTACACTGGGAGTTAAATGGAAGGGGAAGAGTGCACATGCATTGTCACACAGATACACATCTTATGTGTGAACAGAAACACTGAGGGAACATGCTTGGGAAGAAATACATCAGAGCAATATTTGTGATGACTTTCCTTTTTTTTCTGATTATGTTTTCTCATTATAATTTTTTCTGTGTTTTCTTTTTTTTAAAGATGGGGAACATTAGGCGGCAAAGGCGGCTTGCTTTCCTAAACAGAGTGAAGCCTTCCTCCTGCAGCCATGGCGGGTAGAGCAGAGCTTCAGAAGAGCCAGACCAGAGCGCTGGCTACAGGAAACACTCCAGTTTACCCTCTCCTCTTTTAAAGGACCTCAGGCAAAGAAGAGATTGCTTATTCCTGTGGCCCCTTTGAGAACCCAGGGCCAAGAGCCCTGGGCGGCAAAGGTTTGGGGGAGGAAAGAGCTGGTGGTACCAGGGCGCCTCTGGATTCTATTCCCAGTAAACCGCAGAAGGAACTTTCTGAGGAAAACGCAGAATAGATTTACTTTTTAGGCAATAGCAGTTCAGCTGCTAAAACGAGACAGACGTGGCAACTTACATTTTTCTGTTTTTTACCATTTCACTTTGTAAATGCCTACTATTTGGGTTTGACTTGCCTACGATTTGGGTACTTGTTAGGTGTTTTTAGGTTCATGATGATTTGGCCAGCACTCCGCGGAGGAACCTTTACTTCTCTATCTGTAATTACAACCAAGGCTTTATCCTCACCATCCCTGCGCTCCGGGACAGGACAGCTGAATCCTGAATTGTGGGCATTGGGTCGGTTTCTCCAGCGGGAGCACTGCATCTGTGCTAACTCACTGCATCCCCGCACCTGCTCTCCTGGTGCCCGGGGACCAGGCACTGGTAAGATGACCTGTTGCCTTGAGAACTTCACAGGTCCTCCTGAGGCTGGACCCACAAACTTGGCCTCCTGGATACAAAGCTCCAAGCTAATCCTCTAGTCAAAGGTATTTCTTGTAAAGGTGGCCCATGTCTGGATGCACAGTGCATCTCTTGGCTGGGCTGGAAGGTAAACTTAGGTATAGAGTCCCTAGAGGCCCTCTGCCATCACAAAAGAAAAACGTGACAGCCTGGTGGGCAGACAGGTCATGGCAACTGCCCCTCCCGTGGAGGCACCGGTGCTGCCTCCCTGGGTTAGCTGCGCTTAGCTCCCCCAGCCCATAACTGTACAAAGGAAAATCCTAGAGGAAGTCCCCAGGCCCTTCACAGTCTCTCCTGCACACGGGAAACTCTGTTTACTGCGGGGCAGTAAGTGAGATGCTCACTTATTCCCTAAGTGCTAATTCAGTAAGAAGATCCTGAATCATGACGCACGGCAGAGTCCAAGGGGAAGGTGGGCACCAGCGGACATCCAGGCATGGAGAATTTCCTAATGGATTGCCTGTCTACTATTGAGACAGACTTCAGTTCTTATGATGGCTTGAGAATCACCCCGCATTTCAAAAGAGACCCCTATGCATGAGCACAGCATTTCCCCTCATGGGAGCTAAATCTTCCTAGCTACCTCTGAGTGTCCTTTGGGAATGAAATATTTGGGTCAAAAGTTATCCAAATTTAGAAAGCTTCGGATGTACGCTGCCAAGTTCCCCTCCAGAAGAGTACCCGTTTACCAGCTTCCACCTCTACTGGAAGTAAGTTAAAGGGCTCTTTCCCTGGATCCTGGAGAACACAGGGATATCCTTCTTCTGAGTTTTTGTCAGTTTGAAGGGGATACCATAGCATGTCATTGCTATTTTAATTTACGCTTTTTTAGAAATTACTTCATGAAGTGAACATTTTTTGCATGATAAGTGTCAACGGTCTATTCACCTCTTTGCTCCGTTTTAGTTCCCTGTGTTTGTGTTTATTTTTCTTGACTTATAAAGAAATACAACATATTTTTTCTGCAATTTTCATCAGAAAAACAGTTTTGTCATTTCCTGTGTAATTTATTTATTTTTTACTTTGTGTGTACTCTTCAAACCTGTACATATGTATGTACACATATATGTATACGTATGTTCTCTAAACCTCTAATTATCAAAGTAAATAAAAAATAAAGTATTATCTTTTGTATCCCACTTTCTTTCCCACATTAAGATGAAGAACTGAGCCCCCTTATCACCCCCTTCACTTGCGAACTGGTTTTAGTAATAGAATCTGAAGATTTAGGTGCAGGTTTTATTATAACATCTTTTATTTGATGAGTGAGTTTTGACTTCTGCATGGAGTCCTATAAGTAAATGGGCATGTTAAACACTGAGCACAGTGGCAGGCACCTATTAAGCATCAAATAAATGTTGGCTCCAAAATGATTATTTCAACAAATTTAATTCCATGTTTAACTGTTTTAATGCTCACCACCACATCTTTTATACAGGATTTCCTGGTCTTGAGTTCTTAATTTTGTTCCATTTTTCACATGGCATGGATTTTCAAGTAATATTTTTCAAGAAATATGCTGTGGGAGAATATTTGGCAAGCCTTTGACTGGTAACTTTACTATTACCTCCCAGATAAAAGAATACCATAGTTTAACTCTGTGTAGGCACCTTGCTTTTCCCCAAACTGTTTTGTGATTCATTTATTTTTTGCAGTTAGGAATAATACAGGGGACATCCAAGACCCACCAGATTTGTATTTCTTTGTGTTTGATTTGCCCAATTTTTACTGTTATAGAATTTTTCTTTGTCTTTATAAGGAAAAGATTTGCTCTATGTTTTTTTCTAGGTGTTTTCATTTTTCTCCAATATATGCGGTAAAGTCTTTCGATCTGCAGCAGTTTTGTAGAAAAATTAAAATAAAATATATTAGGCATGTGTGTGGTTACCTCTGTTTCATGACTCACTCTACAGTACTTCTTATTTTATTCTTCAGAAACATATTGACTCTTAAATTTTGGCCTCTGTTCTCTGTCTTGAATACAGATTCTCCATAGGTTTTGTCACTTCCATTACATCATGAATCGCTCTGCCTTAATGGAGGTCACGTCAGCCCTTTCATCCTTCCACCTGGATTCTAATTCTGCCGTTGACATTTTCGCTTACTTGCCATTTGTCCTTAGCTCAACCATCTACCTTTAAATTTTATCCTGTTGCCTTTTCATCTCAGACACCTGTCTCGTGATTTCTCATTCCTGTTTGACTGAGAGGGTGCTACCTTGTATTCCATGAAGGACGCCAAGTATTTACCAGAAAATTTTTTTTGGATCCTGGAGAAGATCATTTGCAGAGGTCTGCTCCTTTGAGACTGTTACGACTTTGTTGAATTAACGTTTGTTAAGTGGAGCACAGGATGCTGGATGGTGAGCTGAGGTTCAACAAATCAGTCTTAAGTCTCAACAGACCACGAGAGAACTTGAAGTAGAGTAGTCCGTTTCTTCCAGGTCCTGGAGGAAGTACCGGCATGCCTTGGGGGGCCCCTGGGGGATGTCAAGGCGGAGAATAGACAGAGAAGGGACCTGGGGCACCTGCGTCTGTTGGGTCCATGGGTGGAGTGCTTTGGGATTCCCGGGCTAGGCCCACATGGGCCAGCTCAAAGGGCAGGGTTCTGGTGAGCTCCCTGGGGGTCTTATCTAGGGGCGCACAGGGGGAAAGCCCTGGGAGGTGGGGAGACTGCGGGTCAGCAGGGCTGTTGGGGAAGTTGTATCTGGACCTCACGGGCTTGTGACTGCAGGCTGCTCTCTTAGGGCATGAGCTTGAACGAAGGGCCAACGTCAATTTAAGGTCCCTGTAGGCTGCTTGGCCAAACAATGGATTTGAAGGCAGCACCATGGAGTAGCTTAGCTCAGCTCTTGGCAGTCTTGGGTAGAGTGAGATCTGGTCAGACATGCTTCACCTGGGGTCCCATCTCCCCTCCAGGGCGTCTTCATAGGCATCCTCCAGACCAATGTTCATGCTAGAAGGCATGCATATGGGGCCAATACTATGCACTGAGGGGGGCAGCCTCCTGCATCCTTCTCTACAATACACATCTTCTACCTGGCTGGGTGGCACACCGAACCCATGGAGTATATAAGCGTCATTGCTTCCAGCCCTTGTTGTTAACGGGAGCATCACACCGTTCTCTCCTCCTTTCTCCTCTAGCCGTGCCGGTGCCCTGCTTAAAAGGGTCACACCTCTGAAAATGCAATTTGACATTGTCAGCCAGCTCTCCATGCTAACTGATGATTTAAAGAGAATTGCGGTGTCTTTCCAGATATAAAGATATAGAATAAGAATGAAAACTGGGGCTATGGCTCCTCAAAAAAAGGAGCAAACACAATAGGGAAACCTCTGCTTGACTTCTTCCTTGGTGTGGAAGCAGAATCGCATGGTAGTGAAAAGCACAGGCTTTCGAGTCAAATGGTCCGAGTTGAAACCCTGGACAGATAACTTGTGCAAGATCACCCAGGTACCCAGTGACCGTGGGGGGTTACCTGACCTCCCACCACTTTGTTTCCTCATTGGTAAAATTGGAGGATGGTGGAGGGAAAATAATAGAACCTCTCAGAGTTTTGTTAAGAGAGTCCCTACAAATAAAAGCCTGTAGTAAGTATTCAGTAAATATTAGTTACTGTGAGTGGGCATGAGGGGTGTTATTGGGCTGATAAAAAGATTCCAAAGGTGGCTCATGGAGAGGGTTGCCCGATAAATCATTGAGCTACACATTTGAAATGGGTGATTTTTACAACACATGAAACACACCTCAGTGTAGCTGGTTTTGGAATAAATACTCGTTGTCATTACATGCCAACACTGCCAAAATCGACAAGGTTGATTTTACACACTATTTTATAAGATTTTATAACTTTCCCTGAGACTTCTGAGCCTCTTGAATGTCTGTCACTGACTTAGATAGTGAAAGGATATAGGACCTAAAAACAGTGTTACAGAATATTCCCAGTGCTTCCAAATTACCCTATTCCTCATCCTGCTGCCCCAGTTCCTAGAGAGTTGATGTTACTTTAACTACTCGGTGTTCCATCCAGGGGTCCAGGAGAGCTGGATGCATGGTGGACATGATGCCAGTTAGTGTTGGCATTGGGGTGTCTTCCCCTCTCCAGCCTTGGATTATTCCTCATCTGCAAAAAAGAGGGAAATGAGCTAAAGGATCTCTACTTTTCCTTCCAGTCCATGGGGCATGACATCCTTTTCTCATACTCTCCAAGGTCTCATATGGATCAAACGCTGTATATAAATGGGGATTTTACTGACATTCTGCCAGCGATTGCAGTTAGGCCTTGATCTGGTCCTATTCCTGTCTCTCCTCTGCCCCACACTGTCCCCCAAGGGGAGTGTATTCACAGGGGAAAGGTGGAGCGAGTTGAGGAATGCCTGCCTAGCTCATGTTTTAGCCTCATACCGGGGAGAAACTTGAGTGCTCTGGGCCGGGGCATGTGGACTGTCCTCCATACCTATGCTCTTTGGGCCAAAGTAGCCACGCACTAAGGCCATTCCACTTCCTCAAGAGAAACATTGAGAATAGAAACAAACTCGTGGTAAAAGATTTAAAACTGGACCCACCATTTTCCACATATGGAATCCTGGACAAGTTAGCTTCCTTAAACTTCAATTTCCTGGTCCTTAAATGAGGTTAATAACCTCTATCTTTCAGTGTTGCTGTAAAAATTGTAAAAACACACCATGTGGGGCTCTCTTGGCCCCTCCTGGCATGAGCCAGGAGCTCTTTCCTCTCACTTTATTTCTAAATAAAAGCCTGTACCTTGGTCTCCTAAAAAAAATAAAATAACACCATGTAAGAGCATCTAGCACGTCCTAACAAGTTAGCAGGCACTGAGCAGATGAGCCCACAAGGCTGACAAGTAACATGGTCTTTAACCAGGGTCAGCTGTGGTGAACTTACTAGAGCTGGATGGAGTCCTGAAGTGGGAAGTCTAATGAGACTCACTGAACAGGGACCCCTTTCTCCCCTGCCCTTCTGTTTTTTTCCGCTGGCTCTAATAGAGAGAAATGGGTTAATGAAAAACAAACATTTCCTAGTCAGCTCTCTTCAAACAGCTGACAGGTGTTGGAAGGTTCAGAAAAAATAAAATAAGAACAACTTCAACTCAACTGGAAAGGTCAGGAATAGCATAAACACAACAATCTCACGACAAGAGCCAGTCCTTGGGAAGCCATAGGTGACCGTGGCCTGAGGCTCTCTGACCAGGGCAAAACATGGGGAAGGTCTTGGGGGCAAATTGTCCTCAACCTGGGGCCCCATTCCATCGCACCCTCCCCCTGGAAGGCCAGCAGATGACTTCAAAGTAATTCACGGGCACAGGTCCACTGAAGTCCATACGAGGCTAATTGTCTTCCCAGAACACAGTGAAAAAGAGACTCTTAGCCATGTTCAAGTTGTTCAAGTTCTAAAGGATTGCAGCTGTGGTTCCTAAAACCTATCACGTCATAGTCTTAAGACCACCATAGGAGATTCAGGATGTCACCGTCAACCTCTGGGTGATAAACCATGCCCTGACTTTGGAGCGAGACAGGAAAGGGAGTAGAAAAATATCACCCCACAAAATATTAGGCAAGTACAAATGGGAAAAATAGTGACTTTAGGGTGGAGAAACCTGGAAGACATCAACGTGATTAGGTTTTCAAGGCTATGATCGCTGATGACAGCACTTAGTGAGTCTGGGCGGCTCTAACAGAATACCGCAGACTGGGGATTCATTTCTTGCACTTCTGGGGGCTGAAGTCCAAGATCAAGATTCTGGCGGGTCTGGTGTCTCCTGGGAGCTCTCTTCCCCGTTTGCAGATAACTGCCTTGCTGCTGTACCCTCAGATGACAGAGAGAAAGAAAGAGTAAACTCTCTGATCTCTTCTTATGAAGGGACCAATCCCATTGAACCCACCTTCATGACGTCATCTAAACCTAATCGCCTCCCCAAGATGCCACCTCCTGATACCCTCACAGGGAGGGGTAGGACTTCAACATATAAATTTTAGGAGAACAGTCAGTCCATAACACAGCATGGATGGACACCATATTCGTCCTGATGTAAGGCACAGAGAAGAGCCAGGATCTTTTCTGTGGTTTTCCTGCCAGCAATATAGGACCAGAGTCAGGTCAAGAGGAAACATGGGATGAACTCAGATCGAGGGTCCTCCTGGAGAATGAAGGGCTTGCGCTCTTTGGAACAGTCGGACACGACAGACGGGGAAAGACTAAGGAACTATTCCAGATTGAAGAAGATGATGAGACACAGCTAACAAATGTCATGTGTGTTCCTAAATAGAATCAGAAAAGGTTAAGAGACTGGGTTGGGACGGCTGTCAAAATCTGAGCAGAGTCTGTGAATCAACTATGACCATAGTGCCTGCCAGGGAGTGACTGTTGGCATCCATCGCTGCTTCTGTGTCTATCAGCTGGCATCTACTGTAAGATAAAGGGTTCCCTTCTCCTCCATCAACTTAGTTATTTCTATCAGGAAGTGGGTAGTGATCCATTTTCTTTTCAGCTTTATCAAGGTATATTTGACAAATAAATTTGTAAGGTATTTAAAGTGTATGTGAAGATTTGATATACACATACCTTGTGAAAGGATTTCTCCTGTCGAGTTAATTAACACATCTATGACCTCACATATTTACTCTGTTTTGGTTTTGATTTGCTTTTGGTGAGACACTTAAATTCTATTCTTTTCCAAAATTTTAATTATACAATACAGTGTTACCAACTATAGTCCTTATGTTGTACATTAAATCCTCAGACCTTATACATCTTATAACTGAAAGTTTGTACCTTTTTACCAACCTCTTCCTCTTTCCCCATCTCTGGGCCCTGAAAATCACTTTTTTACTCTGTTTCTATGAGTTCAACTTTTTTTTTAGATTCAACATATAAGTGATACCTGCATTATCTGTCTTTCTCATTTAACTTACCATAATGTCCTCCGGTTTTATCTGTGCTGTTTGGAGGATTTCCTTCTTTCTCATGGCTGAATAATACTCCATTGTGTATGTGTGTGCATATATGTGTGTATATAGATATAGATCACATTTTCTTGATCCATTTATTATTGGTGGATACTTACATTGTTTATATACCTTGACTATTATGAATGCTTCAGTAAAAATAGAAGTGTAAATATTTATTTAAGATAGTGGTTTTATTTCCTTTGGATATAAGGAATGAGGACCCAGAAATGAGATTGCTGAATCATATGGCAGTTTTATTCTTAATTTATTGAGGACTCTTCATACTGGTTTTCACAGTGGCTGTACCATTTTATATTCCCAGTGACAGTGTACAAAGGGTTCCCTTTTCTTCATATGCTCGCCAGCATTTATCTTGTCTGTCTGATGATAGCCATCCTGACTGGGGTGAGACGATACCTCATTGTGGTTTGACTTGCATTTCTCTGATGATTAGAGATACCGAGCACCTTTTCCTGTACCTATTGGCCATTTGCATGTCTTCTTTGGAAAAATGTCTATCCAGGTACTTTGCCCATTTTTTAATTGAATTATTTGGTGTTTTTTGCTATTGGGTTGTATGAATTCTGTGTATATTTGTATATTAACCCCTTTTCAGATGTGTGGTAGCAGCCAAAATGCTCAGACTGGACCTGCTTCGGTTCGGGGGCCTTCAAATAGACTTCTGTGACCTTTAGATATGTGCCCCTGATTCTTCAAACTATTTCCAACGTTCTGGCACAATGTTTCAGGGTTGTCTTGTATTTTCTTGCCTCACCATGGCATCCGGTGATTTGTCTAAGGTGCCCTGGTTCCTTTTAGTGAAGTATTCAGAGCCAATCTGGGCACTCGATGGTTGTGTTTCATTTGGGAGAGCAGGTAGTAGAGGTCAGGGGTATATGTACACACATACAAATACATGTATTTCTGCACTCACCCACACATAACTGGTAGCTGTCTTGTGATCGGCCATGCCTCAAATCTCTTAGTGCACTTTAAAGCTTTAATTACTTGAGATGCATAAGTACTACAGACTTAAAAAATGCATGTTGACAGTTGTATCATTGACATTTCTGTTACACTTTTTTGGGTTGGTGAACTTTATCGACCCACTTTCATATTAATTTTAGTCCTTCTGATTAAGATGGCAAATGCAGATTATCAGAAATTTAAAATTAAAAATTAACTTTTCAACATTTAATAGGTATACAAGACGTATAAATGATCAACTTTCAAATGATGTCTTTTAAAAGCATGTAGCATTTATGTAATATTGTATAATGTAAAATTTCTGAAGTTTTTACAGCATAAAATTGCCCAGAAATTTTTAGGACACCCTGAGGTTCAACATGAATCATGAGTCCATCCTCATGCACCCCTCCACTTTCAATTCCACGCAAGGGTCGTTGGCTCCGTTAATTAACACATTTGTGCAACGTAACCAGTGTCCCATCATTCAGGCCCCTTAATTCCAAGCTTCCCCAGACACCTCACACATCACTGCAGCCACCACCACTCACAAACCGGATTTCTAACACCCAACACAACCAACGCGCTGCCTTCACCTGCTTTTCTAATTCACGTTTGTCCACTTATTCTTACCACTTGTTAACAATAAATAGCAACAATACAAACTCAATGTGATTGCTGGTGTTAGTGAGTTCAGATACTGGACTAAATTCTTGGAGCACATAATCTTCTTTAATTCTCTTATTATCTCATTAATTATCTCATTACCCTTAAGATATATATATATACTTTCACTCCCATTTTAGAGATGGAAAACTGAGGCAGACAATTTAAGCCGATTATCCAAAGTCAGTAAAAAGCAAAGGGAACATTTATACCCCCAGCTCAGGCTCTTAATGAGCTACCTTACACTGCCCCATGACTCCTGTCTCTCCAGCTACATTTCAGACATTGTCAGGGTAAGGAAGAGTATTTTCTTCTTCCTTTGAATCTGCTATAGCTTATAGAGCAGTCTACAATAACTCAACACATTTGAATAAAATGGAATGTTCATGTGTTTCTACAGGCTAAAAGGGCAGCAATAGAGTCAGAAAGCAAAAAAAAAAAAAATAGCTAAATACGCTCAGTGCCCCCAGTGTTCAAGAACTTTTCTCCTCCGTGAACAAGTCATCAGTCTGCTCCTAGTTACTAACTAGGAGACTTTAGTAAAAACTGTGCTTCTGATTAAATGGCCTTGAAATTCGGAGGCAGAACTCGGATTAGGTGAGTCTTTCCAATACAATCACAGACTGGTCCACCTGTAGATGTTTCTTTAATATTTAGACTCAAAGAAGTGGAAAATGGTAGGTATGACAAAAAATTAAAAAATATGAAAGTGATTTATCTTTGCTTTATGTTATTGCTAGGAATATGTGTTCACCCAAGACCAATTAACCACTGAGAATTAGTTACCAGTTATTTCTGTGCCATATATGGATGAAGCAATACACAATAAATTTTTAAAAATCAAGCATTGCTCTATATGTTATATAAGAGAAATCTATTCAGTAAAATTTAGGTTTTTGACACGTCATTTGCATAGAAGGAAGACTTCTGTACACACATGCATGAAAGATTTGAGGAAGTAGCTACATTCTTGCTAAGTTCCAAATTGATCCCCTGCCATTTTGAGGTTTGCTCATGACTTAGGAGAAAAATGTCTCATGTTTCATAGGCGAGTTTTCCCAGTAATCAGATTACAGGCTAATGAGACAAATTTGGGGCACATCATGTCTAACTTACCTCATTCTCAGGTTCTCCTTTTCTCCTCCTCCCTACTGGGGTCTGTGATAGGGAATTTAGATAATTTCTTCACCGCAGTATGGTTTAGGTTGAGAAGTACAGTAACTAATCCAGCTATAGACCAATCCAGCCACTAATCCAGGAACCCACACATTCTAGGGCATAGGGCCCAAAGTGTTTCTTACTTGACTCTCAGCTCCCTAAGTGCAGGAATGATGCTTTATTTCTCTTAGAAGTGGAGGTAAGACTAGTGACAGTTTCTGTTTATCGAGCAACCACAGAGAGCTGAGTGTTTTGCTTATACCCATTCTCAATCTCTCTGCAATCCCTCGGCACAGATGGTCATCTGCACATTCCAGAGGAGGAGCTGAGGCTCGGTGAGGTTATGGCACAGCCAGGACCCAACTGTTGGTAGCACTGGGATGTGAACTGTCAAATCTGGCTGGTCTGAAGCCAAGGTTATTTCCACCTGACCACGCCCCACCTCCACCCTCACCCCCAGTCCATCAACCAGCAGAATGTCTACACGGAGTAAGCTTCAATTTGTGGCTGAATGCAGTTGAACAGAATTGGGTCATGAGTAGCCACAATACCCAGAGGTTCCTGGGCCTTATATTCTAACCAAAGTGGTTGGAAGTGGAGGTGAGAAGTAAGGTTTTCAAGTGGTGGGAAAAAACCCCCAGAGTAGGCTATTGTCCATCATGGGAGAGCTAGAATAAGTGTCTCCAACTTTTCGCTCTTTAGTTTCCAAAATGCTATAATGAAGTTAAATGTGACTTTCTTCTACCAGTATTGCTTCTAGCCTTACTATTCTTTGCTGTTACTTGTCAAAAATCCTTCCTTCTACACTGTTAGGAGAAAAGCTCTGACATTCCTAGTCCACTAACCTCTCCTTGCCCCAACTGTTAGCACAATCCTTCCCTTATTTTAGAAGCTGTTTTTGTATAATGAACTTGAAGCAATCCACTGCTTTTGGAAAAGTAGATGCTGAGCTCATAAAGGTGTGACATCAGGGATCATTCCCACTGAGGAATGCAACTCCAAGTATCTACAGTGTGGCCAGGAATTAAAGAAAAGAAGGTCTATATTTTCATATCTTCTTTTTCTCCTTGCTTTAAAACGAAGAATGAAAGATTGTTTTGTTTTTAATAGGGAAGCATTAGCAATGAAGATCACTAGGAATCAAAACCAAATTCTCTCTAAAATAAAAGGCCTGTAGACATGTGATAAAAGCTAGTCATTCCATTTTTGGATGAAAGAGGGATACTGTTTTCAAGATCTAACACTTTATTTCATGCAATTATGCATGGCAATAAACTATGGAGGAAATATCGAACATGTATTTATTTCTCAATGTACATACTCCTAATGTATTTATTTAGGCCAAAATCCAAATTTTGGCAAATTTGGCAAAGAGAAAAGAAAAAAAAAAGGCCAATTTTGAGTCTCTGGGGGAATGAAAACACATTTTCCACACTGGAGTTTGAAAATTAACACCTTCAAGAACCAGCAATCAATTCGCATGTCAAGAATTAGGGTGATACCTCTTCCAGCCCAGTTAATGAAACTGTTCTTTTTATTTAGTTTTTACTTTTATTATTTTTTTTGCAGAATGAAGCGTTAGCCCCACTTACAGAGGTAGAATTCCATGGAGGTCAGCGGAAGTTCACCTGTCAAAAATAGAAGGACTGACCTATAAAGAAATTTCTCCAATGTAATCTTTTCAGGCTCTGGGAGTATTTGGAAGAAATACAACCAGGCAGGGGCAGACGCTGAAGATGGGAGTGGGGTGATGTCAAATGCCTGTTTCCCGCTGGAGCCCAGTGGCTCCGGCCACACAGGGGCTGTACCCCCATCACAGACCCCAGCAAGCGTGGCTACGATACGTCCATGCCCTCAGCCTGGGTGTCCTCCAACAGGAGCTCAAACTCCTGCTCAAAATAGAAAAATAGAAAACTTGAAACTGTGTCTCCCCATAACTGAGTCCACAGAAGGACGCTGAGTGATTTGGGGGAGATTTTTCAATTCAGCAACCAAAATCCACTTCGAGGGAATGTAACTCTCCTTGAGTAAAAGACCTTGGTGAAAACCTCTTTTGGAAACAGCAGAAGCTTCTCGTTCTCCATCTTAAAGTAGGCCCCTCCAGCACATGGAACGAATGTGCCCCACATTAAGAATTAGAAGATATGATTATTTGCATCACAAAAAGATTCTTCCATTTCTGAGATGTTTCACTGTAGTCCTTTTTAAAAATGTAAGCTCTTCATTATAGAAAAAATAAGTAGAAGATACAAATTTAAAAATATAAACAAATAATTTCCCCCTAATGCACTGCCCAGAGTCAAGCACTGTGATTACTGCTTCCTCCCAGGTATCTTTTTTCTCTGCATATACAATTACACATGTACCTTGGACAAGAATGGAATCACATTAAACTTACTATTTTGTGACCTATTTTTTCTCTTAAAAATACATTATGAACATCTGTTAATGTGAAGAAACTATTTCTCCAGCATCATTTCTAATGGCTATATGGAACTTGATTAAGTGGGTTTATTGAATACTCTCTGTCGAGGTTCATTTAGATTTTGCTTTCAAGGGTTTACTCTTAAAAAGAATGCTGTGGCATAAATTTTTTCAGCTAAATATTTACTTGACTTCTCTATTTGTTTCTTTAGAATGAATTTCCAACTCTGGAATTCTGCTGGAGGGTGTAAGTATTTACAGCACTTGCTGTTTATTGCAAAACTGCCATCCAGAAATTTGATGTTAAAATGTGCAGTTTTTAATTGGAATACTTGGAACACAGTTTTATAAGCTTGCTGGTTACTCTTAGGTATCTTTTTCCTTTTTACCAGCATGTTCTTGCCTATTTGCAGGCAGCCTGCCAGGTGGTCCAAGTATATAGACAGTGATAAAAATTACAACATTGTGATAATTAATTGGAAAAGCCTTGAGGAACAATTTCCTATTCTTTCAGATCTTGATCTTGTTCCCACATGTCATTTTTTTTTAAATTTGGTATTTCCATGAAGGTGCTCATTTTGACACATCCAGATGACAAGCCTGTTCCCCTAGTCTCTGTGACAGACCGGTGAGGTGGTTACTCTTTCTGCGGTCACGAAGGGCAGTGAAATCATGCTTGTGTTACTTTGGAAGAACTGATCACTTCTGAGGCCTCCCTGGGGGGGCCGTGATGGCATGCGACAGGTGCGGGTAGGCATCTCCCTGCTTTGTCCCTGGATGCTTTCCCCAGGCTGGCGAGTCTGGGCCAACATTGTCCACACTTGGATGGGGTACAATTCCCATTTCCTTAGAACAGACCCCCTTTTAAGAAAAGTTGAACATATTGCTACTGCTTGAAACCAAAACCCCTCCAGATGGATTTAACCTCCCTGAAACGGTTTTGGGAGATAAAGTATGGCCCAGTGCAGGGGGGGAAGCACTGAAAAACTGAATGCAAAGCAGACCCTCAAAAGCTTGTATTCCAAAAATGTCAGGCAAGAATTAAAATAAATGTCAGATAATATCGAGATAAAACTCATTCCATCAGAACTCACTTTTTTCAGACCCCAAAGTGGAATCCTTTGTTCTCTATCTGTCAAAAGTTTGACAAACCAACAACATCAACAAAAGAGAGGAAAAAAATCAGTATTTGGTTAAGTCTGAAAACATCTTGACTTTTGCTCAGACTTTGTAAAGCACCCGGGTACCGTTCTCATGGTGTTTTCTGGGTTTTTCTGGATCTGTTTGGCATTATGGCCCAGGGTCAAAGGCAGAATCATTTTATCACATTTTCTCATTCTGGTTTCATATTTTTTTCCTAAAAAGAAGAAGAAGAAAAAGACAGTGCTTTTTGTCACCTTGGTGCTAACTTGAATAGGTACACATTCCAGGTTCATAATTATGCCTTTCTGTTGTCAGCATTTCACAGTGTCAGCAGCAAGGTAGGTTACAGAAAGAACACCTTTGTTTTACTTTGTGCTGCTCGATCGCACGTAGCAGAGAGAAGGACGTAGCAGTTCCGAGGCAGAGTGGCAGATCCCTGTGACAACCCAAATTGTGTCTGACATTGTCATGAGGCGGCTTTTATACATTCTGCAATATACAGTATACAAATACAACACAGAGTGTCTTATGCTTTGGGAAACAATATAAGCTAAAAAAGATAATGCATTTGGAAAACTTTATTACTTCTTGTTAGAAATTTGTTCCAGTGGATGAAAAAAACACAATGAAGAAAATTCACTCAGCTCATATGAACCGAACATCCTTAAACCTTTCGTGTACAAGACCTGATGTGAATCTTGTGTGGCATATTACTTGAAGGAAATCTGCTGTCATCTTTTCAATTTTGGGAGGGAGTCGTCAGCATTTGTATGGCATTTTCCTTCTCTTGAATGGGAACCACAGTCGCTGAGCTAGCACTGCCTCATTTTGAAATAAATTGAGCATCCCCCCCATTGGCAAAGGAATTATTAAAAAGTGTATTTATCAGAAGTTGCCCCAAAAGAGTCACAGGTAATAATAACCAGCATTCAGATTAGAGAGAGTTGAAAAACCATAGTAGATATTTGCTGAAGGTATTGAAGAGAAAACAATGACTGAAAGAAATTGATTAATAAAGATTCCATATTTTTAATGTCTGTAAGTAGAGACTGAAACTTTCAACAGGGGCCCTCTAGCAAACAGTGAGCATTCCAGCACATCCAGATATGACAGAAAAGAATAGGAGAGGGGATCAACCTGGACCAGTGGCCACCTGCTTATGGGCTATCACCCATTCCCCTGTGAGGAGAGCAGGACTTGATTTCGGAGCCCACAGTATCTGCTTCCGAGATCTGTACACAAATACATTTGTAGTAACACACTGTACAATTCTTTCCACCATTAATTCTTACCAGTTACTACCATCAAGTCCTTTGATTATCCATAAAACCTTGAGACACTGCATCCTCCATGTATTATGTACATAGATATTGGAATTGAATACACTACAGTCCCCTTACAGGGATCTCTCAACGAATCTCAGTTCTGTCCTAAGTGAATTTTTATGTCAGTATTTTCACAAGATTGCCAACTCTTTTAGGACAGAAGATAAGCACTATTCATATTCATATTCATATTTGTATTCATATTCCGAACGTATAAGCTTGTGACTGGCACATTCCAGGCATTCAGTAAATAGCTGTATTTAAGAGTTTAAGAAATACTTTGAGCTACAGTAGTTGACTTTCCCATTACAGTAATCCACAGGTAACTCAGGTAGGTAAGAAGGTTAAATAATATTTACTTGTCTCAGTATTTTCTTTCTCTCTTCCAGGGTACCTTGCAGCCTAGGATAGGCATATGCACGCGGAGCAAAAACATGGATAGAAATACTGAGTGCTGAGCGCTGTGTTCAGTTGAAAGGTGCCTCAGTTATATTTTAGGCTCACTTAGAGATTCCTCTTAGCTCGAGGGATTCTTGCTTTAGGGTCTTACTGGGTCTTCCTTATGGCTTGAAATGGTAAATATGGGGGTCTGGATTACATGGCCGGCTGAAATAACAAAAGCAGAATAAATGAACAGAGTGTAGTGCTTATGTGATCTCTTGGAGCTCACATTTCATTCATTTAGTCTTCCTTTAATTCAGCAAATATTCATTGTACTGGGCACCAGACTGACACGGAGGACATGTTGCTCTTAATCATGACCCGAGGTTAAGTGGAATGCAGAATTCATATCCAGCAATGGCAGAAACTTTTTTCCTAAGAAGAATGTGAATGGAGTTATAATTGGAGACATTATGTTTGAACAATTTTATTCCAGCAAGAATTGTCATGTTTAGTGATAAAATTTCTCATTGCAGAACAGGTCTCACCCAGGGTCAGGTAGATTAGGTTTGATCTAGGTGTTACCTCTGTAGAGGAAGAGGCACACAGTATGTGATACCACGGGTCCCAGCTGTGAATTTCCTGGTTGCCCTAATAAATCTCTACAGAGAATATGCTGCATGATAATTCGGCTAATCTGTTTCTCTTTTATGACTTGTCTATTGGTGCTAAAAATAACATTTTTCCGAGGAGAAGTGACCTTTAAAGGGTTACATAAGGAGTAAAAAAGAGTAAAGATCTCTCCATTTTTCTCTCTTTGCAGATATCGGTTCAAAGACAAGATATGTTAACGAAAAAGACTCCTAAGAGACATGGTTGGGGATAAACCTGCCAGTTCTGCAGGCAGTGAAGCTAATAAATATCTCGGGTGGAAGAAATTCAGGGACCTCTTGGTGTATGAGTTTTACAGGGAAAAAACAAAACAAAAAACTGTTTTTACAAACTTTAAGAAAATGATGCATCTTTTGTCTACCTCTGTAACCTAGTTAAGATGAAGAATGTTTTGAATCCTGGGTGGAAAGGGAGTGTGGTGTCTGACTTTGATGACACTTTTGTCTGTATAATTTTCTTCATTGTGTGTGACTTATTCTATAACAGCTTCTAACTGCAAAGAATGAGAGGTTTTCTTTATAGAGAAATGGGAAATGCTTTCAATCCCTATCTCAGACCAACCAGCTGAGTTACATTTATTCACCATTCCTGTCTCGGTTCCTGTTACTGTCGGCACTGCCATGGCTGACCACCCTCACCCGCCATGGTGGTACTTCTGTGCGCCCTGAATATGCACCTACTGCAGCACTTGTGATATTTCAGCCTCTTACTTTTAGACCAGTGTAGTTCAGGAGGACTGTTACTATCCCCTGGGGGGCATTTTGGGAATTTGTTGGTTGGGGAGGAGATATTTTTGTTTGTCACAATGATTTGGAGGGTACTGTGATGTTTAATGGCTGAGAAACAGGGAGGCTGGACATCCTTGCAACACAAGGGACAGGACCACAAAAAGATTTGTCCTTCGTTGCCTCTGATTTTTAACTGTTCAGCTGGACATTCATGAACCATTTTGTTGATGAAAGTCCAGCTTATACTCCTCCAGCCTAGAAGCTAACTTTATATTTTATACAAAGTTAATTTCCACACTTTCATATACACTGAATTTTACCTAGGAATGCAACTGCTAAGTCAATCAAGAGAAGACTGTGTTTTGTTTTGCTTAAAACCTAGTTAATTGTTCATTATTTCAGTGGTAATGCTTCTTGTGATAATTAAGTCAACAAAAAATATAACAAAATAATATGACCCTACAACTGTAGCTATCAAGTTCAAGGTGATTCTGCATATAGGGTAGACATTTGATGACTTTATTACAGTGGGCCATGCTTGAGCATTTACATACTGAAATACACATTCTTTTCTTATGCTACATGTTTATTTTTCATTTACATTACCAAAAGGTATTTTATTGACTTTTTGATATGTGAGAAAATGGGTTACATTATCTGGATGAATCAAATAAAATTTATGACAGTAAAAGGTGTGAGTATACAATAGTATAAAAATGTTAGTGCCTAGTCTGATGGGTTAAGAATTATTATATGAGGTGTAACTTCCTTGAAGATCCTCCTATCATTCAGGGATAACAATCATATTTATATCTTTATCACTCTTTCATAGTAGAATGCCTCCCTTTAGAAGACACCAATATATTTTAATGTTTATTTGATGCATGTAACCAACATTTCCAGTTTCTTGCTCATTGAAATCTTTCAAGTATTAACTCGAGGCTTCAGTCCTATGTAAAATTATTTCCTCTAAACCATTCCAAGTGGTTACCAGGGACTATCTAACAGCAAATAAGATCAGCTTTGTAAGGCATCAGTCATTTTTATAACAAAAATAGAGCTGCATATATCTGGGAGCTTGATGTATGAGAAAGGTCACTTTATAATTGGGTGAAGAATGAATTACTAATAAATGGCATTGAGAAAATTGGCTATCCATAGTGAGAAAAAGTAGATCCCTGACTCACACAATGCACAAAAACCCTCTCCAGATGAAATAAACATAAATCTGAAAAACAAAATGTTAAAACCTTTAGAAGAATACGTAGAAGGATCCTTTTATGAACTTGGAATAGAGAAGCACACACCATAAGGAAAGACTGATAAATTAAACTCTATAATAAGGTCTCTGAGCTATAAGACACCAAAAGGTTTTACATCTATTAATGCAAAAGACTGAAAGCAAATATTAGCAGAGGATATAAGTCATGAAGTATCCATACTTTTAAAACTCCTATAATTCAATAAAAAAGGACAAAAAAATGTAAGAGTATTGACAAAGGGTTTGAACAAATAAATCAATGAATGGGAAACTCAAATGATAAGTAGATCCATGAAAAGTTGTTTCACTTCACTAACCATCAGGAAAACAGCAGTGGCGGTGACATACTGCTTTACACCATTTAGCTTGGAAAAAACCAGCACATCTAAAAAAATACATGTTAGTGAACATTCAGACTCTTAAAATGTAGCTGATGAGAGTATAAATTGTTACCACTACTGTGGAGAAAACCTGCCATGCTTAATGAAGTTAAATAAGAACACAGCATATGATTCATCAAATCTCTCTAGATAATTACTGTTAGTGGAGTGTATTTCAAAATATTTTTAAACAACCCACAGCAGGAAGTACCTTTTTCAGGACAACCCAATGCATATACAGTTGTAAGTAAAATGAAACATGATTTCATAAAATATTCATTACCTTTAACTGCATGTGATGTTCTCAAATGTCTCATACTACTCTAATATCCTTCTTTAAAAAGTGTTGGTAGTGACTCACTAAATGTATTTCACAACCCTCTAGTGGGTTCCAACTAATACTCCCCAAGAGAAATGCTCAGACATGCACTTGAGATATGTACAAGGATGTTCATTGTTTGTAACAGCAATAGTCTAAAACTGAATTCATAGACATGCAGACTTTCTGAGGCCATAGGATGTAAGCATCATTGAGTTACTACAGCTACTTTTCTGCTGTTTTCTTCAACTGCAGTCACTGAGAGTGAGAATATAAATAACTTAGCCAAGGACACCCTTAGTCATCACCAGCACCCTAGTATCTTCACTTCTCAAGCAGTTTCCTTTGATAGGACATCTGTTTCCTTCCTTTGAAAACTCATAAGCCGTCAAACCATTGATGGTTGTTTGAAAGCCAAATATGTTATATTTTGGATCCAATAGAATACTTCTGTCAAGGAGCCTTTGAATTTCTTTGAACTCCTTGGAATAAAACTGACAACTTAATGGGATGGTGCTCTCCTTTTAAAGCTGATCTCCATGTTTTAGGTGTTAATATCCTGTCTATCTTCATGTGGGCTTCAGATCTTTTGTGTTTCTTTCTTATCATCCTTTAGGCATTCCTTCCCTACTCATAGCAATTAGAACATTTACCTGAAGCCAAGCTATGGTTGTCACTATAAATTTCTGTTGCAGTAGCCCAATTTAATTCTTTGCTAATAAAATGTCTCAGCTGCCAAGCTAATAGTGATAGAATTAAACCATGATACCAGGTCATGAGCAGTAGTAAATCCAAGGAGTCAGTTGAAGAGTTCACATGAAAAGACATGCAAAACAGGAGATCAGCTCAAAAGTAGGGTTGAAAATAGGTTTTTTTCTTTATCAACGTTTTTATTTTTCAAAATATACAATTTATTTACACCTTTGTTTCACAACTGTAGTTTGTGTATTTATTCCAAAATCTTTAAATAAGTCCACAGTAAACAGTACAAATCACAGGAACAGTCAAAATGCTTCTTTTTAGCCTTTACACTCATCGAGTTTTTTTTAAAGTTTCAAGTAGTAATGGTTTGTGGGTAAGAAGGGAACAAAAATAGGACAAAACTTTTTTAATAGTATTCACTATTAGAATACTCAAAGTGAAAATGATAAAATAAACTAGAATTCATGAGTTCCAAATAACTAGGAGCACATTTCTCAAACTTGTATCCCACAAACTACTATTCCATGGGTTGTCCCTAGATGTATTATGAAAAAAACATGTTCTGAGCTCAAATAAAGTTGTGATCTCCACTTAAATACAGATAAACAAATTGCTTAATTGCTGAGATTCTTAGCAACTCTACTTTTAAAATATTTATTGTGGTTTCCAAAAACAATCCCCAAATATTTCCCTCCCTTCTTTAATCCTGGAATGTGTTAGGTATTTTTTTCCACAGCATCCATCAGTCACTCCTCAAACTATTACTTTGCCTAACTTTCTTTGAAAAACACTACACTAGGAAAAAGATACATAAAAAAGAAAAGCAACATAGCATAAGGGAACATAAAAAATAGAGAACATGAAACAAAATAATAGAAGAAAATTATGGCATTTATAACACTAAATATAAATGGATTAAATATTCATATTGAAATCAAAGATGCTCCCATTAGAAGAAAAAACAAACAAATTTGGATTTCAAAAGGCATGCAGGAAAAGTGGAAAGTTAGAAGAACAGAATGAGCAAGATTCCTTTATACTATAAACTATAAGCATAAACTTTATATTTATCTGTAAACTTTATATATTAGTTTTATATTATATACTTTAAAAGAAAGAAATGGAAAGGAAGGAAATAAAAAGAGAACAGAAAACTAGTTTGGCAAAACTCATATAAGTAATAACAGAATAGAGCAAATAATCCTAAAAGTTATATGGAACCACAAAATACTCTATATAGCCAAAGCAATCTTGAGAGAGAAGAATAAAGCTGAGGGTATCCAACAATCTGATTTTAAGCTATACTATGAAGCTACAGTGATTAAAACAGCATGGTACTGGCACAAGAACAGATACATGGCTCCATGGAGAAGAATAGAGAGCCCAGAAATAAACTGATGCACATATAATAAATTAGTATATGACCAAAAAGCAAGAATATACAATGGGGAAAAGACAGTCTATTCAATAAATGGTGTTGGGAAAACTGGACAGCTACATGCAAGAGAATGACACTGGATTACTGTCTAACACCACACACGAGAGTAAACTCTAAATGAGTTAAACCTAAATATAAGACATGAAACTCGTAGGAGAAAACAAAGGCAAAAATTTCTTGAACATAAGCATATAAGCATGAGTAATTTTTTCTAATATGTCTTTCCAGGAAAGGAAAACCAAAAGAAATAAACAAACGGGACTATATCAAACTAGAAAGCTGTGTACAGCAAAGGAGATCAACAAAACAAAAAGGCAACCTATGGTATGGTATGGAAGAATATATTCGCAAATGATATACCCAGTGAGGGGCTAACATCCAAGATATATAAAGAGCTCATACAACTCAAAAGCAAAACACAAATAACCCAATTAAAAATGAGCAGAGGACCAGCATAGACATTTTTCCAAAAAATACATACAGATGGCCAACAAGCATGTGAAAAGATGCTCCACATCACTAATCATCACAGAAATGCAAATCAAAACTATAATGAGATACCACCTCACACCAGTCAGAATGTCCACTATCAAAAAGACAAGAATTAACAAGCGTTGGCAAGTGTATGGAGAAAAGGGAATCTTCTTACCCTATGGGTGAGAATGTAAATTGGTGCCACCATAGTGGAAAGCAATATGGAGGTTCCTCAAAAAACTGAAAATAGAAGTATCATACAACCTAGTAATTCCACTTCTAGGAATTTACCTAAATAAAACAGAATCTCTGATTTGAAAACATACATGTACACCTATATTTATTGCTGCATTATTTACATAGCCAAGATATGGAAGCAACCAGTGTCCATCAGTAGATGAATGGATAAAAAAAGACACATTACATCTATACAATGGAATATTATTCCACCATAAAAAAGAAAGATCTAGAGAGTATTATGTTAAGTGAAATAAGCCAGGTAGAAAAAGACAAATATCATATGATTTCACTTATATTTGGAATCTAAAAACAAAACAAAACGAACAAAACAACAGACTTGTAGACCCAAAAAAGAAACTGATAGTTACCATGGGGGAGAGGGAAGGGTGGGTGAAATAAGTGAAGGTGATAAAGAGGCACAAAAATCTCAATCATAGTAAAAATTAGTCATGGGGATGATGAAAGTATAGCATAGAGAATATAGTCAGTAATTCTGTGATATCTTTCTACATTGACAGATGGTAACTACACCAGGTGTGGGGAGCAATTAATAATGTAGATAGCAAAGAAAAAAAGTAACAGAATTTATAACAAAATTAAGTTTTTAAAATTGGAAGAAGAAATAGTCCACAATAAAAACAATCATAGTTATAAGCCTCTATAGTTCAATTGACCTTGAACTGAAATAAATAAAAATTATTAGATATACAACTATGTATGTATGATCAAAAGCACAACTGTGATCATTAGACTGAATCATTAAACTAGACTATTAGATTAAAAATACATAGTGACATAGAAAATTTTAGTAATGTAATTACTAAGACTATTTTCCCAAACATGTTTATGTCAAGCTTTACACCAAAGAGGATAAAATCCTTTCTAAACGGCCATCAAACACTTATAAAAATAGCTAATATACTAAGCTACAAAGAAAACCTCAATACATTCTAAAATATAGAAATGACACAGGCAAACGTCTATGAATGCAGTATGTTGTCAAACAGAAGGAGGAATATATGAAATATATGAATGACACAAATGTACTAAAAAGATGTTGAAAACTGGAGTTCATCACTAATAGTAAAAGAATTTAGGAAAGTTTCCATGTAATCAGCAACTGAAAGAGTACTGAGCCCACATGGTTTTTGGGTTACTGTTTTCAGCCTTGAAAGAGACAATTTCCATACCATTTGAAGTGCGCGAAAAGATAGGAAATTCATCAGTTCAGTGCATGAGGCCAGCCTCACCTTGGCACATAGCCTGACAAAGAACATAAAAGACAAATAGTGGACCCTTTATGAGTATCCATATCATTACAAAAATCCTAAATGAAATATAAGCAAATCAAAACAAGAGCTCTGTTAAAAGAATAATACATCGCAGTCAAGTGAAGTCACCATAGGGGTGCAATGGTGGCTCAACATTAGATAATACATTTATATTGCTCACTGTATCATCCTGTCAAAGGCAAAACACTTAAAATCTTGTGAAGTGTTGAAAATGGATTTGGTACACCTAACCTTAATTTATTTTTTAAAAAGTCTTGGTATGCTAAATATAAAAGGATACTTAGTTTGAAATAATACACATATCAGCCTTAATGGTAAGGTATAGCCCTATTTCCACTAATACTAGAGACAAGAGTGGACCATAGCTATCATCACTGCTGTTGTCATTTTATCACTGTTCTGAGAGTTCATTTCAACATACTAGGAGATGAAAAATCAGAAGGGGAATAGATATTTTAAGGGGGAAATCAAAATTAACTTTTGTGTGTATATTATGTCATTTGCCTGGACATTCCAAGAGAATCCAATGAGATCTTTGTGAGCTAATAGCAGTTCTGTGGAGCAGCTGCTTTCAAAATCAATGCACATCAGTTTCCATTCAAACCAGCAAAATAACAATTGAAAATATAATGCCTCTCTCGACCTTGGAGCCTCCATTATGGTTTCTGAATAACATTTCCCACCAGAAGGAACCAGGGGTCTTTGGAAAAATGGCTGATTCCAGGTCTGGTGAAGGAAATGGACAAGATGGGACATGTGGTGTTACCAGAAGGAAGGTAAAGAAGCTAACAAAATTTCCTAGGGTCATGTTGAAAGGATTCAAGAACCAACTTGAAGAGGCTCCCACTGACCGAGGATGGGACAATTTCAGAATCAAAGAACAGTAATATCAATAATGGACTGAGGTATGTCAAATATATTTAAACTCATCACCTCATTAAGAACCTAAAGAATTGCTCTTGGAATATTCTGTCAACACTCCCCATTATTTTGAAAATTAGCAAATAAAAGAAAATAATCAAGCATTTATCTTGTCCTTTCTATATCATATGTAGCGCTGGGTAATTAAATAATTTATGAGGAAATTGATATTTTTAGAGATATTTCAGCTAATCAATGAAGAAAGAATGATAAAATTTGAGTATCACCATTTTGCAAACACTAATGAATTAATGGATATAAGTGATGATTATTAAGCTTTGATAATTGCACCAAAAAAGAGACAGACAGATATTATGTGTCTCCTGATGAAAATTTACAACAGTACTTATGAAGTATTCATACAAAAAAAAAACCTTTAACCTGAATTTGGATTTAGGTCAGTTAATCTGTATAGATCTAACATCATCTACAGAAAATACAAAGCATGTGTTAAATGATGCTATGGGAAATTCCTCAGTGCCTTAATCCACAAAATCCAAATTATGCGGAAATTCTACAGGACAGATATCAATACAAATTTCTAAGAAGAATCTTTGAATCTGAGGGTAAAAATGGAATGTTTGGACTTTATTTGGACCAAAATACAAACAAACTTAACTTCAAAAATTGTATAAGACAATCGTAAAAATATGAACACTGTAGGGTATGATATATTAAGGAATTGTTCATCTTCTAGGATGACAGTAGTATTATAATTATGTTTTTAAAAGTCCTTATCTTTAGAGATAGGCGTTGAAATGTTTATGACTTATAAATGATTGATATCTGAAATTTGCTTCAAATTATCCAGGGATTAGGGAGAAATGAATAGGGGTATAGATGAAACAAGACTGGGCATGTACTGATATTTTTGAAGTCAGGTGATAGGGACATTGAGGTCACTATAGTCTTTGTTCTACTTTTCCATATATTTGAAATTTTCCATAATAAAAAGTTAAGGAAAAAAACAGAATTATCATCATCCTGCAGGCCCTCTTCCCCTGAGGGACAATGTTGTAATGTAATTTTTTAAATTGCTTTTGACCCATGGTCTACGACTTTATCAAAACATGTTTTATTTATTTTTTTAGGGAAGCATCTCTTTTAGGAATTTTGAACATACAAATTTTCACAGCATAGAGTCTAAAGAAAAACTCCCATTGACTATTCCTACCATTAATTGTTGACAATAGTGTTTATATTTATAACTATTTGAATTTCTAAGCAAATGAGCCAAAGAATGGTCTTTTGGAGACTATCTTGCTCATAAGTAGAGAATCATCTGTATTCCCCCCACCTCATACTTTGTGTGTATATATTGAGATGTATAAATGAATAATTATAAAAATTCAACAATAACTAAAGAACTCAATTTTAAAAATGAGCTGAAGACTTTAACAGACACCTCTCCAAAGAAGATATACAAATGGCAAATAAGCATATGAAAAGGTGTTCCACATCATATATCATCAGAAGATTGCAAATTCAAATAAACCCCAGTACACCCCTATTAGAATGACCAAAGTCAAGAGCACTAACACCAAATGCTGGTGAGGATGAAGAGAAATGGGAATGCTCACAGACTGCTGGTGGGAAAGTAAAAGTATAAAAAGCACTTCGGAAGACATTTTGCTGGTTTCTTACAATACGAAGTGTACTCTTATCGTATAATCCAGAACCATGCTCCTTGTTATTTACCCAAAGGAAATGAAAATTTATGTCTATCCAAAAACCTGTGCATGGATGCTTATAGCTAATTTTTTCATATTTGCCGCATCTTGTAAAGAACCAATTATGTCTTTCAGTGGGTAAATGATTAAAAGAACTATGGCACATTCAAACAATGGAATATCACTAAAAAGAGATGAGCTAACAAGCAATGAAAATACATGCAGGAAATTTAAATGCACATGACTAAGTGAAAGAAGCCAGTCTGGAAAGGCTACAAACTGTATGATTCCAATTGTATGACATTTTGGAAAAGGCAAAACAATAGAGACAATGATAATGTCAGCATTTGTAGTGGGGGAAGTGCATGGGAGAGACAAACAGGCAGAACACCCTGGGTTTTTAGGTCAGTAAAAATACTCCATATTGTATTGTAATGGCAGACATATGTTATTACACATTTCTTCAATCCCATAGAATATACAACACCAAGAATGAATCCTAAGGTGTTCATTTGAACTTTGAACTTTGGTTCAAAACTTTGAACTTTGGTTGATTATGCTCTGTCAACATAGGCTCATCCTTGGTTAAAATGTAATGCTCTGGGGAGTGACGTTGATAATAGGGGAGACTGTCCATGTGGGGAGGCAGGGGATACATGGGAAAGCTCTGCACATTTCTTCAATTTTTTTGTAAGCCTAAAACTATTTTAAAGGAGTGTTAAAGATAAATAATAATAGCTAAAAATGAGATTGGAGTGAATTCAAATATGAATTATCGATGAAAATTATTGAACCATAAAGATACTAAAAATTCCAGAAAACTTATTGGTAACTATTTGAGAGAGCTATTACACCAATTCCTTGTTTTGGTGATTCTTTACGAATGGAAAGGAAGAAAGCATTTATCCTGCCTTTACAATAGAAATATATTTCAGGATAACAGAATAGCAATGTTAATGAGTGAATAGCCTATAGAAGAATGTCAGCTAATAAATGTAAGAGGACTGATCCCATTAAAACAAATTAATTTTGTAAAGCTTAGTGAAAATATCAATTTGGGAAGTGATAGTGAATTGGTGTTAAGACAATTAGATGAACTGGATTTTTGGATCCTGCACAACACAACATAGTTCCCAAGGGAAAAAATGTAATTGTACAGTAAATGGACCAGGTGCTCATCGCTTCAATTCAATGTCAGTCTTAGAGTCTTGTCCCATCTTAGCACGACAAATAGTGGGATAATTAGATGATATGTCACTTCTGTGAGTCAGTGAAGCGCACATCACCTATGTCCATTATGACATTATATGTCAAAACATTTGACTTGAATACATCAAACTTTAGACCTAACTCCAGTTTACTGGATATGCATGGATTAGCGGAACAATCTAAATTATACAATGAGTAAACAACCAGTTCCCGATAGAGGAGCATTCTGGAGGATGATTGGCCTGATGTCTTAGACCAAGCCAGTGCCATGTGAAAGAAATTTAAGGAGCCTACTAAGCAAATGCAGTGTTTGGTCCTGGATAGGATATGATTTTGAAAACAAGCAAACAAACAACTGAAAAGACCTTTGAAGACAATTAGAGGGATTTGAATATTGCCTAGCCATTAGATATGATGAAAAATTATTGAAAATGAAAGATGAGTAATATAGGCAATAAATTACAAAGCAGTATTACAATATGGACTCATTTTGGTATGAAAGTTATAAAAAGATCTGAAAAGATACCTAGTACAATGTGAAAAGGTGCACATTCTGCTACAAGTGGGATATAATGTTCTTATATTCTTATTTTTGTTCTCTGTATTTATAATTTTCTAAAATATGTATATCTGCTTTTGTAATAATGAAAGATGATTTTAAAAATACAATACATGTAAAGTATCCCATTTATAAGAGTAACAAAAACAAACAAACAAAATACATAGACTAGCGTGAACGTGTTGAGTTCTTATAATTTTCTTAAGATTAATCTATAAATGTTAGGTATTTTTCAGTCAAAATTTAAATTAAGCAACTAAAAAAGTCTTTATCCTCACAGTACTGAAAGCAATAGCCATAAAAGAAAATTGACAATTAAATGAAACTACATAACTTCTGCAGTGTAGAAGTAATTGAAGGACAAATGTTGAGCAAGGGGCAAAATTTTACCACAGAAACAACTTAATAGTTTAATGTATACAAGGAATTCTTATAAACCAATAGGGGAAAATAATACTCCCTGCCAAAAAGTCAGAGACTAATAGACCTATAAAAGCACAGGCAAGACAGTACCAGGCTCCTGGTGCAGTGTGGACAGCTATTAGGCAAAGATGGGCTTAATTCATAGCCTGAGCTTCCAAAGAGGGCTGAGAACCCAAGTGTCTCCAAGAGAGAGCAGGATATCTAATGGCTACAAAGTGGTGGGAAGTGGTGTAAGCTGGATAGACTAGGGCACCAAAGTCTAATCTAAGAACAGCCAAATGGCAGTTATTTTGTAAAGTTGCACTGCTTTAATTGGGCCCATGGGCCACGAGTTTGTGAATTCTGTATCGATACTAAAAAGCAAGATGGTCCCAGAAGCTCTGGAAAACTTCAGGCAAAGCATCGCACATTCTTCGGATGGGTACCAAAGGAAAAACATTAATGACACCAATGGTCTCCCAGTACAGATGTTTTCACATGTGAAAATGATAAAAAGTAAGCACTAGATGTTTTACCCTTGAGAAGATTTCAACTGAATAAAATTGGACTTTGGGTGACTTCAGAGAACAGATGCAGTAGAACTGTGGAAACAACCATTAACTAGAAGGCAGGGAGGTATGAGAGCATGAGAGGGAAAGAGAGGGCCTGTTGTTTTGCTGTACAAGTTGACCGTGAAACTTCTCTGGAGCACAATAGAATGATGGCTCCAGGTAGAAGTAAAACTTACAGGGAAGCCTTTGCAGGGTAATAGTTATCATTCACGGGACGTGTTGGCCTGGCTCTAACTGGGTCCCCACGCAATCTTCTTATTTATAAAGACAGCATTGTGTTGCATAGTGTACCCCAAAGACTCATGTCACCCAGAACCTCAGAATGGGACATTTGGAAATTTGGTCTTGCAAATGTAAAATTAGTTAAGATGTGGCCATACTGAGTTAGGGTGAGCCCTAAACCCAATGGCTGGTGTCCTTGTAAGAAAACCATATAAGGATACCGACAGCCCACACAGAAAACACCATGTGACCATGGAGAAAGGAACTGGAGTGATGTAGCTTCAAGCAGTGGATGCCAAGGACTGCCAGGAACCAACCACCACAGTCTGGAAGAAGTGGAAGAGTCTTAAAAGGGACATGGCCCCACTTACACCCTGATTGCAGACTGCTAACCTCCAGAGCTGTGAGTGAATACATTTCTGTTGTTTCAAGCCTGCTGATTTGTTACAGCAGCTGCCGGAAACTAATACAAGCCTTGTGTTTGACAGCAGAGAAGAAGTCATACTGAAAATGTTGGGATAAATTTGAATAAGGAGTCAGGCCTTCCCAAGAATACCAGAAAGTTCTTTATGGCACTTCACAACTTGATACTAAGGCCCCTGTGGTATAGCAACATGCAACAATAGTCAGGGCAATGAGGAATGAAGGGGGAATTAGCCCTCAGTAATTGCGCTATAAAACCTCTAACATAATGCATTCCTGGTGCATATAAACAAGCAGCGGAATCAACTAGAAAGGGAAGACTCCCACTCCTGGGGCAATTTAGTACCTGGTAATGTTACTGTAGTGTTTATGCACCAATAGGCAACAGGGCTTGGTGGTTAAACAAGGTTAAAACAACATTTAATTTTCAAATGAATTAGGAGAGCCCAGGCCTTTGAAAGTGGGCTAGATAGAGAGTCCAAGAAAAGATGCAGTCTTCTTTGCCAAGGCCACAGGGTTGCTAGTGAGGGGCGTGTACTTAGAACAGATATGTTTTGGAAGGATGGAGCCAGCCAAATGTCCAGGGGATGAAAAAACACGAGCATTCTGATAAGGCAGAAGTAAGGAGCTCTGGGTCCGGGGCCACAGGTGTGGACTGGTCTTGAAGCCCAGTTGCAGACTTAGCCGAGGCAAACCCCATATTGTCTTCCATGGTCCCCATACCATGAGTCCTGAAGAGCAAATGGGAAATGGACACTGAGTGAGATTTGCTCCTACATTGTCTTGACACCCCAGGGCAGACCTGAGGTGCCCAGGCGAGGAGCCCCTGTGCTTGGGTGGGACCTGATCTTAGGGAGGCCCACGGGTGCAGTGATGCTTCCCCGCCAATGTTCCGTCCTGCCTGACTCCCTCCTCACTCAACCTGCCCAACTATTTTCTTCACCAGGAACCACTGCTGACCATCTGGGCTAGGCTGGTGGCTCCCAACCAGTGCTGAGAGGAAGAATTTAAACCAATGATGATCGACTCTGTGCTTCTTTAGGGCCCAGGTGCCACCTCAGCTGTGACTCTGGGACCCATAGGAATGATGTGTGTCTCATTATCACTTTTTTCTTTCTATGAATCGGAAGCATTTATTATGCTTTCTACAAGGCATGAGTGAGCAGAGGCTCATGTGGTCTTAACACTTTATTAGAAAGAGCCATTCAGTTGTGGGAAGTGACTGGCATTCTTCCTGGACAACTTAGTAAGAACTAGTTAAGGAAAATACCAGTGATTTCCAAGTCCCGAACTCCTGGGTGCCGCAGGGCCATTTCTTTAGTCAGTGTTCTCATGTGGTAACTTGAGTTGCAGAATGGTGATAAATAGCACAATTCAAGGTGTCCAAATCAAAAATGATGCCAAATGGAACATTTTTTCGAATTGTTCAAGGATATGTGCTTACAGATGATTTCATCCATTTAGACTCGACTGACTTTTTAGCAGGATGAAATTTATGTTCATTTCTTGCCTAATTCATTAAATAAGAGCAATTTTTGCTTTTTTCCTCCTTCAGTGATCCTCAAAGAGATAAAAAGAGAACTAAGCACAAACTGACCGCTTTTGGTTCTCTACCCCGAAGTGTCGTATCACTGACCTCTTTCTTTGCAGTCCTTAATTTACTAGATCAATAAACTCTTCAGAGCTCCTTTTTCTTGTTCAGACAAAAAAACAAATTCTCCACTCTCGCATCCTCATTTCACTTAGGAATTTGCTTTAATCACAATCAAATTAAAGCTCCTGAAGTTCCATTCAACAACCAATGTTAGAAAGATCCTCCGCAAAGTTTTCCAAAGCCTGTAATTTGCATAGTAATAAAATCAGCTCATCACTGGGATTTGCAGCAATGACTACTTTTTAGTTCAGCATCATGCCCAAAAAGTATTTTAATGGGCTCAAAATGGCCATAAGTGCTATTTGCAAAGGCCTGAAAATTGTGGATAATGATATTCTGTGCAGAAAACCATTCCCTTAAACTAATCTGTGCACTCTGTTCATTTTGCCTGCCCAGGTTGCATGACTATGCTCACATTTGTATAACTCACTGGGTCACAAGCCAATGACATTGGTGGAAAGCTTTGAGAATTACTGGAAGATATTTGACACATCTCCTCAATTAAGGCCAAGCAGAGAATGAAATCAGTTTTCTGAGTCATCTGGGACAAATTAGCCATATCATCATCTTTACCTTCCATTTAACTTTGGCTGGGAAGAGCAAAATTATGTCTATGCACAAGGCTGATTGCATCTTGAGCTTGGAGTCACCATTCAGATGAGTCGGTTGATCAATTTAACTTTATGGAACTGCATTTATCAGTTATTCTTCTATTAGTCAATAGGACTGAGATCATAGACTATGCAAGGCCCCTCTTCCATACCCCAATAAGGCCAAAAAAAACTGGGTGATTCAGACAATTCAGTGAAAATTATGTTTGTGTTTGTGCCTAGTACAGACAGCGAGTGTCCGGGCCATGCCGGTGCTGACCACCATCAGTCACAGACCAACAGTGTCTGGTGTGCCAGGGTTGACCTGTACAGGCTGATGTAGCCAATTAGTTTAAGTCAGGTCCATTTGGTGTTCATGCGAAAATACCATTTTATTAAAAAAGTAAACAAGGGAAGCCTGTTGGCTTGGTGAGGGGTGGGCAAGAGTAGAACAGTGAAAGTCTGCCAAAACCCATTGGGTTCAGAGTTGAACTGTAAACCCCAAATTCTCATTAATTCCCTGATTGCTTTAGAGTCTCTCTAAGGCAGAGATTAAAGCCTACAACTGTCTCCGGCCACGAGAAGCAACTAGTTCATTAACTGATTAGGGGGCACTCCGTTTTCTAATTTTTAGCTAATTTAAATGGATAAGGGGATCCCTTTGTAAGCACTGTGACCGAAGGTTACCCTTTACTTCTATTGTCTATTCTCTGGCTTGGGCTCCACTCTCTGCCCAGTGTGGGCCGTGGGGCAGGCCTACAGTGCCGCTGTGACTGGCATATGGACCTCCAGGAATCCTTCTCACTTTGTAGGCTGTGACCTAGGAGGACCCAGCAACCAGAAGGTGCAGCCCGTCCACCACGTAAGCATTCCGGGGGTTGGGATAGTAATGGAACAGCCCATGGAGTTGATAGGAAGAGTGAATCAAAGCAATCAGTACATCAGCCTGTTTCCTGTAGGCCGTATGCTCCACACCTTCTGCGCACTCACAAAACTTCTGTCTTCTGTGGCCTTGAAGTTGGGAAGTCCCTGTGGAAGTCATTAGGGCTGCTGAAAACACTGGTTTCTCTTTCCTTCGGCCATCTGCTGAGATCGCAGGCCCTCAGGTGTGGCTGAGGCTCTTGGTTTGAGCAGTTGAGGTACACGTAGATGTGATGTGGGCTACCTCCATGTACAAGTGTGAGGAGCCGGGACATGCGTGACCACAGTGCCTCTGTGGCCACTACCAATATTCCCCTGAGGGATGCGATATGGAGCAGCGTCCCCAGTTAACTTTTAATGGACACGTAGCTTGAGACAGAGTAACTTTCTTTTAGTCTAAGTCTCTAAGATTTGGGGCTGTTTGCGTGATTCAGCCCCGCCCTTAGGCAAACCAGTTTGTAATGGTCTTGATGCCCAAAAATGTACCTTTCAGCCCTAGCTTTGTGGGATTCACACATAATGTTTTTGTATCTGAATAAGAAGGTTCTAGAATAATCATTTCAATAAAAGGCCCAATCAACTTGTAGTCTCAGCTCAACTCATTCACGACAGATGACTATGGTTCACGGGTGCTAAAGACCCACATACACAGCCTGTTCAGGAGATTGTTTCTTTTAATAAAAAGTAATGTTCTTGTGTGTCTCCTATCTATCTTACCATGCAGTCTTGCAGCCTAGTTTGTGTCTGGTGATGTTTGTGCAAAGTCAGTCCCACTTTGCTCTCCATTCATGGGCACTTACTGCCTCTTGTAAATTATCACGTCAATAGGCCAGTCCAAGAAGGACCCACACACTGGTTCTAAGTCAGACCTGAGGTGAGGAGCAGAGGGAGAAGTTTCTTATTGTCCAGTCTGCAAGGTCAACATATTGAGTCCTGAGAAGTTGGAGGAAGATATTTATAGATTAGGGTGTCTTCTATTAAGTCGGCCATTAAAGAGCATGTCAACAACAGAGAGTCACTGGTTGCATTTTGGAGAGGACCTTCTTTTTATGGAACGCTGGCTCATGCTCCAAGAAATAGTTGGCTGTTTTCCTCTCAGCATTTATAGTTACAGTTTAAAATAGGAGCCCTAAAGATTTCAGGCCATTCTGAATGTACAGAGAACAAAATGTAATCCATAACAATATTATAATGATGTAACTTATTTCCATAAATCAACTACAAATGGAAAGAGAAACATGTAAAAAAAAATGAGATTAAGAATGGCTCCTTCCTTAATTTTAAAACCCTTGAATTATTGCTAAAATGTTTTAAGGAGAGAAAACAGGAGATTCATAAAGTATGGAAGCAGCACAGGTTGGAATGAACTGACCATTATTCCTTGTGTGAAGTGATTCCAGTGGCTTGACGTGGGCTGTCCAGTCGGTGTCTGTCATTTCAGATCTCCCTGTTCCCCAAGCTCCCTTGGGACTCTGAGACTGTGGGAGATTGCTTTACTAAAACTCATTCATTAAAGTCTGAGGGCAGGGGCAGTTCCGTAGATCTGACTAGTCCTCAAAGTTACTTGGAAACAGCCAGTGTTTGCTACACTAGATTCTGGTCCACAGACACACATCTTCTAACAGCTCCGCAATGTGTCTGTCAGAATGTGCATTTAGAGTAATGAATTTGTGTCATTAATATGTTGGGCATGTTCCATGGCTGTAAAGTATCCCACAAGGGGAAAGTCATTGCTGAGGACAGACATGTTTTATGGCTGCTGCTGATTTACAGGTCGGTAAAGCCAGTCTTCAGTTGCCCTTGAGGATAAGAAAGAGCAGGGAAGACAAAGTTTGAAATCACCCAGATCTGTCTTGATCTGCTCTGTGGGCATGAGAACACAGACAGTGGGCTTCTCAAGTACATATCTTTTCCTTCTCTGGTATCTTCAGGTCACCCACCCTGTTCTAAGATCTCAGTTCTCTTAGGATTGGCTAGGCATGGGGGTCTCAGAGAGACACAGAACAACAACAGAAAAAGGACAATAAGCACCAATATGGGAGATAGAAGAGATGAGGGGCTAGCTAGGGACCCACCAAAAATCCCACTCATGAACAGTGTAGAAGTAAATGATTCAGAAACGGCGTCATAAAATATAAAATTCAATGAAATGCTTTAATATTAAAATGTCAGGAAGAAGACATAAAGAATATGATGTGTCTTTGCTCTTGCTTGACAACTGAGATTTTAGGCAGGTAGAAACAGCGGGTTTTTATTTTGCTGGCAGAGCAAGCTAAGAGTGTTTGGAACCTGGAGTCCAGCAACCTAAGAGAAGTGGGCCACCATAAGAGTTAGAATCTGCAGGAAGTATTCACAAATTAGAACGGGGCACACGTCACTGACCCATTCTTCTCCCTCAAACTCCCTCCTTAATGAGTGCTCTGGGCTGAGGAGAACAGAATCAAACCGGTGGAGAATAGGTAATGGAAAGGACAGAACTATGGGAACCACGGGGCATAAATCTTCAATGAAAGGAGGAATCAGTATTTATTGATGACCTACTCTATGCTAGGCACGGTGAGGTTCCTTACATATTTACTAATTTTACAGTAACTATAAAATTGCTGTTAATATCCTTATTTTACAGATAAAGAAATGGAACATAGAGATCAAGTGACTTACGTGAGGTCACAAAACAAATCCCCTTTCTTCTCTGCCCACAGTTTCAGGTCCCATCCATTGACATGCTTCATCTTCTTGCCTTCTTCTGGCCCTCTGAAGAGCCAGGGCTTCTTCTTCTGGGTTCTATTAGTAAATACACCTAGATTTTCTTACCCCTCATAGTTAGCAATATAGAAATTCAATTAGGACTAGAGAGTATAAAATTAACACTAATAATCTCCTTTACTCCCACTTGTAATCCCACAGCCCAAGGATCACCAAATGTTATCATTTCTGATGAACTCTGAATAATTTCTTAGATCTCTGTTTCTTCTTTTAAATTGAGGTGCATACAATAAAATGCACGAATCTTAGTGTATAGTTCATGCATTTTGATAGGTAACCATCATCCAGATCAAGATAGCAAATGTTATTATTAATTTTCCCTCCTTCACGAACTGTCCTGCCCACCAGTCTGTTCTCTGTGTTTACGAGTCTATTTCTATTTTGCTTGTTGGTTCATTTGCTTTGTTTTTTAGATTCCGCCCATAATGAAGCCATATGATATTTGTCTTTCTCTGAGTTATTTCACTTAGCATGGTACCCTGAAGTTCCATTCACGTTGTCATAAATGGCAAGATTTCATTATTTTTTATGGCTGAGTAATGTTTCCTTGTATATATGTACCATCTCTTTTTTACATGTTCATTTGTTGATGGACACTTATGTTGCTTCCATATTTTGGCTTTTGTAAATAATGCTTTGATAAACACAGGAGTGCATGTATCTTTTTGAATTAGTGAGTTTTGTTTTCTTCAGGTAAATCAGAAGTGGAATTCTTGGTAGACTTCTGTTTCTTGATGATCTTTAGAAAGCGACAGTGGATTTCCTACTATAAAAAATGTAATTTTAGTGCCCTTGCAATAATTTCCTACATTTCTGAATTTCTACCTATTATTTTTAAGTGTGTAGTTCATCTATTGGTTATCACCAAAGCTTTACAATAACAAATCAATATTTCTTGATGCACAAATTTCAGGTAGCTTCTTCTGACTTACCAGTACACAATATAAAACCTTTATCCATGTCACATTTCCCTCCATCTTTCCTATCTTTACTTTCACTCTCCATCCACCCAATCATTATTTTCCTATTGTCATGGTCTAAAGCTTCCATATTTCATACTGTAACTGAAAAGTCATTAGTATTTTATCTATAAATAGGTTTTAAAAATTGAGTACCAATAATTCACATTTGACATATTCAGATTGTCTAAATATCATTTACTTCAGAACCAAGCAGTGGGTATGATTCATGGAGAGATAAACTCTAACCCAATGTCATTAAACATGTGTCACCCAAAGAACACAGTTTTCAAAAATAAGAACTTGAGAAGGGAGAAGAAGGTATTGATCTGAGCGTTGCATATTTATAAAGTTAGTATTATAATAATTTTTTCATCTTTTAATTGAAATCATCCAGCTTCTTCATCTTAATTTTTATGGGGAGTTGGTTTTCTTCCTCACTTTATTCTCAGAGTCCTTGAACTTTCAACCAGGTTTGGATGGCTTGCTGCTTAGATTTACTGCAAAGAGAATGTTCTGGAAGTTTTTATTAATTTTTTATTGTATTTTTGTGTTTAGTTTCCTATAGGATCTAACTAATGTCTCTCTCTTTCTTGGTTCCTTTACCATTGTGCTGATGTACAGCTTGCTGTAGCTGATAGGCTTTCGAGTCCTCCCTGTCTGAGAGAATCTGTATTCCCCGTTGTATTTGTTGATAGTTATTGGGGTAGAAACTTTTAGGTTAAAACGTACTTGTTCTTAAATTTGTGGAGGCATTTTTATTTTATTTTCTCCATTTTCATCTAACACCCAGAGTTACTCATGAAAGTTTGACGTTGGCTGATTTTATTTCTGTTAGGTGACCCGGAGAACACATATAAACACACACACACATTCCCAAGCTTCATGATAAAATGCTTAGGTATAAATGTATTTTTCCCAGTATTTGGTGTAAAATCTTAGTCTGAAAACTTGTGTTTCTTTTCTTGTAGTGATTTTTCTTAATATCATTTCTTGGGGAAGTGTTTCCCCTCCAGTCTAGGACTCTTCTCTGTCCTATTTCAATGACCTTCAGTGTCTTGCAGTTACCTCTCAACTCTCGCTCCATATTTGAGATGTCTTCAATTTTTTCTACTATTCATTTCCCTACGTATTTTATTTCAGCAATAGCATTTTTAATTTCAATAACTCTTTTTCTTTTCTGACTTCTTGTTCTTACTGGTCCATTATTGTTTCATACCTGAACTATCTTCTCAAGTCTCCTAAGGACACTATTTGAATAATTTTTAGGCTTTCCCTTCTCTCCTGAATCCTGTCTCTCCCTGTAGTCTGTTGTTTTACCATCTCGGTCCTTTGTGAGTGTTGAGCATGTGTACATGCACAGATGTGTTGCGTGCTATTGTTTTCCTGAAATGTCTGGTGTTTCTTGATTGCTCATATGTGAGTAGGCTGATTAACTTACGTTTCCCTGTGGTGACCCACCCATTCCTGGTGAACAGCAGGTAGACAGGATGGAACTTTATACCACTACCTCCAATTCCATCAGGTGCTAAAGTAAGGAAACCAACTTTCCTTTCTGGCACCTTCAAATTCTCCTTCAAAAATGCTGAACTCCTTCCAGTGGGATCTCTCCAGCTCCGATGCTGCACCAGTAAGAAAGGACAAGGGACATGGATAGAGGCCATCTGAGCAATTTTTCTTTGAGAATCTCCAACCAACATCCTCAATTTCTGTTCCTCCTTATATAGCTGCTAACTTCAGGGAACTTCATTGTAAAAAAATGCATTCATATCCCTGACAGTCATTCTCCTGTGTATCCTCTAAGTGGGGACACCCTCTGCTAACCTAACTTCCCAAAACTTTTGAAAGTCTTTAGTTCACTTCTGTGCTCCATTCTCCCAAACCCGTCTCCATTTTTAGTGCTTTCACAAATTCATTCCTTGCTCCACTGAATTATTAGGACAGTGAGAAGAAAAATGTATTCTGAGTTCAACTTCTTAAAACCTAAATCCTCTAATTAATGCTTCATATGGTACTACAATTATTAATACCACTTGTACTTTGGTGCCCTGAAATAGATGCCCAATTTAATGACTAATTAAAATAAAGCTTACAAACCTCTTTTCATTCCCATTAGCAGGAAATCACTGCATTCACAGTAAATTAAAAATACAGTCATAGATATAAGTGCTCACTCACAAGCCTTTTGTTACTCTCAGTTCAAAACAGGTGAAAATTACAGCCATTTTTCATTGAATCTTTTAGTAGAAGTTGGATTGTTTATTCCACCTAAGGCTTTCTTGGTTAGCTACCCAGTTGAATGGAGATTGATGTCACCATATGATTTGTCAAGATGGCCATGAAAACTAGCATTTAAGTGGACAAGCTTTTGACAATTCAGTGTGGCCAAGATGGTATGGATCTCAGAAAATAATTTGACTCATGCCTGTCTCCTGGTATCACATGGGTTCTAGTTTCATGAAATGCCTGGGACAGTGGGACTAGGTTTCACCTCCTTTCTCAGGATCCTGATTAAGTAAACTAGATTCTGGCTCTGATCGTATTTTCAAACTTCTTTAAAAAGTCACCCACTTCTGGACAAAATAGACTATTTCCAGACAATAGGGTATTTGAAACAGAATTGAGAAGAAGATAGAGTTGTTTACAAATATTCCAGTTAGTGAAAACTGTATTATTTAGGGATTTCTTTTCCTTAAAGTTTCAGATACAAAAATTTGGCCAAGGGAAAATTTTCTAAATCAGTATTTCTTACTATTTGGGGCATTAAAATATTCCCTGTCAACATGTCCCCGAGGATTTTGCAGCATGATCTTAAAAGTGTTTAGTGGTCTTCAGTTGAGGAAGCATTAAGTTAAATATTATTTAAAAAGTGATATTTTCTGAAAGATTAAAAACAAAGCATATAGAGAAATATTAATAAAAGAATACTAGTATAACAAAAATGGATGCATATTAATGTTATCACATTATTTCAGATATTATTTATTAATTTTATATGATTTCTTTAGTAAAAGATAGTCTTTAAGAAATAGATTTATTTCTTATAAAATTAGAGCCCCCATGCTCCCTTCTTCAATCTAATTACCTTATCTTACTTGCAAGATGAAGCTATATTCATGAATTTGGCATGTAACTTGACCATATTTTTAAATCTAATTTATTTAGTTATAGATTAAAAATATGTGGTCATTTTTAGATTTCATTTAAATTAACATCAACAGAGTTGTATCGTATGTGATTTTCTTCTATTTTGTTTGTCATTCAATTCCTTTTTTAGATTTCTCTGTATCAATGCATAAAATTCAGTTAATTTATCTCAGTGTTATATAGGATGCCATCTATAATTACAATACAATTTATTCGCCATTCACCTACTGGTGGATATGAAGGTTGTTTCCAATTTTCCTTCATAGACAAGGCTGCAATGAACACCCTTAAACACATATGTGAGTTTCTGCTGTGTAAATATAGAGAAGCAGAATTGTTGGGGGGGTTATGTTTATTTTCCTCGGTTCTTGTCCCTGCTGCAACAAAGAATTGAAGGGCAGAGATACAGTAGTGAAGCTACGCACTTAAAGAAAGTACAGGAGACCTCAGAGAGGAGGTACGCCCTGAAAGGTTGAGAAAAAGTTTTATTTAAGGCAAAAATGTGCACACTCACAGAAAGTAAAGTGTGGTCTACCTCAGAGAAGAGGTGGCCTTAAAGATCGAGGGTCCCCTCTTTTAAGGATTTTTCAGGAAAGTGACAAAGGGCTAGGGATGTGACTTGTCAAGTGATCTCAAGATATTTATATTTGATGAGAGACATCATGTCTCTTCTCTTCTATTATCAGTCCTCCAGGAAATTCTGCAAAATTAACACAAGAAATTTACTGACCAGTTCCTCCCCAGGATAGCAGCTTCCCTCTGGGAACATATTAATCAAGACCATCTGCCCTGCCCTCAAGATGGGCTGAGTTATTGTCTGTGAAAGAATATGTTAAGAATCTTACTTCCTAACTTTCTGGGTTTTAAAATGGAATCTTAACTTTAAGATGGAATCTTTCCTGTTTTTACTATGCTATTTATATCTGGGCTTGTTTGGAAAACTAATTATGTTGCTTGCCTCCTGCCCAGGTTGCAAATTACTTGATTAGGGGCTGGAGGAGGAAAAAAACAGTATATAGGTTAAGTTAAAGAATAAGCTGGGCCTTTTAGCAGGCTAAAGTAAATCTTACACTGGCATGACCTCATTGACACAATGAAGACATGGGCTAGGCTCAGGTGCTTAATTCTTTATCTGAGGAATATCTGGATATTCCAAGTTACCCTTGACTTTTGGAGTGTCAACTGATTAACTCACTAACTCTGTGAGTCTTTTCTGGCTCTCTAGTTTTCTCTGGTTAACTCTTTGAGTCCCTTTTAGTGGGCTTTACTGGATTCTCTCCCAACCTGCTCATATCTATTCTTCTGCCCAACATTCCCGCCTCAAGCAATTGGGACCAAAATCATTTGGGTGAGGGACGATAACCGCTCTGGCTACTTCCTGCTTGTGGGGGACGGTGTGGTCATTTGGGTCCCTCTGCTTGCCGACTGTTGGGGTGGTGGAGAGTAGGACAGGAAGGGTGCCCATCTAGGAGTCTCAGGAAGTTGACTGATTCATCAGTTGGTAAGGGCTTGAATCGCCATGACACTAGGACTTCAATCTCAAGGGACTGTAGTCTAGGAGAAATAAATTTAGTTAAGAGGTTTAGTAAGCATGGTTCACATAGTGGGGCTAGTAAAAGCATTAGTGGGAGTCCAGCAAATGGTACTAGCCAGGATGCCCAATTCTAAAAGTGGGACTGAACCCTGAGAGCCTCTGATGAATCTGAGAGACTTGATCAGCAGTTTCTTCACTGCTTCAGAGACGAGAGGTTGAAATCCTTGTCTGAGCAACATCTGGAGTTGGATTTTCTCTTCTGGAAGGAATAAACTTGACAAGGAGATTAAGAATGCATGGCCAAATAGGAGGACTAGGAATAGTAAGGCTACAATTGAAATGATGCAAGGAAATTGGAAACATTTGGAGACAGATATTTGAGGAAACTAGAATTCAGGATCTAGTCTATTTCACAATGACTAATATTAGAATCTAGTGTAATAAGGCTGCATTATTGAAACAATACTTTTCTCTCTAAAGTTACCCTCATTTTTATTAGAGGTAACTATATTAAGAAAATAAGTTCAGCTTTAGAACACTTGGCTTGATTATTCACATAAGTGCAGCAAGAATAGCAGTTGATCACATAGGATCGTTTAAATGTGCTTTGCTGGAGCTTTTCATAAGGAATTTCAGATAGCGCTTTTAAAGGCCTCGAGGCCAGAAAGCCAAGCCAGACTTGCCATCAGATTTTGACTGCAGTACCTGTAGATTTGGGTGAATTCCTCTCTTCTCAATGTCCCCATGACATTCTGAGGTTCCTGCACCTGCCAGGAAGTGACCTTCCTTACTCACCTGGTAAGGCTGCTGGGAATCCTGTAAACAAGGTAGCAGGCCAATTCTTCCAAAGACCTTTATTGGCTCCATTAAGTCAACCTCAGTCCCTTAAAGCTGTCTGGTCATATCTGAGTCTATGCATGTGTCTCTCAAATAAGACATTCCAGCCAAAGCTTCAGTAATATAACCGGTGTTTTCAATTGGTCCTGTCACAAGAAGAGCAGATTCTTACTGAACTTATTCAAATAAAAATACTTTCATAAAATATCAAAATAGTCGCTAAGAGTTTATAAATTCTGGAGGAGGGATCAGGTAGAGAGAGAAAGATAAATGTTTCAATTCTGCTTATAAAAGTATAATTTACTAAACCATTGTAAGATAGCTTAAGAGAAAAAGTTTAAAACAGACACTTCTTTTTTTAAGAGATCAGCAATATTTGCAACAAAGTATCATAAAAATTAAAATCATGCTCTTTAGTTTACTCAATCTTATGTAATTAATTTCGGCTTTGCTTGAATCTAGGGTTTTTACTAGTTCTGGAATAAAACAGTGACTATAAATACAAAAGACTTTAAAATGGCAAAAAGATTTGATTATTCCTGTAACGTGTAACAGTTTAATGATATAAAGTTTAGCATCATTCATTTGACAGTGCTTCCCAAGTAATTGTATATCAAATGTATAAGCTGAATTAGCTAAAAGGTTCTCTTGTATGAGGATACAATCTTCTGATAGGTTCCAGAAGCCTTCTGGAAAATTTGAGTTAGCTAAAGTTTAAAAGTACCTTTTAAATCTAATTTTGGGGAGAAAGTTTTTAAGGCACTTGCTTAAGTAAGATTATAAGTTATTAAGAAACAATATTTGGTTATTCATTTCACTAAAATGATAATAAAAGATATTAAAGGCAGATACAGAAGGTTACATAGTTGTTAGCAAAACTTAGTTTATTAAGTTTTATTATTTATAAATATTAAGATTTTGTTTTCTCAAGTACACAAACACCTTACTGAGACATTAAGCACAAGAGTAAGTTATTGTGCACTAGCATTCTTTAGGCCTATCTTTATGCACAGGAGGAAGAGGTTTGTTTCCCACAGAGCACCTTTGTCATTGCAATTTTAGTTAGGATTTGCTGAGGGAACAGCAATCTCTCTAATGGGAAATTTAGTATCCGACAAGTGAAGGCTGCTAGTAAACTTACAAGCTTCTTTAGTAACTCTCTCTCTTCTCAGCTAAGGTCAGTTTTAAGCTGACGTTGGGGCAGAGGTAAAATAGAGAGAGGAGCAAAGAGAGGATTATATCAAGTTTGCAAGCTTGGCAGAGTTCTTTTTGGCTTCTGAGATAGAAGAAAGCCTGAACGTAAGGGACCTCTACCCAGTTACCCACCCACTTACAGTTTGAGAATCTCGGGGTCTACTTGGGATCAGTGGGAGAGAATGCAGTCCAATGGTGTGGCCCATTTAGGAAGAAATGAACTCTTCCCATTCAAGATGTCTCTGAGAGCAGGAGAGAAGACTATAGAGTCCTAAGGAATAGGTTAGAGAGCCCAGCATCCCAGGGTCTGTCCCAGAGGTCTTGGCACAGCCAGCTGTCCAGGACCTAACGCATCCCGCCTCAGACATCACTGAGTGGCATATGGAGGACTAGAGTCTCCTGGCTTCCTAGTGAAGGGTTAAATGGGGCTCACCACAGGTGGTCCTGTGAGATGTGGCAGGGTGGACAAAGGCTGATAGTGAGATCTCATGGGAGCCTGAAGGAAGCTCAACCCAGCCAGGCAAAGAGCTCGAGAGCTGAAGGTGAGGTGAAAGGCATGCCAAACTTAAGAATCCCAGGATGCTAGCTTTCATTATGAGCATCTCAGAAGTTTAGAAACTTCTCTTCCAGTTCTGTCTCTCTGGCCAGAAGTGTGTGGCATGGTGAGACAGCAAAGGAGAAAAAGTTGAGTCATGGGCGATGGAGCCTTGGCCTGGGATGGAAAGGGAGATAAGGATCAAAGGATGAAAAGCTCTTGAGTGTTCTTGTAATAAGCAGGTGAGGGGGAAAGGCTTATAAGAGGAGAACAGTGAAGATGGTGCAAGTGCAGAGGAAATGGGAGAATAGGATCCTAGGGGAGAGATCTTCAAGGAAACTTTGTTCTCTGTCCTTGCTGGGTCTCAATTGGTCAAGGTTTTGGCAGCAACTACAGGTGCAAGGGTAAAGGTGGAAGAAGGGAAGATTGGCAGCTCTCAACTGAGCTCTTAGAGTCAGCAAAAGGCATAAAGGAAGTGTTCTGGCCAGGCAAACCTCCTGGAGATCTGAGAACCTTGTCCAGGGACAATAGAAAATTAAGGTCCCTGGGGAGACTACCAAACTAGTTAGGAAAGATCATCTCTGGTTGCCTGGGCTGAGGCAGGCAGCTGTGAGGAAAAAAAAACCCTGCTGTGCTGAGAAAGAGGTTTTGGGCCTCAGGTGTATTGCTCCTGCAGGCTGCCTGCTAGGCTGGAGAGGTGGGTTCTTAATGGGAGGTCAGAGTTAAACGGAAACTGCGGATCCCATCAGAGTAAACATCTCTGTTTCCCTCTAAATGGAAAATAGAGCAAATAGAGCAGACATAATGATAGAAAGAACTCAGTGCAGAAGGGACAAAAGGTCATAGAATCAAGGTGAGTGAGCAGGCTTTTAGCTCCTTCAGGGAGCTGTTGGAGAGGAAGAGAGTAAAGGGAGAAATCTCCTGGCTTCTCTGGGTGACATTCCCTAGGACCCAATTATAACCTGCCTCCTAGGGAGGGGTTCCCCGCAAGGCAAGCACAAGTGGGTGCTGCCTCCAGCTGGGTCTGGTGGACATCTCATGGCTGAGGGATCATGAAATGGGGATCTCTGGGTTTTCCCCAACGGGCTGACCGGCAGATAACACAAAAAGCTTGGAGGAGGGAAGAAAAGAAATGCAGCAAGTAGGAGAAATCTGAGAACACAGAAAAGGAAGTCTCTGTGTGGACATATTTGGCTGTATTTGGTCCATGAGAGACAGAGAAGGGAGGGATTCCCAGAGAAGAGGTAGATCTGAGTGCCTCCAGCCAGGGAAGAAGGGACATGTGGCTTACGAGGGTGGAAATCCATCCGAGTCATGGCACCAAATATGTTTGTGGGGTATTGTGTATTTTCCTTGGTTCTTGAGCCTGTCACCACAAAGAATTGAAGGGCAGACACACAGTGGTCTGCTTCACTACTGTGTCTCTGCCCTTCAATTCTTTTCACAGCAGGGAACCAAGGAAAATAAACAATGCCCCCACATCAGAATTACTGAATCAACAGCTATACATATCTTAAATTTAATTAAAGATTATCAATACTCTTTAAAGTTGTTGTATCAACTTACACTTAGGCCAGCAGTAAACTCAAGGTTTTAGTGATTTTGCTTTCAGATCTTACCAAAGGCTTGATATTGTCAGTCTTAAAAAATATGTTCACCAATCTGATAGGTATGAAATCATTGTTACTTTAATACTTATTTTCCAGATCCTTAGTGAGGGAAACAGTTTTTTTATATGTTTACTGATAATTTTTTCCTACTTTTATTCATTCCTTTTTATTTAATTTGACTTTTTTTTTAAAGGGTGTTTACTCTTTTCTTTTTTGTTTAATAGTTCTTTGTTCATCTCAGGTATGTGTCCCTGTCAAAGACTTTTCCCAATCTGTGACTTGGTTTTTACTCTTGTTTTGGACATCTTTTGAAGCACAGAAAACTTTTAAACTTAATTATTTTATTTAAAAATAAAAAGTTCTTAATCTTTAAACTTTTATGATCAGATTTTGACAAAATCAAATGTATCAACATTTTCCTACATGATTCAGTTTCTATTTCCTCTTTAAGAAATCCTTTCTTCCTCTAATACACATACCATACTCTTCAGGTATCATTTTTCTATAAGAAAAAACATCCCCCTTGGGAAATTGCTGGTTCTTATATCCAGGACTGAAAATGTAAAAGATGATCTTGGAACATCCTGTAACTGAAAGCAAGGAATTTATCAAAGTATAATGGGATTGTGTCAAAAGGGCACAGGAATCAACTTAAAGGCACTCCCTGGTTAGAGTTCAGACAATTTTAGCATCACAATGAACAATGACTAAAGAAAATAAAAATAGTTAAATATATAAAAATCACGAGTCCATAATAGTATAAAAACACACAAGTAAACTTCACTGACCACTTCTGGAAGTTGTTAAAGCACCAATACAGGTATTCTGCCTCCCCAGTAAGAACCATGCTTCAGGGTAACCACACAGTCAGTCAGGGAATAATTTAGTTAAATGCAAAAGGGATTTTAGAACGGAAAAATAGCCACTTTTCAGAACCTAAAAACCAATGGGTCTCAGGTAGTGATCATCAGTGTCTGCTACAGTCATTAGGTGAAAAGTTGATGAAACTTAATGAACGGGTCAGGCCGGTGATCCATTGTACCTGACATCACAGCAATGAGACAATCAGATCCAAGCGCATCTGCTGGTGGGAAGCACGCTGCAGCACCTATGGACTGTAATGCCCTCTGCAAAAACAAAACGGCAAAGCAAACAAAACTGGATCTAATCAAAATCCCAGTTCAATCCACCTGTTCACAGGAAGTAAGGACCCCATCCAGAAGGTGCAAAAGTCTACAAGGCAAATTTCTCTTCATCAAAACAAATGGTATGAAGGAAACAAAAGCAGGGGTGTGGGCATGTGAAGAGGAAACTGATACAGATTAAGGGGGCTTCAGAAATATCAAGTAATTATGAAAAAACAGTGAAAAATTTTTGAGGCAAAAACATTTGAAAAATGAACATTTACAGAGCATTAGATGATGTTAAGAAATTGTTATTAATTTTGTTGGGTGTGTTATGTGGTACTTTAAATTTTTTAAGTCCTTATTTGTTCCTAATGGAACACATTATGATGAAAAATATAGAGTCTGAGAATTAGTTTTAAATTCTCCAGGAAAAAGTAAAAATTGGGCAGGCGAAGAATAGATGAGATAAAAATAGAACAGAGTTTTTAAAAGGTTGAAATTAGGTGATGGGTCAGTGTGGCTCATTACACAATTCTCTCTAATTTTGTATGTGCTTGGAAATGCCAACGTGAATTCCTAAAAAAATTATCTAAATTTGTCACAAGCTAAACTACAATAATTCTCATAATAAATGCATAATGAATTTTAATAATAAAAAGAGGAAACCCTTTCTTACCCCAATATCATAAAGATATTCTCCTATGTGATTGTCATATTGCTTTACATTTTCACATGCACAATTTTGATAGAACTTGAATTTATTTTTGCACATACTGTGAGGCAGGGACATGTATTTACAAAACATTTATTGAATAGGCCATCTTTTCCCTCATTTAATTATAACATCTCCTCGAGCATGTTACAGAGTCTCATAAAGGTTTATACTGTCTTTGGCTGCACTGGTCTGTTTGTCTTTCCCTGTACAGGCACTATTCTAAGTCTTAATATCTGGAAAGTTAAGTTTTCCATGTCTTTTTCTTTTCCCAAGATTAGATTGTCTCTTCTTGGTCCATTGCATTTTCTCAACATTTTCAGAAGTTTATCTCATTTAAAAAATAATACCCTTTGGAATTGATTTTTCTATCATATTTATAGGTTAACTTGAGAACTGACATCATTACAGTACTGGATTTTCACATCAGTATGTGAAGATAAGCTATATTTTGCCATTAACTTAGTTCTTTTCTTTGTGTAAATGTTTTGGAGGTAAATTCTTAAAAATGGAATTGCTTGGTCAAAGAATTTACCCACTTTAAATTTAAATAAATATCGCTGAATTGCCTTCCTCAGATATTGTACTATTGATATGCTCATCTATTTGCTGTATGAAATTGTCTCCAACATCTCATTTAAATTCAGGTAAGACTCCCTTGGCAAATGCCATCAGTGGCGACATCCATTTGCTCCTTTTACCATACTAATCATAACTTTGTAGTGGACACCGATTCTAGCAGGGCCTCCGACCCACTAGAATAAAGAGAAGTTCCTAGCCTTCCTTGAAGCTTAGTCCCATGTGACAAAGCTCTGGCCAATCAGATGTAAGATGGTGAGTATATGGTGGCATCCAAGATGCCCCCTTCAAAGACAGCTGGCCTATGCCCTTGGCCTTTTCTCCTTCTTCCTTCCTCCACCGCCTTACCTGGAATTGGGAACAATGGCTGGAGTTCCAGCTTTAATCTTAACTTTGAGGGTGATGGGCTGCGGATCCCTAAACTGGACGTTTAGTTCCCTAATGATTGCGTGGGACCTCCTAACACGCCTTCGCTGGTATGACTTCATGTCTCTGCTTACCTGCAAAATAAACTTCCGCCTTGCTAAAGACAGGTCTAAGGGAATTCTGACTGATGCAGAACTTAGCATCTGGAAGGTCCAACTTTTAAGAACAACACCTAAAATACGGCAATAGCTTAGCAGAGGAAGTGATGAGACAGACAAAGTTTGTCAGTGATGGCAGCTGAGAAACATGTAATCCACATAGAGTGGTAGTGATATACTGGGTCAAACTGCTCTAGGTTGGAGGGCAGACTGCAAGCTGACAGGTCGTACCGTTAGGGCCAATTGAAAAGAAAATTTCAGAATAGTGGCCTTCGTCGACTACTTCTTGCCACTTTCAGCAAAGTTTTAATGGTACAAGATGATCTGATTAGCCCTACCCTGTCTGTCCACTCAGAGAAAAGGGAAGACAGCTCTGTGGGTGTGGAGCTGGTTCTGCGGCCTACCCTGTTCTGTAGTTTAGAGCCTAGAAAGGTAGAACAGCCTACTGCTTCTGTAGCCCAAATGGGAGCAGCTTCAAGGGGTGCCTGCGAAGCTTCGGATGTCTCGGGCTGTCTTGGGATCCATGGGATGTCTTGGCGGAAGGCAAGCCTGCTGCTGTGCCTTACAAAGACCATGAGCCTGATGGCCAAGAGGGAAGAAAGCTGCTGCTTCTCTCACAAGCCTATCATTTCAGACGCTTCAAAGCAGCCACCAGAGCTGCATCCCCATGATCCTGACACATAAGCCAAGACATAAGAACATCAGGCTCAAACCCTAGCTTGGGAAAAAACCTTTGGTGATGGTTACTCAGACCTAAAACTGACTGAAAGCAAGTACTCTGAATCCCTACTACATTTTTAAGATAATGGTACAGCCATGAATCCTGAATCAGGACTGCAAACGTCTGTAACTGTCAATACTCTGAACAACTCCTGGTCTCCTGAACTTGCATTAAGGAAAAAGTGGTCTGGAAAGCTGGATGGCACCCAAGGAGGTGATAAGTCCAATGCAATGGTGGTCTCCAGATGCACGTTTGGGTGGCTATATGCAAGACCAATGAGGGGCCGGGGCCCGTGGATGGTACCACCTGAGGCTATTCCTCCCAGGGTGCAGCACCAGGAAAGTTCTCCAGCTGAGCACGGCTCTCCACTTCCAGACCGGGAGCTCACGTGGTTCACACCCAGCGGGGCCGATCTGCCTGTGAACCCTGCAAGGACTGCTGTGTTTCCCACCCTCCCAGCTGCAGAGGGCGGTATGTCACTGCCATTTCCCTGTTCCTTCTCTATCGTGGTGTGTCGAGAACTCCTTTATCTTTAGATACACAAGACAAGAAGCAGCACCTGGAGAAGGATGTAGAGGACTCTAGATTCTGTATGTTGAGCTGGGAGGCAGCAAAGAATTAAAACTTTGCATGTACTCCCTTGGGGAGGGGTGTGAATATGTTCTGTGCATAATGCTTATTCCAATTACTTCAGTCCAATAAATAATTTTGGTTGACCAGCCAAAATGGTCAACCATGGCAGAGGACTCGATTTCTAGTCTTCTTTCTTTTGAAAGCATACCTCAGATTTTTGGCTAAGCCTTCATCTCCCAGCTTTCCTTACATTTAAATATGAAAATGTGTTTCATTTTTGGTCCAAGATAAGTGAGTGAGGCTACTTCTAAGAAATGCCTTTAAGAGACTGCTGAATGTGAGCTTCACCCCTTTTCTTTTTTGTTCTTTCTTCTGTCTTGATACCTAGAGTTCAAATTGATGGTTGGAGTTCCAGATCATGAGAACGAGGTCTCATCCACAGACTCGTGGACTGAGGAGCTGAAACGAACATGGGTTCTTGCTGGCTCTGTGGAACTCCCTCTGTGGCCTACCGACCTCGTTTATGTAAGAGGTACACAGTTCTCCGAACTGTGTTTAGTCATCTTTGTCATTTGCAGCCAACATATTCCTAATTTACACACTTCCAAGTGGCCCCACGTGATGCAGAAGGTGAGTGGTGGGAGGAGGAGAGGGAAGACAGAAGAAACAGGGAAGCTGCTGTGTGCTAAGGGGTAATCGAATTTGTACCTGACTCCCCTTACTTAATTAAATCCAGAAACTCGAAAACAGAAACATACAAACCACATACAAACCATATTCTCCTCTGCGCAACAAAGTCTGCGGAAGCAGACCCGTGCTCTGGGGCATCGTAGGCCAACTGTTTCATGGAGGCTCACCCAGGAGGAGCGAGTAATGCAGTGACATGGCAAGTTAGGACATCCGATTCGAGTGGTGTTCTTTCAGCCTGGGGGGCCTTTGGGTGGGCTGGAAGTCATTTTCTCCAGATGGCGCCTGGTGTTTCAAAGGCACATTTTGAAGCCTCCGCAACTGATCAAAAAGACTACTGAATATTGTTCTCTGTGTGTGATAACTACAGTGGGATGTAGAGCTGCAGGAAATGGCTCTGTTGGCCTCTGAAGTTGGTCTTGCACATAGTTTTCCTTCTGGGGGCTTTCTCTCTTCCTTTTATTGCTACTCCTTTCTTCCTCTGTCTTTATTTCCCTCCCCTACCACACGCAAACATTCTCTCTCGAACTTGAAGCTGTGGCTCTGGTCGGCCAATAGCGCATTGACATCCCCGTGGGCAGCAAAAGATTCAGAACTTCTTGCTGACCGCTGCTTGGGCTGGTGCCCGCTCCCCTGACCACTGGGCAAGTTGGAAAAGCATTAAAGACGAATGCTTGTTTGCCAAGTATTTAAGGGGAAGGAAACAAAAGCATGAGAACAGCCAGCAATGTGTTTGCATAACACTGGCCTCTAAATGATCTCATGCCAGTGGCTTTTGTTCCAGTGAGAAAACACAAGCCCACTGGATGGGGAACTCAGCCTGGTGCTGCCTCGCATCAGCTCCACCTGCAGAGTCCAGGGCTACAGGGACAGGTTGTCTGTTACTGCTGATTCTCCACATGGGAGTTTTCATCTCTGGGTGCGCCCTGTGTTGTCTTCACAGGAGTTTCAACGAGAAGCCAGAAGAAGAAGAAGCAGTAGTTGCTGTTACAGACTCTCTCTTCTTTCCTTCAGATTTATATTTTATTACCTTTTCTCGTGAAGTAGGACTTTAAAACTGGATCTCCTATGGTAAAGTGTTCAGATCCAACTAAGGTTAGAAGCACATGAATAGAGACTCCAAAGTCATAGAGTTCATGTTCAGCCTTTGCTGCCCATGGGGCTGTTGTTCAAATTTATTAGAACAATTCCTTTGTGAAGACAGGGTTTGCATAACAAAACTATTGTCATACCTTACCCAGTAGTTCATGAACCATATTGCTGTAAACTTTTTATTTTGGAATAACTTACAGAAAAGTTGTAAACATCACACAGAGAGTTTCTGCATGCCCCTCACCCAGTTTCCCCCACTGTCAATGCCTTACATGACCACGGTCCATTTGCCAAAAGTAAGAATGGTTAAATTACTATTAACTAGACTCCAGACTTTATTCAGATTTCACTACTTTTTCCACTCACATCCTTTTCCTGTCCCAGGATCCCATCCAGAATACGCCATTGCCTTTAAAGATCGTGTCTCCTCTGGTTTGTGACTGTTTCTCAGTTCTCCTGTTTTCTGTGACCTTGACAGTCTTGAGGAGTGCTGGTCAGGCATTTTGTAGAATGTTCCTCAGTTTGGGTTGGTCTGATTTTCATTGACAAGACTGGAGTTGAGGGGTTTTGGAAGGGATGCCCCAGAGGTGAAGTGCCTTTCTCATCACATTTGCTCAACGTGAACCTAGCATCAACCCGTCTTCTTGGTACCAGTGATGTTACCTCTGACCGTGTGGTGGAGGCACAGCCTGCCGGGTCCCTCCTCTTCACAGTTAGAATGCTCCCCACTACCCCCACACTGCTCTTTGAGGGAAATACAGTCGGAGTCCAGCCCACACCCAAGGCAGTGGCTGGAGAGGAGGGTCCTTTTTCTTTTTGAGCTGGAATTTAAATTTTTTTCTTGAAAACAAATGAGGCATTCATAGAAGGAAATCAATGTACCTCTTCTGAGTTTTAGTTTTGATGTCACAGCCATGGAGGTGACTAGCCAGTTCTCTTCCTGTCTTCCTTCAAGATCTAGCGTGGTTTAACCCCCCAGGAAGGAATTCCCAGTTACCTCTGCCAAGTTCTCCTCCATCCCCCTGAGAAACTCTGTTCAAGTAATTCTGTACTGCAATCATGTGTACCTTCCTTTCTTCGGCCGTGTAAAAAGTAAGTGAGGGGTGATCTCGGTTAACTGAATAAAAAGATGAATGTCGTTCATGAATTTCTACTTTCCTCCCCTCCTGGAGGGAAGGCAGTGATTTCATTTTTGTCCTTCCTCCTCATAGTAACTGAGGTTGTAACTAACACTCAATAAATGCTTTTTATCAAACGGGACCCGATTGGTGATGGAAGAGCTTCTAAATAATCCACAATTCTCTCATCAAACTGTCAGACCCAATAAGTGCCAATAAAATCGGGAAGAGGAATTCAATTCCATGGCAGAGCCCCAGTGACATTTTCTCACAAAGACTCATAATAATCACCACGGGAAGCCTTGGCTATGCATTTCCTATTGTTCTTTGTGGACGGCCTGTTCGCTTTGGGTTTAGCTTTGTTTTGTTTTGTTTTGCTTTTTCAAAAACAAATAATACACTGTGACTTTTGAGAGAAGCACGGAGTTAATGAAATGTTACCAAAAGGGATAGAACAGAGGAGCTACAAAGGAAAAATTAAATTCTGTCCTTTTTAAGCCTTAAGGGTGCCAATTTTGTATTTTAACAAGCATAAACCATCCTTTGCCATGTCAAGAGGCAGAGAAGCTCAGGGATGAAGGATAACAAAGCAATTCTTGTGGCCATACTGAGCTTTCTTTCTTGCTTATAAAGGAGATCTACGATTCTTGTGGAAATATTAGGAAATGTGTATATGAGTAAAGGGAAAATATTTCCCTTGGACAAATGGGAAAGAGGGAAAATGTACATGTTGATTGTTGTAGATTTGGGTGGTCTCTTTTGTGTTTGTTTAGAATGGGGGAAAAATGGCTTTAACTGGAGGAGGGACTTACCTAAGAGGCCAGGGGGTGGGAGTGGGGAGGTGGCGGGGTGGATTCCAGGAAATTTATTAGCAAATGAGGTGGTATCCCGTCTTACCCGGCATGACGCCCACATCCGGAGACCACTGGGACCGTGCCCTGCATGACTGGGAGAAGATGGAAGCAAAAGGGTGAGCTCAAATGACCATCTTGAAAAGAACCGTCAGCAACGTTTTCTGTTTTCTTCCTTTTTCTTTTTCTTCAACTGTGTGGGGTGGGGGTCGGCAACTACTGCCCATTTGCTGAGATGAAACCTGGGCACTGCTGAACATGTGAGGCTGAGTGTCTTTCTAATGTGTGATAGGGGCAACGATGTGGTTTGACATGATTTTCGGAACAGCTGAGAAAATAACCACGGTGTAATGCAAGGGTCCACAAACTACTGCCCACGGGCCAAATCTGGCTGTTTTTGTAAATAAAATTGCACTGAGGTACAGCCGTGGCCATGCTGGCTATGGCTGATTATGTGTTACAATGGCAGATTTGAGCAGCTGCAACAGAGACCTAACGGCCTGCAAAAACTACAATATCTGAACTTTTACATAAAGATGTTCATCCATCCCCTTGGTATGGAGGAAGAGAAAATGAATGTGGAGTTAATACTGCTGGCTTCAGGTCCAGCATCTACCTCCATAAGTTTTTGTGACTTTGGAAAAGTCCCCTTTCTTCCCTGGGGCTCAATATCTTCATTTGTAAAGATTTCTAATTTCCTTTACAACTCTTGTCCTGAAACTCAGTGGGAAAAGGTGGCCCCAGGCTCCCTGCAACCAGGCCCTGTGGGATCTGCCATGGAAGTGACAACCCACAACACAGGCAGGACGTAGGCCAGTGATACGGTGGGGCACATTCTTCTGCCCTTTTACCCGCCACCTCTGTGTGCTTATGTTCAAAGTGTCTGTTGGAAACACCACAGAACGGATATTCATATCTAGACCAATGATCTTACCTTTCAAATAAAGAGTGGAGCCTGTTTACATTTGTTGTTGATTATGATAAAAGTGTATTCATTTCTACAGTCTTACATGTGCTTCTTCTCTGTGCTTTGATCAGACATCTTGTGTACCCAGACTTACATCATTTTAATCACAGTTTTATTCCAGCTGCTGTTGTGGCAGTGAGCTCCCTGCAGGTGTCGCCTGGTAGCAACTCCTCCTTAGCCACGTGTCTGTGCCCACCACATGAAATAGCTGCAAGAAGATACTCACTATTCTGACAATGCACGAAGCTGGGCAGGGTGGCAGCCGCCTGCCTGCCATCCTTCAGGCGGAGAGTTGCAGGCTATCTGCGTCATTGCTCCTCGGGGGTGCCTGGTGGGATTTCAGTGGCGATCATCTAAATAGTGTGTCCTTAACTGGATTCCCGTCACTCCCTGCTTCACTGTACCCAGCCTCCCGCTGCTGTTTCCCAGGCCAGTTCCCAAAGTAAACCACCTGCACACCAGCCCTAACTTCAGGCTCTGCTTTTGGGAGCAACTCACACTGTTATCTTCTTTTCCTTTATTTTCTTTTCTTCCTTTTTTAAATTCTTTTGAAATGATTAAGGCACTTTCCCCTTTAATGATTTGAAATTTGTATGCCTCATTGTTATGATTTCGTGATTACTTTTGAAATATAAACGTGTTCTTAGCCCAGTTTTAAGTGAATCTCTCCCTTTCTTCTGAAAAATACAAGAAGCTTAGACTATTTTGACTCTAAATGGCTAGTCTGACTTTTGGGATGTTATTGTTCAGGGTTTAACTCTGTGCTTTTTTAATTCAATAAATTAGATTTTAGTATTCCTGTTGTTTATGCCATTAATAAATGTTTTTTTTTTTCCCTGACACCATTTTCTTGTTTTTCCTTGAATCCTCAACCTTCCTTCTTCTTGAAGTACAAACATTAAAAGTTCCTGCACTGCAAATCTACTGCTGGTCAACTCTCTCAGATTTTGCCTATCAGAAATGTCTTTGTTTAACCCTTGTTATCTTTCTATAACAAGTCTAAGTGTGAATTTCCACTCATTTTTACTGCATTAAGTTTACTAAGCTTCTTGAATCCTAGGAGACATGTCTTTCATCAATTCTGGACAGTCCTCAACCATCAGGCTCTAAATATTATCTTTCCCCTATTATTTCTGTTAAACTCCCAGAACTCTGGTTAAATATGTAGTTGACCATCTTTCTCTTTCTTTCACATCCCTCAATATCTCTTTCATTTTTTCTTCTGATTTTTTTCTCTTTGAAACATCCTATTTAATATACCGTCCATGTCATTAACTCACTCTTCACCTTAACCCACTAGTTTGTTGACGACTTTTATTGCTTCAATTTTATGCATTTGTCTCTAATTTTGCATGTTTTGAGATACAGTTTTAGTATTTTTTTAGCCAACTCTGTTATTTTTGATAACTTCTTGCTTCATACTCATAGATTTGATTCCTTCTCATATTTCTTTAAACACATTAAATATACATATCTTATACTCTGTATCCAGTAACTCCAACCTGAACACGTTGAGGTATGGCTCTGCTTATTCTGCTGACTCTTAATCATGATGCCTAGTGACCTTGTGTGTTTTGTTTTTGATTGCTAACTCATGTTTGCTTAAACTCTTTCAGTGGGAATTCTTTGAGACCTTAACTGAGATGATTTGTCATGATGGAACAGCATTTCTCTGCCAGGTTCCTTGAGCTACTACCAAACCTAGTTCATGTTTAAGTAAAATTCTCAACATAAGGGTTATGTGCGCATGTAAACACTGTGAATTCAGGGTACAAACCCATGTAAGGCCAGTCATATCCATACATTTTTAGAAGTAAACTCTTCCTATCCTCGCTCGTATCTGGAGCCATGCCCAAGACACTTTTAGAGTTGCCCTAGTTCATCCTTTTCTTGAGGGTATACATCACCTTTTGTCCCTGATATATGTGGAGTTCTCTGACCTGCCTCCTCACCTGCAAAGGTGAAAGGGTTTGTCTTCTGTTCTGATTTGTCCGTAGCCATTAATGCCAAAGTTCTACACCTCTCAGAGCAGTAGGTGCCTGAAAGGCAGTGGGGGCTCCAGGCTGCTCTTAGCTCCCTGGATTCATGCCCTCACATTTTACATGCCTTCAGAAGAATATCTTTGTTTTCTGACAATTTCATCTTTGAATTTAAAAGACTTTTAATACATTTTTTTTCTAGAATTTGTGTTTGGCAGTGAGCCATTTTCAGGACTGCTTAGTCAGTCTGCCATATTTCCCAAACTGAGTTTTTCTAAGGACTGGAAATCACAGATTTGATGTTTAGATGTCTGTCTTATTTCCCCAAACTCCCATATCCTAACAAAGAGGAAATACCTTTTTGGGGATCAAGAATCCTTAACATCACTCTGTAATTATTTTTCCTTCTTATAGAAAAGAAATGGATTAATAGACATGAATATTTTATATTATCATGAAGTACAGGCAGATTATAAGTCCCTTTATAGTAAATGGGCTTCATATCTATAAGGAGGAATATATGCCATCTCTATAATTTCCCTACTTAATGTCTTTGTTTAGAAATCATGCTTGCATGAAACATTATATTTATGATTTTATATATACATATATATATATATATATATACATGAGACATATATGGAGAAAACTTCCTTCTAGTGCTCCTTAAATCCCCTACCAAACATCAGCCATGTGGTTATGGGAGAAATCCCTTGTGCCCCCAGTCCCATCACTGAGAAGCCAACTATCTCCAAAGCCCAGTCTGGTCTGGCTACTAAAAGATCTCCTTTTTGGTGGAGTGCTAAAGCTATAGTGTTTAATATCTGAATGTTGTGCAGCATCCCACTGTATTTAATAAAGGTAATTTTAATAAGGAATAAAGAGAACCTTTTGATCAGACAGAGGATAGTCTAGGGTTGTCTTAGAATTAGGAATATATCTTGTTTTGATGAAGAGAATAAAAAATATTTCACCCCAGAAAGGAGAATTGTTCTACATCAGTCCTGCGCCACCCCCAATACAAACACACACAAAGTAATGATGACCACTTGCATTATCTTCATGCCAAGATCCACGAATGAAATAAAATTCCATAGAAGAGTGTGCATTGATCTATCCCATAACTAACAGCAAGTCTGGGATGGTGCATTTTTCTCAATATTTCTGTTATGATTATTTTACCTGATCACATTGTCTGATCTGGATGTGCCAGGATCCTCTTTTCTGTAACCTTTGTAGGAGGACAGGAGGGGCACTCAGAGTATTTCATCTTGCTCTGCTTTAACCTATAGTCTTCTCATATCTCTCCTGAGTCCTGGGGTCTCTGCCACTATAACTATCCAATTCCAGAATTGGCATTTTTGTGATACATTTTTTCATCTGAATGGGGTGGTAATCATTCCCTTTGGCCATTCAACATGTGAACCCCCCTTCCTGAATATATAAAATTCTGCCATATATGAGTCTTGGATGAAGGCAGCTTACCACTAGGGTGTGGACCCATGACTCAGGTTCTGTGTCATAGATATTTGGCCTTTGACACAATAAAGGATACCCTGTCAAAGCAGCCAGCTCAACACCTCACATGTGGTAGGAGGCTTCATGACTTATTTAGTCAGTGAATGAATGAGTGTTGAAATCAGATGTCCAGAGTCGCTTTCCTTATGGCCTTGAAATGATAGATATTCCACAGTTGGCCCTGGACCCCCAATAGGCTAGTGGGCTGTGCCACCGTATGCACACATTTCCGTGAACATCCAGCTATTCTAATCAGGTCTGGTAGTCCTTTCCTTTCCAATGATGCTCATTTTAGCAAGCAATCCATGAAGGACTATGTTTGGGAGACATTATGGAGGAAGACTGTATTTTAAAAGTTCAGATGTCCACAAGAGGAGCTATAAGAAGGGAGGATATGAATTACAAAATGAGCGGAAAGAACCACTTCCCAGATCTACTGAACATGAGAACAAAGATAACTAGTGTTCAGGAATGAGAAGATGGCCAGAAAACCAGTGCATAGCTGTGTGCATGTCACCAGCCCTCTTCTGGGCTTGTGCCCACATACAAATTATAGTCGAAAATTACAATCTTTAAGGTCCCTGTCCAGCCCTGATGTTGTATTTTCAGAAGGAAACAAATGTCAATCCATGATTTTTCTTTCACTCAGTGAAAAATCCCCCAACAGAACCAAACAACAGGGGACAAGCAAGAATTGAGCCTTGTTACCATGGGTGGAAAGCCAGGCTAAGATCGGCAGAGGACTCAACAGCTAGAAACTTAATAGCAGCAGCTCAGATTTCCCAGTTCCAATGGGCTGCAATACACTTAGCATCAGCTCTGCCCACAGCCTGTGGTTAATGGCTGTTTGTACAGTAACAGTCTTCTGTTGGGGTGACAAAATGCCTGTAAAGATTATGCTCCAAGTTTTTGAGAGGCCACACAGTCCCCTTATGGATGGCAAAGCCATTCAGAGAACAAAAAGACTCTGAAATATGTCGCTTAACCCCCATCCAGCATCAGGCTGAGTATCCCTTGTTGTGATGCTAGAGGCAGTTGGCATCCCACCATGAAACAAAACATTAATATCCACCAAGGCTGCCTGGTTTCATTCTCCCCCATCCCTGTTCTATTCATCTCTCTCCCTTTATGCTTTTCTTCTTCATTTGTGACCTTAAAGAGGCCTCCTATACTGCAAGGGGAGGGAAATATTCATAGTTTAGCAAGATACTGCACCAAAGGAGGTACTGAATTGTTTTATTGCCAAAGAATTGATATCAAATCATTTCTGAAAGTTTCAGTGGCTACTTACTGGCAAAGAATAAAGTTCAAACTCCTTTACCTCATTTAAGCCCCACTTTTATAGGAGTCCAACCTAGGTATTCAGGCTTATCATTCATAACTCTACTTCATACTAATCTTTCTTTGGCCAAAAACTATTTAACTATTTGAGATTGTGGCTGGGTTTTCACCCTTGATCGCCTTCACTCCCACTCTTGCTGCGGCCAGAAGGCCCATCCATCAGTTCTGCTTGTTGGCAACATCTCTGCTGTTTCCAGTGAGACCGAAACCCTGCTTCCTTTACTGGCTCTCCAGAAATCTTCTCTTTCACTTATTCCCTTAAAATTCTGCTTTGTGATTTAGGCATACACATTGCCTGCTCCTAGTAGACTTGAAGCTTACCGAAAACAAGGGCTGTATCTTATTCATAGATCTTTCCCCCACCGTGCCTAGCGCGGGACCTCAGAGGGCAGGTCCCCAATGACTACTGAATCATCGCTGTTTGCTTTGTTTGGGATTCAAGATTTAATTGACCGAAGAAACCAAAAGGGATTTAATGCACATCTCCTCTCCTGGTAGAGCTGTGACTCAGGAATGCTAAGAATATATGGAGTTTGCTTTGATTCTTTTCACTGATGTAACGGAATAAAACTGTGGGGGCAAACACTTCATATTCCTCTTTGGTACCTATATATTCTGACTAAATATGCTTTAAAGGTAATTATGTTCTGGTAGGCTTGGCAGTTAGTGAGTCAGTAACTGAAACCGAATTGAGTCAGCAGCGAGTTATAAATTTGAGAGGGGAGCTTCAGGGCCTACGTGTAGAGAAAATCACACTTTTCTGATTGAGAATATAATTACAAAGATTGGCACACACAGATACAGAGGAAGACCATCATGCTCAGCCTTTTGGAGTCTCCCAGGTCGCATGAAAGAGAAAAGGCGAGTTCTAAAAAGATGCAGGGGACAAGATGAGGAATCAGAGGAAAAAGGAATGGAGAGAGGTAACAATCACTAGTTCTCACCCAAAGGAACCAGAGGGACCCGGAGGCCATGGAAGGCCTGCGGCCTGAGAGAACCTCAGTGCCCATGTAGGCCAGTTACCGATCAAGGGGAAAGCGGCCTCCCTGCCCCTGGATATTCTCATGTCCTCACAATTGGTCTGGAAATGTGTGCGTTTCAAGACAACATCCTTTCACACTGATCACTACCCATTTTATGAATGTTCTTTTTTTATTACCTTTTGGAAAAGTTCTCATGAAATTCCACCCCCAAGAACATAAGTGCAAATGAATACTCTGTCTCCCAAATTAGGAGGAGTATAGGAATGACAAGGGGACACAGGAGCCACTGTGATAATATATCTTTAAGGTCCCACATATTCACCTTCCCCCACAATTATATATCATATTCAATGGAAGGTGAATTCGTGCTGCCTGTAATATACACACACGTTAGGCACCCTTTGAGAAAACAGGGCAATGCCCCTGCGAACAGGGAGGATGCACTGTTTCAAAAAACAAAATTTTTTTTAAACCATTCTGGTCTTAAATATTGATTCTAGGGGTAGCAAAGGAGGTACAAGGATCCATTCCAGAATGTCACAAGAGGTGGTTACCATGGATCAAACCCTCGGAGGTGGACCTGGCTGCTCTAATGTCGACTCTGCTGCCCAGAGTTTCGTTTAATGCCAGCGTACTCATGTGCTCACAGGGGCTGCTGACACCAGAATCAATATACTTTCCCTCTAATTTTAGGCAAATACATTAACTTGGCTGGTGATCAGTGATACTCTTCTAGACCATTATAAGCTCCTGTCACCTTTTCTAGATGTCCCAGGAAATGCAGAATTTATTGAGAACATCCAATTTCATCTGGTATGTCAATCCTTTGGGTTAAATCAAATGATCTCCTTTAACTCTCACAAAAATGGTAAATAAGAGTTACTCTTATTTTTACCATGTTACAAATAAGGAAAGTAAGGATAACAAGGATTAACTGATTTTTCAATATTGCAAAGTCACTAAGTAGGAAAACCAGGATTCTAACCCAGAACTCCACTCTTTCTCGTTCTGCCCTCCTGGACTCTTGGGCTGTGGTTGGAGGTATGTTGTCCACATATGTCCAGATTTTTAAGATGCTGGATCACATTTAGTTCATGAGGAGTGAATGAGCAAGCTGCAGCTGTGGAGGCAATTGGGTTTGCTGTAAGGGCAAAAGAGGAGGATGGGAAAAGAGGTGGAAAAAGATGTCAGAAAAAGAGGAGGATGGAAAAACCGGTGTTAGAATGTGTCCACATTTAAAGCATCAGCTTGGAGTCAGGAAGCCTGGGTTAACTTTTCAGCTCTTGTCTCTTATTAGGAACTCTCTGAGTTTCAATTTTCTCATCCATGATGGGTGATAATACACCTACATCATAAGCTTTGAAAATCAGATGTAATATGCATGAACCTGATTCATGACCTATAGAGTCATTTACAAATAGCACCTGTTACGGGAGGATCTGAAAGAAGGAAATGGAACCATTGAAGATTACATAGAAAAACCACTAGATCCTCCAGAGAGGCCAGGCACATGTGAGGAAGGAGAATTTCAAGGAAGAGGGCAGAGCAAAGGGTTACAAGTGATGTGAAAAAGTGGGTGATTAGTAAATCTTTGGTGACCTTAGGGAGAATGGTTTCCATTGAGAGGTGGGGATGGAAGTTAGATTTTATGAGATTAAGGTATGAGATTTCTGGAGCATTAGTTATTCCAGAAATGGGGGCTGTTGGGTATAGACCACTCAGTTAAGACATTTACAGTGAGAGGGAGCAAAAATGGAACAGTAGCTTGAAGGGGCAGCTTAAATTATTACCGCTTCCATGGATATAGGTATTTTAACAGGGAACAATATCTCAAACTAAAGGAATTAAGTGGTGCTGGAATTTCAGTCAGCCAGAAGGTGGGGATCATTTTATTCTCTGATGCTTTGGGCATTTCCCAAATTCCTTGAAATGGCATCGTAAGCAGGCACCTTCTTGTTTTTCTTAAATGTTAAACTGACTCTGCATAACCAGAGAATCGGGGGTTCTCCTATCCTCCACTCTTACCGTTTTACATTTTCATGCTCTTTAATAACCCTTTCAGATGCCATGGTTTGCTTGTAATAATGATGCTATGAAATAGATCCAGCAGGGGTGGGAATGGAAGTCCACTTATCTAAAAGTTTGACTTCCATTCATTTCAGACGTCCAGAACACCAAACTGCATAGGAAGTTAGGGGGAGAGAAAAGCCTCGTGAAGGGTAAATAGCTGCCAGGAAGTCTGCAAATTTTAGTCCCTAGAAAAAGAGGTAGTGTTATGTCCGGATCGCAGTATCTTCAGAGACCAGAGACCACCAGGGAGACCGAGTCACGCATGCAAGAACAAAGGGCGTTTATTACGGGCTTAAGCTCGGACTCTCAGTGTTTCCACCTAGGTAGTCGAGGTGAGCTGAGAGCCCCGGACAAAGGCGGGCAGGATTTTTATGGGCTTTGGGAAGGGGGAGTGACAGGAAACTGGAACATAGACACAGCAATCCAATCATAATTACACAACATTATTGACAACAGTTCTAGCCATACATGTCATTTAGAACAGTCATTACTTTTGGCGGGATCCAATCACAATATTTAAGGTATCTTTGAAGTTAACCAATTAACGAGCGAGCCTAGGGTCTTGCTTGGCGACTAACAGGTTAACTTTTGCTTTTTTTTTGCAACAGGGTCTTGCCCGCAGACCCCATCCCCAGGAATGTAGGGAGAGGCTTTTGGCCTCTCCTGATTGGATGGCAGGAGGGTGGTTACATGCTTTGGGCAATATGTAACTACTTGATAGTTTCAGGGAAACTGAAACTTAGGCCTTCTAGTTTCTGAGGCTTCCTGAAGCCTGTCATGGCATTCGTTCGGTCCTTTCAGTAGCACTTCCTTAGGAACTGTCCCCCTAAGTTCCTATAAACATTTCATGTAAAATAAGGCAGTCAGTGGCAATTTCAAGTTTGCCCAGGCCACGTACTCATGCCATCCCTATCTCTTCTCTGTACCTGTGTTCATCCTGCCTCCCTTGTAATGGCCTCTTTGTCTCCTCCCCCACCTGTCCCACCCCCATGTGATCCTTCTAAAAGTCTTGGAAAAGGTTGTTCTGACAACACTTCTCCCCGTGGGATTTGTCTTTTCCAAAACCCTCCAGATTGGCAGTTGGTACTATAAAAGTTAGCCTTGACCATATAGAGTTTTATTTTGTGTCTCAATTATTCCATGCCTGGTAGCTTTATTTCAAGTTCTTGAGAATTGGTACCATTTCTTATAAATTTACATCTCCTACATGCCACCTAACTTGTGTGCATGGAGTAGATGCATTTTTATGTAGACTTGCCGATGGTATGAGTCTTAAGTTAATACACCAGGGGCTCAAGCAACGTTTCTAAAGGTGCTAGCAGTGAACTCACCATCTTCTAAGAGGGCTCCCTTTGGTGACAACTCCTTGTCATGCAGGGATTAGCATGAGGGTGGCAGGAGAATGGTGATGATGGCCAGAAGTAGGAAGATAGATGGGCCAATAATGGGGGACAGTTACCCTCCTGGATTCCTGAGCTGTCAGGGGGCCCAGCATGAGTCAGGAAGGCTAGAATTGCTGCCTGATCGATTCAGTCTCCTCGTTTTATGTTGTCCTTCATGCCAGACATATTACGTATTGATTTCTGGTGGTCGTTTGGAGTATGACCACGGAGATAACGTATTCCCAGTAGTCTGCCTGGCAGCCTCACTGCGTTCTCCTACCCCTTCCTTTCCTCTCCACAGCCCTGGAGGAAAAGCCAAGTTCAGGTTTTATGTCATGCTTCACAGTTTTCCACGTGTTTTACAAGACTGAGCATTAGTTATTCCTGAAAACACTCCCATTAGAAGGTGAGGTGATGCTATGAAGCTCTTTCTACTTTATAGCCATGGATGCAGAGCACAGAAAGGTTAAGTGGCTTGGCAGAGTTGCTCAGCAATTTGATGGCAGAGATGCACTTTAACCCCTGAGCATCCTGCCTACAGTTGAGACAGGATCTTACAGAGAATGTTCACGTGCCAGACAATTTTCAGTGTCCATGACTGGGGACATTTAGAACAACACAAGGAGATAATGCATTAATGTGCAACTGGCAATCAAGTGTAAATGATTATCACTTAAATTTTGAACAGCAGTGGGAAGAATCATAAGGAAAAGGGAGTTCTAAGTCTAAATTTGAAAGCAGGAGGGCTACGAATGAGCGGGCACAAAGCTGGCTCTCAATAAATGATAAGAGTGTTGTAGCAAAAGACTTGAGAGGGGGAGTTTGGGAGCCCGTGTTTTCCCCTATTCTCTGTCGGGAACCCCTGCCCGAGCTGATGGGGCTTTATAACACGCTTCTTTTCCCACGTTAGTATTCTAACTGCGTCTCTTCCTTTATGGCTCTTCATGACTCTATCTGATGACAAAGTGGCTCTTTGCCATTTAAAGGTCGAATGCCAGGAATAGGAAGGTGGCATTTTATCATCAGATGACTGTGAGCAGAAGAGAGATGAAATCTTGGCGGCTGGAGCCAAGTACCATCACGTCCCTGGGTTGAGATCCTATGAAAATGTGGAATGTTCCTTCAATTAACCTTTTACAAATACCTGGTCACTGGGACCGATTTATTTCAAGGTGGTTACCTGTGTTTGGAAAGCGTTTCTATCCTGCTGAGATGGGAAGCGTATGATCTTATTCTCATGTTATTCCCACAGATTACAGATCCCCCAAATCTCCTGGGGATCAAGATCCCTCGGCTATTCCTGAGAACGGAAGCCAGGCAGTCATGGGCAGTGAAGGTGGGACCCTCCCGTAACAAAGAAGGTTCTGGTCTATTTTAGAAAGATCTTTCATATTAGTCTTCTTGAGGGATTTTTATAGAGACATGTCTGTGGCAGAATAGAATATTAATCGCTACAATAGTAGAGGTATTACAGCTTTATGTTGGGGGCTACTTTGTCATTGAAAAATATTTTCTACATGTCTGAACTTTTAAATTCCTTCAGCACCATGAAGTTGTCAGAGCAGGTATTATTAATGACTCAGAGAGGCCAAGTGAGTGGCTCAGGGTCACACAGACATTAAGTGTCAGAGTCGGGATTTTGAGTCACATGGATTTTGGCATTAATCCAGTGTCCTTTTGCCATTTCAGTCACCTCCCAGAATCATTGACAGAATGCAGGATTTGGCTTTGCAGAAAGATGTGGGGCCTTTCTGCAGAGGAAATTCCTAGCAATTCTACCCTGATTTAGAGGATTTGGATGGGCTTGTTTTGTTCTCTCTCTCACCTTTATTCTAGTGAGAAAACTGGTCATTTTTTAAGATGGAGTCCCCTGTCCTGTGAACTGGAGCCTGGGACATCACGAGCCGGTCCAGGTGCTGGAAGCTTTGTTCTCCAACTTGCAGCCGCTGCAGCATTTGATCATTCCCAGCAATCACCAGAGGTAGATAGAATTTTCCCTAAATAGGGGATGAGGAATAATCATCTTGATGTAGTAAATAATCCCTCTGTGATCACCGTGCTGGTAAAGGATCGGGGTTCAAACCCAAGCTGGCCAGTTCTCAAAGTCTGCTGTTCAGCCCAGAGGCCCAGGCAGAGCAGGGCAGCGGGAGGCTGGGGGCAGGCGGTGGGCCCGATGCTCCGGCTGGCCAGCCCTCCCGCCAGCAGGCATCCTAGCACAGCTGGGTCCCGGGGCCCATCCTGCTCTGTTTTTCCTGGACCTGGAGAGTCTTTTTTAAAACAATTTTTATTTTTTAATTAATTTTTTTTATTGAAGTGTAGTTGACATATAATATTATATTGGTTTCAAGTACACAGCACAGTGATTCAGCAGTTACCCACATTATTAAATCCTCACCCCAGCTAGTGCAGTTACCGTCTGTCAGCGTAGGAAGGTGTTACAGAACTACTATGTTCTCCATGCTGCACTGCCGTCCTGGTGACAGGAGAGCCTTTTTAAAGAGGGCTCTGGAGCTATTGTGGCAAGGATAGGGAATTCGGTCTTTGGAAAGTAACAGGAGACACTTGTACAAAGTTGGCATCTAAAAAACCAATAAATCACAAACCAGCAACAGAAAGTCTCAGTTTCTTCACTTGCAAGATGGGAGTGAGAGTCCCACTGCCCAGAGCTGGAGTAAGGATTAAAAATTACCCACAGTGAAAGGCCTTTGAAGCGCTAATGCATGTGTCAATATTTTCATCATTAATAATACACGGATTTTTTCCGCCTCTGCTTGATTGCTCATTTGCAGGCAACGTAAGGACAGCAGGACGAGTGTTTCTAGCCAAACAGCATTACGGGAAATGCCTACCTTGAAGATCAAACCCTAGTGGTGGCAGCAGGCATTATCTCCCCTCTGCTGAGCTCCCTTTAACTCCAAAGCCCTAGAAAGCTTAGGAAGCTTTGTTTAAGGCAAACCCTCAACACTGCAGTCATTAGGCCTGTAATTTACCCCCCACTAGAGCATGAGAAAATGTAATCAAATAAATATTGTTTTTCCTTTCTTTCTTAGCAAATTACCACCTTCTGCTCCTCTCTTTCCCAATCTCTACAAGTCAGGCCAGTCTGGAACTGATCTCTCCGCAGAAAAATCTTTTAAATCAAAATGCTGCCATCTGTGAGAGTTTCCCCTGATCTTGAGCCCAGAAACCCCCTTCAGAAATCAGGAAATAAATGCCAACTTGGCTCCCACTGAAGGTGCTCAACTGGGTTATTAAATTCCCCAGAGTCATTTACATGTGTGCTGTAAAATACAAATTGCCCAAACAAAATGTTTGCTGGTGCCCCAGGATGAAGACCTACTTCTTCCCTTCTCCCTAAGGGAATTCTATATGATTGCATCTTTGGACAGTGAGCAATGTATGGAGGTTTAGGAGAAAGAAAATGAGAGAAGGGGAGGAAGGAAAAGAAGAGGAAGAATAGGTAAAGGGAGGGGAGAACACAAATTTGGAGAGTTTGCCTTTTCTGTGCACAGGCTAGATCTATTCTCGTGTGTTTCCTAAATATATAGCAGCAACAGGCCTTTGCTGTTGGCAACCTTTCAAATATGTACATGCTCCCCGTGACGTAGGCATTTTCTTTAATATCCCTAATAAGGACTAACCAGAGCCCATGAGCCTGGGAAACAAGTTAACTGGCGATGTTCTGCAGAGTTTTGAGGGTCTGCTATTAGAATTTCATTTTGTTGCAATGCCAAGGCTTAGAGCAGTATTTCATGAACTTACTTCCTTTTCTTCTTTCTTTTTTCTTTTCTACTTTTACGTCTTCCCTCCCTAATTTTCTCCCTCTGTTTCTGTCTCTCTCTCTCCTCCTTCTTAACCTTCCGCCACCTTCCTTCTCTCTCCCCCCTTCCTTTCCTTGTAATAATGTAATAAGCATCCATGATCCATCCCAAACCCACACATAACCCTGTGATTTTCCCTTCGTACTCTGTGCTTTCCCCCCCAAGGTCATCATCAATCCAAATCCTGTATTCACTGAAAAATATTTTCTATATGTCTGAACTTTTAAATTCCTTCAACACCATGAACTTGTCAGAGCAGGTATTATTAATGACTCAGAGAGGCCAAGTGAGTGGCTCAGGGTCACACAGGCATTGTCAGAGTCAGGATTTTGAGTCACATGGATTTTGGCATTAATCCAGTGTCCTTTTGCTATTTCAGTCACCTCGGGGTTTGAACCCCAATCCTCTACCAGCACGGTGATCACAGAGGGATTATTTACAACATCGAGATGGTTATTCCTCATTGACAGAGGCAGGATTTGGCTTTGCAGAAAGACGCGAGGCGGGGCCTTTCTGTAGAGGAAATTCCTAACAATTCTGCCCTGATCTAGAGGATTTGGATGGGCTTGTTTTGTTCTTTCTCTCATCTTTATTCTAGTGAGAAAACTGGTCATTTCTTAAGATGGAGTCCCCTGTCCTGTGAACTGGAGCCTGGGACCATATCAGGAGCCGGTCCAGGAGCTGTACCTATTATTCTATTGCTTTGCCTGCCTTCACTGTACCTTAATGTATGTCTAAGAATAGTGCAAATAGAGATGGTTTTTAGTTTTATACGTATATGGAGTTATATGTAATCTTCATGGGCTCTACTATTTTCACTGAATAGACTATTGCTTCCAGATTATTGCATGTTATCATAGTTATTGGTTTGGTAGCTATATAATAATAGTCCGTGGTATGGATATAGCAGTTTATTCATCTACGCTCCTTTAATGGGAACTGGAGTTTCTTCCTGGTTTTTGCTATGGTAAATAGTGCTGCTAAGAACATTCTTGCAAGTTTCTCGTGTATTCTTGTTTCTCTTGGGTATTCACCTAGGAGGAGTGGAATTGCTGAGTCAATTGGGTATATGAATGCGCAACTTTGGGAACAACTGTTGCAAAAATATCGCACCTCAGAGAACCTAACGATCTATATCTTTTTCTCCAACACAAGGTATTTTCAGCCCTATAAATGCTGCCAAGTGGTATCTTATTGTAATCTGGAGTTGTGCTTCCATCTAGTGATTAACAGACATCTCTAATGTAATTTGTTGGCTATGTGTAAACTGCCCATTTCTGACATTAGCCTATTTTTCTGTTTGTCCTCATTCCTTCTTTATAAAAGCTATTTGTTCTTGATACTAATGCTTTATTTCTGTTTTGCAAAATCTCCTCTTGTCTGTAAATTGTTTTCCTTTTAAAAGTGTGTCTTTTAATGAACATAATCCTTAAATTTTACAATAGTCAAATTTGCAAGTCTTTTTTTCTATGGTGAATGATTTTTGTGTCTTGTTTAAGAACTCCTTACTCCAAGGCCTAAAAGATATTTATGATCTCTACTAAGTATTTTAAGTTTTATTTTGACATTAGAACCCTTAATCCACTTCAAGTTAGCTTTTTATGGTGTGAGATATGGATACTTTTTTTTTAATCGTATGGATAACCAGATTTTTCCAGCTCTAACTAAGCCTCTCCTTTACCCACAGATCTGCATATTGCCTCTCTTAATACCAAAACACCATGCACATGTGGGCCTGTTTCTGGGTTTTCTCTCCACTTCACTGATCCCAAGGACAATACCACACTGCTTCAATGACTATGACTTCATAAGACATCCTACCACATTGTAGAGCAAGTCCTTCCTCACTGCTTATCTTATCAATAATATCCTGATCATCTGTGGCCCTTTACACTTCCCATATAAATTTTAGAATTATCTTGCCAAGATGATTCATCACCCTAAAGAATCTTATTCATATTTTATTTGAAAATACAATTATGCAACAGGTTATTTGGGGGGATATTTGCACATTCACAATATTAAATCTTAATATCAATAAACACGGTGCATTAATGTTAGATTTAATAGCTCTTAATAAATTTTTAATATTTTTTTCTGTAGACACCTTGCAAATTTTGTTAGCTTTATTTCTAGACACTTAATCCCCTCTGATACTATTGTAAGTTATGACTTCTTTTAATAGTGTTTCCTGTTATATACAACTTATTTTTGCATAGTAAACTGTATCAAATTGCTAAACTCTCCCATTATTTCTAATAATTTGTAAATTCTTTTGAGTTTTCTATGTAATCGAGGACCCTACTGTAAATAATAATAGGTTTTTATGCTTCTTTTAAATTTTCATACCCCAGTGTTTTATATGGCTGGAACTTCCAATACAGTGTTAAATAGTTGTGTCCATCTAAGTTACGTTCCTGATTTCAGAAAGAATACTTCTAATGGTTTCCAATTTTGTATGTTTGTTTTTATTCCAATAAGCAACCAACTCCTGCCAGAGTTTAGATTTTTTAAAACTGATAATCTTAAATTACCCCATAATGTATTTATCATGAGGGCTTTTTTTAATCTCCTCATTGGTTTCTTTCTTTTTCTAATTTAGGGAAAATTTATCTCCTTCCTTTTTTTTCTTCTCTCATTATTTTTTTAAATGTCTCTCTATTTCTGAGACTTCTATTCTCTGAATTTTAGTGCTCTATCACCTTCCTCCATGTATCTTGGTTTTTCTTGACATGTTATGTTTTTTATCTTTCTTCTTCCATCTGGGAGGGTTTCTCAGTCTGTCTTCTGATTCTCTAATCATTCCTCAGCTGTACCCTTTCTGCTATTCTTTATATTCTGTTGCTTGTCCTATGTCAATTATTTTCATTTTCACATCTCATACTTCTTCATTTCTATAATTTCTTGTTCCTTTTCCTATTGCTAGCAAGTAGCCAGGAGTCTACTGATACTTATTTTTTTTGGTTTTGGTTGTCTGCTATGGCAGCTAATTAGCATGCCTCTGTCCTTCTCAGGCTTCCACAAGGACTGGCGCTCAGTTTTGCCCTAATTTGACTCCTGAGGACTCTTGGACCAGAGGTCAAGATGTAGTAGGTGAGAGGAAGGGACTTGTTCATCCCAGAGCAATGCAATGAAGGAGCAGAAGAACTCTAGTAATTATTTCCTGTTTTATTCTTTCTCAGCCAACTTCTTATACACACACACCCCTCATCACCATACAGTTTGTTACAACTTCCTCCTGTTATTTGCATTTCCCCCCTTTGCTCTCCAAAACTACTCTTGGCACAGGGATCCTGCAGTTATCTGAGTCCGACATCTCAGATAGATACAGAACTGAAACCTCAAATGCTTACCTCCAACTCCTTCATTTTACAGATGAGGACACTAAAGCCTAGAGCAACTAAGTACAGGCACACAGCCTGTATGGTGGATGTCAATGCTACTTTCTGCCCCAACAGCCCACTGAAGATCAGCCACCTGTATTAACAGTAGTGCTTTGAATTTACGTAATAGTCATCAAGTATTATAGGAAGTTCAGTATTGCAAAGGTATTAATAAGCCTGACTGTGATTCACTTAGTCCATTCTGAAGGTGCATACTTCTTTTTTAATATATCCTGCCTTTCAAGGGTAATGACCACAGTCTAGGGAAAAAGTACTGGCAGGACTGCATATACCACAAACACAGCTTTCTATGAAACTGCCTAAGTAATAATAACAGATGAGGTAAAGCCCACAGACTGGGTGAAATTCCAGCAGCCACAGAGAGCACTTCTGACCCTCCTATGCAGCAAAGCCCCACAAAACACAGACTTTCTTCTGCCCACGGGGATACAACCAACTCTGGACTTAGAGTGTACAAACCCTTTGAGAGTAAGCTGTATTTTTTTCTGGGAATGAAACCAGGGTTGGAATTAGCTAAGTGTTCATCAAAACGGCAGCACTGACTCTTGACACTGAGATCCTACCATAAGCCCTTCTGCCGGCCCCATAGCCTCCTCACCCAAGAGAAAACAAGCCGCAGAGGAAGACGTGTCCCAGAAAGAGGGACTTAAATATGATTCCCATAATAGTTTGCCTGGAGGATTTTATTAATTTCCACTTCCAACAATGAATGTTCTATCTGTGAAGTGGAGAAATGAGAACTGGGGAGCAGACACTGATGTTTGTTCAGGACAAAACATACATTCTCATCAAATATAACACTCAGCCCCTTAAGAACTAAAAAGGAGCTGAGTTAGTCAGATATTTGTTTTTGGGCTTGAGTCCCTTGTCTTGCAACAGCTCTCTTTCTGCACAATCTTTGGAAGCACCAGTGGAGGACAAGCATTCCCTGGATCTGAGATAGAAGCCTGCCTGCCCAACCCAGCCTCCTGTGACAGACCTATGAACTCTGACCTTCAGCTTTCAGTGACCCAGCACTACCCAGCACAGACATCTCCCAGCCTGCTCACCTGCCTGATGAACAACCTAGGATCAGAACCCCAGATGGAGAACCTAAAAATAGCAGGGGCTTTCTGGGGTAAAGCATGGTAAAATAAGCTTTTTTGGAATAATCAGTCATCCTAGGTCTCGGTGGTAGAACTCTGAGAGTCAGTTTCTTTCTCTTGCGCATCTGTATAAAATGTTTTATAGTATCTTAGAGCTAGAATGACTCTTAGAGCTCATCTATTCTCAGTTTTTCCTTTTGTGTATGAATAAATGAAGTTCCAAGATGGTTAAATTGCTTCCTCAAGGTGACATAAATACTAGAAATGGATCTGAGGCTTTGGTCTAAGTACAGAGGATTCTTCTTTATCAGATGTTTCTTCTGGTTTCTACTTTATGGCGCTGCTCATCCTCTTTCCCTTGTTTTTACCAATCCATCTCTTCTCTTTCCACATTTCCTTCCTGCACCTTATGCTCAAGCCCATTGGAAGGCTGGGGCCAGATGAGGAGGCCATGTCCTGCCCAAGACATGGAGAGATATCACCAACAACAATTATATGCACGTGGCATTGTCTACATTATTGCCATTTTCTAAGTCCAACTCCCATTTGCATCTCCATGCTTTTTGACTATCAGAGATCCAGCTGATTGTCCCCAAATGAAACTGTACCCATTCCATTCATTCATTTATTCAAGACGTATTTACTGAACAATACTTGTCAAGCGCTATGTGAGGTGCAGTGGCTGCTTTTGAGGAGCTCAGAAACTTCAAGGAGATTTGGATGTATACAAATAATTTAAATAATTGAAGTGTTATATTCAGATAATGGAGTATTAGCTAGCAAAAATAAAGGGGAATGATAAATAAAACAGCATGAATAATTAACAAAAACAAAAAACATAGAGATAGGATCAGACACACTTGCTGAAGGGAAAACATATTCTAAAATTCCATTATATGAAGTTCTGGAAGAGGCAAAACTCAACTATAAAGACAGAAAGCAGATCAGTGGCTGTCTGGATTCAGTTGGGGGAAGGGTGGGATATTGACATGGAGTGGACATGAAGGAAGCATTCTGGAGAAATGGACATGGTCTATATCTTGGTTGAAGTGGTGGTACATAAGTGTAAACATTTGTCAAAACTCCATGAAGGGTTTTGATACGGACCCACTTCCCCAGTTGACATGAAATTAAGGCACAGAGCAGTAAAAGGATTTGCACAAAGTTATTAGAAATGACTTAGGGGAGAAGCCAGAACATCCTAAGTGTCCCTTGTAACCCAGGCTGCTTGGCACCTACTGGCTGGAGGTCTTCAGATGAGGAACTTGAGCTCTGATTTAATGTTGCTCTTTTCAATTCAGGTGCTACTGAAAGCAAACTCTTACTGCCCCAGAACACAATGTGCAACCATGAAAGAAGACCTATGTGGAGAGATGGTCTAAATGGAGTCTCATTGTCTCATCATTGTCATCATCATTAACATTGGCTTTTCAGAAAATTCCATAAAAACCCAATCAAGTATGAACTGGGATATTCCAATATAAAGATAGAAAGAGTGAACAAAAACACACAATCCATTCAATTAAAATTCCCTTATAAAAGTAATCAAAGAAACAGCAGAAATAAATGTTCCCATGCTGTAATGACTTGAAGCTTCAGATAACAATCCTCAGACTATATTTAGCAAATGACATTTATAAGAAGATACCCACATAGAGTCCTTCTGGTAAAACTTCTTATTTCAAGAATGATGGAAACATTTCCCCAGCATCTAGAAAAGGGAAAAAATTCTGTGGAGGGGAAAAAAATGTCATCAGACTTCTCCTCCACTATACTAAATTCAAGTGTAAGGTGTGTGTGGTAGGGGAGAGAGATAATAATGAAGGAATTCTATGTTCCATCCAGCTATCATTCATGTGGAAGGAAACAAAGAGAAATTCTTGGCAATGAAGCACTTAATGGTGCCTTCCCCTCTATCCAACCCTACCCACATCATCCTCAAATTATATGGAGAAAAATTATCCAACTAACATAATAATTAATAAAAACAAAGAGGTCAATTTTAGAGAAGACTGGATAAAATCAATCATGGAAAGAGATCAAATTAGGAAAATAGAGTGCTGAAATAACTAACACGATGATACAATGTTACGACTAACAATATAAATATCAAAAGAATATTTGAATAAGAATATTTGTAATATTCATTTTCATCTTCATCACCTGGATTTAAAATTCTTCAAAAAGCAATGCATAGCCTGTGAAAATGGAAAAAAGTGTCTGCTAAAGCTCTTTTCTATATTAGTTGATTTAACAGGCATGATTTTATTCTTGATACAGCCAGAGAAGTAGAGGTTCCTTTATTTTTCAGAATAAAGGTAGACACCATTAGAAATAAAAATGGATCTGTAACTTCCAGATCACTAGGGCATGAATGTTTGTGCTGCTACTTTGATGAGCCAGCTGTTCCTAGTGCTCCGTGCAGGTTAATGCATTCCTCATCATGAACCTAGGAGGCAGGAGCTCTTACTTTCATCCTGTTTTACAGGTAAGAAAACTGAGGGAAGGTGATTTCCCAAGATTCTGAAACTAGTAAGTAGGGAAGTTGGATCAAACCGAGCAGTCTGGCTTCAAAGCATAGGTCCTTAGCCAATACATTACGTGCTTAGGAAACAGAGTAAAAGTGATGGCAAGGAGGAGAAGAGGAGAGGAAAGCAAAGGGGAAAAATGGAAAGGAAAGAAAGCCACTGTCTTGCTTGACGGTTTCAGCCCCAGGCCAGTTCACTATGGATTCAGTAAGACTGAGAAATGACAACAGAACGTTCTTGGGGTAAAAGGGTGTATACCCAGCTTTATTCTCCTGGCAGTAGGTTTAGCACTAGAATCAAGTCTGCATTCAGCAGTCTGCAAGTCTGTCATCCACCTCCATCTCTGCCTCTGCGCCTCTCTGTCCCTGCAGCCATCTCAGTCTCTGTCTTTGGTGCTGCCACCACTCCAGCCTCTGCTCTCCTGCAGCTGTACAGCCCAGAGCACTGGGCGGAGCTCTTTATATGGTGACTCAGTCAATAATAGCTCATTGCCTGCAAGTGTGGAAGCAGTAGCCTAGCAGTAGGCCAGTTACATCATCAAGTAGTTTAAGGTCAGATGAGGATCCTGGCCATAGGAAGCTCCATTTTCCCTGCAGCCACAAAGAGGCAGTTTTAAATACACAAAAACTATCAGTAATTACAAAAAGGAAAGAGAAGAAGCAGAAGGAAGACAAGGGCTTAAATTCCTCCAGTAAGAGATAATCACTCTGAGTTAAAACAACCAACCACCAAAAGCTTCTATCTTAATGGACTTAGACGATTTCTACATTTTGCATGAAATTGTGCAATACTCACTCTAAACAGAGAAAAGTTAAGGATGTTTAATGTAATTCCACAAACAACCACTAAAAATATAATGCAAAAGAGGAGAGCTGAATGTAAAGTAAAATGGAACAGTAAAAATGCATCCACACATAAACCTAGAGAAGTCACAATGAAGGAACAAAGGAACAATAAAGCCGAGAGGATGAACAGAAAACAAATAATGGAAAGGTAGATGTAAACTCCAATTACAGGAGACACACTAGGACATGGTGAGGTCGAAAACAGATGGAGACAAATTGCTATGCAGTGCCAGCAGTAAGCATAAGCAGACTCGACTGGCTATGTTAAATCAGAAAGACAGCTTGAAAACGTAGACTATTACCAGTGATTGAGAGAAATATTCCATAATAATAAAAGAACAAATCCATTAGGAAAACACAGGACTCATTAATAAGGGTGCACCTAAAGACTGAGCTTGAGACCACACCAAGCAAGTGTCAGAATTAAAGGAGAAACAGATGATTCCATAACCAAACCTAGGAAGTCGTAACACCTTAGAGGGAACAAGAACTCCCTCTAAGGTCAAGAGCTGCCATATGTTAGCTGCTGTCTGCAGCATCAAGCTAGCAGGATGGTGACCCTGAGCTCAGACTCCAGGAGAGAGTGTTTCCATTGGTGATGTCTGCCATGGACATGGAGTAGGAGAAATAAGGCTGCTCTAGACCAGTAACCTTTTTAACCATGTGTGGGTAAAATTTGTAACATTTCCAGAATATCTTGCCTGGCTTTAGTGCATTTGCATATCCTCAGGGGTGGAGAGAAATTTATCTGCATATCAATGGATAATTACCTGGGCAACGGAGGGTGTGTCTGAACCTGAGAGGTTAAGGGGAGGGGCTGGCTTGCTTGCTTGCTTCTTCAGGAGCAGAGAGACGGCCCTGGACTGCCGTTTGTAAGCAATAAACGGGTTTTAAACTTTATTTCTCCTTTGACTGATTTCGGTTTTTAGAGGTATTTTGCCCTGGGATTTCTTCTCCCCAGACTTACCCGGGGCTCTGCAGGAGAACCAGTTGGGGAGCCTTTTAAAACTACTGCTCCCCGGGCTCCTCACCTAGAGATGTTGTTATCATTCATCTGAGGTACAGGCAGGAATGGGTATTTTCCTAAAATTCCCCCAAATGATCTCCATAAGTAGCAAAGGTTGAAAACCACTGTTCTAACCTGATGAAGTGGACACTGCTACCTGGGGCAGGGGCTCGGGAACGGAAACATGTAATATCTTAAGGACTGTACATAGATCATTTTATCTGGACTCTCATTTCTAGGGAAATAATAGTGATGTGCCTGTACATTTTCTATTCAAGAGTTTTTTGCAGCTTAGTTCATAACAGCAATAGGTGTAGAGGCATAGATACAGATAGATTATAGGAATGGAGGGAGGAAAAACATTTAACTGTTCAATAATATAAGTTTGATAAAATAAGATAAAGATAGCTCTCTCTTAATGAGATGGTGTTCATCTGTATTTCACATAAAATATGTATATAAAAGAAAGTGAGAAAATTGTTGCAAAGTGCTGTGTAAAATATTTTATTTTTGAAAAAACACACGCATACTTACATAGAGAAAAAACATCTTAAATGTTATCATCCAAATGTCAATAATATTTCTCTCAAGGAGGTAGTATTTTTAGTTAATTTAAAATATATTCTTCTTGTCTCTCGTTTGTCTAAAAGGAATGCACGTGTTTTACTGCAGTAGAACAAAAACTAGGGATGAAACTGACTCTCCCTGATTACAGTACCCACTCTGAAATGGGGACAGCCTTTCATCTCATCAGCTCTAATCCCTGAAAGAGGGTCAGGTAGATTTATTCATGCCTGGTTAGGGAATTAAGAAGAATTTAGAGCAGCTCTGTGAAAGGGTGTGGGAACAGCTCCATTTCCTTAGGTGAAAACAAACAAGGAGCCTCCCTTTGATCCTCAAGCCCATTTCTTCCAGCCCTCTCTGGGTGGATCTGGAAGGCAACCTTTAGGGAGGGTGGGGTCGGCTTCTACTCGCCTCCTGTCCCTTCCAAGGTGTGGCTGGGAAAGCAGGAGCTGCCTACAGCTACTCCTAATTATCCTTCCACCTGAAGAACATCACACCTGTCGATCCATCCTCTTCCCAGTGGAAGGAATCTGGACAGGCCCGGCTAGAAGAAATGGGGAGAAAGCAGTTTGTTTGGGGGCTACCTGGCTCCTTTTCCCCCACACCATCCCTCCCTCTGTTCATTGCTTTCAAGATGTCAGATCCTCTCCCTTCTGCTGCAAGAAAAGTGGTCTAAAAACCTATCATTAAATGCTCAGTATTTGTATTTTGAGGAATGAAGAGAGAAATAATGTGCACAAAGTAATGACTCTAATGGAAGAATTTCAAACACCAACTCGAGGAAGGATAGTGATTTTGTGGGTCAGAAAAGCCTGGAACATCTGTGACCTACTGTGGAGAAAGTGAAGGTTCCTGTGGTCGGGATTCTCACCTGGCTCTGGTCGGCTAGCTCACTACACACGTGTGGGCAACACATTGTTACTGACTCTATATAAAGGGCTCCACCCAGTGCTCTGCGACATGACTGCACAGCTGCAGGAGAGCAGAGGCTGGGGTGTGGCAGCACCCAGGACAGACTGAGAGGGCTGTGGGGGCAGAGAGGCCCAGAGGCAGAGATCACTCTGAGTGGACAGGACCCTAGTAATTGACCTACCACCATGGGAATAAAGTTGGGTATAAGCCCTTTCATCCCAAGAACATTCCACTGTCATTTTTTCGGTCTCACTGAATCCATAGTGAACTTGTCGGGGGCTGAAACCCATTGGCAAGATACCTACAGTCTCAGAAAAGAAGTGGGAAATCCAATTCTCACAGAGCCACCTGCCATCAGGACACTGTCCTTTAAGAAAATGGTTACCTCCAGGGCGAGTCTTCTAATGATTTTGAGAAGCTAAGTGAAGAGAGCATTTCTAACCGGACTCTAAAAGTGCAGCCCAGGACCCCTGCAAACTCTGCTAAGCCCATCTCCTCACAGTCAGGCAAGGTAGACATGTGCTCCTGTCTGCTCCTGACTTAACATCGCTCTCTCCATCATCACGGGATGTGTGTTCCACACACAGTCCAGTAAATATCCCTTAATGGCAGGTCACCCAGCAAAGACTCAAAGGTGGTGGCTGGTCACTGCTGCCTCCTCTGCCTCCATCACAAAGTAATAGTTTGCTCTTTAAAGGAGCTGTGAAGTGCAGGTTCTTTAAGCCTGTCCCTGCTGCACGGCTGTCAAGATGATGGGTGCTTGTCAATACCCACCTCCAGTGACTGATTAGTCAGGTCTCCAATCGCTATGTAGTGCTCATTTATCACAGAGCAATCTCTGATGACACAAAATATAGTGCCCTTGTGACTCTTCACTCTCCAGCACTCACTGGCAGCAAATGAAAATGACACTTCCTGCCAGAACAGCCATAACTCAGCCTCATTTTCCAGAAAACCTTCATGGGGCACTGCAAAATAATAAGATGTGCACTGCCTAGAGGTGATAGCATGGCCTAACTATGGCGCGTTCAGATAAATCAGCCCAACAGATGATCAATCCTCCCAGAAATAAAAACCACTCTGTTTGCCTACCTATGTTACTGTATAATGTAAGAAAATGAGTTCAATGCAATATTCCTCCTTAGTCATAACCAAGGAGGTGATCCATGTTACCTTAACTGGTGTTGGACTGAGAAAAGAGAGAGAATAATTTCCTGTCCTAATCTCATTCTCTGCCATCCTGCTGGAACAACTGTGAGGGGTTTGCCTCTGAAAAAATACTTATGAGGACACTTATGGTGATAATGACAGTATTCCAGTTTATAGAATGCATTCTGCTCTACAAAATGATATCCCATTTATTTCCACTGAATCTTTATAAGAAACCTTGTGAAACAGACAATGCAGGTAAATTATACATTTTTCAAATGAATAGCTGAATCCCAAAGGATATGACTTGCTTAGCATTGCACAACTTTTGAAGAGGAGATGGGTTTAGGACCAAATGCAGGTCTGATCATCAACCTCACGGTTTCCTCCTCCAGCCATGTTTCTGAGCTACTGACTCAAGTCTTTCCCATTTAAGTTGTTCCCATCATGGGACAAATTCAATATAATTAGCATGAAGGCAGGATTCGCAATCAATACACTTGTATGAGATTTAAAAAATTTTTTAAACATAACTTGGCCAAAAGTTATTTTACACTTACTAAGGAAACAAGTTAAGTGATGAATGAATTATCTATTCGAGTAAAGTTTAAACAGTATTTCTAGAACAACCACCATCAGTCACTGAGTAAGGTGACTGAGTAAGGTGACTCCCTTGTTTGGTATCATGCCGTGAATACTAAGAAAAAGGGGCACAGCAGTGAAGATTGCCTAAATGTAGTACATGGTACGTAGTACGTCCTCCACAATGCAGTTCAACCAAGGGAAATAAACCACATCCAGGGAAACAAACTAGGAAGTCCCATTTCCCAAAGGAGACAAAATTAGAACCCAACTCATGGAATCCATGGAAAATCCACAAAGGGCAACCCTGCCTCTAACTGTTCTTCCATATACTAGTCTGGAGAGGTTGTTTGGCTTATAAAATAGGGCCAGACATAGTTACATGCACTTTCCTATGGCCTTAGATATTCAGGCATCTTCCTCCAGTGAACTACGGTCTCCATCTCATCTTTCTGGTATCTCCAAGAACTAGCCTAATGCCTGGCACATAACTTTTTTTAATTGATATGTATTTCACATCCCACAAAATTCATGTTTTCAAAGTTTACAGTTCAGTGGTTTTTAACATATTCACAAAGTCACGAAACAATCACCACTATCCAATTCCAGAACATATCATCACCCCATAAAGAAACCCCATACCCATTAGCAGCAGTTCCCCACTCCTCTCTTCCCCCAGCCCAGGAAACCACTAGTTTACTTTCTGTTTCTATGGATTTTCCTATTCTGCATAATTCGTATAAATGAAAATCATATAATATGTGACCTTTTGTAACTGATGGCTTCCTCACTTGGCATAATATTAGCAACATCCACATGTGTTGTAGTAGATCAGCACCTCATTGCTTTTTATGGCTGAATAATATTCTACTGTGTGTGCAAACCCAACCATATGTGGTCGATTAATATATGATAAAGGAGCCATGGACATACAAAATGGGGAAATGACAGCCTCTTCAGCAGCTGGTGTTGGCAAAACTGGACAGCTACATGCAAGAGAATGAAACTAGATTATTGTTTAACCCCATACACAAAAGTAAACTCAAAATGGATCAAGAACCTGAATGTAAGTCATGAAACCATAAAGCTCTTAGAAGACAACATAGGCAAAAATCTCCTGAATGTAAGCATGAGCAACTTCTTCCTGAATGCATCTCCTCAAACAAGGGAAACAAAAGCAAAAGTGAACTCATGGGACTCATGGGAGAATATATTTGTAAATGACATATCCGACAAGGGGTTAACATCCAAAATATATAAAGAATTTACATGCCTCTACACCCAAAAAGCAAATAACCCAATTAAAAAATGGGCAGAGGATATGAAGAGACAGTTCTCCGAAGAAGAAAATCAAATGGCCAACAGGCACATGAAAAGATGCTCCACATCACTAATCATCAGAGAAATGCAAATTAAAACCACAATGAGATATCACCTCACACCAGTAAGAATGGCCAGCATCCAAAAGACTAAGAACAATAAATGCTGGCAAGGATGCGGAGAAAGGGGAACCCTCCTACACTGCTGGTGGAAATGTAAGCTAGTTCAACCATTGTGGAAAACAATATGGAGGTTCCTCAAAAAACTAAAAATAGAAATACCATTTGACCAGGGAATCCCACTCCTTGGAATTTACCCAAAGAATACAACTTCTCAGATTCAAAGAGACATATGCATCCCTGTGCTTACTGCAGCACTTTTTACAATAGCCAAGTTATGAAAACAATCTAAGTGTCCACCAGTAGATGAATGAACAAAGAAGATGTGGTATATATACACAATGAAATACTATTTAGCCGTAAGAAAGAAGCAAATCCTGCCATTTGCAACAACATGGATGGAGCTGGAGGATATTATGCTCAGTGAAATAAGCCAGGTGGAGAAAGACAAGTGCCAAATGATTTCCTTCATTTGTGGAGTATAACAATGAAGCAAAACTAAAGGAATAAAATAGCAGCAGACTCAGAGACTCCAAGAAGGAACTAGTGGTTACCAAAGGGGAGAGATGTGGGAGGGAGGGTGAGAGGGAGGGAGAAGGGGATTGAGGGGTATTATGTTTAGCACACATGGTGTGGGGAGTCACGGGGAAAACAGTGTAGCACAGAGAAGGCAAACAGTGAATCTGTGGCATCTTACTAAACTGATAAGCAGTGACTGCATTGGGGTATGGGTGGGGACTTGATAATATGGATAAATGTAGTCATCACATTGTTTTTTCATGTGAAACCTTCATAAGAGTGTGTATCAATAATACCTTAATTTAAAAAATGAAAAAGAATTCTACTGTGTGGATATACCACATTTTGTTTAACCATTCACCTGTTGAGGAACTCTGAGTTGTTTCCCCACTTTGGGGCTGTCACATTAGGACTTTGATACACTCTTGTTGAACACAGTGACCACCTTCCTGGTTTAGTGTCATGTGTGAGATGGCCAACAAACTATGAAAACTATTCAACCTCATTAGTAATCCAAGAACTAGAAACCAAAAACAATACAAGACCATTTCCTGGTTACCAGATTAACCAAGACTTTCCTACTCTAATAGCCACCTCCTGTGATGGTGGGGCACCATCATGCACTGGGTCTAGAAGTGCAAATTGTTGCACGCATTTCAGGGCAAGGGTCTTTATGGTTCCATACAATTTGACTCCCATAATTCCTTATCTGATGGTTCCATACAATTTGACCCCCATAATTCCTTATCTGAAAGACTAAAGATCTAATATAAAACACAGAAAAATGTTTTACTTATGAAGATATTTATTTAACATGGTGAAATATAATAAACAAACCTAAATACCCAACAACAATGAAATGTTTAAAGAAAATATAGTGGATACATACCATTAAATGGTACAGTCATTAAAAATTACAGTTTGAAGGAGTTTCAATTGCCTCAAAAAGTGTTATAATATTCAGTGAAAACAGGCATGGTATAGTTGGTCCTAAATATGTGAAAATCTCACAGAAAAATAGAAAGTTGAAGAAATCTACAAAAATCTTAATATGAATTTTTCTGCAAGATGAAATTATGGATTCTCTTTATGGAGATGGGAACGAATAGGAAAAAATCTTAGACATAACTGCACCTATTGTGTCTTAAATTAGTTTTTATGTACATGTGACTTCTGTTTAAATGGTAAGTTCTGTGTTAGGTATACAACAAATTTTTTTTAATTAAAAAAAGCATTTTCACTTTTTAGAGCCCATTTAACACATTCAATGACATGTATACTTTGAACATATACTTCCAGTAATTCTAATCGTTGAGAAGAAAGTAATGGACATATAGAAAACTGAATAATGTAAGTTTATGTCATTCTTTCAAACAAGGATCATCCCAGAAGTAGCTAAAGGATTGGTGGCCTGCGATACCTAGAGACCTGCCTGTCCCAGACAATCTGCTGGAATAAAGGACACATGGGAAACATTACAATAAATGTTAAGGATGTTAAATGGATACAATGACAGAGGCAAAGGGCTGATAAGTCACCTACAGCGTGAAATATATCACACTTAGTTCTGCCAACAAAAAAAAGTATGTTTTTATTCTCCATGAGCAAAGTGGCAGGTGGAAGAGGACATTCTAGTCCTTAGGGGGAAATTGAGCCGTAATGGCCTTTTTGTTTATGCAACTGTTACAAGTTGTGAGTTTGTCAAAGCTTTAAACGCATTTTCCCCAAGCATCTTTTTTCCATTAAATTTAAACATTCAAGTCCCTTTTACAGAAAATACACTCTCATATGCTCCTAATTCACTTATACTCAGCTTATCAAAACATTATCCCATAAGATTCATTTTAAGTCCAGAAAATTATCTGAGCTTCTTGTGTGAGGCTGGTATTAGTTCTCCTTATAAACAAGTTCGTTCAATTATGGGTTTTGCACACCCTTCCATATTTGTGGGACTTGAGTTTAAATCAAAAGTGAATACCTTTGAATTTGAGCTATAGACATCCAGATAATTCAAGCTAAGTATCTGCGTAGTTCCAATGATCTCAAGTAAGAATGGTCTGAAATGATGTGCTTTATTTTCTGTTTGTAGAAAAATGAAAGATTGAACTCTTAACTCTTTCTGGGTACATTGCTTTTTAGTTACCTTTGTAAAAAAATAATAGATAAAATTAATTGTGAGAATTCATTATGCCCTGAGGCTTGTGTTACAGCTTTACATGTTTCATTTAATTCTCACAATATCATATCTTTTTGCCCCCATTTGGTAGATGAGAAAATTAAGGGAAAAATTATATGTCCACAAAAACAAAGACTCACATAGAACACTCATAGAAACTTTATCTGTAACATCTCCAAACTGGAAATAATCTAAATGTCCACCAACAAATGAAAAAACTGTGGTTTATTCATACAAGGGAATTTTACACAACAATTTTAAAAAATGAGCCACTAATACATGTTATAGCATGGATAAATCTCTAAAACATCATGTTGCATAAAAAACCCAGCCAACAATGAATAAATATAAAATTAAAAAAATAATATTATATGATTTTATTTATATGAGGTTCTGGAGCAAGTACAACTGATCTGTGGTGATAGGAATCAAAACAGGGGTAGGTATTGATAGGAATGGGGCATGAGGAAACTTTCAGACCTGATGGAAACATTCTATATCTAGATCAAGATGGTAGTTACATAGGTGTTTGTGCTTGCCAAATGTTTGTCAAAACTCACTGGACTATGCATTTTATTTTATAAGAATCATATCTCAAAAACAGCTGCTGATAGGTGATATAAAGTTTAGATAGATAGATAGATGATACATAGATAGATAGATAAGTAGGTAGGGCTTAGTTTTGGGGGTGGGTGTTAATAAAACCTAGGCATTTTCTCAAGGTCATATAGTTCCAGTAGAAGTGGAGTTGAGCACAGTTGGAGAGCAAGGAGCCTGTCTCCAATTTGACTCCTTGTGAAATAGTATATGAAATAATCTACAAGGACAATGGCTGCAGTTACATGCAATACGTGTTCCTAGCTGCTGTGGGGGATAAAGAAGTTCGGTTAAATGAGTTAATACACATAAAGTGCTCATTACAGTGCATGGCATATAGTAAGAGCTCACCTTGTTAACTACCATTATTATTATAAGATACAAGGCTTAGCCTCAAGGCAATCATAGAGTGCCTGGGAAAACAACCAGTGAAGGATAAATCATTAAACAACAAACAGCATGAGAATCAGAGCTCAGTGTAAGAAACGGCACAAGCAACTTCCTAAAGTCAAAGCCCAAACTGCTCCCAGAGGCCAAGCAGCCTGACACAAGTGCAGCAGGGATGTGGGGCACTGGAAAGCACAGGTCCCACCCAATGGGACCACCACTCACTCCAATGTATTATTGCCATGTGGAGATGCCAGCCTGACACTGCCAAATATGTTTTAAAAGAAACAGAAATTTAGACATTTATGTGAAATCTCCTCATCTTTAAATGTTGGACACAATTTCAGTGATCTAAAAGTGCATAACCTTTGGGTTATGAGATACAAAATACGTCCTAAATATATAGTCTTAAAAATGAAGGCTATTAAAGGTCATTCAAACCTCTGCGTCCCACCTTCCTCTGCTACTTACTGTCACTCTCTGTAAGGGACTCCAACCCAGAGGTGAAGCCACCTGCCCAACGTCACTCAACTAGTTACAGGCACCACTTGGAAATCAACCTCCCCAGACTTCAGTGTGGAATCACTGTGAACTCTGGTCATGTCGCTGTGAGCTCAGTCCCCTTGGGCTGGGCCGCAGAAGGAAAACTTCAAGAGGGAGTGAGCTTGGAGTAAGACGTAGGAAGAACCCCTACAGATGAAGGGAATGTTATGGGAAAAGCAGAGAGAGATAAAGTTCAGTGAGCATAAAGGTTATTCCATTTTGGGAAAAGTCTTGAAATGGCCTAATGAGAGCCCTGGAAGCCACAGTTTTATATTTTATACCACCCTCCATGGAGACCATGGAGGGGTCACAGAGCCGAGCTGTATAATGAAAAGTAAAAACAAACTTTCAAATGGCAGGATGATGCCAGAGCTCACCCGTACAGTCAAGAGGCCAAACAACCATGGCCCCTGCACCCAGATTTTCTATCTATGAAAGGGAGGGGACAGAAATCAGGGAAACTATAATTTATCTAAAGAATAAGCAGTGAATTAAGGATAATTTATCAGTCAAACTCAAGGAACCAGATGCAACCCAATGATGCTTACTCTCTCCTCCAAACTTCTTTGGATTCTTGGGAAGAACCAATCCATTTTAGATTTGTAAGACACCATATCTGAGTGCACCATGAGTAAATTAGTGATCCTGCTCTGAACATTTCCATTCCAAATGCATGTAGAAAGAGACAGCAGCAAACTGTGCCAAAGTCCCTTTTGACCATTCATTCCACAAATATTACTACATGTTTACTATATGCCATACATTGTGTTGCGCCCTAGGGATTCAATGTTGACTGAAAGCAGACATGTTCTTCTTACTCATGAAGACAGGCATTAATCAAATGTGCCAAATAAATGTTAATGTACAAGGGGGTAAGTGCTATAAAGAGGCATTGCATGCGCTCTAAGAACATGTTAGGAGGATTGAACCTAGTCAAGTAGATCAAGGATGACTTCCCTGAGGAAGTGATGATTTAGCTGACCTCCCAAAATTCAGGAGACATTTTTTTATATATATATATTTTTTATTAAGGTATTATTGATATACACTCTTATGAAGGTTACACTTGAAAAAACAGTGTGGTTACTACATTTACCCATATTATCAAGCCTCACCCATACTCCAATGCAGTCACTGTCCATCAGTGTAGTAAGATGCCACAGATTCATTGTTTGCCTTCTCTGTACTACACTGTTTTCCCCATGATTCCCCACACCATGTGTACTAAACGTAATACCCCTCAATCCCCTTCTCCCACCCTCTCCACCCGCCCTCCCACACCCCTCCCCTTTGGTAACCACTAGTTCCTTCTTGGAGTCTCTGAGTCTGCTGCTATTTTGTTCCTTCAGTTTTCCTTCGTTGTTATGCTCGAAAAATGAGGGAAATCATTTGGCACTTGTCTTTCTCCACCTGGCTTATTTCACTGAGCATGATATCCTCCAACTCCATCCATGTTGTTGCAAATGGTAGGATTTGTTTCCTTCTTATGGCTGAATAGTATTCCATTGTGTATATGTACCACCTCTTCTTTATCCATTCATCTACTGATGGACACTTAGGTTGCTTCCATATCTTGGCTATTATAAAAAGTGCTGCAGTAAGCATAGGGATGCATATGTCTTTTTGAATTTGAGAAGTTTTATTCTTTGAGTAAATTCCAAGAAGTGGGATTCCCTGGTCAAATGGTATTTCTATTTTTAGTTTTTTGAGGAACCTCCATATTGCTTTCCACAATGGTTGAACTAGCTTACATTCCCACCAGCAGTGTAGGAGGGTTCCCCTTTCTCCGCATCCTTGCCAGCATTTGTTGTTCTTAGTCTTTTGGATGCTGGCCATCCTTACTGGTGTGAGGTGATATCTCATTGTGGTTTTAATTTGCATTTCCCTGATGATTAGTGATGTGGAGCTTCTTTTCATGTGTCTGTTCACCATCTGAATTTCTTCTTTGGAGAACTGTCTCTTCATGTCCTCTGCCCATTTTTTAATTGGGTTATTTGCTTTTTGGATGTAGAGACGTGTAAATTCTTTATATATTTTGGATGTTAACCCCTTGTCGGATATGTCATTTACAAATATATTCTCCCATACTGTAGGATTTCTTTTTGTTCTGTTGATGGTGTCCTTTGCTGTACAGAAACTTTTTAGTTTGATGTAGTCCCATGAGTTCATTTTTGCTTTTGTTTCCCTTGTTTGAGGAGATGTGTTCAGGAAGAAGTCGCTCATGCTTATATTCAGCAGATTTTTGCCTATGTTGTCTTCTAAGAGTTTTATGGTTTCATGACTTACATTCAGGTTCTTGATCCATTTAGAGTTTACTTTTGTGTATGGGGTTAAACAATAATCCAGTTTCATTCTCTTGCATGTAGCTGCCCAGTTTTGCCAACACCAGCTGTTGACGAAGCTGTCATTTCCTATGTCCATGGCTCCTTTATCATATATTAATTGACCATATATGCTTGGGTTTATATCAGGGCTCTCTAGCCTGTTCCATTGGTCTATGGGTCTGTTCTTGTGCCACTACCAAATTGTCTTGAGTACTGTGGCTTTGTAGTAGAGCTTGAAGTTGGGGAGCATAATCCCCCCACCTTTATTCTTCCTTCTCAGGATTGTTTTGGGTATTCAGGGTCTTTTGTGGTTTCATATGAATTTTAGAACGATTTTCTCTAGTTCGTTGAAGAATGCTGTTGGTATTTGGATAGTAATTGAATTGAATCTGTAGATTACTTTAGACAGGATGGCCATTTTGACAATATTAATTCTTCCTATCCATGAGCACGGGATGTGTTTCCATTTATTGGTATCTTCTTTAATTTCTCACATGAGTGTCTTGTAGTTTTCAGAGTATAGGTCTTTCACTTCCTTGGTTAGGTTGATTCCTAGGTATTTTATTCTTTTTGATGCAACTGTGAATGGAATTGTTTTCCTGATTTCTCTCTCTGCTAGTTCATTGTTAGTGAATAGGAATGCCACAGATTTCTGCGTATTAATATTGTATCCCGCAACTTTGCTGAATTCAGATATTAGATCTAGTAATTGTGGAGTAGATTCTTTAGGGTTTTTTATGTACAATATCATGTCATCTGCAAACAGGGACACTTTAACTTCTTCCCTGCCAATCTGGATGCCTTTTATTTCTCTGTGTTGTCTGAATGCCATGGCTAGGACGTCCAGTATTATGTTGAATAACAGTGGGGAGAGTGGGCATCCCTGTCTTGTTCCCGATCTTAAAGGAAAAGCTTTCAGCTTCTCGCTGTTAAGTATAATGTTGGCTGTGAGTTTGTCATATATGACCTTTATTATGTTGAGGTACTTGCCCTCTATACCCATTTTGTTGAGAGTTTTTATCATGAATGGGTGTTGAATTTTGTCAAATGCTTTTTCAGCATCTATGGAGATGATCATGTGTTTTTTGCCCTTCTTTTTGTGGATGTGGTGGATGATGCTGATGGATTTTTGAATGTTGTACCATCCTTGCATCCCTGGAATAAATCCTACTTGATCATAATGGGTGATCCTTTTGATGCATTTTTGATTTCAGTTTGCTAATATTTTGTTGAGTATTTTTGCATCTATGTTCATCAGGGATATTGGTCTGTAGTTTTCTTTTTTTGTGGTGTCTTTGCCCAGTTTTGGTACTAGAGTGATGCTGGCCTCATAGAATGAGTTTGGAAGTATTCCTCTTCTTCTACTCCTTGGAAAACTTTAAGGAGGATGGGTGTTAGGTCTTCATTAAATGTTTGATAAAATTCAGCGGTGAAGCCATCTGGTCCAGGCATTTTGTTCTTAGGTAGGTTTTTGATTACCAGTTCAATTTTGTTGCTGGTAATTGGCCTGTTGAGATTTTCTGTTTCTTTCTGGGTCAGCCTTGGAAAGTTGTATTTTTCTAGAAAGCTGTCTATTTCTTCTAGGTTATCCAGTTTGTTACCATATAATTTTTCATAATATTGTCTAATAATTCTTTGTATTTCTGTGGTGTCCATAGTGATTTTTCCTTTCTCATTTCTGATTCTGTTTATGTGAGTAGACTCTCTTTTTTTCTTGATAAGTCTGGCTAGGGGTTTATCTGTTTTTTTATTTTATTGAAGAACCAGCTCTTACTTTCATTTATCCTATTGTTTTATTCTCGATTTTATTTATTTATGCTCTAATCTTTATCACATCCCTCCTTCTTCTGACTTTGGGTCTCATTTGTTCTTTTTCTAGTTTTGTTCATTGTGAGTTTAGACTGCTCATATGGGATTGTTCTTCTTTCCTGAGGTAGGCCTGTATTGCAATATACTTTCCCCTTAACATGGTCTTTGCTGTGTCCCTCAGATTTTGCTGTGCTGAATTATTGTTGTTATTTGTCTCCATATATTGCTTGATCTCTGTTTCTATTTGGCCATTGATCCATTGATTATTTAAGAGCATGTTGTGAAGCCTCCATGTGTTTGTGGGATTTTTCATTTTATTTTCATAGTTCACTTCTAGTTTCATACCTTTGTGGTCTGAGAAACTGGTTGGTACAATTTCAATCTTTTTGAATTTACTGAGGCTCTTTTTGTGGCCTAGTATATGATCTATTCTTGAAAATGTTCCATGTGTACTTGAGAAGAATGTGTATCCTGCTGCTTTTGGGTGTAGAGTTCTGTAGATGTCTGTTAGGTCCATCTGTTCCAATGTGTTGTTCAGCGCCTCTGAGGAGACATTTTAAAGCAACAGAACAGAGAATCCAGGCAGCAGAATCAGCTGTAGTCATATGTAGGACTCAGCTCATCCTGCCTCACAAGAGCAAACAATGTTAATTTTCAGGAATTTTGCAAGCCAGTTGATGTCATGTTGGGAATATTTACAGCATGGACATTGGCAAATCCTATAAGATCAGAGGGTTTTTTTGTGGGAGTGGGGTGTTTTTGTTTTTATAATAAGTTTTTAGCAATTGCCAGCAAACCATCTTAAAGTGTAGCTTGAGAAATGACAGCAGATATACTGAACAGAAAGAAAGGTAAATATGGAGAGTACAAACAATGAAAAGGAGAATGGTGGGAGCTAAAACAGTTAAGCGGGGGTGGGATCATATACAATTTTGAAGCCTTGCTAAGCATTTTAATGTTCATTTTAAGAGCAGTGGGAAACCATCTAAGTGTTTGTAAGCAGGGCAAATAATTTAAGCAGATCATGGTTTTGATAAGATCCATCAACCCAACTTTGGGGACCGGATTGGAAGAAGAGAAGCTGTAGGTGGCTATTTCAAAGAACTTCACATGGGTACAAGTTGATATAAATTTTATAACTGGATGTTTTATCAGGACCCTTCCCCAAAATGAAAAACACTGAAAGAAGTTCACCATTTTTGGTGGAAGGGAGAAACAGAATGAGTTTTTGGAGAACATGTTTGACTTGATGTCTCTGGGGCAGAGAAAAGGCCATGAAAGACGAGGGAACTGGGCTAGGGGTGTAAATTTAAGGGTCATATTCAAGAAAGAATAAAAAACGTGGGCATGAATGGTGTGCTAAGAGCACAGGACGAGAAGAGACTTGGGCTGAGTGCTCTGCATTTTTAAGGAATCCCCAGCTTTAAAGATTTTTTTATAGAAGAATGAGCCTGAAAAGGAGACTAGAAAAGAACAAGCAGACATTAAGCAACAAGGCCCTCATGGGCTTAGCGAGTGCTGCACTCCTGATGGGATGGCGGGTGGCAGAGAGGATAGAAGAAGAAGAAATAGAAATGGTAAATGTGGGCAACCTTTTCAAGAAGTTTGGCTGTGATGGTAGAGATATGGGATCCAAAAAGCTGTCCGGTGTTTTTTAAGTGAGAGGGATATTAAGCATGTTTTAAACAAAACTGAAAGCACTGGGACAGGCAAGTTGAGAGGGAGAATCTAAATGCATGAAAGAAGGAAAGTCAGGGAAAGGGGCTTGGAACCCACTGGAAGAGGCTCCAGGACCTGTGGTACTGAGGGGAAAAGGCTGAGATGGGTACTTATGGGTGGAGGTTCCCCTTTTCATACAAGAAACCTACAGGAGTTCCTGTTTGATCATTTCTATTGTATCTGTAAAGTTTATAGACTGAATTGCTACACTCTTCACCCGGTGGGGGAATTGAACTAAATTCCCTCTGTGGTTTCCCTCTGAAGAAAATCTTTGAACCCGTAATTTAAACTGCTTGTGGGTTGAATTTCTCTGATCTTGAGTATCTCAGAACCTTAGAGGCAGAAATTAATGATCTTATCCAAACCCTTCATTTCAAATGCATTCCCTGAATAGGTATAGGGCGTCCGCACTGCCAGATACTCTGCTGATCACTGGGAATTCAAAGATAAACAAGAGAGGCTCTGACCTAGAAGAGGTAATAGAATACAAATATTTATACAATTACTATAATAAAGTTGCAAGCACTGCCATAGAAAAATGCAAAAACTCTTCAGTAGTCCAAGAATATGATCCAGGGTTCTAGACTCCAAACACAAGACCTTCCTCACAATCTATATATAACATTACTCTTATTATTCCACAAAAAAAGATTTTCTGTGTCAATCTATTTGTGTAACCCACAGAGATAATATAATCTTTCAGCCTTCTTGTTAATGTGCTACCATCATTAATCCAAGATCAACACTCATATATATGATTGGCTGAGAATTCTATGATTTGGATTCTGGTGCAAACCATTCATTTCCCCTTAAATGTTAGTTTGGAGACCATTAAACAGTAGATGGCCATCACCCACATCCATTATTTGCTAGAACAATTTTACTTAGCTGTGTCCATATAAGGCCACAGAATCAGTCACAGTTTTGTTAGTTTTTTGTTGTTGCTGTTATTATTGCCTCTGTCATAATTCTTACCTTCTAGCTAAAAGTAACCAAATGTTTGCCCATTTTTCAGTTCCATGTCTTTTATCTTCTAAGTTGAACCTGTACTAATGGTTAGGAAGTAAAATTTGAGTCATTGACATTTGGGCATCTTACGGAGTAAAATATGCATTAAGATGACTTCTTTCCTTCCTTTACTTTTTTCAGAAATTCATTAAATATTTACAGAAGACTCACACTTGCCTTGGAGGAGGCCAAGTGCATCAAGGAGAAAATAAATGAGAGTTTGGGTTCTTGAGCAGCTGGTGGCATGAATCCAGAGATTCAATTTTGAACCCTTTCAAACCTTCCATTTTGATTTTAAAGTAGATACTGGCTCTTTCAGTGGGGAAAAAAGCCTTCCTAGACTAAAGTGTAGTATATCGTGCACAAACTCACTTAGACGAAAACTATTCTGAAGCATCGAAGTATCAACTCATTTGTTCTTTTTAGAGTGTTGTTGCTCTGGGGGCTAATCCACTGTGGATTCTGGTTTAAACCACTCTGACCCGGAGAGGAACGTGGTGAGTGAACAAGTTATGATAGATTTATTCATCTGTTCCTTCTGTAAATAACCACCTGCCAATTAACAGGCATCATAGCAAGTACCCTGGGAGGAATATAAAGATGAAAATGCCTTTGAGAAATACGCGATCGCACGGAGAATGCTACAGTGGAGACCGTGACGTGCAGTGCAGCTAAACAGGCATCTAGGCAACATGTTAGGGAAATTCTGAGAAAGATGAGATTTCCTCTGATTGGGAGGTTGAGGAAAGCTCGGTGGTATTTAAAGATGAACAGGATTTAGACGTTTGGAAAAGATGGAGAGGACATTTCAGGCTGCAGCTTCTGTCTTGGCAGAAGTTACAAAAACTGGAAATAATCTTGGCAAGTACCACTGCAGAAACCCAGATGAGAATTCCGCTGGTTTTCTTTTCCTCATTTGGCAACTGCTGAAATGTGCCCTTATTGATGACTGGATTTAGGAATAATTTGTTGTAGCAAATTAGGTTCTAAATTTTCCCCTCCTGGTTGTTATGATTGAGGTCTCTGCCAATATACCCAAGTGGCCAGGAAGGGAAACTCTGGAAGCCATAGGTCGCGGCAGCTTGCCCCACTCCTCGCCAGGAACGGACACAGAGGCAGAGCACGGAGCCCCTGGGTGCCGGAGCAGTAAGCCTCACTCCTCTCCAGAGCACCCGCCTCTCCCCCCGAGTCACTGTTTCAAATGGGACTCAACACCAGGCAAATTTTCATCACCCAGGTCCAATTCCCAAAACAGAGGCAGGGAGAGAAACACAGTCATGTACTTTGGAGAAAACCCAAAAGGCGACAAACCAAAGAAAGATAATTTTTTGGAAACCAAATGCTAATCCAACAGTGGTTTTCAAGAGTGCTTTGAGCATTGGTAGGTCATTCAATCTTTGTTAACAGACCAGAAAAAATCTAAATGGAGGAAAAAGTGGTCACGGCCCTGCTTCAGTTTACACAGCATGGAAACGTCATCACATCACAGAGTGGCAGCGAGGAAAGGGAACTGAGATCGCCAGGCACATCTAGATGCCCCTCAACAACATCCCAGGACGAAATCCTACTCACTCCTCCCTGTCTCCCAAACATTGTGATTCACCGGCAACTAATTCTGCTCCGAATTTGGGTTTTACTTTTATGATTTGGGAATGTTAAAATTGAATCCGTCCTTGACTTCCTTTCAGAAACTTGAAAATTGCCTTTATGATCCTTTGTAATTTTCCTTTCTCTAGGCTATTCCTTATATGTTATGGTTTTCTCAACCATTTCCTCATATGACACAGTCTGAAGCCCCATATGATCTTCACCAACTTCTGTCTTTCTCCTCCCTGAAAGATGTCCACGTGGGCCATTCCCTCACCCTCTCTGCCCCCTTATATTGTGGCCTGAAGAGAGCATGAACTATTTCAAGTATAATCTGATAACATGAAATAAAGGCCACCATTAACCACTTATTCAAAATGCATTTTTTCATTTAAAATAACCACATATTAATTAGGAGAGCAAACTTATTTCATCAGTACTTCTAAATTCATGTCTTTAAATCATCAACCAAAGTTTGATGATTTTCCTCAGGTGAAGGTGAGACAAAAATGATGTGAAATATATCCATATGGGAGACTGAAGACCCTAAGGTGAATGCATGTTTGTGCACGCAGGACCCACGCGTGCTCGCAGACACCACACGCTCATGTATGAAGTGTTTCTAACCTCAGTTAACCAGTTAGAGGCCCAGGATCCAGTTGGCCCAGAGTGAAAACAGGGAGCGTTCACTGTTCAGATGGCACCTGTAGAGAATGATAATTGTAGAAGAGATAAATGTCCCAGTAATAAACTTAGGCAGGAAAAATAACTCTCTTTATTTCTCTATAATTCAGTTTAACAAAGTTATCAAGCCCCTGTTCTGATGACGGTAGAAAATGGAAACTTTCCACTTTAAGATAAACTCAGCTACTTCTGGATTGTGTATAATCTCACAGTCCAGGCAGGGTTCTCCTCCACCTCCCCCGTCCTTCCCCTTTTCCCTGCTGTGGCCTGATGTCAGGTATGGTGAGCCACACGCCGCCGCCATTTGTCTCAGTCTGTCCCAAATCCCACACCAACGTGGACCTTCCCACTTGCGCTTTGCGAGGGGCCCCTGCTCCGCTACACCCACTACTGAGAGACTCCACCTCTCTAGTCCCAAGTCCACTCTGCATCGCCATATCCCAACAGTGAGTCTCTCCAGGTCTCTGCTTATGCGGGAGGTGCCGGGAACTCACACTCCTCTCTTGCGCCACTCTGAGGTTGTGGAGGACTCAGAGGAGGGACTTCGCCTGGATGCTGTCTTCCTCAGTAAACCGTGCCATATTATCATTTCTGCTTCATAAGGCTTCACCTTAAGGTTTCTTGCAAAGAAGGGGGACCCATTAAAAGGCTCCTGGCTCCCATGGGCTCTCTCTGAAATGTAAGGGAAAGTCTGCTTTTGCTCTGTGGTTCCCTAAGACTTTCCCAGGATTCTCGGTTCTCCTCTGGGACTTGGTTCAGCAGAGTTTGTACATGGTTCCTTCTCAGATACCAACTGGCACCTAACTGCTACCCACACCCTCTACCGTCTCTCTCCTCTGTCTACTGCTACCCTGTCTGCCCTGCAATGCGAAGTCCTCTTCTATCATTGTGCACTGTGGTTTGTGGGGGTAACTCTATCCTCCAACTCTACCAGACCCCGAGTTTTGGGGGCTCAAGAAGCACTCTCTTACAAAGCCCATCTCTGGCCCACAATGTCTCTATTACTGATTTTGATAAACGTTCAGAAATGGAACTGCCTTCCTTATTCGGGGGTGTGTCTGCCTTTCCCCGGAGGGAATGAGGACTAACTCAAGAGTAGAGAGTCCTGGGACAACAGGCAATTTTACTTGTCTTGAAAAGACCTCAGAATATGGGTCCCATATTCAGTCACCCATCTTTTAACAAAATATCACAGTTTGTGAGTTAGTGAGGGAGTCACTCGGGGTCCTGGTGGGAAACATTCACCCCAAATGGTCGCAGTGATGAGAGTCTAGTGAAGGGCTCATTACAGAGGTGTGGGCAGGGTGAGGGGAGGCAGTAAGGGGTGTTGAGGCCCCAGAAATGGGCGGCCCTAGGCAGTCTTCACTGCCCTAGGACTGAAGAGGCAGCAGAGGCCAGGCAGAGTGTGTCCCGGACTGGGAGAGCTGGAGCCATGGAGGAGGGGCTGCCCCGAGGGGCCATGATTAGGGAAAGACACCGTCAGTCACCTCTGGAACCTGAACGAAAGCTGGGAGCAGTAAAAGAGGGAACTCATTCACTTCACCCTCCTCTCATGCTGTGTCTCCCCTGCCTGATCTGGACCAACCCAGCCAGGGGCCAACAGCTTGGCAGCAAGCCCAGGTGAGACGCCCTGGGGCACAGAAAGGGTGGAGACTAGTCTTGCAGTGGGTGGGAAGGCAGAGAACAGCACGTCTGGTAGAAGACCATCTGATGCCTGCTATAAATCTTTTCTTCCTAACCTCTGCTGAGTTGGTCTAAGTGACATTAGTGAAAAGGTTATAAAGAATCACCACTACGCCTCCTTTCAGATCGAGTCTTACAGGGGATTTTTAACCTTTTCTGGTGGGTTACTACCACCCAACTTAGGGACCTCCGCTCCGAGAAGACTGGCATTTTAGAGACTCTGATGGGAAGCAGTGCTGGGCACACGGATTCGAAACAATTTTGTCCCCGAGAACCCTTCACTGGATGAATAAATAAATGTCCCTGTGCTGTCTTAAGGTTGAGCAGACAATAGGATTGCTGAAAATAAAAGAGTGTGAGCCTAAACAAAAAATGAAAAGAAGAAAATAGAACGAAGACTTTGATTCTGTTCTGTACATTTTGTTATTACCAAAAACATAAATGGAGGGGTTGAGGCAAGTTCCCCTTCAGATGTACAGAGTGTGTTCTAAGGTAGTGACTTGAATAAAAAAGTATCGGACTTGGGGTCTTACAGCCTGGAACTGAATCCCAGCTCCGCCCCCTCCTGGCTCTAAGACTGTGGGCAAGTCCTTCAGAACATTACTGAATCTCAGGCATTTGTCTATATAACAGGAATAATAACAATAGCTAGAGTAAGGCATTATTATGATTAAATGATATAATATACGTAACGGACCTAGCAGAGTTCTTGACAGATATAGTAAGTTGCTCCATAAATGTCAGTTGCTATTATTAGTATTTTTAAGAGATTTGGTGAGAAGTGAGAATTTGTCACCTAGGTTGACTGCATATGCTCAATAAGGAAAAGAAGTACTTTGGCTGTTAGGTAGAGATAAGAAAAATGTCAGTCTGAGCATAAACAGGCATGGGAGGAAGATAGTCATTTTTGTTACTAAAGGATAATAAGTTATAGTGAGACAGCATCAGTAAAGACACAGAGAAAGCTAGTGTAGTTCACTTGTACATAAGGCAGAAAGAGGGTTCAAACTGAAGAACATAATGTAGGAAGATACCTTGTTTGAGTTTCTATTTATTTCATATAAGCTGCAGTTTGGAATATGTGTTGGTGTTACTGCATAATAAAGGTTCTTAGTCTGAAAATCAAATGGAGAACTTAATGACTTGCGGCTTCATTCTATGAATTCTGTGTTCCATATTCTCCTTGAATATTCTTCTCTTATAGCAATGGGGCTGTGCAAGATTCAAAAGGAGAGGCCACAGGGAGCAAAGGAAATGGAGCTTTCCCAGCTCACTCAAACCCACGATCCCCACAAGTGGTGACAAACAAGTGTACAATACAACCTACACAACTATATTTTGCAGCCCTACCCATAACTCCCAAGGTTTAAGGAAGCATTTACTAATATAAAGGTAAATAATCCAAGCATTCATCAATGGATAAATGGATAAACAAAATGTGGCATAGCTATACAATGGAATATTAATCAGTCTTAAAAGAGAAGGAGATTTGACACCTGCTACAATATGGATACACTTCAAGGACATTAGGCTAAGCGAAATAAGACAGTCACAAAAGGACTAAGATTATGTGATTCCACTTACATGAGGTACCTAGAGTACTTAAATTCAGAGACAGAAAGTAGAACTGTAGTTGCCAGGGTCTAGAGAAAGAGAAATGACAACTTGTTTAATGGATACAGCACTTCAGTTCTTCAAGAAGAAAAGAATTCTTGAGATTGGTTGCACAATAATGTGACTGTACTTCATACTACTGGACTATACACCTAAAAATGTACACCTAAGGTAATATATTTGATGTTATATGTATTTTACCACAATGTACAATTTTTTAAAAATTAAGGGAGAAAAAACAAAAGAAACCAAATTTTTAAAAAATGGAAGCATCAAGGAAGAAGTGATAATTCTCTACAATATTTTCTGTAAGATAGAAGCATAAGGAATACTTTACAAGTTCAATACTTATTCTATGAGGCCAGCTTTGTCCTAATATCAAAACCAGAAAAAGACATTGCAAGAAAAGAAAACTATAGACCGATATCTCTCATGAACATAGACAACAAAATCCTCAACAAAATATTAGCAAATCAAATCCAGCTATGTATAAAACCAAGAGGGATTTATTCCAGGTACTCAAGGTAGTTCAACATTCAGAAATCAAGTAATGTAATCCTTCACATCAATAGGCTAAAGAAGAAAAATTACATGATTAGGTCAATTAATCCAGAGAAAACATTTTGGCACAATCCAACACCCATTCATGATAAAATCTTTCAGTAAACCAGAAATAGAGAAAAACTTCCTCAAGTTGATAAAGAATATCTACAAAAAACCTAACACACCATACTTACTGACTTCATGTTAAGAAACTTAAGGCTTTACCACTAAGATCAGGAACAAGGCAAGGATGTCCCTTCCCGTTCACCACTGTTTTTCAACATCATACTGGAAGTTCTAGCTAATTCAATAAGTCAAGAAAAGGAAATAAATATATACTGTTTAGGAAGGAAGAAATCAAATTGTGTTTGCTTGCAGATGACATGATCATCTATATAGAAAATCCAGAAGAATTGACAAATAAAATTTATGTAACTAATAAGTGATTATAGCAAGATTGCATGATACAAGGTTAATATACAACAGTCAGTTGCTTCCCTATATACCAACAATGATCAGGAGGAATTTGAAACAAAAATCTGATAAAATAAATCATGGAAGAACTAAATGAATGTAGTGGTGTTCCATGTTCATGGATAGGAAGACTCAATATGTCAGTTCAACTGTCAGGATGTCAGTTCTTCCCATCCTGATCTTTAGATGTAATGTCAAATGACTAGTAAGTTATTTTATGGTATCAACAAACTGATTCTAACATTTATATGGATAGGCAAAAAAAAAAAACCTGGAATCACCAAAACAATATTGAAATAGAATAACAAAGTTGGAGGAATGATACTGCTTGACTTCAAGACTTAATAGAAAGGTACAGTAATCAAGACAATGTGGTATTGGCAAAAGAGAAGACAAATAGGTCAATGGAACAGAATAGAAAACTCATATAATCAACTCACATGACTATAGTCAACTGATTTTAGATAAAGGAGCAAAGGCAATACAATGGAGAAAAGACAGTCTTGTCAACAAATGGTGCCGGACAGCCGAAAACAAAACAATGAATCTAAATACAGATAATCCGCCTTTCACAAAAATTAACTCAAAATGGATCAAAGACCTGAATGTAAAATGCAAAACTGTCAAACTCCTAAAAGATAACAGGAGAAAATGTAGATGAATTTGGATTTGGTGATGAAGTTTTATATTCAATATCAGAAGCATGGTCCTTGAAAGAAAGATTTGATAAACTGGAGTTAATTAAAATGAAAAATTTCTGCTCTCTGAAAGACACTATCAAGAGAATAAACAGTCAAGCTACAGATGGGGAGACGACATTTACAAATGACTCATGTAATAAAAGATGTTATCCAAAATACACAAAGAACCCTTAAATTTAAACAATAAGAAAACAAATAATTAAAAGTGTGTCAAAGACCTTAATAGATACCTCGCCAAAAGATATACAGATGGCAAATAGGCATATAAAAAGATGCCCAACATCATATGTCAGCAGAAAAATGCAAATTTAAACAATAAAATACCAGGCATACTTATTAGAATGGCCATAATCCAAAATACTGATTACCAAATACTGGTGAGGCTATAGAGCAACAGGGACTCTCATTTCTTGCTGGTCGGAATGTAAAATGGTGCAGCCACTTTGGAAAACAGTTTGAAAGTTTCTTACAAAACTAAACATACTTATATAACATGATCGTTGGCAATTACCCTCCTTGGGATTTACCCAAAGTAATCGACATTGATGTCCACATAAAAACATGCACAAGGATGTCTTTTATAGCAGCTTTATTCATAATTGTCGAACTTGATGGCCGCCAAGATGTCCTTCAATAGTGAAAGGACAAATAAGCAGTGGTATATCCAGATAGTGGAATATTATTCAGCAGTACAAAGAAATGGGCTATGAAGCCATGAAAAGACCTGGAGGAACTTTATATGCATATCACTGAGTGAAAGAAGCCAGTCTGAAATAGCTACTGTATGACTCTGACTATATGACATTTGGGGAAAGCAAAACCATAGAAACAGTAAAAAGATCAGGGGCTGCCAGAGGTTAGGGGGGAAGGAAGGATGCATTGGCAAAGCACAGAGGATTTTTAGGTCAGTGAAGCTACCATGTATGATAATATAATGACGGATATATGTCATTATCTTTTTCAAAGTCCATAGAATGTACAACACTAAAAGTGAACCCTGATGCAAACCATGGACTTTGAGGGGTTATGATGTGTCAGTGCAGGCTCATCAGTTGTAACAAAGGTCCTGCTCTGCTGGGGATCTTGGTAGTGGGGGAGGGTATCTGTGGGGCTATGGGGGGCAGGGGTATCATGTGGGAAAACTGCACCTGCTGCCCAATATTGCTGTGAATCGAAAAATGCTCTAAAAGGTAAAGACCATTTTTGAAAAGAGGGAGTAAGGAAAAGGAGGAGAAAAGAAAAATAAGAAAGTTTAGAACCTGACAGCACTTTTATAGTAATCTTGAAACAGAAAATCCAGCTGAGGCTGAATGCTATGCTTCTGTGGACATGGCATTTCCACTGTGACTTTGGTTTTCACCCTCCAAACAGAGCAGCTAGTCTGTGTCTAATTGTGTTTGTTTTTCCCCATGCAGGGATGTTTAATAGTCCCCTAACCACTGTGATGGTCCCATAAAATTTTATGACAACAATTTCTTAAGTGAAATTTCCATTCAGTCTGTTTGTGGGACCTTCAAAAAAGCCAGAGAAAGCCAAAGAGATATAACTCGGGACATTTTCCTGGGGTCTAATTTAATTATAAATCATGACTTTATGAGCCTACCATTCAAAACTCATATGATTCCTCTGCAGCACAAAATAATTTACTGCTCCTGCAACCTAGTGAGCTCATGCCTAGAACCAAAGGGCACCCGAACCACATTCCTTTGGGAAGCTTTACAAGGTCTGTTCTGAGACTGGGACGTCTGACATTGGAGGTGAGCTCCCTCTCCCCCCACCCACCCAGCAGACCAGCGCCAAGGAGCACAGAGCAGAGCAGGGCCAGGAGACCTTGAGTGCTTAGTTCCTGAGAGAAGAGGAAACCAAGACACACCGATAGCTGTGTTCATCTCCATCCAGGAATGATGTGTCTTCTGTGTTTTTTCACTGTTCACACCCGTGGCAGTTAGGAAACAGCTGGGCTGAACAATCGCACGTTCTAAGTTAAAGCAGAGGTTTCAGAGACGGAGTCTGAAAATACTGGGTGTGAAACGCAGATAGATTTAGCAGCTTTACCACTATTTATGTGGCCTTCAACTATGCCTGTTGAAGTGGGGTTTTCTTCTTTTTTATCTGACATCTGGACATTTATTAGAGACTCTTAGGGATCTGTGAAAGTTGGCCTCGTGGTAGCAAAAGCTTGCGGCTCTTGTCAAGACAGGCCAGAATCACACGCATTGGGAGAAAGGAGTAGAGCTTATCACTGGGACTCATTCAAAGTTAAGAAAACAAGGCACATATTCAGAATATGCACAGCATCTCCTAAGCCTGGAGTCAAATGTGTGACTTAAACAACACCCAAAGCATAAACAACAGAGGGCTGATTTTTCCCATTGCAGTTACATGGCCGTGCATTTTGAAAAGAATCATCCCAGGTCTCCCCCTGCATGTATTTCACTATGCAACATCAACCATTTAACAGAAGAGTTGAAGGGCCAGACATTTCACCATAAAGTTTCAGAATACATTGCCTACTGGGGGCCAATCAGAAATGAATGTAAACCATGTCCAACACTATAAATTAAATCATCTCAAAAGTCATAATACAAAGCCATGGAAAAGATTTTATAAAATGTTCACTTTTTCATTCTTGTCCAGTACTATATGGATTGTCGGAATGGGGGCGATTCTTGGTTCTCCTATTGATATTTGTGTGACCAGGAGCAAGATGCTTAAGCTCTCTGAACTTAGTTTTCTCTTAAAAACAGCAATAACAAAAGCTGATAGTGATTTTTATCTTATTGAGATATAACTGACATGTAACATTGCATTAGTTTCAGGGATGCAGCATAATGATTTGATATAGGTACATATCATGGTGGTGATTTTAATAATTCCCATCTGGAACACAGGCTGTTGCGACTCCAGTTAACAAAAGGAGGAAGTATTTCCAAATGGCAAAATACTTCTTAAATCTAAGAAAACTGAAAATATTTAGTTTTAAGTGCTGCACATTTTATAAGTAGGTAACTCATTACCTCAGTAACCCTCTGATAGTAATGGTAGTCCTGTCATTATCCCAGTATACAGGTGGAGAAGCTGAGGTCCAGAAACATTTCTTCCCCAAAGTTAAAATACTTATAAAGCACATACTTGTTATGGATATTGTGTTTTTTTAATAAAAAAAAAAACTTCCAAGTGCTAAGTATAGTTTTCTACTGTCATGGAGCCATTTTTTAGTATGTAATGGTTACGACCCATGAGTTCCGGATTTTAAAAGGATGCCTTGGGTGATAACTGGCCTGAACCCCAGTTCTTCATCATGCCTGGGAAAATGGCCCAGGGCCATTTAGGTCACCTCCGAGGCTCCCTCTGGGATCTGAGGAGCTTCCGGTCCCTCTGCCACCTGCACTGGAAGTTGAACAACTCAATGGTGGTAAAAGTGGCCTGGCTATTGGCCGCCATCCTCCCACACAGCCTTATAAAGCTCCTTATATTGCTGCTATTGTTTCTGATACTCCGATTGAAAGGTGTGGTCATATTTTCTAAATGTTAAATTATGAATTACAGTGGGTATCATGAATTTGAAATTAAGAATTACCCTGTATGCAGAGGGTCCAGAAAATGCAAATGTATACAAAGCAGGGTCACACAATATGAGATTAAAGAAGCAGCTATGCTAAGCCTGCTGTGCATGATAGGAAACCATTGCCCAACAATTGATATCCCAATTATCATGAGTTTTTGCTGCATTCCAAACAGAAAAATACATTACACAAGATGACATCCGTGCACACACCACCCATCACCCAGATCTAATGCATTTATGCTTTACCATTTCACGCAGATTTCTCTTTTCCCTAAAAAGAGGAAGTGTTACAGATACACCTGCAGTCCCTCCCTCTGCCCCCATCTTTTTTCCCCTCTCTCCCTGGAGCACCAGCCCTCCTGAAATTGGTGCATTATCATCTTGTAGTGATTTCCTAGGGCTGCTGTAGCAATACCACAAGCTGAGGGGCTGACCCGACAGAAATTTGTCATCTCGCAGTCCTGGAGGCTGGAAGTCCTACATCAGCTGTCAGCAGGGCTGGTTCCTTCTCAAGGCTGCGAGGGAGACTCTGTCCCAGGCCTCTTTCCCAGCTTGGTGGCCTCAAGTGCTCCTTGGTTTGTAGATGGCGTTCTACCGTCTTCATGCCCTCTTCCCCTGTGCATGACTGCCTGTGTCCACATTTCCCTTCTCAGTAGGGCATCAGTGATACTGGAATAGGCTTTACCCTAGTGAGCGCACCTTAATGATCTTCATCATCTGCAAAGACACAATCTCTAAATAAAATCACATTCACAGGTTAGGGGGTTAGCATTTCAACATCTTTTGGGGGTACACAATTCAACCAGTAACACATCTCATGCATGTTTTTGCACGTGGTGTGACCACCTTTTGGCTCATTGATGATTTTATTGACACTAAGACTTCTAGCATTTACAGTCAGAAGAAATCCTGGTTTCTGTTCAGCAAGCCACATGAAAACATATGTGATGACATACATAAATACATATGAAAACATGTATAATGGGGATAAACCCTAGTTCAAAACCCAACCTAGCTGTCCCAATAAGGTTTGATCTTACATTGAGAAGGCTCAGCAATGAAGCTTAATGCATCTTGCCCTCCCCACCCTACTGCCCAGAGAGGACGATACCCAGTAGGAAATGTCCTTTCTTGACAGAAAGAGGAAGTGGGGAATCTACTACCCCTTCCTGCTTCAGCAACCTGGGACAGGGCATACGCTTCATGATTACCTCGACGTGGCGTAACAAACTCCGCCGCCTTGGGGGCTTATCGCAGCACAGGTGTGTTTCTTGTTCTTTTGTAGTTGGATATGAACAGGCATTCTGCCTCCAGCCTGGAGCTCTGCCATCCTTTGTTTGGAAGCTTCTGGTGAGTTGTTACAGCATGAGAATAGAGGGATGGTGGAGATATTCCAGCTCTTAGCCATCTCAACCTGGAGGTGGTAATTGGCACCCAAATAGTCACATGGTCCATAAAATTGGAGAGTGGAACAAAATATCTGGTAAGCACTAATTGTCCCATCTACAAAGGGGAGCAAAGATGGTGAGTGGGTATCCTCATGCTTTCCATTCTTACAATGGAACATGGAAAAAGAGAAACAGTGGAAACATCTCAACAGGTGTGGGCAAATACAAGAACTGCAGGAACCCCTGGCTGTAGCCTGGAGATGCTGCACTGAAAATGGCCCGTTTGTATATCCAACATGGCTCTGGGTGGAGGATAGCCTTGCTGGCGTAAGGTGGCTGGATAAGTGAGTCTACTGTTGTGTTCCAGTTGTTTCATGGCTTCTTGGAGAAATCAGAAGATTCTGAGGTTCCATGTGCCCCACTGAGGGAATGGGGCAATGGTGGAAAGGCTGGTGGACCAGCAGAGGCCCAGAATCAAGACAAAGAGGCTGCAGTGTACAGGGAGTCTGCAAGCAGAAGCCCGGGGCCCAGACCATTGATCTAGAGGTAACTGCATGCACAGTGTCCATGTCTCTAGTCCTGAGAGAGGGTGTGCTGCCCACACCCCAGACCTCAGCTCCGCACAGCTCTCTTCATACCTAGAGATGTCCTCAGGAAGAACAGAATCAGGGAGAAGACCTTAAGAAAGACCAAGCATTTTTCTCAGGAGAGACTGAGTCATATGACTTGTTACTCAAATTGGAAGCCACTGTTGTCAAATGGCCAGCCAAACACTGGTAAACTTCAAGTTAATTTTTCCTCTTCTTCTCTGGCAGTGAGGGGATTTTAAGAAAAATCAGATACTTTATAGAAGAGAAAATTTCTGTGCATCTCCTAATGCAGTTCAAGTAAATTTGCAGACTTGCAATACATACTAATTTAATTACTTTCCACGGAAAATCTAGGTTTAATCATTTACATTCATAGAAAGAAAAGCCAGTTTTCTTAAGTTCTTTAATGAAAAAGCAAAATAGCTGCACGGTTATCCTGGATTTAATCTGTGACAGCTGTGCAGCTTCATTTTTTTTAATGTACGAGACATAGTCAGGAACTAACACCACTATTAGCTATTTCACCTGTGTCAGAGTGGGGACCCAAGAGCTGAAAAAGGAGTCGTGAGCAGGAAAAGATATTAGGACAGAGAAGGCAGAGAATAAAGAGAAGGAATGTCTGGAAGCAGGGCACCTCCAGAAGTAGATTGCTTTTAACAGCTCGTGCATGCAAACGAACTGAATAAAAGAGACAATATGGGGTACTGCGTACAGACCCCCCCAATTCACCAAATAACAAACAAATGGCTCACATATGAGTTGGCAGAGATTTGACCATCAGCAAGTAAATCCATGGATTCCAACTGGTAACAAATGCACAAGAATTCAAGGATATGAACTCAACCTCTTCAAAAACAGACTGAAGAATTCTAGACTGCATTGACAACAGCAATAAGAGTGTAAGATAATTTGTGCTTGTCAGGTCATATCCAGAATACTAATCAGGCATGGAAGTAGGGACAGATATCCCCCCTTCTTCACCCATAGCTGGGGCAGCTCTGAGAGTAATTTTGTTAAGTGTCCCAGAGGTCCAGCGTGGGGTCCAGTCACATTGCCCATAGCAGTAACATGCTCCTCTCAGCCTGTATTAGCTTCTTCCCTTCCCTGTTGTTCATTCCCACTCCCTACTTGCAGGAATCACCACCCAAACAGCCAGCCACATTTCAGTCCTCATCCAAGTGGCTGCTCCTGGGGGAGCCCAGCCGGAGACACACGTGGAGGTGCAGGAGCCACCGCCGGAGGAAGGATGTTGACAAGAGAGTTTGCGTCCCTGGCAGAGACACCCAGGGAGTGAAGGTTCTGGAAATTATGTCTGAAGAGGAGCAATTAAAGGGATGAGGAATATTCAACCTAAGGAGGAGGAGATGTAAGGAATACAAAGATCCTTAAACATCTGAGAGCCTGGTAGGTGGAAGAGAAGAATGGCTGGTGTGTCCATCCAGAGGGTGAGCACCGACAGCAGGGTTTTGGAAGCAACTATATTGAGGCAAACTGGGTGCTTCTAGGAAAGTACCTAGGAAATGGATGTGGGTGACAGACAGCAGATAATGGCTACAAAGCCAAGGCCTTAATAGACAGACTGTTCAGAGTGGAGATTGGTGTTGAGATAAAGGTTTTAAATGTGTTGGTGCTTTTAAGTTCAGATTGCTCACCAGGCAACGATCACAAGTGTAGTTTTCTTCCTTAATCACTGAAAGTTCTCTCCTCTAGCCTTCTGGGTGGCTGCTTCCAATGAATTCAGTGTGTCTCAACATTTCCTAGGGGACTTACTGGCTGCTCGGCCAGGTCGTGAGGATGAGGGACATAATCACTCTTCTTTCAAGAGGCATAGAATAAAGAGAGCTTAAAGGGAAGAAAAGACAAAGACATCAGAAACATCAGAAATCAGCATTCTGAGTACAATTATGGGCACTGGAATGCAAAACTTAGTCGCTGCAATTTAGTCACTGCAAGTTACCACCTATGAAAGTTTAGAGTAAAATATTAAAAGTGACTTGCATTATACAGAAACATCATGAAAATTTGTTAAAAATTACACAATATTAAAGTTTTCTTTTTACATAAAAAGATAAAATATGCTATAGAAATTCAAGTACACTGACTAGATAAATCATGGCATGGATTAGCCATTTCATTGCTTAGGATAATTTCTGTTCACAGAAAACAGTTCACAGAAAATTCGACTCATAGTGGCTTAATTCAACTCACAATGAAGACACCTGTTGCTCCAGGTGTCCTAACAGGGTGTCCTAGGGTTGGCTCCCTGTCTCAAATACATCATCAAGTTACCAGTTCTTCTTTCCCTTCCTCTCTGTTTCATCTTCACTTTTATCCCCACATTTGTCACCTCGTGGTGGAAAGATGGCTGCCAGTGCATCAAGCATCAAGCATCCCCCTGTCACCAAAGAACATCAAGTAATGTACACAAATGTTTATAGCCCAAAGCTGGAGGCAATCAAGATGTCCATCAATAGATGAATGGGTAAATGACCTGTTGTATATCCACACAAAGGAATATTTTTCAGCACTAAAAATAAATGAACTATCAAGCCACTCAAAGGCATTGAGGAACTGAACTGCATATGGCTAAGTGAAAAAAAAAAGTCTGAAAAGCCTACCTAATGTATAATTCCAATCATATGACATTTTGTGAAAGGCAGAACTATGGAGACAGTAAAAAGGTCAGTGGCGGTCAAGGGTTATAAACAGGTAGAGCACACGGGAATTTTAGGGCAGTGAAACTATTCTGTATGACACTGTAATGTGGATACAAGACTATGCATTTGTCAAAATCCACCAGATATACAATACCAAGAGTGAACCCTAATGTAAACTATGGATTGTAGTCAAAAGTAATCTATCAATTTGGGGTCATCAGTTGTATCAAATAGACCACATTAATGCAAAATATGAATAATAAGGGAAACTGTATGCCAAGGTTGGCGGTTGGGAGATTTACACAGAACTCTTTGTACTATATGCTCCATTTCCCTGTAAATCTACAACTATACTTAAAAAAATAATAAGCCTATTAATTATTTTTTTAAAAGAACATCCAATACAGAAAAGAAAGAAAAGAGGTAAGAAATTCCTCTTTATATTTCTCTCCTTTTATTACAGAGAAAAGGTTCTGCCAGAATTTCCTAACATATGTTCTCTAATATATCACTGTCTGGATTTGGGTCAATTCTAGCTGCAGGGAAGTCTGGAAAAATAAACACCTAAAAAAAAATGTGAGGATTACAGAGAAGACTGGGAATGGCTGTTGGGTTGGAAACCAACAGAAACTGGCCCTGAGCCCGTTCCTGAGGATGAGTAAGTAATGTAGTGAGAATTCTAACTCTCAGCTATTTAATAATATTAGTTTGAAAGTAGATTTGGGACTCCTAATTTAAGTTGAAATTGGAATAGAAGTTTTCAGCTGAGTCTCCTGTTTTCCTAACCAAAATCACCATGAAAACTAGATACAAAATGAGAAAGAAGAAGTGTATGCATCTTCAGAAACTTAACTGAAAATCAAATTATTGTGAGTATCTGGGAAGAATTTCCATAATTAATAAAACACATGGGGTAAAGATGAAATGCCAGCTTGCCAAGTTGCAGAACTATTTGTTTCCCAGTCAGGAAAGGATAAGCTCCTCGGGTTGGCTTCATTCTTCTCCCACAGTCTACTGCCCAGCTCTGAGAAGGAAGGTCTACACCAACCAGGACCTGTCCCTCTCTGCAGGAGAGGTGTTACTAAGGTGTATTGGAGTGTTTGTGTCCTGCTCTGCCCACCCCATCACCCACCCCAAAAACATCTTTCTGCTTGCATTTTGGAACGCTGATGTCCAATCATGGAGCACAGCTGGGGAAAGCAGTAGACACCAATGTTCTCTGCCTCTGGGTATTACAGAGAGAAAAAGAAAATGCAGAAAGGTGAAGACGTAACAAAGCAGAGTGCACTGGGAAGCTCAGGTTTTTATTCAGTCTTTCAGGCAAGGGAAGAACTAGAGATACTTTCTGGCCCTCATCTTATGATTTGAGAGAATTCTAAAAATTAGGTGGAGAACAAGCAGGTTCAAGAAAATTCCTTCAGTCCTATTTATGGGAAGCACTTGCCCTAGATAAACATTTCTTCGTTCAAAGATGAGTCAAATTTGGGGCCTATAAAAAGATTCAGCTGCATAGTAGGAAAAGTTCCGACCGCTCGACAAGATAAGGAATGGTAGGCTTTAAAAATGATTTAGGAAATGAGAACCTTTGAGAAATCACTTCATTTGTGTTCCGAATAAATTTCAAACACAAACAAACATGAGTAATACTAGTGCAAAAGATGAGATAATAACAGTCTTTGAAGAGAAAAATAAAGGAGAAATGGACAAGATATAGAAAGACAATAGGAAAGACAAATTAAATCAAAGAGGACAAATCAAAATCAAAATGTATGTTAGAAGCAATAAAATGTATAATTAACACTGACACAAAAGGAATTATTAATTTCAGGAACTTTATCAAAATATAATGGGAAATGAGACAAAACAAAGAAACCAGTAACAAAAAAAAAACCCAGAAAATACACAGTTAATAAAATAATTTTTATTTTTGAACAAGATATTGGAACAAATGGAATGAAAGGAACTTTTCAAAGCCAAGGACAGGCCAAAATCTTCAGATTCAAAAGTTTCAAGTGCCAAGAAAAATTAACTAAGAAACAAAAAAGTGAATTCTTGTGAAATTATTGTATTTTAAAGATAAGGGGAAAAGCTATAAATCTTCCTAGCCATAACTGAAAAAGTTTCTCTATACAATATTTTTAAATGTGTTATCTAAAATTTTTTTTCTATAATGTTAAACACTGGAAGAAAATGAGGGTAACATTCTCAGACTTAAATGGTGGAAAGCTTGTGACTCAAGAATCTAGAATCAAGAATCTAGACGTGGTCTAGGCAATTAATTGGAAGTTAATATAGGATATTGAAAGACACAGAAAAAAGTGTCATCCATGTACTATTGCTTCAAAACCCACTGAGTCATAAACCAATAATCTAATGATGCATCGAAATATAGAATTCAAGAATGGGAACAATGTGGTATTACCGCACTGTTGGGGAACATTGAAACCAGTAATATATAGAATTAAAACTAGACTAAAAATATAAAACAGTTCTATGAATGAAAGCATAAGGCTCACATGATGATTTAATAATAAATTTCTGTTTTGGAAGTCATAGAATATAGCCACAAAAGTCAGGAAAGAATTTCAGACAAGAGAAGTCGAAATGAAAGCAGTCAAAAAGCACATTTTTCATAGGAGGAAACAGTAAGTATTGCCATTCCTGTTATAGATCATTAGAGAAGTATCCTTAAGAAGGAATTTTTTTAACATAATACATCTTCTAGCAGAAATAGAAACCAGATATTACATAACAAACAATTTAGCAAAATATAAAAAATACAGGAGAGAGCAAGAAAATAAGAAATCATAAAATCAAACATGAGTTGGTAAAAAAAAATAGACATGGGTTAACCTTTCATTTGTCCAAAGAAATATAAACCCATTGTGTACAGAGTGCATATTTCAGAAGTAAATAAACACAGAAAAAATAAAAAATAAAAAATTAGTGTAGATTCATCAGGCAAATGCAAACTGAAATAAACCAGATGACCCAAAGCTAATGCTAATAACACGCAAAGGAGAGCTGAAGGCAAAAAGTATTAAATGGGACAATTCATTCACTACGAAGATATAAAACTCAGGAATTTTTATTCAGAAAATTGCAGCCTTTCTCTGTCCCTTCTCTTCCCCTCTCTCTCCTTTGCCTCCTGCATTACTGATTTCAGCAGAGAAACCTTCTATAATGTCTCTGATCATAAGAACGACCACCAAACCAAACCAAACCAAACCAAAGTCTCCTTAGGTACATCCCTAAGAGATCACCTTATTCCTTCTCTCCATGGCCAAATTCTCCAAAAGGGAAGAGAATTTTGTTTGCACTTGAAATCAAATTTGCCTTTTACCCTGATCTGATTTCCGCCTCTAACATGTTATTATTGCTTACATTAGCGAGGACATACTCATGCCAAGTCCAGTGGATTTACTTTCCTTTTTGTCTGACCAAAGGTCTCAGCAACACTGGATGCAATGCCCTCCTCCATGAAACCTCCCACCTCTTGGTCTGGTGACACCATGCTCTGCTGGTTTCTTCCCACCACTTGGTCCCATTTACCATCCTCCTTTGTGGCTCCTTGTTCTAGTGTCTACAGACTAAAGTTGTTATCCAGGGCTTGGTCCTCCATTGGCTTATCTTCTCCCTAGACCTTCTGTGCATGTGATTTCATTACTTTGCTTGGCTTCACCCATATGCCAATGTCCCCCAGCCCACAATTCTCTTTGGAACTTGGCTAGCACCATCAGCCATGACAGCTGGAGAAGTTCACAGCCATCCAGGTTTACTCCTACTTAAAGCAGGGCTCTTCTGTGTGTCCATCCCACTTCCAGTTTCTTTCTATCTTTTGCCTTCTTGTTCTCCATGAACAGCACCACAATATCTTTGTTTCTCAGACTAAAAAATTGTAGTCATTCTTGACACCTCTCTTCTCTTCATTTCCACATTTAATCAGTCACCAAGTCTTCTTGGCTCTACAGTCTAAAGAGTTCATGAATTTGTCAACCTATTTCCCTTTCTTCTAAGGTCCATCTTATGTTATCACCACTGCCCTGTGGATTGGTCTTCCTTGTGCCACTCTTGACTACCTCCAAATTCATCTCCACTAAGCAGCCATAGTTATTTTAAACAAACAAACAAAAAGACAAAAAAGAAAGGAAATCTAATGGTGGACCTCCCGTGATTAAAATTCTTCAATGGTATGGTTAACCACAAAGTCCTGTGCTTTGCGTTGACTGTGGTTACCACCCTTTGTAATGATTTCATTATTGCTCTATTTCCTCGGTGAATGCCTATCTCCCCAACTCAGCTGTGAGTTCCATGAAATCAGAAACTATGTCTGTTTGGTTGATCATTATGTACCAGTCTTCAGCTCAGTACAGTGCGCAGGCCAGGGACTCAGTAAACAGTTTGATTCACTGAACAGTTTGAACTAACACTGCCATAATTACAGCAGTGTGGGACAGAAAGATAAGAGATTAATACATTGAACAGAATATGAGGCAAGAAATAGGTCCAGGTACATGAAATTATTTATTATCTAATGAAAATATTTTATAATGGCTAAATTATTTAGTACTCTTTTCTAGGAAAGCTGAATAATTTGGGAGGAAAAATCAATCTGTATATCATGCTGTATATAAAAAAAGATAAATGTTAAAATACATCCTAGAAGAAACATAGGTGAATATTTTATAATTGTTAATTATACGAGGCCGTTTGAAGCATAATTTCAAAGAAAGGAATCACAAAGAAACATTTGAAAATGTGTAAAAAGAGTTTAAAAATTTTTTCATACCCTCACCCTCTTATTTTTCTGTTGTAAAAGGTTATCTAAGGAAATTGTGAGAAATTCGAAATAAAATGTACGTACAAAGATGCTTAATGTGGTAGATTTAATAGCAGCACAAATTAGAAATGATCCAAATGTACCAAATTTAATACATGATTAAATAATTATGATACAAACTCCCAAAACAATACTACTCAGTCATTCAAAATTGCATCTTGAGAAATATGACAGAAAAAAGAAATGCTCACAGGAAGTCCTGAGGGAAGAAAGTGCTTCAAACAAAATATTAAGTAGAATCCTCTGCCTTAAATTTTAAAAAATTAAACAAAATATGTAACTATTTCCCAAATTATGTACACTGAATGTGCATTAGTTTTATAATCAGAAAATAGCAAGGTTCTTTTTTAAATCTAGACAGATATCTAAGGAGAGTGATAGCAGATGAATATTAAAGCTTGTATACAAGTAAATTCTGAAAAGTCTTTTTTAGACTTTTCCAGAGTATATTAAAATAGTATTTATCAAGCTATGAAAATTAAAAACTTTAAAAGATCTAAGAGAATATTCACAAATACACTGTTTCCCCCTGAGTGAAAATTTCATGCTCAAGGAAATATAAGTTGAATAGAAAATGATTAGATACTCAAGACATTACATCAAAAGAGTGTCTTTACCTATACCCAGTGACCCCCATGCTGGCAGTGGAAGTATGAAGAATCCCAAATACATGTATTTTGAGTCATTCATTAAAGTACTCTTAAACATCTAGTGCTTATGACCTTCTAGAGGACACATTAAAGGCAACAGCAAAGCCCCTTGAAGAGTTTCTAAGCTAGGACTTTAAAAGGTTGCTTGGCATTAGGAAGAAGTCGGGCATCTGTTTATTATTTTATGTGAGCAACCTCCTCTATCCAACAGAGTCGGGGTTTTTTTTTCTTTTCCATTTTCTGCAACATCTCAATGTACTTATTTTCTAGAAAGAACCCAAGACCCAAAGAGCCACAAATGTTTGCTGGGTTCACTGGTTAAGAATGGTTGGTGGTTTGCAAAACATAAATAGAAGAAACTATAACCAGTCTCAGCCAGTCTGACGCCGCTAAAACACTGATGAATAAATAATGAGAGTATCCTGCATCTTTCATTAGTTCAGATCCGGAGGGGCATTCACACAGTTCTACCTTCCTTATAGGCATTTGCATCTGAAGTCGGATGCAGGAAATGCATGCTGCCTCTCTTAGAAGCTTTGGGGGAATTGTGCATTTCAAAATGGTACCTTCCTGAGAAGGAAGTTATCCCTCCTCAATGGAAGTGGTTCTCATGGACTTCACATTGATAAAGTAGCGCAGTCTTCTTTTTGTATTTCATCCGCTCCAGTGCATGCTCTCCCTTGAGAGCTGGTCCAGTCCGGTAGTTGCAACCTTAAATGAGGTTTTCTTGGTTCCTGAGGATTCTTGACCGGTTCCCTGGGTGTAACTGCAGTTACAGGCCAGAGAGATGTGCTTTATCTGATATCAAAGAGACTGTGGTTTGCGTAATTCAAGTCATTTGCCTGTTCTGGGACTGATAATATTCATCACCACTTTGCTTAGAAGGGCATGTTCACTTCCATTAGCCAGCCTAAACCTTTCAAAAATTGATAAAGGAAGGAGGGAAGTCATAGTCCCATAGCCGTGTTTGCCTAAGATTCAAGAATTTAAGGAACTTTCTCAAGTTCACACAGCTTAGTAAATGCCAGAGACAGTAATGGAGTTCAGAATATCTGTCCTTAAATTAGGTGGTTTTCCCATTCTCTTATGCTGCCCAAATTCCATGCACACATTCATTTGGCAAGTCTTGACTGAGCACCTTTTGTGAGTCAGATCTGTTGTAGACACTGGGGATCCAGCAACAATAACATAGATAAGGCCCTTGCCCCTGGGGTACTCATATTCCAGTGGTGGGGAGACAGAAAATACACAAGCAGAAAAATAAGTTAAATAACAGAATGCCATATGGGATAGAGCATGGCTAGCCAAGCAGGACTACTTCAGTGAGTGTCATCAGAAATTCATGATTCTTTGAAGAAATGACATTTGAGCTCAGCTCTCAATGACGAGAAGAAGCCAGCCATGGGAAGATCCAGGGGAAGGAGTCCTCCAGGGAAGCGGAACAGCAAATGAAAAGGCCCTGTGGCAGGAGCAAGCTTAGCATGTTCCTGGGACAATAAAATGCCTAGCGTAACTGGGGCATAAGTAAATAGGGAATGTTGATTATTTTTTAAAAGGAAGCTAAAAATGTAGGCAAGGTCCTTCTCATGTAGGGCCTGACAGGTTACGGTAAGGGTTGGGCTTTATTCCAAGTAGAGTGGGAGGGACTGAAGGTCTTGAGTCGGGGACTAATCTGATTGGCAATTGGTAAGGTTCCCTCTGGCTGCTGTGTGAAGAACAAAATGGGTTAAAATGTAAGTGGAAACAAGTTGAAAGCCACCTGAAGGAGGCTTGGGGGCAAAAGCCATGGGGGTCCGAAGAAGCTTGGGCTGCATTTTGGAAGCAGAGCCAAGCAGAGGCACTGATAGGTTACACAGTAAAGGGACGAGGAGAGGATGAAAGACCCAAGGCTAACTCCTGGGTATCTGACCTTGGTAACTGATGGTCTGTTGCTTTATTATTTATTAATCTGTCTATTTATTCAACAAGTATTTATTGATTCCCCACTATTCATCCCTACTTAGTGTTGTGCAATACTTAACTCCCCACAATGGCATGATCCATACCCTGACAGCTGTTGTAGACTAGAGGGAAACAGACATTTGAACAGCTGTAATCCGATGTAGTGAATTCTATGATGGAATGAAAAGGTCTTACAAGGAGAAGATAATGCCAGACTGGCTTTAGGGAGAGAGGAGGTGACATCTCTACTGAGTCCCCAAAGATAACTGGTAGGGAGCCAGACAAGTAGGGCAAGGAAAAGCATTCTGTTCAGGGGGAACCACATGAGCAGAACCCAGAGGGAGGGGCATTCAAAGACCAGAAAGTCAGTCAGTGAGTATTGCTAGAATGTATGTACAGGATGGCGTGACCGAAGATTAAGCTGGTCAAGTAGACAAGAGGCAGGAGATGCAAAGGAGTTTGACCTTCAGGAAAACTGAAGCCCAAGGGGAAGCAATAATTGGCTGTAACCAGGACAGGGAGGTTACTGGTATTTTAGAATCATCTGTTGGATCTGAAGAAGGCAACTCGCAGAGTATTGTTTACAGCATGATATCATGTTTGTTAAAACTGGAAAAAAGTATATATATGTACATATATGTATTTGTTTCAATAGGTATAAAAAAGGTGTGGAAATGCATGCAACAAACCAATAACATCAGAGGTGTGGAAAGAAGGGAAGGAGCTTGTATTGTTTCCTTTATGTGCTTTATCATGTCCAAAAGCACATATTTATCATGTAAGTATCTTCAATAGTATAAAGAAATCATTTGAAAACCACAAATCTAGCCATCATGTGGAGGAGGAATCAGAAGTGGACCAGCCAGGTGGGGGACTGAGATGGTATCTTTTTTTTGTACATATATATCTTAAAATAACAATATTACACACAGCAGTAATAGTAGTACAGCTCCATTCAGGTTCCAATGTGTGCACATGTGTGGGAGGGGGTCTTCCCACACATAACACCAAGCAATTCTCGAACACCAGCAGGGTGTTGAAGAACTCAACTCCATTCTGATGCTATCTGCTCAGAGACAGCACCAGATTCCCCAGGATAAGGGCTCCATCCTACAAGACTGCCCTCCGCCCCCACTCCAGATGCTGGTCACAAACCCCAGGCAGTTACCTGTGCTTCTGACCTACTGGCTACAGATTGGAGGTTCCCACAACCTCCCCCTTGGGTTAGATTAATTTGCTAGAGCACCTCACAGACCTCAGGAAAACCAGTTTAATAAACGATATCATAAAAGATACAAGTTAACAGCCAGGTGAAGAGATACACAGGGCAAGGTCCCAAATAAAGGAGCCTCTATCCTCCTGGAGCTTGGGACCTGAATCTGTGGCATGTGAGGCATTCTGTTTCCCCAAGCATAGAAGCTCTCCCCGACTGACTGAGAAGTAGGATGCAACTGAGCAGAGCAGAGCAGAGAGCCATAAGCTCTTCTCAGGAGTTTCTGTGAGGGCTTTATTGCATAGTCATGATCAATTAAATTATTGGTCATTGGCTGGCCTATTCAGCCTCCAGCCTCTGCCCTTGAGTGGTGTCCAAAAGTCTCTCATTGATATGACAAAACACCCATTTCACCTTTAAGACTCTGCGGTATTTTCAGAACTGTGGGTGAAGACCAGATACACCTGGGAAATACATGTTTGGTCATATGAATGACCAAATATGTATTTCTTGTGACTCATTATATCACAGGGGCTAAGGCAGTGACCTCAGCCAGAGAGCATGGTGGGCTTGGCCTGGGAAAAGACAGAAGGGTGGAAAATCACCTGAATTAGGTGATGTGTAGAACTGTCAGGACTTGGAGACTAATCACCTGGAGAAGGAATGCGGTGATGCTTTTCACTGAACTAGAAACAAACTTGTGGAGAAGAGTTAGCAAGTTTAATGTTAGTGTGAGCTCAGGAGAGGTGTCTAGGTGTTTGTTATGTAAATTAGGAGCCATTAGTCACCCGAAACTCACCAAGGCAGGGCGTGTGGAGCAGGAAGAGGGGAGGCTTGGTGTCATGTCTCATAATTCCCTACATGTGGGAGAAGGGCAGGGCTGCTCCCCAGAAGAGGCCAGCAGGGAGCATCTGGAGAAGGGAAAAATAAAAAGTGATATGAATGATGGACAGACATTATAGAAAAAGGAAGGCAGGTGGGATGTGAATGAAAGTGCAAACACATACAGGGAAGACACTTTCCCAGGGAGGATTAGGATGGAATGTCTCCTGCAGAGGTAGGGGCAGAGGGGAGTCTAGAAGGACCTGGTTGCTTCTTGGTCCTGTGGGGCCTAGACTGGGTTGCACCCCTCTCCTCTCTGCATCAGGTATAGTCCCATTGAGACAGGGACCATGGGTGTAGTCAGAGTAGGGTGAGGGCAGGATATTTACAGTCAGAGCAATGTAACAATGGGCAAAGAAGTCCCTACTGAAACTCTTTGTTAAGCATTATGCAAAGTCAAAGTCACACTAACTCTAGGGTGAAGATACTAGGCTAGGAATATAGACATCTTCAGTGAGATCAGTTAAAGGTCAAAAGGGCAGGAGCAACTTGGCCTGGAATGTTTGAGTGTTCTGCAAGGGTATCTCAGCATATCTGTGACTTCACTGAAAACAGCCCTAGCAAACAGATAACAACCCAGCCCACCTTGAGGGTAGGACAAGTGGTACAAGTCCACACCCCTAAGCCTTTTTTTCATGTCCCCGAAAATCCTCAATTGCCTATAAATCCCCTAGAAAATGCACCACCCCGGTCTCTTTTGTCCACTCCTGGCGTCAGCTGGGAGCTCTTCCCTCTCACTTTATTTCTAAATAAAAGCCTCTACCCTGGCTCTCTTACCTTGGGTGTTTGCTAAGTTCATTTTTCAACTCCGCAAGCAAGAACCCCGGCATCACCCTCCCTCACAGGAAGCAAAAGGGACTGGTGCACACGCACAGCATTCTGGGTGGTCCGGACTAACCCCAGGCCAGAGGACTCACCAGCTTGGGGACTCTGCTGCAGCACTAGCTACACCCTGCCCCATCCCCGTGTTCCCCACTGTGGTCACCTCCTCCCCACACCACAGTCTCCAGCCGACTGTGCTACTTAGACAGCCCAGCTACCTTCTCACACTGTCTGATGGGGAATTTTAAATACAAAGATGAAATGACCATCCTAAGTTCACATGCTACTTAGAAATGGCGAGATTGAGAGCCCTCCCTGTCAAAGCATCAGATGTGGACAAAGCTGTAGGGAAGTAGGGGGAAAAGAACTAAAGATAGGAAATCCCTTCTTACTAGAAAGAAGAGCTAGAGCCTGGCCAGTAGAGGAGCAGGGCAGTCACAGTCCCCTCGGACACCACACAGAAGCCTCTCCCCCTGTTCATCCTCCAGGAGCACTTCTGTCCCCTCTCTTCCCCACCTCTTCTAAGGAGGCTTTACTCTTCTGGCTACAGGTCAACCCTAGCCAGGTGCTAAGAGAGAGCTCATTTTTTTAATTATGGTAAAATTCACACCACATAACACTGATTGTCTGAACCATTTTTAGGTGCCCAGTTCAGGGGCATTAAGCACACGCACATTGTTGTGCACCCTCCACCACCGTCCCTCTCCAGAATTCTATTGTGGGTAAAATTGCAATATTTCCAGAATATCTCGCCTGGCTTTAGTATATCTGCATATTAACAGGCCCTCAAGGGTGGAGAGAAGTATGGCTTTAGTACATTTGCATCATTCCTCAGGGGTGGAGAGAAGTTCATCTCCATATCAGTGGGTAATTACCTGGGCAACTGAGGGCTTATCTGTACCTGAGAGGGGAGGGGGAGGGATGGTTTTTGGCTTCTGCTGGAGCAGGAAAGAGAGAAACGGCCCCAGTCTGCAGTTCGTGAGCAATAAATGGGTTTTAAACTTTATTTCTCCCTTTAACTGATTTCGGTTTTAGAGGTATTTTTCCCAGGGATTTCCTCTTCCCGGACTTACATCTATTCATCTTGCAAAACTGAAACTCTGTTCCCACTAAACACTAAGTCTCAGCCCCCGGCAACCAGCACTCTTGTCTCTGTCTATGAATTTGACTCCTCTGGGCTCCCCCATGTGAGTGGAACCCTACAGCATCTGTCCTTTCGTGTCCAGCTTGTTGCACTTGGCATAATGTCCTCACGGTTTATCCATGTCGTGGCAGGTGTCACGACTGTCTTCCTGATTAAGGATGAATAATATTCCATTGTGGATATATAACAAGATAGCCTCCTTTTATCTGCATTTTTAAAGCAAGACCCTGTCTCCTGTGCTTGGCAGAATCTCAGGTGACTCAGAGGAGAAGTTTAGGGGCACACTTTCCCAAAGCCCTGCTGGAGAAGCAGGGATCTGATGCCTGGGACTCTCCCAGAACTCCAAGCAGCTTGCAGGCTGACCTCATTTCCTCAGCTTCAAGCTTACCCATAAATGCTTTCTCAATCTCAGCTTTGGTGGTCCTTTTGTTCAAGGATTTTCCTATTTCCTTTTTTTTCAGAGGGGACTATAAGCCCCCTGGGTGACCTCCTTTCCCAGGCTAGAGTCCTGGGTGGCATGCCCACCCCTGCCAGAGCCTGGCCCACTGCCTCCTGGGCCCAGGGCTAAGGCTCAACTACCCACCCCCACGTTGGGAATATGGCCTCAGGACTTGGCTGCTCACAGTTCAGAAAACTTAGCAGGAACTTTGTGGAAGAATCAGCCCCGTTGTTCATGGATGGCTTTGAAGATGAAGACAAGATATAATGTACTTACTAGAAGTGCCAAGTTAAACCAATTAGAACCTTAGTACTGTTAGTTTCCATGCAAATGACCTCGGTAATAGGGAAAAAATTATTTCTGCTTATCTCATGCCTTTCTGTATTTCTAAATTGCCCTAAACAGACTCACGTTGAATGTTTTCCATGGAGCGGCATCACTGATTTCCGAGTCTTCTGCTGTTGCTTTTGTTAAAGGCATTTCCTGATCTAAATAAAAAGCATCACGATGAATGGCAGAGGGAAGAAAAAAGAAACACTATGGCTTTGCTTTGTATTTTTAAAGCCAATCAAGTATAAAATGTTAAAGCTAATAGCGTTTGAAAAGGAAATTCGATACAAAATGAAGATAATATGAATTATATCCTACTAATTTGATGCATATTACTATTTTCCAGTCCTTTCAAGTCGCTGACTGAGGGGAACAGCCCTATATTCGTATCTTCCACACAGGCAAGTGTATCTTCTACCCACACTGACCCCGTGGTAGGCGGGGAGCAATAGGAACTTTGCTCGGTGCATGGCTATGGCCTCGTCCACTCATCCCACTGCAAGTGGAGCCCTGGAAACCGTCACCGGGTGTTAAGGGTGCAGCTGCGGTTGCACATATAGAGCATCTTTTGTTAATTAATGCTTGGTTTATTGCAGGGGTAATAAAGGAGCACATAAACCACTGAAGTACGAAGGTGGTTATGTATCTTCCATTTCTCATTGCTTTGACATAATCCGTGAAGGATCGAAAGGCTGTATTTGCTATACTGAATTCAAAAAAAAAATGTAACTGAAAGAAACTCCCCTTGCACCCTGCAAATTATGGCTCTACAGTAAAGCACTCCAGGACTTCAAGGGTGCAGTTTCGATGATTAAGAGTAACCTCGAAGGTCCGCACCATGTAGCAGTTTGTTACTTTTCTGAGCCGAGAATCTGAATCACACAGACAAAGCCAGGTGAGCTGGAAGAGTGATCCTGTGGGCCAGGCCTCTCCCTGGTTCCCTGCTAGGTGCTGCTCTCAGGGTCAGGTTCAGGTTCGTGAGGACTCAGTAACCTCTGGGAAATTCTTTTAAACTGTATCTCTTCTTGAACCATGGAATACAATTGAATCTCGAAGAATACAACCACTGTTGCTGGTGACCAATGTGAAGAAAATGAGAAGAAAAAGGGAGCACAAAGACTAGGAAAACTTCCCTGAGGGAAATTATATTCCACAGGGATAGTCATCAGATTCCCGTATGTCTGCTCTATGTGTACCAAGGGGGTCCTGCATTTCCTACTGGCCAAGCTATGTTTGTTCAGCAGATGTACGTTGAGAGCTGACAGTGTTCCCCCACACTGACCCTCCCAGCTCCCCTGGGGTTTGATGGGATTGTGCAGCTAACTTCAGAAAATGATGTTTCACTCCTGAGCGAAGGCACTGAAAAGCTCGTGGGTCTTCCCGAAACGCTTTGAGCCCTGAGCATGGTGGTGGCCACAGAGACTGAAGGGCAGGAGGGCAGCCCATTAAGCTGGAAGCAGCTAGAATTCCTGAGAGCTTCCAGGCCCACACTGGATGTCGTGTGGGTCAGAAATAAGCCACTGTCTATTAATCCCCTGAGATTTCAGGGTTTATTCATTACCACAGCATTATTTATACCCACCCCTGCTAGTCAAAGTGCCTACCATGTACCATAAAGTGATAAAAACTGACCAGCGAAAACATTTTTTGTAGAATAAAGAAGACGTTTATAAGAATTCCATTTGTATAAATGGAATTCTTATAAATATATACCTTCTTATATATATATATATATGCCTTTAGACTTTAATCTACCTATAGTATATTATATACTATTACACACATGTATATTATATATATTACCTTATATATATATATAATTTGTTGACAGCTGATGCAATAGCTGTTGTTCTGATTATAATTCTCACTCCAGTCCAAACTCCACTGCACTATCGGAAGGAAATTTCTAAAAAAACAATGAACTGGACCTTGTTGTATCCCTAGTAAAATCATCCATAACCTGCGGGATGAAATGCTAATTTCTTTGCATGAATTCATTGTATTTATTTATTTGTACCCCACCTCATCTCTCAAAGGAATTGAGGCAGCATCTCTCATGAATACTGTTGAATTGAAGAAAATCAATGAGTGAAGATAGAGAAATGGCATTTATACCACTGGATGGGCGCTTTGGGGCTACAGGGAAGAATCCAGCCGGTAGGAGGACTTTTGAGGTCACAAAGGGAACTGGACATCTATGCAAAAAATGTGCAGTGTGGGTTGTAATTAACACATCGTGAAAAGGGGAGGCAGCACCGAGGGGCTGGAGGAGTCTGGAGTTGGCACTGGCTCTGATACCACCCCTGACATTTGCAATTTTCTTCTCTCTAAAATGGGGGTAATAACAGCACCCAACTTAGCAGGTCATTCAAGACCTAAATGGGATAAGGTGGTCCATAAAGCACTTAGCCTAGTGCCAGCATTCCATAGACTCATCAAATAATAGTATTGTTTTAACTAATTAGTTATTATAGGCCTTTAAAAGGCAAAGCTGAACATATATCAGAAAGGCAACAGAGTCCAGCTGACAAAACAGGCCTTGAGCTGGGCCAGCTGGCCGGGGAGGGTCTTCACTGCTCCGGGCAGGCTGAGAGCATAACTGGGGCCCAGTGTCACAGATGTGATGTGACTGGCGGGGCAGGGCCGGGTGTGAGATGCGCTCAGGAGACCAGCCAGCCACAGCAGCGGTCTTGAGCTGGGGAGGAGAGGGGAAGGGTTAGTAGGTCAGAGGGAGCCGGTGGGAACTCACTTTAAAACAACAAAGCCGTGAGTGGGTGAAGTGTCTGCTGTCATTGGTAATACGCTGACATATTTTGTCGGAGAAGCAGAGGCAATTTAATTTGTTCTATAACAATAAAGAGCCACGGAAGGATTTGGAACAGCAGGTGGGGTGAATTTGCAACAATGGGCAGGTTCTACGGATGAGGGGAAGGACAGAGCCAGCAGGCTAGTTAGGAGAATTCTTAAGATTCAACACGGATTACGGTTTAAACTAATACAATACTGTCTGTCAGTTATATCTAAAAAAAAAAAAAAAAATTCCTGGCTAAAAGTCAAAGAAGTTTGAAGTCCCTCAGGACTTAGAGTAATGTTATCAGGAAGAAAGATAGCAGATGCTGGTGAGCAACCAGAAATACCCACCACCCTACTGCAACCGCCACTCGGTTTCTCACCACACTGCACCTGTTCAGTAAATTATTTGGCAAAACCAAAGGCTAGGAAATATCAAAAGTGAAAGGAAAAAAGTAAAATAGCAAATGAGGGGTGAACAAGACATAGGAATGTCAAGATTTGGATAGCCTGCCGTATAAAATGTGATGTTAATGCCGTTCCTGGGAGCTGTACAAACCTCCCAAAAGAGTGAGCTTTGCCATCAGAGAGAATATGGAAAACCAAGTGAGAGAGAAAAGACTTAACCGGTTTTTTAAATAAATGCAAAATTTTGCTCTGTGGGAGGCATAAGTGTGAGACTTTGTGAATATGACTTTTTCATAAAATATTCTTATGAACATGGTACTTATAGAAAGGAGCCTTCTGTCAAGATCATCAGTCAGCCTTTTTAATGAATGTAAGTCCAGTGCAAGCTGGAGGGACCTGCTGTCTGTTAGTCTGTGATGTGAAGCTCAGTGAGTTAGTGGTGAGCTCTCCCTTTTGTGACTTTTGCTGTTATTCTGTGTCTAAACGTGTCATTCATTTTTGTTGTTCTAAAATAAACTCAAGAGTGACTCCCCTCGTTTCTCAATAAAATTAACCCAGCAGTTTTTCTCCATATCTTAAAACAGTTTGAGTTTTCTAACATTTGGCAACATTTCAACAGGTACAAAACCGTAGGATCAAACCGGCAGGTTGATCCTATTGAATTATTTTCATGTTCTTCTTACATGGGAGGGATGGGAGGTCACACCAGACCTGGGTACTGATTTCCTATATGCACTCTCCTGTCCTGAGGATAGTTTTTCAAGGGCAGTTTACAAACATAGATCTAGGACTCTGTCTCTTCATCGTTAATCCCATTTTCCCTCTCTAATGTGTCTGTAAGGAACAGACAATGATGCCCCACTTTGTATCAGTTTATGATGTTGATAAACTCATTCCAGTCTGAAGAGCTTTTTACAAATATAGCTACCGGGACTGACAATTATTTATGCCTATCAGGCTCTCAGAAGAGACTAGATATGCAAAATGTGAGACTTGAGAATGTGAAATTATTTTTGTGGATGAAATCTCCTTGGGAGCAAGCAGTCTTTGTCATGTAGAGCCAAAAAATAAAAGCCTGTTGGGTGGTGATATAATTGTAACTAAAATCTCAAGGGCCACCACACTCATTACCAAACACCTCGACAGAGGATCGTCAACATTCCAAGAACGAGAGATCACCACAGGAGGCTATAAACATGCCATCCCGATGGGGTCAGATAAAATGCAGAAGGTGTGAAAATTGGTGAACATGCTATCCCTGAAGTCACCCGTCTTAGAAGTTTCTGACCAAGAACTAAGCCATTTATTGCATTGAGATTGTACTATTAAGGAGAAGGCCCAGTTTGATAAACCAGGCAATATAAACAACAACAAAAAAAGTCCAATATGCACATGGTAGAGACTCTGAAGAGAACAGAGTTTTAGGAATGAAGCAGGAGCAGATGTGAAACAACTGGCAGTGAAGAAGGGACATAGGGCATGAAGACAACGGGGAACTCAGATGTTTTCAGGTTCTGGCTTTGTGGTCATCACAGCCTGTGCTAAACAAAAATAAAAAGTCCCCATTTCTCTCCCTTCACACAGAAATCCTTGTGCACACAGAAACATAGACCCACTTTTATCCCACCTCTGGATATCCTCATTCTGCTCTTTCCGTGCTCATCCCCCCGCCTAAGCTCCCACTCCGAGCCTGACCTCCAAAAGAGCCAGGGTTTCTATTGGCTCCTTGAGTCCCTCCCCGTAGGCCCTCTCCCGGACCTCTCCTCCCAGCCTGCCATTCCCAGACAAGAGGACATGCTGAGCAATTAGCCCAAACGGACCATCCAGCCCCCTTTCCCTCAGGCCTGCTTCCCGAGTAACACTGAGATGATCTAATAAAGGTAATTCTGTTGATACACTAATGATCCTGGCAGGTTCACGCATTTTCTCTCTAATGTAACTTATTTGCTTGCAAATTGGGTGTCTAGAGACACTCACCCCCAAAAATACTGGGGTCTTTGCGGTTGCTGTAATAACCATCATGACTTTCTCTCTTCAAGACTCAATCTCTCCATTTGTTAAAAAGAAACTACATCATGCCTGAGATTCCATTCACGTCTAAAATTGGATAATTCAGTTATTGACTCTGAGCACCTCTTCCGGTCCTCCCTTCCTGTATGGGATGTGGAAGTGTTATCTGTCTTTCTAGGCTACTTATGCAGCCTCATTAAGGCCCAAAAGTGTCAGGACAGATGCCATGGAGAGCTTAAACCTGATGTATGAAATAGGGGAAACCATTTAGACTGGGAGACGGTTAGGAAATAACACATGTTTATTCTGGCTCTATAACCCCAGAGGCCAAGGGGGCTGTCAGGGGGGAGAAGCACACGTGCTTGAAAGCTCAGTGTTGGTAAACTTCTGCAACTTTCCATTTTTAAGTATTGTTTAAATTACCAGCTTCTACCAAGATATTCTGTAAAGAGCCATGAGATTAACACAAGAAAACTAAGAAGAAACAAATTAAACATCTAGAGGCCACTGGATCTATAGCAGTATGTTCACACAATGGAATAAAACAGGCAGAGAAGATGAATCCACAAAGCTAGGGCAGCAATAGACGTGAACCATAGAAGTATAAAGTTGAATGAAAAGAAGCAAATCGCAGAGCTACATATGGTATATAAAGCTCAAAAATAAGCAAAATTAAACATAGTCATTTAAAACACTACAAAGAAAGCACATACAAAAATGTAAAGAAGTTTGGAAATTATATGTTCAAAACCTAGGCTTGGGTTACTTGCTTTATTCCAAATCTTAAGAGCAAAATGTTCTATGCTTTTTTCACCATTTGCTATGATGTTAGCTGTAGGTTTTTCATAGTTGCCTGTTTTCAGGTTGTTTCTTTCTATTCTTAGTTTGCTGAGAGTTTTTTTTTTTATCATGACTGGTCTTAAAATTTTATCCAGTACTTTTTCTGCATAGATTGAGTTGATCATGAAATGTCTTCCTTTATTCTGTCACTGTAATGAAATACATGATTGACTTTTGAATGTTAAACTAGTCATACATTCTTGAGGAAAAAGGCCTCATATACTGTATTATCACTTTTATGTATTTCTGAATTCAGTTTGCTAATATTTTGCTAAGGATATTAGAGATTATGTTCATGAGAGGAGGGAGTCTGGTTTTTTTTTTTTTTGTAATATTCTGGTCTGGTTTTGGGATCACAGTTATGCTGGACTCACATTTTCAGACAGAGTTTGTATGAAATTGGTTTTATTTTTTCCTTAACTGTTCCACAGACTATATTAGGAAAACCTTCTTGTATGAAATTGTCTTTGAGGTAAGATTTTATAATGAATTAAGTTTAATGTCATGTATTTTGAGCTATTCATATTCTTTGTTTCTTCTTGTCTCTGTTGTGGCAGTTTGTATCTTTCAATAAATTTTTCCATGTCATCTAAGTTGTTAAATTTAATGACTCCAATGTGCTCATAATATTCTCTTATCATCCTTTTAACAGCTGTGGAATCTATACCGCTATCCCTCTTCACTCTTAATATTAGTCATTTTCGTTTTCTCTCATCTTTTATCAGTCTAGCTAGAGGAGTGTCAGTTTATCAGTGTGTTTAACTAGAGGTTTTTCAACATCATTGGTTTTTCAAAGAACAAATTTTTGGAGTTACTAATTTTTCTCTATTTGTTCATTTTGAATCTCATTGGTTTCCATTCTTGTCTTTATTATTTCCTTCATTATTTTTGGTGGGGTTTAATTTACATTTTTTTACCTAGAATCTTAAGATGAAAGCTTAGGTGATTGATTATAAACCATTCTTCCTTACTATAAACACTTATAGCTATAGGTTTCCCTGTAAGTTCGGTTTTTATTGCATCCCTTAAATTTTAATATGTTGTTTTTCCTATATCATTCAGTTCCTGCATTAATCTCTCTCAGTCAAGAGTTGCCAACAGACTTCATTAGCACAAAGAGATAAGACTGGGTCCACATTTGACCAAGACAATAATGAGTTATACTCATCTACGTCCAGCAAGATTTGACATGAGCTACAGGATCTACTATTCAACTTCAATGACATCTCAATAACATTAAATAAGTAGTTGATTCAGGCTAGATGTGTCCTATCAAAATATTTAGTCATTGTATAAAAATACACTTAGCAGGCCAGCTAGATGGTTGCTCTACCTAATTTTACACATAATTTAATGACTTTTCTGAATGAATTGGCTACTTTGGAGGAATTTCAGACTCTTCATTATTTGAACTTCAAATTTATCTCAAGACATTAGGCTACATCCAAGGGTGAACAAACCACTCAATTATTAATTCTGTTTTAACTCTCCCATACACACCACTGACAGACTCTTGTGTAATTATTTCAAAAATATAACTGGGGTGAAGGTCATGTATACTAGAGAGAGCAGTTATTTATTCTTCCCCAAGGGCCAGATTAGATTACTGTAGATTTCGTCCCCCACATCTTCCTGCTAACCCTCAAAGGACTGTGTTTAAAATAATTTCCCATAAACTACGATCTAGTTCAAATGCCATTCTTCTACTTTGTACAAGAAATTAGTCTTCCGGGGTCTAAGGAAGGAAAGGTGGTGGGACAATTCTAAGCAAAGGAGATCATTATAATGTACAAACATCAATATCTGAATGTAGGAGAACCTTCTTTATCAATCTTGGCTCAGCTGGATAGAAAACTGAAATAAAGCCTCTGGGGAAAAATTATTAATAAAAAAATCACTCTGAATCTTTGATATTCCCAAAGAGGGGATAAATCATGAGGCTTCCACATATAGGTTTAGGGCCCTATTGGAGGGTCATGATGAAACACTCTTTTGAGCACTAGTAGGTGATTATCAATGGTTGTTCATAACCTACATCTAAGGTCTGTGGACACCTGTAGGAATTGATGTAGATAATCAAGGGTAGTTGACTTCTTATTCTGACGTTTCCTAAAATAGGAAGCCAAATCTCATGGCTGATAGTTGTTCAGAGCAACAGTTCTGCCTCAAATTTGGCCTAAAGTCTTTTGGCCTAGAACTCTAAATATATAGATATAGAAGAAGAATGTCACCTGTCACAGTTTTTGAAGACAGATCAGCCAGAAGTAGGACAAGTTATAATGTACATTGAAACCTCTGGGGACTGAATGGGAATCTCCGTCCTGTTGTCTAGAATTGAAAACTCAACCTCAGATAGGCTTAGCTAAGCCATCTTATCTCAGTCCATTTATTCCAGTAAATATAGTTAATTCAGAGAAGTCCTAATGCATACTAGACTAAGGTTGAATCTGATAAGGCAGATGCATGAGATGATATAGCAAAAAGAAAACATGTTTGGAAATCATGATTTGAACCACCTTCCACATTTAATTCCCTTCAAGCTTTATTCCACATAGCCGTGAGAATGATTTCCTTTAATCCCAAATCAGAGGGTATCACCCATCTGCTGAGAACCCTTGAGAAACTTCCCAATGCTCTTGCAATTTGGACTCTTCCTCTTGGTCTGTCTTTCTGTTATTTGAACACCCAGAGGCTTTGTACTTTCCTTGTAATGCTCCACCTGGGCTATCTGGATGACTAGTTCCTTTCCATCACTCAAATATCACCATCTCAAAGAGAAGGTCCTTGAAGTAAAATACCTTGACATTTTGTCACCATATCATCTTGACTTAATTCTGTCTCAATTTGTAATTATGATTTATTTACTGGTTCATTTCTGTACTGCCTGCCTCCTGCACTAGAATGTAAGCTCCATGAAGGCAGGAGCCTTGCTACCTTTCCCCCAGGCCCAGAACAATACCTATCACACAACAGGTGCTCGATCACCATGTAGTGACTGGATGAATACAGGAATATTTCAATTCTATTCCCAGCTAAACTATGATCATATCTGCTTACTTATCTGGCCATGAGAGCAAATATCTCCTTTCTTGGGCATCACAATAAGTTACCATCCCCTCCTCTTCACCACCTTGCCCTCTAACAACCACCCAAACTAAATAAACAAATAAAAATCGGGAAGGGAGAGAAATGAGTTGCCTTTGAGAATCACATTTTAAGATAAACACATGAGGTTTTGATTCTCAGATATAAAAATCAACTGGGGCAGACAGAAGAGCTTTCAGCCATTCATGATTTGTCTTACTATATTTAATATAATGCATTTAATATCTAAACAACTTCCCATCAGCATTGCAGTTGGTTCATCTTAAAAACATGGCAGAAGCAGAGAGCTGGAGGCATATGCCAGACTGCCTGTGCCAGCACGGGGAAATCAGGTGGAGGGCTTTACCCATCTGATTCACCGTCTTCCTGGTTTGGGCTCCACATTGGGCAAGCAGCCTTCACCTTATAACCTGGTCTCTTGTATCTGGATTTTCTCACAAGCAGACAGTGATCACACACACTTTGAGTTTTCCAGCCATTGTGATAATGGTCTGTCACCAAAAACTACTAGATTCACATTCTGGTGCCTTTCTGGGTCTGGTGCGCTTTTTGGTTCCAATGAGTCAACCCCTCCACCCCACACACCCCCAGTCCATTACCTGCGATCACCCAGAGGAGGAGGGCTTTGCCCTTGGGGCGCAGGGCTGGATCCTGGGCCTTGGTTGCTTAGTTGGGGATGGCTTGGCCTGCCTGGGGCAGAGGAGACGACTCAGTGCCAGCAGATCTATAAGGCAACCTGGGGGTGTGCTTAGGCCCCAGCAACGAGAGCGATCACTAATAATAACAATGATGATGGTGATGAGGAAAGAAGTAATTTAATACTTCAACTCTATTCCAAATATTCCTCTTAAAAATTATAATATTGTTGGAATTCCTTACAATTCTTTTACAGTTTCAAACAGTTTGCACTTAAGTGGGCACGGGTGCAGAAGAGCAGAGAAAGGGCGGTTCCATAACGATTTTAGTGCTTAAACCCTCCAAAGACCTTAGTTCCGCCCCAGGCGAACATTTCCGCGTGGCCCCCAGTGGACTCAGCAGCCTTTCTGATGGTGACCGATGGTGAGGCGGAGCGCCTCAGGCTCCCCCGGAGCTGGCACGTCCGCCCTTGTAGCTCTGTCGGTGTTCCTTGTCCTACTGACCACACAGCTGACACTCTCCCGGGACCCGCTTCATCTTCTCCCCTCCTACCAGCTGTCTTCAGGGGCCTCATCTAGGAGAAGCCTAAGGTGGCTTCCAGTGTTACCGGTCAATGACTCCGGAGAAGAATAGGGAAGGAATCAAATATTTACTCCAAGGGGTCCTCTCAAGCTTTGCCCCCACCTGCCCGAGGAGAAGGAAATCTGCTACTTATGTCCGCTCCTCTCTGGCCCTGGACTGCAGTCTTAGCCTCGCTTGGGGACAGGGAAGAATCTGGGTTGAAAGCATAAATATTTTGTAAATGTTCAGGACAAGCTGTGGTAGCACAGCTGGGAGCCCATTTCTCTCCTAAGCTGCTTTCAGAGCAACCTAAGTGCCTACATTATTTCAGGCCCCTGCAGGGAACCTACTGCAGGCAGAGTGATTAGTGATTGATCCAATTAGAGCAGAGACTCAATCAATGAAGCAGCTCTGGTGAGCCCCTGGTCTGCCCAGAGTGCTGGCCACACTGAGGGCCCAGGGGACGCAAGGGGAGGGGGCGGAAGGGAGGAAACAAAGCTCTAGAAGCAGGCTTGGGAGAGGCAACCCTGGGTCTGCACCCCCTGGGAGGTGGTATTGTGTCTCCTACAGGCTAGCCCGCACCAGCACAAACCAGCTCCAAGAGTCTCCGTCAGGTGACTGAACGGGATAAATGGAATTGAACCGAGGAATGAACCCATCATCGTTTGCTCCGGAAATACCAATGGCCCCTTGAAGAAAAGGAAACCCTTATTTCTGGATCCTTTTGCTGTGGTCTCAGGAAGATTTCTCCTAAATGAATGAAAACATAGAAGTTACAAAGAAATGTAACTGGGATCTTTTCCTTGTCTGCAGCGTTGTGAGGTCATTGCCTTCCATCAGAGTGGCAAGCCAGGTGCAGTGTGGGAGGAAACCCCAACGTTACTGGCAAGATGTAGTTTTGGTCCCAGTCTCCTAAGAACACAGATCCAACTTCAGAGCCCCCTGGTCCTCAAGTCCCCTCCTGCCAGGGGATGAAAATCATCTGGACAAACTTCCCAACTTCCAAGGAAGAGAGGTGGAACCTGAGAGAGGTCCCTGAAGATCAGCTCCCTTTATAAATTGTGTGTGTGTGTGTGTGTGTGTGTGTGTGTGTGTGATCAGAACTCTTCAAAAGTGCATTTTCTTTCTACAATCAAGAGTTTTTATCTATGAGAAAGATAAGCTATGTGTGTAACCATGCCAAAATAATCACTTCATATTCAATGATCAAAAAATTTAAAGTTTCTGCCTGTTATGGACACCTGTGGTAGTCTCTGCATAGGAATAGTTATGCCGGGCTTCCCTGCACTCACTACAAGTCCTTAGGTCACCAGGTTGCGATTCTGGGCTTTTATTTCTTTCTCCCCTTAGTGACTATCTGGAAAGAAGAGACCGTTTCTCATTCATCTTTGCAGCATCAGAACCAAATACAGATCTGGATGTGTAGAGGGAGGTTGACAAGTGTTTGTAAAACTGAGTGTCAGAAAATATGGAGGGAAATAGATCAATGCGTAGGTGAATGCGTAGGTGAGCATGTGAATAAAGGAATAAGTAACTGAGAGAACCAATGTGTTGAAGCAGCTAACTTTGGCATCGAATCATTTTGAATCTGGAAAACATTGCCCTCCAAACCCCTACGGGACGTGGGAGCGGCGTGGGGAGAGAGGATGTATTGATTTCATTTTCACCTTCCAGACTGACCTGTCCTCCAGAGTGACCCACTCCACCTGGGACTGAAGTTCTGTGCTGTGAGCTTAACCTTTCACATGCATTCCGGGCTGCCCAGCCACAACTGTCTGCCAAGGCACGGCTGAGGGAAAGCAGCCAGAAAGGCTGTTACAGCAAGATGTTGAGCTTTATTGTGAAAATATGAGCCAGCACTCACCAAGTCAAAACACAGAAAAAGGGCTTCTCAGCCTCTGTCCAGGCAGCACAAAGCAAAGTGCCAGTTTGGCAATTGGCCACTTTAAAAGAGCATATGTTTCAGGATCAAATTGGTATTTCAGAGTGACATTAAAATCGAGTATATCTACACAGATCTACAAAGCTCCAAAGGTGCATTTCATTTCGAAGTGAGACCCAGGCCCAGCCTTTACTGCTGGGCCTCACGGCCCCTCCCCTGTGCCCACAGGGGGTGCGATGCTGCACCGTCAGCAAAAGAATCAACTACAAGGCCCACACGTCTGGCTGCCCTGTGTCCATTCTAGAAGGGCCTTGTAAAGAGCAACCCATGAGAGGTCTGGGGTCTGTCCTGTTGCCATAACCAGAGCCTAAAGCATTTGGTCTGTTTTGCAGGCTCACGAAGAGTGACCGCTGACCTTTTAAGAGCACCTGTCCTCACCACCCTTTGCTTTCTAGAACCCTTTGCCATTTTTTAAACTCAGCTAAGACGACTCAGTTTCATGTTGCTGTTTCCTCCTGTTTTCCAATGAGGTTATTATTAATGCCACTGTATTTAGACAGAATTTTCCATTTAAAGATCAGCTTATACCAACAGATTAGCATCTCAGCCCAACTGAGTCCAGCAAATGACAAAGTTTCTCCAAGATTAGGGCATGAGTTGGAATGTTACCAAGGCTGATCTGAGGAAGAGGACAGATGGAGCCCTTTGTCACATTTTATGTCCCCGTAGAGATTTAGGTATTGTTTTCTTCATCAGATTTCTTTCAGGCCTATTATTTCATTTAATCTCATGATATACCTATGAGTTAGGGTTCTCATCAGTAAAGTAGGATTTACATTTGTCCTCGGGCCCAAGAGAAACTGGAAAAGTAGCTATTGAATTTGTCCACAACCATTTCTAAAGCTGAACTGTGGCGTTAGAGAAATGCTAAAACTCAAGAGGCCTCCAAAAGCCAGTCGTTATCCCTCATTCTCTGTGTGTGGCATCCAAGTCCCAGGAAAGTGAAATGACTTTACCCAAAGTCACACAGCCAGCAAAGGTCAGGCAAAGCCTATTCTAATTCCAGTCATCTATTCTTTGTACCTACGGGTAAAACGACTCCTGAACAAAGTTGGACAATGGCAAGCCATTTGCCAGGAACGAGCAGGATGGGGGTGCGGCTGAGGGAATTTCTGCTACATGCAGTGGGCTGTGATGCAGCGTCCAGCATCTGACACCACAGGAGACCCTGTCCAGTGTGGTTCCTGTCTTCTTCCTTCCCTAACTGCCCGCCCTGCACCCATTCAACCCTGCCAAAGGTCTGTTTTCTTTGTTTCCATTGATTTTATTTTTTAAGGAGGTGCTTTTAATTTTATTTTTTAAATAGTTTTATTGGCAGCCTATTTTATGTATCAAAAAATTTTGAGTATACAGTTCAATGATTTTTAGGAACTTTCCAATGAGGTACAACCATCACCATACATCGGCTTAGAGCATTGTCCTCCTCCCAGGAAAACCCCCCATGGCCCCTGACAGTTAACCCCCTGCGACATCATAGCAAGAGAAAATGAGGTTCCAGGAGTCTATGTGCAGCACGAAACCCATGGTTGTGTGTGTGTGAATCTGAAAGTGTGTGTATCTAATACACCTGGACAAAAAGCGCCAGAATATGAACAGGGGTTACCACGGCATGGTGGCAGTATGGATAATCTACACTGATTTATTTAGATTTGTCTGAATTTTTCACACTTTCCACATGAACACATGTTGCTGTCGGAATGAGAGAGAGAGCTGAAAAACGGGAGCTCGGGCCCCTGGCTGGAATTGCCCCTTCCTCTGGTTTGCCCCAGTCCAGGTGCACTGTCGGCATGGGGTCCTCCTTCTTAGGAACTTCCCTGTTACTGCGCCGCTGATCACAGCTTGCAAACGCCTTCCTCTGCGCAGATCACCCACCACACCTGGGAGACGGCTCTCGGTTGAGGAGACGTCCCAGGTAGACAGACAGCTTGGAGCGAGTTCAGAGACAAGTTAGCCCATGATCAAGGGAGCAGGGAGGGTCTTGCTGGCACAGAGATGAAAGGCTCTCCACTTTTATAGCTCTGCTGGGCAGAGGCTGGGGGTGGGGAACTAGAAAACAGACCCAAAACATATGAAAATCATGAGCGGTAAAGAGCGAAGAGGGAGCGGCGGGGCAGCCCGTGGCTGTGGTGAGCCGAGGCTGAGCGTCAAGGGGTCTCCCCTGAGCTGGCACGGCCCCTTGAGGTTCAGAGCTAGCCCCCACCTCGGGGAGGGAAAGCCCCCAATTCAGAAAGCAGAGCGTGATGGCGCTTTGTACCAGGAAACCCTCTGGCTTCACGGAGCAACGTGAGCCTTCAATTCCAGACATTCCTCGAGGTGAGGAGCAGCCCTTCTGGTTAGAAGCCCGGGTGCGAAGGGCGTCCATCAGTCCCGGGCCAGACGCTCCTGCAGCCCCCGCTCTCCGGGCTTCAGCAGCCTGGGAGAGCTGCCGCCTGGCGCTGCCAGTTTGGCCCAGGGGCCCCTAATATTTATTTATCTTCCTCACACCCACTCTTTCAGAAGGATTTCCTCAGAGGCTCCTCTTGCCCGGCTGTGTGCTAAGAGCAGCTGAGAAGTGTATCTAAACAAAAGACTTGATCTTTGCCCTTAACGAGCTGACACCTACACACAAGGTCAAAAACATACGCCTTTCTTAGGTATTGCTGGCAATGCCAAGGCCCCTCCTGAGAGACGTAGGGGCCTGGAGTCTGAGGACTGCGGTGGAATAGGGCAGCCCCAGCAAAGCCAGGCCGCGTCCATCAGATGCTGCAGGACAAGCCGAACGGAGGATGGGTGCTCCGTTTCCCAGGCCCACAGCCAGTGTCCGTTACCATCCCGAAACGAGGAGGACCTGAACACAGGCTTCCAGGTTGGAGCCGAGAATCGCTCTATCAGCTCTCTCTCTCTGCAGAAGAGACTTCTGCTGTGAAGCTTGAAGGGAAGAGTGGGAGGAAATAGGGGAGCTTTGTCTATTATGTGGGTGGGGGCAGAAGCTAGAATGAAGCAGTGGCAAAAAAATCAGGAAAGCAATGAGTGACAAATGCTGCTCCAGCATGGAGGCCACACAAGCTGGTCATGGCTCTGACGCTGGGTCCCGGGTCTCTAGAGTCACTGACCAAAAGGTAGTGATTCTAAAGTGCCTGGGAAATCAGAAAGCCAGGACCAGGGTTTTGGAAACGGTGGAGGTTTCGCAGCAGATATGTGGATTTCAGAGTCAGAGCAAACCATCCGTTGACACCAGCAGGCGATTAGAAATGCAGTTCTGGAGCTCAAGGGAGGGGTTGGATCAAAAAATGGAGGCTTACAGGTCAGTCCACACAGCAGTGTTGGGAAATGGTATTGCTCAGAGAGAACATATATAAGAATGGAGGCGCACTGAGAAGAGAACCATGGAGAGGGTCTACTTTTAATCAAGCATTTCGGTGTATGTAGTGTATTCAGAGGAAGAATCAGCAATACGATATCCAGGCATGTTCAAGAGGAGCCACAGAATTAGCCCGTTTTCACTTAATATGAATTCAAAGAGCTCCCTCTGTGTATGAGGTACTGTGTGTTTCTGAGGTAGAGAAATGGATATGAAATGGGCCCTGACATCTGGGCGCTTCTGGTCTAACAAAAGAAATGTATATATGAGAAGATGACTGCAGTCGTGTGGCATGAGAGCAGGGGTGTGAAGACCCGGGGAGCGAACCCCGCGTGATGGCGGAGGCAGACATGCGGTGAGGTTTCTGCAGGCCAGGGATGGACACCCACCCTGGAAGCTAGCGGGAGGCAAGGAGGGAGTCTTCCCGGTCTCAGAGGGAGCATGGCCCTGCTGGTACCCTGACCTAAGACTTCCAGCCTCCAGAACTGTGAGAGAATACATTCCTGTGGTTTCATGTGATTAAGTGGTTTATGGCACATTGTCCCAGCGCCCCAGGAAATGAATAGACTCACGCACAAGCATTCAGGTTCTGGCTGTCGGGTCCAACGCACCATGAATGCCTTTAGGGGAGTCAGACAAGTGCTGTGGAAGGAGGGATGATGGTTTCGCCCCACTTGTCAGGTGCCTGCCACACACAGGGGGTCCCACAGAGTAGGAATGGTTCCCCACAGTGCGCTTTCTCCTAACAGACTGGACTTTCTTTATTTATAAGTACAGGAAAGGAGGAAGCATGTTAGATAAAAAAAGAAGTGAGAAGGCACCTAGTCTCAGCTCATCTTGTGCATGACCCTCTCTCTAGGCGACCGAACAGAAGGTCAAATAGCCTCTGCTTGAACAAAGCAAGTGGCAGATGCTCAGTTCTTACATAGTAACCTTGTTCATTGTTTAATAGTCCAATTTCTTGGGAAGCATTTCTGCATGTAATGCCAAAATCCACCTGCCTGTATCCATTCATCTTCCCCTTCCTGAAAGGACAGATCCATATAATGGTGTGCAAGTACCCAAAGACAGTTACCACTTAGAACCCCTTTAAGAGCAAATGCTCCCAGGTTTTTTCTGAGGACATCAATTCTGGACTTTCCTTCACTAGCTTCTTCCTTCTAAAAAGGCTGTCCCAGATCCTGATATATAATGTTCTTATCAGAAAAGACTAGTGATTCTGCTGTGTTCAGAATGTATGTGGAGGACGCTGTCCAGTCCTAGGCATTATCTTTTAAACAGAATGACATAAGTAAAGGCCTTCCCTTGGATAAGAATAATTGTTAAATTTTATTCAAGGGGGTCCCATCAGAAAGGAAATGGAAGTTGTTTATCTATCTGCAAGTCTGATAATGTAGTAAGCTGCCCCTCAAGATGAGTGCAATTTCTTCCCAGGCCTCAGATTCCCTGTCCCAGGACTCTGTGGCACTTTGGGGATGTGAGTGGGTGAGAGGGGTGTTCCAGGGTCCTGTTGTACCACCTCACCTTTGCTCACTAGTCCTGTTTGTGGGCACAGGAAGCTGGTGGTGAGAAGAGTGAAGTGCAGAGAAGAGTGACTCAAGGTCTGAGCCCGCCTGGCATGGCCTCTGTGGCTGGAGGGGTCACAGGGTCTGGGGCAGAAGCCTCTGTGTTGGACTTACCCAGAGGAGAACAGCTCAGTCCTAGGCACTTGGGGCAAATGGTCTTCCTCCTGGCTGGTGTGCCTTCAAGAAAGGGATTGCTCCCCTACGATTAGAGGAGGAAAATATAAGAGGACGAGATTCCAATGTAGGGTGTGTGGAGAAGGAAAGTTGGTCCTTCTCTAAGGTCAAAGGAGTTTCCCCATGGTCCAGAAGAACTCAGGGGGGTGCCTCACCATGGCCTGGAAGACAAGCATCATTTGAACAAAGAGCATGGCCTCCTCTCCTGCATATCCACGTCCTGGAGCCCTTGTGGAAGGGTGGCTATGGAAGGAAGACCCCAGGTCCTCACCTACTCACTATCATCACCCACCGTGAAAATAACTTCAAGACTCTGAAACATTTCATGGATCTAGGGGAAAGGTATTATTGACCATTAGAAATGGGAAATTTAAAGAGATCCTTATAAATAGAGATGAGTCTTTGGAACCTACAATTCAAAGCATCCCGAACTGATTCATTCATTGACTCATTCACTCAGTTGACAAAATTTTAGTGAGCACCTACTATGAGCCAGCCATTCTAAAAGCTGTGAAAAAGATAAATTCTCTGCTGTCATGGAGCCTATAGTCTAATTGGGAAGACACAAAAGAAACAAGATTAAAGTGTAAAACATGTATTATATACAATAGTGATTAAGTGTTAATGTGGCAAATAGAGCCAGAAAAGTGGAGAAAAAAATTGGCAGGAGGGAGTGAATTGATGTTTTAGATAAAATGGTCAGGAAGATCTCATTGAGAACATGACTTCTGAGAAAAAAAATAGAAGGAAATATAGAAGTGAGCTCTTAAGACATGAGGTAGGGCCAAGCAAGGGGCAGTGGCCCTGAAAGGCATGCCCAGCAATGTTGATACCAGAAAGGACTTGAGATTGTGGAGGAGGAGGTCCCCAAGAGGATGAGCTGAGAGCCGGACCGGGCAATCAGAAGCCCCTCAGCCCCTCCCTGCCTTGAAATGTGCATCCCGCCCACCTGCCCATAGTAGGAGTGGTTTCAAGGACACATCCTTGAGGGAGTAAGATGTTCTGAGACCTTCTGGATGGTATATGAGATGGAGCCCAGGTGTGGCCTCTCTATAAACTTGTAGGTTTCTGGTGGGTGTGTGCAGAGATATACTGGTTGCAGCGCTGGAGACAAGCCTGCAGGTAAGTTCCTTTGCTTTTCAAACCTCCACCTACCCATCTGGAGTGGCCCGCCTCTGCCTTCAGCCTCTCACTCTCCAGGTATAGGGGCGGTTTGTGAACCAACAGAGAGAACAAAACAATAACTCAAAGAAAGGAGCAGGGAGAAAGCAGTGACCATCAAACAATAAATGAGTAAGAAAAAGAAAAATGATTTTTTTAAATCCTAGAGCTGACTCCTTAAAACTCACAAATTGATTCTTTACAGAGACTAATAAAATGTACAAATTCTCAGCCCAACCAAGGAAATAAATTTCACTATCAGATTCAATCTCCCAGACACAAAGGAGATTGAAAATATTTTTACAAACCAGCTGTTAAAATTCTGTGCTAATCATTTTGGAGTCTAAATAAAAGGAATAATTTTCTATAAAAACATAAATTATTAAAATTCACTAACCAAGTAAAACAGCTGAAGAAATTGAAACTACATCAAAAAACTTCTCTAAATAAAGATTAGTCCAAGGAAACATAGGTGTTATAGTTATTATTACTAAAGTTCAAGTAACAGTACCATCTATAGTTTAATAATTATATTGCACAGGTATAAAATAAATACCAACCAAAACCGAAATGAGTATTTTCAGTATATGAGAGAAAACACAGAGTTGCTATACTTACTATATAAAAATTAAATTAGTAACTAGCAAACTAATTTTTGAAATATAGCTACTAGTGATCAATAGGCAAAGAATGTGGGTATAAATGGTCATCTTATATGAAAATACTCAGGCTCATTAATAAACAAATAAAGCAATGAGCTATTATTTTATATCTATCAATTTGAATTTTGAATTAAAATATCCAGAAATCGTAAGAGGAAACATTTATACCTTGCTGGTAGGTGTGCAAAATGGTTTAAATTCCTGGAAGGCAGCTAAGCAGTCCAAAACCCTACAGTTTTGCATTTCCCTTGACCTAGAAACATCATGGGGAAAGACATTGGCTAGGCATAAAGATTTAGATCCAAGGATGTTTGTTATACAAGGATACATTGTTTATGGAAGCCAAAAAAACAAAAATGAAATTATACTGTAACCTGATAACTCAGCCAGTAAAAAAGTCTTGTTTAAGAGTAATTTCTCTAAGGAGAAAGTAAGTTACAAAGCAGCATGTCCAGTACGATTTCAGTTTTTAGTTTTTGAAAGAAACAAAAATAAATGTGAGAGAAAGAATACAGATGAAAAGAAAGCCCTAGCCAGTTATACAAAAATTTATTGTATTTCTCCATGTGGCAAGATTTGGACACTTTTAAATTTTTTTCCCTTTGCTTCTATTTTTTTTTTTAATTTCCCCAGAATGAACATGTGTTACTTCTATAATTGAAAGAGTAACAGTTGTTTTAAAAAAAATGTACAGGCTAGTGTATGTTACAGGAAATAGCTGATTTTCAGCACCTAAAATTAAGGGTTTTCCAGTGTAATATTCTGTTCAACAGAGTAAAGAGAATTTTCTTTTCTTTTATGCATGGAGGTTAACAATAGACAAGAAACTGCCTCATCTTTCATTTGACGTAAAAGCTCCATTTCTTTATCCTGCCACCTCCCCCACATCTTTTACAAGATCTGGGGACCATAAAAAAGTGCCAAATAAAATGCAAGCTTTTCAGTTGTCTTTTTTTTCTGGGTTGTAAAGAATCTTCTGGTTAAAGTAAAATCCAACCTCCTGTCAGATGTTTCAGTTAATAAAACCAAGTTACACCAAGTATGGTAGTTAAAACTAAATGAATTTTGGATTTCTCTCAGGCTGCAGAGTCCGAGTGAGCTCAGAGTTATCTTGGATATTGTCATTCAGAAATCTCCCTACAGCTGAAACTCAGAGGGAAATAGGTGTCAGGGTCTAAGGGCTAAACTCACTTTCTGTTCCTGGGAAGCCCCTGGGGAAGCAAAAGCAGATGGGATGGGGAAAACAATGACAGTGTTAGAAAAGGAGAACTGGAAGAAAAATAACTGTTCTTACTTAATCCCAAAATAAAGAAGGTGCATCTAAACATCACTGTTTTCAAATCTTCAAAGAATTATGATGAAGAACAAGAGCAAATGGGATTTGAAGAGATTTTAAGATAGAAGGGAACCTCCTGGAGCTTAATTACAGTTTATGGAATACTAGAATAGCTACTGGCGGACGTACTAGTGTTTCTCTCTTTTGAGAATTCTAAGTGAAAGACAGAAGAGTATCTATGGTGGAAGGAGAAATGAGACTTACAACGAATCACCTCATGCCCACCTGTAATATCCATTGTCCACCCTGATGTTTCCTTGATGAGTTTACGGGCATCAGAGACAATGCATGTCCTGTTCCAGACAGTGCAGTAAAGTGAATCTCACAGTAAAGTGAGTCAAATGAAGTTTTTGGTTTTTCAGTGTGCAGAAATAGTCTATGAAGCATGCAATAGCATTATGCCTAAAAAAATGTACATGCCATAAATTTAAAATAATTTATAGCTAAAATTGTTACCATCATCTGAGCTTTCAGCAAATCATAATCTTTTTGCTGATGGAGGGCCAAACCTCAGCGCTGATGGCTGCTGACTGATCAGGGTGGCAGTTGCTAAGGGTTGACATGGCTGTAGCCATTTATTAAAATAAGACAATGATGAAGTTTGCTGCATTGATGGACTCCACCTTTTATGAACTATTTCTCTGTAGCGTGTGATGCTGTTTGATAGCATTTTACTCACAGTAGAACTTCTTTCAAAATTGCAGTCACTCCTTTCAAACTCTGCCACTGTTTTGTCAACTAAGTTCATGTAATATTCTAAATCCTATCTTGTCACAGTGTCTTCCCCAGCAGTACTTTCCATCTCAAGAAGCCACTTTGCTCATCCATAAAGAGCAGCTCCTTATCCATTGAAGTTGTACCATGAGATGAAGCAATTCAGTCACATCTTCAGGCTCCATTTCTAATTCTAGTTCTCTTGCTGTTTTCCCCACATCTGCAGTGACTTCCTGAAGGGAAGTCTTGAATCCCTCAAGTCATCCATGAGGACTGGAATGAACTTCTTCCAAACTCCTGTTCATGTTGATATTTTGACCTCTCCTGATGAATAACAAATGTTCTTAATGGCATCTAGAATGGTGAATCCTTTCCAGAAGGTTTTCAATTTACTTCACCCAGATCCATCAGAGGAGTCGCCATCGATAGCAGCTGTAGTCTTATGAGATGCATTTACTGAATAATAAGACTCGAAGGTTGAAATGACTCCTTGGTCCATGGGCTGCAGAATGGATGTTGTGTGAGCAGGCATGGCAACAACATTCATCTCATTGTCCACCTCCACCAGAGCTCTGGGGTGACCAGGTGCCTTGTCAAAGACCAGTAACACTTTGAAAGAAATCTTTTTTCTGAGTAGTAGGTCTCAATAGTGGGCTTAAAATATTCAGTAAACCATCTTAGAAGCAGCTGCGCTGTCATCCAGGTTTTGTTCCATTTATAAAGCACAGGAAGATTAGATGTAGTATAATTCTTAAGAGTCCCGGGCTATTCAGAATGGTAAATGAGCACCGGCCTCAACTTAAAGTCACCAGCCATGTTATCTTCTCACAAGAAAGTCAGTCTGTCCTTTAAAGTTTTGAAGCCAGGCATTGACCTCTTCTCTCTAGCTATGAAAATCCTAGATGGCACCTTCTTCTAATATAAGGCTGGTTCATCTACACTGAAAATAAGTTGTTTGGTGTGTAAACCACCATCATGAATGATCTGATCTGGGTCTTCTGGATAACTTGCTGTAGCTTCTCCATCAGCACCTGCTGCTCCACCTGCACTTTTTTCCTTAAACCTCTGCCAGCCTCAAACTTTTCTTTTGCAGTTTCCTCACCTCTGTCAGTTTTCATGAATTGAAGAGAGTCAAGGCCTTGCTCTGAATTAGACTTTCACTTAAGGGGATGTTGTGGCTGGTTTGATCTTCTATCCAGACCACTAAAACTTTCTCTGTATCAGCAATAAGGCTGTTTGGCTTTCTTATCATTCATGTGCTCTGTGGAGTAGCAGTTTTAATGTCCTTCAAGAAGTCTTCCTTTGCATTTACAACTTGGCTACCTGTCTGGTACAAAAGGCCTAGTTTTGTACCTGTCTCAGCTTTGACATGCTTTCCTCTCTAAACTTAATCATTTCTAGCTTTTGACTTAAAGTAAGAGACGTGAGTCTCTTCCTTTCACTTGAGCACTTAGAGGCCATTTCAGGGTTATAAGCTGGTCTGATTTCAATATTGCTGTGTCTCAGGGAATAGGGAGGCCTGAGGAGAGGGAGAGATATGGGGAAATGGCCAGAAGACACACATTTATCAATTAAGTTCACCGTCTTATGTGGAAAAGGTTTATGATGCCCCAAAACAAATACAAATGTTTAAATGTTGCAAGAATTACCAAAATGTGACAGAGAGACACAAAATGAGCAAATGCTGCTGGAAAAAAAATGGTGCCATTAGACTTGCTAGACACAGGCTGCCACAAACCTTCCATTTGAAAAATAAAAAGGTTATCTGGAAAGCACAACAAAGTGAAGCACAATGAAACAAGGGACACCTGTACTTTTGTTAGGTGGCTAGGGGTTTGCCTGGGCAGACAGGTGCACACATGGACTTTGCCTGGGCAGACAGGTGCACACATGGACTTTGCCTGGGCAGACAGGTGCACACATAGACTTTGCCTGGTCAGACAGGTGCACACATGGAGTTTGCCTGGGCAGATAGATGCACACGTGGACTTTGCCTGGGCAGACAGGTGCACACATGGAGATCTTGAAGAGCCAGGAAGCCACAAAAACTTCGAACCATTTTGCAAATGTCTTGGGATTAGCAAAAGGTCTTCAACTATTTTTCAAGTGTTTTCAGATCTGCTCAAATTCAACTGTGGTTTGCCTCTGAGTACTTTTTCATCTAAATGTCTTATGCTTGTTTAAGAAAAACATAGGTTTGGTGTTTCTGGGTCCATTTCCACTTAGCTTGTTAGATGGGTTTGTAAGCCTGTTCAGTGTCCACAATGCCTTTTGGGATTCAGAGAAGTTGCTTCTCAACTGAAGAGTTGCATTTGGTTGGCGTGAAGCAAAAGCCAAACTTAAAAAGGCCTTTGGTTCGGCTCTTTTTTCACAGCCCAAGAAACTTGAGCAGAGTCTGAATTCAACAATTTTCCAATGGTTCTTAAGCTGATTTGTGTTGTGGTATCAGTGTTTCCCTTTCACCGCCTGGGCTGAAACCATCAGGTTTGCCTGAATATGGGAGAGTATGCTAGAATTAGAATTGATGTCAGATAAATGGTCTTGCTGGATGAAGCTTTGCGAGGAAATATGCAGAAGTCAACAGTTCAGGGCATCAGCTTGTACAAGTACTCATCTGCTGGCTTTCTGATCTCATTTTTGTCCAATGCTGAGCTAAATGGCCTAAATGTTTAATGCTAAAAAATGTCAGTCATTCAACATTTATGCCTTTGTTCAGAGTATGAACTGTACTGGTTAGAAAGTTTATGAAACAGATAAAACATGGTCCATGCAACAATAGGAGGCAGAGGTTACAGATGTGAAGCAATTAACATGTAATTAGTTGTGAATTAGGTAGTACAGATCCCAAGAGTGATAGGAATTCATGGGAAAGAAGGATCTGCTTAAAATTCTGGTTAAACCTAAGGTGCCCCAAGATGGTGTTAAGTAGGATGTATATAAGAAAGGAGAATGAAGAGAAAGAGAGGTGTCCAAGTAGGAAGAACATTAACTGCAGATGTGTGGCAGAATGTGGCATGGCCAACGGTCAGATGAAGTCTATAACAGTGTGAGTGGAGTGGAGGGTTCTAATACTTGGGAGCAGTGGAAAATAAGATTAGAAAAGTCTATGGAGGAAGGCCTTCATGGCCAGGCAAATGTGTTTATCCTTGATAAGAAAGCCCTAGAGCATCACTGTTGGTTTTGAAGCATAAGTGTGGAAAAAGCAGTGTTGAAGCACAACTAATATGAAGGCAATTTGTAGGATGAACTAAAGAGAGAATAAGATAAAGCCAGGGAACCCAGCTTTGTAGCTGTTGGAATGATCTAGGTGTGAAGTGAAAGCTTGTGTACATGTTAAAGGTTAGTGGTCTCATCTCAATAATCCCTTGCAGGGTTTTGGTGGCTTATGTATTAGGACAGTAATAATCAGATACTGGCAATTTCATATGGTTCAACATAATAACTTAAAGTCCATAGGTGTGTGGACTTCAGGTGTGGCTTGATCCAGCAGCTTAATGATGTCATCCAGATCCCAGTTTCTGTTTATTTCTCTTTCTTTATTCCTTTTACCATGTCAGCTTCCCCCAGAGGCTGGATCCCCTCTCATGGGGAGAACAGTGGACTGCAACAACTTTGGAAAGCAGAAATCTCTTTCCTAAAAACCTCTAACAGATGTCTTCTTTCAACCCTTGGCCTAAAATGAAATGCTCATCACTAAACCAAATATAGTGGCCAGGGCAAGAGGATGAAGGGATTATATTAAGCCAATGAGGGTCCATCTTAGAGCTGAGGATAGGATCAATCTCAGCTGAAGGGGTATGGCTTTAAAATTCTCCCCAGTAGGAAGGGGAGAAGAGGCACTGGGTGTGGGAAAGCAAGCAACCAGTGTGTATTACAACATCACTGAACTGTTGCGGTTGCTTTCTCCTGACATTGTGGTTTCCAAAGGTATGGGTGCAGGAAGGAGGTAGGACCAGGGCACCTTGTAGCCAAGAGGGCTCTGCCCAGCACAGCAGCCACATAGTTTCAGGAAGCAAGTAAGGGAGAAGGCCATCTGTGTGCCCACAGAGAGGCCCTGTCTTACACCCACTGCTGGTTGAGGAGGTTTGGATGTAATGGAATCCAGAAATGCTCAGAGGCACGTGTGTGGGGTTGCTTCTCAGTGATTCAGGAGAAGAGTTACTAAGATCACTAGAGGCGCCGATAATTAGGTCATCATGGAAATAGGACAAATAAAACAGCCCATAGAATTGCAGATCTCAGGGCAAGGGTAGAGTAAGATTCTCCATCTTGTCCCCAACACTCATGGGTGCTGCACAAGACTTACATGATCATTCTGACAGCACATAGTCGGTCAACCACAAACCCCAGCCCAACTCCAGACTGCCTGCTCAGGCTATAACCAATACCCAGGAGCCCATTCTCAGTTTGCTCTGAGTGGATTTTTTGCCTTATTTCATGACCAGATACTCCATCTCACTGAGACTCATGTACCATGTTCCTGTCCATTAACACAGCTTCCCAACCCCCTCCTGCAGCAAATCCCCGTCAGCGTGGCACGGCACTTTCTGGAGAACTTTGTGCCATCTGCCAATTTAAAGATTTCATGGTGCCTGTTTGTCTGGATCATTTAATTTGGGAGAGAATAAAGTTAAACAAGACCAGTGCCCGCACCCGTCTCTGGAGAGAATCCCTATTGAACTCCCGCTGGGCATCAAAGCCAATCTTTGGTGACTTATAGCTGTCCGTGCTCTGGTGTTGTATTCAGCTCCTTTCGATGCCTTTGCACCTGGAGGTGTTACAAATGCGGCTTTTGTTTTTAGGTGCAACAGTCACAGGGCAGCCAGTATAAAACAAGACAGGTGTTTGCACCATAAAACAAACCAGTGGCCTTGGGGGCACTTCTGATTTCTTCAGATGCTTTGGCCTCACCAGGCACCATGTACCCCACCGCAGGGACGACTGACTGGACAGGACCAAAGCCATCAGCTGGACGCCGATTTTATGATGACTTAACAGCTTAGCAATAACTAATAAAAAAAAAAATCAACTTTAACCACTCTTTCCAAAAGTGCGGCAGCCTGCGAGTAGTCTGCGCCATTTTCATACAAGTGTGTAATCCCAAAGCAGGCTTTCCCTGCAAACGCCCTAAGAGCAATCAAAGACTCAATAGGGTTAACAGATGCTGGCAATATGCAAGTCAGCAAGGGAGACACTAATCAAACCAGATGTGTGGGTGGAATGAGAGCAATTTTAGCGTCTGTAAGACTGAATAGATTAAGATCTAAAACTAGAGAGGAAGTCGGGGGGCAGGAAGTGGGAAGTGGGCAAAGATGGGAGGAGGCTGAGTTCTGCAAGGTTCTGGCTTGATCACCGAGCGTTTACTAATGTCAGGTGGAAGGGTATGCCGTGCCCAGAAATCCAGCATCTGACTCGCAGTCTCACTGCAAACACGTCCATCATACTCAGGAAGAATCCACTATCATTTCTTGTAACTGACAGCCTTAAGCTTATTTCCTGTCAAGATCTAAGAGCCTGACCCAAATATATTTATTTGTTTACTTATTACTAGCATCAATGGAAACACAAATAAGGAAAGTATTCATTCTTCTTTGTATCAAAGAAATGTAAAATGAGACAATAAAAATACACCATGTTTCCACCTGCTAAATAGACTTTTTTTCTTTTTTCATCCTATCATTCAAAACCAGAAAGGATGTGATTGTAAATTGAGACAGTCTCTGGAAGGCTATTTGGCAATACATATCAAGAGTTTTAAAATTTTGCTTTTCAGCCTAATAATTCCAATTCCAGAAATTATCCTACAAAAGTAACCAAAGATGTCAGGCACAGTAATATGACACTGGAGAACAGGCAAAAAATATATATAAATTTTCCCAAGGGAGGAATATTTCAATATTTATGGTACCTCCTTATATTAGAATATTACATAGTCAGTAAACATTCTGTTTTTATATGGCCTTGCAAATACTTGTCAAGTAATAGTAGCTGAATAACACAGAACACAAATACACAAAGTGGACCCACACCAAGAAGTCCAGTGTGTATGTATGTATGTAAGGGTATGTTTTTTAAAGTGAAAATAAGTTTTTCTTTCAGCATTTATTTTCCTAGATTCTCTGAAATAAATGTTTCTTGAAAGAAAGCGAATTATGATTTTAAAAGTTAATCTTTCTTACTTCCTTTAAACCACAAAGACGTTCTAAGCCAGTAACTTAAGGCCCCTTGAAACCATTCCATTTCTCAAAACAAACCTGTAAATGCTCTAACCAGAGGTTTTTCTCTTTGAGATTACAAACTGGGGGTGGCCAGAGTGTGGGGTCAAATTCTAGCCATCTGACCAGGCTCCGGCCCGGCTCCCGGCCCACCTCTGTTCACATTTGGGGACAGCTGAGTAACCATTACATGTCTAGGTGGGAAAACATCCCACAGTCTGTGGGGCTGTCCTGGTTTTGGGAGGGGGTATCAGCACCATGTTCCTGGACCCCTGGCAGACTTGTGTTCCAGAACTGATAACTGGATTTCTGCTTCATTCTCGAGATCTACTGCCCATGCTGTGTCCTGTCTGTGCCCTTGTGCACCGAGCCGATCCTTGCCTTCCTTCCTCCAGAAATGTGCGTTCAGCCTTGCTCTTGCTGGCCCTGGGTTCATCATCCACTTACCGAGCCACCTCTCTGGTACCAACTGTCCACCCAGATCTGCAGGATCTCTGCTCTCTGGCATCTTCGTGGCTGCCCTCTGCTGGCCTCTTCAGTCACCCTAGTTGATGAGATGTTCATTCTTTCCCTGGATTGTCCACCACCCCAGTCCTGCTGGACGTCCCTAGCAGCCTATAGGGTAGGGTATAGGGTGGGCATAGTAGGGTAGAGCCCCTGCTGGGCTGTAGTTCCAGCCTCAGCCCTCCCCAGTGTCATAGGGCAATGCTGGCAAGCAGGAAAGACCTGACATTTTCTTAAGACATGATACATCTTGCCGTTCAATCCAGGTCATTTCAGAAGTATGTTTCCTTCTGGATCCATTCTAAGTTTACTTATTTCTTTCTTATAAAAGGACATCCTTTATTAATTCTTAATTACAGTTCAGCTCATTGGACACCTAGTCAAACCTCCAGGTCAGATTTTCTTGAAATAAATCACCAGCGTTTCCCTAGAAATATTTCATAAGGACAAGCAGGATTCAGATCAACTGTGTCTCTGTCCCTGGTTGAAAGAGACAAAGATACAGAGCTTTCCTTACATGGCCTTGAACTGTATGGAAAGTGCTGTCCAAAGGTGGAACAGACCATGTTCCATATGACATGTCCTTTGTTATCAGAGGTGTCCAGGCAGAGGCTGGGAGAACACTTGGGGAGGAGGCAACAGAAAACAGAATTGGAGAGGGAGTGAGGTGAGATATTCCGTGTGAGTCTACGACTGTCCAGTCAGGACTCAACCTTCACGTAAATTTTAGCTTGTGAACCAATAACATTCAGCATGCATTTCTTGAGTACCTATTATGGGCCAGACACCATGGCAAGGAATTAGAGATAAAAGAGATGATCGTTAGAAATCTACTGCTAAACGTAGCCTACATGAGAAACATCTACTGGTGGCTGGAATCCCAATCAGTGCTAAGGTATTCCTGCTGCCTATGAGAATTCTAGTTCCTTACAAATACTTACCTGTATAGCTCAAAGATTCTGAGATCCTCCATGGAGAATGTCACCTGGTCCCAGGGCCACTCCTGGCTGACCTCATGCCATCTGCTGCAGCTCCAGTCCCCTCTCCATGTTTGGTTCCCACCCTCTAACCTCCTGGGCAGGCTGGCCTCTGCCACTCTGCCCAAACCACCACCACCTCCCAGCTGCCTGCTGGTCAGACTTGCCCGTCGTCCTCACAGAGGCGGCCCTGCAGTCTGGGGCTCTGGAAAGCAAGGAGAGTGCTTCTCGCCTATGCCCCCAGAGGGAGCCCACAGCAGAGATACTTGTGTCACAAAATGCAGAATATGGTCTCTCGGTTCACACACACAGTGCTTTGTCTCATGGGTTGTGGACATGCCACTAAAGTGTCTGGCTTGGGATACTTCTAAACAGTGGCATGCTGGTAAACCAAGCATCAAAATTAAAAAGAAAGAAGAAAAGCTCTGATTTGCAGTGTTTGCCAATTTCCATGGTGTAAATATTCCCCTCATGGCCAGTTTCCAGATACCAACCTGGTGTCTCTGAACAGAGCCGGGCTTTGTCGTGCACAGCAGGCTCTCAGGAGCAGGCGTGAGCATCTCCAGCCCAGCCTCAGGGCCTGGTGGACAGGGACCTGCACCGCCTGCTGGCAGCAGCCCTGCCTGCCGGAGTCTCGATCTCCTTATGGATGCCTGGTTTCCCTTATGGAGAATTCTCCTGGGACTGTGCTGCGGCTCATGCAACCTGCAGTCCACAGCCTCCACTCCCACCCCCTATAAACACCTCCAACATGACTTTCTATCCTTTATGTCAATTATAGAGAAGTTTAAGTTTAAATTCATCTCCTACCACTGCCATGCCCATCAGTTTGCATTTGATAAGCTAAACAAACAGGCTTTAGTATCCAGAAACAATCAATCAATAAAAAACCCACAGCTTCCTCCCGTTCGCTTCATCCAGGGAGGCTTCTTCTTCAGCCCGAGGGTGAAAGCTTGGGCAGTTCCCACAACCTGCTTGGTCACTTTCAGACTGTCAGAAAAAAAGCCTTCAAGTTATTTCTGCTCACACAATGGAGTCGTCATTTCAGTAATACAATCTTTCAGTTTGTTGTGACAATTAAAATTAAAATTCTAAATACTAAAGACAAAGCTTCTCCCATACCCCTGCCTGACTGAGGCCATTACAGCCCCAGAGAGCAGACAGATTCCCTGGGGTAGGTGTGCACATGTCCCTCAGTGGGTCACTGGGAGGATATCTGATGACAGGTGCGGCCTCCTTCTGAGACCCGCTGTCCACTCCAAATGTCCCCCTTGAGCAGACCCCAGGATTCAACCCAGCACGGATCTGTGGTCAAGTCATTTGCTGGCTCACAACACCTCCAAGGTAGGCAGCGGTATTGCCGTTTTAACAAAGTGGGAAGCCGGGGCTAACAGAGGAGAACCCATTTTTTTGAACGCCCAGCGTGCACCAAACACCAGGCCAAGATATTTAAGGCACTGGTTCGCTAATTTTACAGAACAGCTGACACATGGGGCCGAGGAAATTACTGCCCTCATCTTAAAAATGAAGAAATGGAAACCTGGAGTCTCCAGGTAATTCGCCCCACAGTCCAAGGCTTCTGACTCCTGAGGCAGGGCTCTCTCCATCCAGCCTTCGTGCTGCCTGGTTTGACAGAAACGGAGGCAACCAACCGCCAGCCTACCAACGACAGAGAGACTTCAGTCAAAGACAATGCAACCATTAGAAATATTTTGATTTATTGTTAGTCGGTTTATGTGAGGAGAAACAAGTCAAGAAAAACCAAATTCTCAATGATTTGGGAAACCCTTTGCCCAACCAAAATTATCGTCCATTCAGATTTTTAGGGGATTTTTTTAGTTAACTGTTCTAATTGGCTTTTTCATAAAATCTGTCTTAATGCTAAGTATGCGATTCAAATTTAAATTGTCCTTAAATAGCGGGAGTAATGAAGTGGCAATATCTCACCCAAGATGTTCAGACTGAAATCATCGCCGCCACAGGACACCAGAACCTGCGGAATCCAGTTGCTGGGAACTCGGTGCTCTCAGGACCTAGCACTGTGCGTGGCATACGGTATCCACTCATACCTGCCGAATGCGTTTGGGAAGAACTTGTGCTCAGTTCTCCTCCCTCCCACTGCTGAGACAGAAGGCATTAGTGTCAGGTTTATGAACAAAAAGACCCAATGTCTCCTCGGCCTGTTGTTCAGGCCAAGCCTCATTTATATTTTCTTGTTTTTGAAAATCATCACAACACACTGAGCTGTGAGATGGCTAAAATCAGTAAAATTATCACAGTCTGGCTCAGAGATATTTAAGAAATTATTAAAGTCAAGCGGTAAAGACAGCGGACAGCCCCAGGCTCACATCCTCGTCTGCAGCCTGGTATTGCAAGTCGGGCCATAACCCTGGAGGCAGCAAGCCCCTGCTCCTCCCAGGGTTGACCTGAAAGCATGCAGCTCTCCCCATCAGCAGGAATCTGCACGGCAGCTCTTTCTGGACGTTTTTCAAGGAACTGGCTGGTCCGGCCCTCGCTGCATGCTCGGCTGGGCTGCGGGTTATCTGGGCAACAGTCGGCAGGGTGCACGTGAAGCGTGACCCCCTGCTGCCTCCGGGGCAGACACGGGGACGGTCTTTATTCTGACTCGTCACACCCTCTGCATTAGACCCCGACTCCGAGCTGACCCTGTAAACCATGACTCACAAAATCCGCTCTCAAGGAGGCCGACGGTCAGTGATGTTCAACCAGTCCGGGAATCTTAACCATCTCCAAAGAGACTTCTAACCTCAGGTCTTGGGGAAGGCAATCAAGGGGTTGTTGAGGGTGCTAATGGCCACATTCTGCCATGAGACATACCTACCATGTGTTAATTGTATAATAACATTTGTTTAAAATTGGTATATTTATATAATAAAAATATAACCGGAGCCTGAGGAGACACCATGATGAAATGTGATCTGTCACATGTGCTGTGGGTCCTGGAACAGAAAGCAGAAAGCAGGTAAAAACTTAAGAAATCTGAATCAAGCATAGACTTTAGTTAATAATAACACATCAGTGTTGGTTCATTAATTCTAACAAATGTACCACATCAGTGTAAGATGCTAAAAATAGAGAAACTGGGTATGGCATATATGGGAACTCCCTGTATTTGCAGTTTTTCAATGAATCTAAATCGTCCTACTAAATAAAGTATATATATATATATATATATATATATATATACTTTTTTTGATGAACAGATAGATGAACTCGTTTTTATAGTCATCCCACATTTCTTCTCAATACCAAGTGAGTGACATAACCCTTTGCCAGAGTGTCTAAGAACTAAAGTCTGTTTTGTTTTGTTTTTTCTGTGTCCCTTTTTGATTCAGCTCCATGGGAGTGCCTGTTTCTTGCTTCATGGCGCCAAAGTTTCAGTGGATCTGGGGTCCTGATTGCTGTCTCAAATCTTTAAAACTGTGGGATAAAGTACTAAGCTTTTCCTTTCTGCTCTGGTTACTTGCATGACAGGCACACTGTCTTTAAGCCCTAGGTCTCTGAAGACATAGTTTTGTGGAAGCCTGTGCCCCTCCCATGTAGGATGGCCCCTTCTGACTGTGGGTAGCCACCCGCAGCTCCCAGCCCCTCCCCATCTCACCCCTTCCAGCACCTTCCCTGCCTCTCCTTGCAGCCCCCTTACTCCACCCTGATAGCCTGGTGTCTGCCTGCTTCTATGTGTCCTTCAAAATGTGCTCTGCGTGTGTCAGTAGAAGAGATTTTAAACTTTGATACGGTGAGTTTTCCTTCATGTTGAAACTCCATATTGTGCAAAAACACGGATTCCTTAATACATTTTGTCCAACATGAGTACATGCCCACCCACAAAGCACTGGGGTCTCGTCTCAGCTCCCTCCATTCTCCTGTGGGTCTCAGAGAGGCCTTCCTTCACCACCTTATCTAGAAAAGCACCTGCCTTCATTAACTATCTCACTGTTTTGTTTTCCTCCAGCCCACACAGCACCAGCACAACAGACAAATGTGCATGTGTTTACGTGTGTCCTCCACCACTAACTGGAACTCCACACAAGCAGACATTTTTCTTCGGTTTACTGCTGAACCCCCAGTGCCTAGAAAAGCAGTCTTTCAACTGCGTTAGAATCACCTGGGAAGCTTTGAAAAACCCCACATACCTGGCCACACTCCAGGTCTATTAAACCAGAACCCCTGGAGCAGGGCCCATGCACCAATGTTTTTTAATTCCCAGTTAATGGTTAATTTTATGTGTCAACTTGGCTAGACTATGGTCAAACAGCAGGCTAAATGATGCTGTAAAGGTAGTTTTTTAGAGGTAATTAACATGGAAATGAGTAGTTTTGAGGGTGGGCCGCATCCTATCATTTGAAGGCTTTAAGAGAAAAGCCTGAAGTTCCTCCCTTCCCCTTCCTCGGGAAGAGGGAATTCTGCCCCCAGACTGCGTGGGATTCACGACGGCAATGTCAGCTCCTCCCTAGACCTCCAGCCCATCCTTCAAATTTGGGGCTTGCCAACCTCCACAACCACATGAGCCTATTCCTTAAGATAAATCTCTTCATGTGTATGTACTTCCTACTGGTTCTGTATCTCAGGAAAAGCCTACTGGTTCTGTATCTCAGGAAAAACCTCACTGTACACCCAGGGATTCCATGTCTGAGAACAGGTGACCCCGAAGAGTGTGTAGGGAAGGGAGATAGTCAGTAAATGCTCAGATGAGTGAGTAGGTGTGTAACTAGTTTCCATAAAGTATATAGGTTGTAATGGGTTCTGGATCGGTTCTCTGGGCCACCCAGATCATAAAGCACCCATGGAGACCCTAAGGCTGGGATGGAGTTGGTTATCAGAATTAAGAGGCTTTGTCCAGACCTTGAGCTGACCTGCTGTCCGTCAGTGTGGCTGGAAAGGCAGGAAGGAGATGCATCTCTCACACGGGAAGCAGACATCAAGCCGGAGACCCAAAAGGGAGCTGCATCTTTGAAACAGGGGGTAAACAGGATTCTGTCTCTTTCCATTTTAAGAAATAAATATGAAATAGATGGGGAGAGATGATGACTGCCATTTTTTAAAAGTTGATCTCTAGAGATCAGTCTTGAGTTGATTAAAAATGAATGATGAGAAACACCCCATTCAAGAGAGCCGCCCAGGCCTTTCTGTGCAAGCTTTTCCAAATACCCACTGAAACGACCAAAGGGAACACTGAATCGGCTCAGAACTAGAGAAAAACGTTATCCATACGTTTAAATCTTGAAGGAAACTCTCCGAGAAATAAGGCAGCCGAGACCAGATTGCAAGAGGGGCGGCCAGCTGACGCTCAGACCCACAGCCTCGCTCAGGACCCCAGAAGCACAGAGAGAGAAAGGAGGTGCCAGTCAGGGAGCCTCTTCAAGGGAGACATCAGGTGTCTGCATCCACCAAGGGCCGACTGCAAGGCACACAGCACAGAAGGAGGGAGAAACAGAGTGGACACACCGTGGCAGCCCACCACTCCTGGGGTACCCGGCTGTTCAGACCACGGGGCTCTGATGACCGGCTGCAGCGGAAGCCACTCCCCACGGGCCACCAGCCTAGCAAAGCCACGCTGCAGCCCGCCTGCTTCTGCCCCACTGCCTTCTCCTGGGTGTGCCAGTTTCAAACAGGGGCCCTAGCATTCTGACAAAACCATCTTCAAGGCTAACAGAAGAGAAACATACCCACACTCTATGCCCAACCCGCCAATCACAGGGAGAAAGAAACAAAATATCAGGACTTGGAAAGACGTAAAAAAATTTTTACTGAGAATGCTTGATATCTTGATCTGGGTGATGGTTATATGAGCGTATACAAAAAAAAAAAAAAAAAAGAGAAAGATAAGCAAGCTGAGGAATGAGATCCTATGCTCTCCCGTGAAACAGGCTGACTTCTAGAAACAAACAAAAAACATCACCGTATTTTCTATGACTCTTGGAATAGGGGATAAGGTGATGGCCACGTGGAACACACAGAGAAACCCCTGCCAGGTCAAACCTCGGAGCTGATAATTCGAGAAATATCAGGTGTCCACTTCCAGACGGTCTCACGTTTCAGTTTATCCGTGAAAGTTTAAGAGAGTGTACCAACCTCCCTTGGGAAAACAGGACGCTCTGCACAAAGGGACAGCTCTAGTGTCTGGAAACAACAAGAAGGACGGGATGAAAATGTGCCTTGTGACATCAGCTTCCTTTTGTTTAAACATTATGTAGCGCTTTCCAAAGTACATTTTAGAAAAAGTTCATCTTCAAACACGGAACCAACCTGCCTCTTGTTTTTGCTGTGCTTAATCACGGCTGGGCTTCCTTAGAATCGAAAGTAAAGCTGTATGTTTTCAAATGTTTACAGCGGGTTTTTAAAAATCTGTTTGCCATTTGCCTATTATCTCACCTGTTATTAATGAGTGCTTTTCGTCTTATTCACCGAGAAAAGAGGAAATCCCCTTTCCCCCAAAGTTCAGAAATGTGAGAAGAAAGAATCAGGTGAGAAAAAGCTACCTTAAAACCGTGAGTTATTTGAAACATATTGTTGTGTATAAATCTTTACAGATACAGAGTAACCTGTGGGCACACAGCAAAAGGCAATACATTTCCATCCCAAAACTGGGACAGTGGAAATTAGACACAAGTTAACAGATTATTAATACTAATTTTTAAAAATTGATAGAGAATCCACAAATGCCCCGGGGAATTTACTAGTGCCTAAAATCCTACATTTTGTTTTGTTTAAATAAAGCCTTTCTGTTTTAAAAATGTGTACAATATTACCAGGAAGGGGAGACAGCCCCAGACCATAATGGTTTAATACACTGGGTAGAGGGAAAAGGCCTAAAGAAAAAGCAGATGGTAGCCCCTTTTGCAGGAGCCATGTAATTTCATGGTGCATTTTCTCTTCATGGCTTCACTGAAATTCAAGCCCAGGGGCCAACTCTTTCTGGCAGTACGGATGGACCCAGGGGGCAGGGAGGAAGCAGCAAGGATGGGGGTAGTCTTAACAAAAGGTGGGCAGGCGAGTCTCTGATTCTTGGGGAGGGTCTGCTCTGTTTCCCCCATCACTGGCTTCTTGGGCTTCCGCCCATCCAAGGCCCATGGTGGTCATGACAGCCCCTTCTCTCCTGGTCAACGATCCAAATTCCCTCCATGTCCTCACTCAAATTCCTGATGGATTGTGGAACTCACCTTTTTAAGTGAGGTCGCCCAAGTCAAAGGTCAGCAACCAGATTACAGATGGCTGCCACTTTAGGTCAACACCTGGTCATTTAGAACAGCAAAGACTATGCATGGTTAGATCCCCAGAAAAGTGCACGGGTGAGTAGCTTCCCTACAATATGTAGTAAGCAGCCCTTGGAGAATAAATGAACTGAGCCCCTGGAACAGTGATTCTCAAAGTGGGGTCCCCTGACTGGCAGCATTAGCATTCCTTGAGAATATGTTAGAAATGCAAATTCCCAGACTGTCAGGCTGTGCCCCAGACATACTGAATCAGGCCCTCTGGGGTGGGGTCCAGCGATCTGTGTTTTAACAAGCTCCCCGGGGGATTCTGATGCATGCCGAAGTTTGAAAACCACTGGTCTAGAATAATCCCACAGTGTCTTCAGCTCAATGCAGCTGAGACTGAAGATGAAGGTGGACTTTATCCCCAGAAAGACCATGGACAAGTGTCTAGGTACGGATATGTAAATGAGTAAAATGTGATCTAGCCATAAAGTGGCATATTATTCAGCTCTCCAAAGGAAGGAGATTGTGACGCATGCTACAACATGAATGAAACCTGAAGACATTTTGAGTGAAACAAGCCCAACACAAGAGAAGAAATAGTATATGATTCCACTCATGAGGTCCCTAAAGTTGTCAGACTCATAGAGACAGAAGGGAAGTAAGGGGTACCATTACCAGGGAGGAGGGAGGTGGGGAGTTACTGTTAGTTGTGTACAAAATCTCATTTGAGTTTGATTAAAATGGTATGCCGTTGGATGGCAGAGATGGTTGCACAACCAAATGAACATAATGCTACTTTCAAAGCTGGTTTAAATGGTAAGTTTTATGTGATATATTGTATTTATGTGTATAGACACTGGGCCTGGAAGGACACAGAACTCTAGCCAGGATGTCCACTCCCAGTCTGCCTTTGGTGAGGGTGATGTGCAGAGACCCTGGCTGAACAGACTTGTGAGACGGGTGGGCCACTAGTCAGAGAAAGGGACACGAGAGTAATCCAGGGCGGCCACACCACATCCGGAAAGGAAGCCTTTATCACAGCAGGGCACAGCTCTCTCCTTGCGCTGTGCACCTCACTCTTGCAGCCCCTGGCACTCAAAAACCAGCTCCAGCACTTGTGAGCCACACAGCTGCAGGTGAGGGTCCCACCTGGGCCTTCAGGCAGCAGGCAACCTCGTCCTTATGAAAGACGGGGGTGAGCGAATCAGTGCAGCCTCACAGCAGGCTCCCCTCTGCTGTCCGGTCGCAGCCCTCACCTGGCAGAGCCGGAGCGCGAGTCAAAGGAGCTGCATCTAAAGGGGCTGCTTAGGAAGACTGTCACGCCAGCTGTGGAAGGGCTTTCTCTGGGTGGTTGCACCAAACATGAAAGGAATCGTTTGCCACACCGTCACATCTCTGGCTGCACATGTTCCTCAATTGGTAGAAACTTTCTTCTGACACCTCACCATGAGGACTAGAGACCTGATCTGCCAGAATACAGACTCTTCTTTTGCTGTGTGAACATTTGAATATGCACGCCTGCAGCTGAGATGCCGGCTGCCTGAACCACTCACACACCTTCCCAGGTTAAGATGAGCACGCAGAAAAATCATCTCCCTTAAGAACACGTTCAATAACTCACAAGTAGGAGAGCAATCCAAGGATTCAGTGCAATGTACTCCTTCTCTAAAACCAATCTATACAATAAAGAAGATTTTTTTAATTATTTTGGGATTTTTCCATAAAATTTGGGAGACTATTTCATCTTTGCAATGAGAATAATCTGGTTATCCAAAAAGGGGGGATCTGTGATATGAAAACAAACTTTCTTACATTTCATAATACATTTAAAGACCTTAAAAAAAAGAAAAGAAAAAAGCACAATAAACCCATATGTACTCACCACCCAACTTAAGAATAGAATGTCACCAAACGTCCCCAGGATGTCCCTCCCCAAACGCTTCTGTTCTCTACTCCCCAGGTTTAAATTAACCATCTGGCTACAACCTTAAATTCTGATCATCCAGTTTCTATACACTGAGGTGACAGGAAATAGATCATATACTCTAGGAGCTCAGGAAATGCTTGCAAAGAAAATGGAGAGCGATTTGTGGCTGTGTTTTCATGTCTTATAGAGAAGTTCAACCCATTCTCAGAGATGAAAAGATGCACCTCCACCAAGTAAAGTTTGCTTCCGGAATGCAGTGGGTCCCCTTCGTTAGAGGCTCTGTGACGGTGCATAATGTTAATGGGTCTAAGAGGCCAAAATGTTCATCATCAAAATGTCCATAAGACACGTGATCAAATTTAATATCCATTTCTTACTAAGGGAATACCCATCATCCTCACCAGTCAGAATATCTATTATAGAAAAAGCCCCAGTCAATGCAAAAAAAACCCCAAAATAGTCATAAGAAATCTAATCTCATTTGTGGATGGTAAGCACCCAGAAAGTCAAGGAGAGCACACTAAAATTCATTAAAACTGAAAATAATTCAGTAAGATGGACACCAGTAAAATCAATATATGAAATTTAATAATTTTACCACATATCAACAATGACTAATTAGAAAATGTAGTTTAATATAGTTTAAAAATATATGAATACCTAAAAATAAATTTAAGGAAATGACATAGACCTACTGAGATATATTTTCAAAATGGAAATAAATATAGAAAGTGTCATGTACTAAAAAGTAAATTTCACTATTATTAGTAATGTTAGTTCTCACTAAGTAATAGAAAATATCAATATGGATTATTTAGAAATTTAAAAAATTATTCTAATGTATATTGGAAACACAAAACATGAGAATAGCTGAGTTTTTTTTTTTTAGAGAATAGGGAAGAGAAGTTGCATATAACATGAAATAGGATGGTACTACTGATAAAATAGATGAACATTACTAGAACCAAACAAAAGGACCCAAAGTGAGCCCAAGTGCATATTGGCATTTAAGATTTAAAATGCATCCTCGTAAATCCATGGGGAAAGGAAGGATTATTTAATAAATGTTTTTGGGGAAATTATCTAAGCATTTAGAAATAATAAAGTTAAATTTCTGCCCCATCCCCACACTTTAAATCCAACTGGCTTAAATATTTAAAGGGAAAACAGAAAAGAGAAATAAAAGAAAACATGGGTAACTGTTTTATATACTCTTGACCTGGAGATGGCTGTTCTTGGAGTAAATGAAGTGATTGTCTTACCACATGAAATTTAAAAACAAATGCCTGGATGTTATAAATTACCATAAATAAGATTACAAGGCAAATAGCATTGTTTGGGGGAAAAGTACAATACGCATGCCAGACAAAAGCTTGATGTTCTCAGATCTAAAAGACACCTAAAAGTAAATTTAAAAGATAAAATACTCCAGTGGAAAGACTAGCAAAACATAAGAGACATTTCACACACACACACACACACACACACACACACTCACACACTCACACACAGCCTATAACAAATCATAAATATCCAATCTCATTAGTAATCAAAGCTTCATATCAAAACCACAATGATATATCATTTTTAGCTTGACAAATTGGCAGCAATTAAAAATAAAAAGAATGCTCACTATTGACAAGAGTATAACTGGTAATTCATATTCACTTCTCAGCAAGTTAAGTATCAATTGTCTCACTTTCTTAAATGTGTAACAAAAACCTTTATAAACTTTTCAAGTCTTACAACAAACAAGTCTACTTATAGAAGTTAATCCTAAGAAATAATCAAAAGATGTACACATGCCCTCATGCTAGTTAGAAAACACTGGGGACATGGTAGTCAATAAACACTTCTTTTAAATAAAACAACAGTGGACAAGTTATGAATATTCAAGGATGTGTAGACCTGCATTGTTCAAAACACGAGAACTGACTAAGAAAATGGTATAATGACAGTATAATCATATAAATTTAGGTAATATAGCCATTTTAAATGCTATTTTAGAACAATAATGATTTAATGATATGGAAGAAGGTTTAAAGTATACTCGCTAGTGTATTATAAAACAGCATATCCAGTAGCATCTGAATAGCGGATAGATACATGAAGATGTAAAGAGAGTTGGAGATAGATAAATAACAGGTAGAAGATAGATATGTACCAAAAGAAGAATATCTAACAAAGAGTTACATGGTTATCTCAGTGGTTATCTCTGGGTAATATGATTCAACAGTGAAATTATACAATTATTAATATGTGAGCATTTTGTAGCCTCTTTTCTGACCTGCCACTGAAGAGGATTCTAGCCCCGCAGCTCAGTTTCTTCCGAACACCACGCTCAGAGGACGGTGTCTCCACTACATCAGGAGCTCCTTGGGCCACTGGGGAGGGAAGCGGGAAGGACCACAGGCTAAGACTGGTTAAGATTTGTTGAGACTCGAATAGTTTAGAGGAAAGAAAGGAACTGCCACAGTACATGAAGCAGACATTGGGCAACAATTGGGATTTCAAGGAGAATTGGGGTGGCTTATTTGGCTCCTTATGAAATAAATAAGGAGTTTATATTTGAATATGTACAAGTATAAGTACAAGTATAGCCCTTTGTACTTATAAGTACAAGTATAATGTGTAAAACATTATAGTTGTATTGTCGTTTGCCTTTTTTTTAAGTGAAATTCCAACATGAAATGTGCATGTACCTATGGCAGAGACCGCTGCTGATCAGCCAAGCCCATGCCCTCTTCTTCATAGGCAGGCAGCTAGACTACATTTCCCAGCCTCCCCTGCAGTTAGATGTGGCCACGTGGCTGAATTTCGGCAAGTGTCATATGGGAAGAAATGACGTGCGCCACTTCCAGGCCTCAACCATAAAAGTCTCCTCCATGTACTCAAGAAGAGGGAGGGGATTCACTCTTCCTTCATATTGTTGTTTTCTTTGGGATCACCACACTGATGAGGGCAGATCTTCTTTCCTCAAATGCTAATCCCCTCCAGAAACACCCTTACAGACACTCCCAGAAATAATGTTTTACCAGCTATCCTAGCATCCCTTTGCCTAGCCAAGTTGGCACATAAAATTAACCATCACAGTAACCACTACATAATCTCCTGTGGTAAACCCTAGAATGTATGCATTTGATTCTCAGACCAGCTTTTGAACATAGTTTGAATGCAATATTCAGATAGTTTTGTTGTTCAAAGTCACTATTTTCTATAAACTTTTTTGGAAAATCATGCTTAGCACACCTCATATAATCTACTCTCCTGGGTATCCTCAGTTCCTACGGTTCCCACAGACCTAATTTATATCAATTAACCACAATCATTGCCTTCACTGTGATCTCTCAAATGTCGTAACTTAGATAGGGGTTGGTTGTAAAGGGAGGTTGTAATGGAATCAATTACTTTCCAGGGATCCTTGCCTGCCTCATGCAGAGTATTGGCATCAAAGCCCAACACTGGGTTCTGTGTGCCTATGATTATCCCACATGAGTACTGGGGAAAGACACCCCTTCTTGATCTTTTTTCATTGGCAGAGAAAAGATGATTCTCCTCTAAAAGGTCATGAATTCATGCTAACATTCCATTATAACTAATTTTACCAAGTTCAAATTCAATCTTGTTCTCCTACAAAATTTTTTATTTTCCCCCATTTTTAGCAAACAGTTTCTCTACAACCATTTTATATCAAATTTAATGTGCCATATATTTAAGTTATAACATCACTTGTATTTTAGCAGCCTTAATTTTCTAAAATATACTTGGAGATGCTCAAATTTATATCCCCTCACCTAGGCTCAAATGGTACCCCTACTTTTGATAATCCTTTTATGTCTTGTTCATCATCATTCTTCAGTTTACACTGTTGATAGAAAAAGAGCAACAAAAAAACCCAAAGAAAGAGGAGGGACAGAATTAATAAAGATAAAAGCAGAAATGAATAAAATAGAAAACAAAAGCAGAACAGCTGTTCAATAAAACAGAAGTCTGGTTCTTTGAAAAGAGCAACAGAATAGATAAACCTTCAGGAAGTCTGACCAAGTATAAAGGAAGAAAGACAATAACATTTGTAATGAAGAAGGAGCTATAGCTGTAGAGATGAGATTTGGAGAAATTTTAAGTGATTAGCTCTAGTTAATGGTGAAGGGCAGTCTGGATCCCAAATGCTTGAGTTCACATCCTAGCTCTATTTTTGACTGTGTGGCCTTAATAAGTTACTTAGCTTCTCTTTGCAGATTTATTTTTATGAGAGAAGGGCAGGTATTTATAATACATACTTCACAGAACTGCAGCGAGGACTGAATGAATATTCAGTAAAGCTCTCAAAGCAGTGTCTAAAATATAGCAAGCACTCAAATTACTTCTCTCACAATCATCCTCTTCTTAGTAGTTAGCACTTCCCTTTTTCCAATTTCCAGGTGACTCTAAAATTCTGGAGGCATCCCATCCCCTCTTTTTCTCTCACAATTCACATCCAATCCAAAGTGAATCTTGCCTTCTCTACCTTCAAAATGTGTCCAGAATACTTCTCACCCTCCTTCATTGCTATTTCTGTTCTTCAAGCCACCTCTCAGCTAGATCACTCATTGCAATGATCAATAATTAATGCCTTTCTTATCTGCTCATCCTTTGCTCTCCTATAGTCTACTTTTTCATATAGCAGTCAAGGTGAACCTTTTGGAAACTAAGTCAGCTAAGGTCAGTCCTTGTTTCAAGTGGTTCCCTATTTCCAAAAGTTTCCAGCCAAAGTTTTTACAATGCATGCAGAGCCTTGTTTGATCTCTCTCTGGGCTATCCTCTGACCTCATCTCTTACTACTCTGCCTTCTTTATTCACTCCACTCCACATATTCTCTTATCCTAGCTATCCCTGAAATGATAGCCTGCTGCTCTCCTGAGGGCCTTTGTGCATGATATTCCATCTTCCTGGAACGCTACTCTCCCACACAAATGTATGGCTGCCTCTATCATTTCCTTTGGATCTCTTCTTCAACGTCACTTGCCCAACAGTCTAAAGTATTGGGCAAGTCAAAATGTCCATTCATGATAGAGTCTCTTGGCAAACCAGAAATAGAAGGAAAGTTCCTCAACCTGATAAAGGGCATTTATAAAAGCTTAGAGCTAACATCATACTTAGTGGGTTAAGAGTGACTATTTCCCCATAAAACTGCAAACAAGGCAAACACTTTTATCACTCACAGTTCAACTCCTGAATGGGAGCCCTCACCAGTAACATAAAAAAAAAAAAAAAAAAGAAACAAACAAAAGGCATACAAATAGGAAAGGAAGAAGTATATTACATTTATTCTCAGACACAATTGTCCACATAGGAAATCCAAGGAATCATTGAAATTGCCCTACCAGATACTTGAGCTTGCTGTAACTTAAGCCATCTGGTATCAGTGTGGGAGCAGACAAACAGGTCAATGGAACAAACTGAAGTCAAACCATGCCAACAGATAAATTTAGTTTATGATTGATTTGGTTAAAAATCCATGGGTAATAGGCTTCCTGATAAATGAGTTGGGGTAAATCTTTATTAAGAGAAAAATAAATACAGAACCCCAAGCCATGGCATGCATTTTTTTTAAGTATAAAAGAGTATGTTCATAATCTTGAAACAGAGAAAAATCTCTTCTAAAAATATGAAATGTAGGAAAAATGTTTAAATTTATTCCCATTAAAATTTAAAACATCTATCACAAGACACAAAAGTTACAAGGAGTCTTTGACACCCATACTCAGCATGAGGCAACCAGGGATCCCTGGAAAGTAATTAATTCCATTACAACCTCCCTTTGCAACCAACCCCTATCCAGGTTATGACATTTGAGAGATCACAATGAAAGCAATTAATTGCTGTCAATTGATACAAATTAGGTGTCTTTTGTGCTCTGTAGTAGATGTCTTACATTTTAATTTAAAATATATGAAAAAGACATAAAATACATGAGGAAAAATATTTGCAACATTTAAACATATAAAGGATTAATATCTTACCTATATGAAGAATCTCAGAGAGAGGGAGAGAATGAAAAAAAAAAAAAACGCCCAGTGAGAAAATAGGCAAGAATAAGAAAAAAAATTGGCCAAAGGGAAAAAAAGCCAATAAACATGTAATCAATAAATGGAAATGGAAACACCAAAATATCATAATTTTTATATATCAACTTGAAGAAACTTAAGTAAATTAACAAAATCTTGAGTTCATGGTATGTTTTAGTGATTTTGTTTTGTTTTTGCACTGTTAGTGGGGGCTAAAATAATACAGGCCTTTTGATGGTCAGGATGTTAGGTAGAAAGATAGACATGAGCAGCCAGAGAAGGTGCAAGGGAAAAACCACCCAGTGAGGGGTCCCACTCGAAGACAACAAAGACTTTGTAGGGAGATAACTTCCTTGCCTGTCGCGACCAGGACAAACTGGTCCCAACCTGATCCCAAAGCAGGCACAACGGAACAAAACTGAGAACCGCCCAAACCACACCTCATCATAATCTCATTAAAATAAAATTGCAGCTTTCCATCCTCCCACCCCATGCGCTTTTATGTATGCATTTTGGAAAAAGACTTGCACCAAGAGGAGTGGGTGTATAATTATAACTGTCAATCAAATGACCTCATCCTGTCAATCAAAGAAGCACCTCCCAGCTAGAACATGCTAAGTAGACCCTCCCCTAAAATGCAGTGACTTTTTATACCTTGACTCTCCCCCACTTGGAGTGTATTTATATAAAATTTTCACTCTGCTTCACTGTGGTGTCTGTGTCTTTCAGTTCTTTGTTGTGGTGGGGACAAGGACAGAGGAGAACAAACTCAACCTGTGACAAGATACAACTAAAATTTAGTATCAGTCTAAGGCAACACCAGGTACACAGAAAGGCAAATATGTGGATTTTACTTCAGAATTGTTCTTTATGGGAAAAAAATGTAAATATCAGAAGGTAAATATTTCATTCACTATTACTTTGCTGCCTTTACAAATAAAGTCGGTCCACATTTGTACCAAAGAATCTCCAAGAAATAGCACATAGCAGAATGACTTATGAAGAATCATCTTAATCATATAATAATAAGCATGAAGCAAAACCATCTGTTTCTACCTATACTTTTGTGAATGTAAAAGGACAGAAAAGGTAATTCACGTCCCTCACCAAACTGGTAATAGTGAGAGGAAAAGGGAGTGGATGGGTCAAAAGGAAGTTTTGAAAAAATCTCTTTATTCAAAACTTCCTTATAACAAGAAAATATTCATAAATTATTCATAGAGTAAACAGACAACTAAATAAGAGGGAAAACTGAATAATGAAAAAGGAGCAAGACAATCATGTAATATGAACATTTCATGAAGTTCCCAACTCCCTTCATGCAAGAATAGAGATGGGAAGCTTAACTTCACCTTCTACTGTTTATAGAAAGAGAAATTCTGGTGTCTGTACCTGGGTTAGGACACAGGGAAGAGCAGCCGACCTGGTGATGGAGAGCGAGCTGCCTCGCCCATGGGTACCCAATGTCCTCAGCATATCAGTAAATCAATGGGATTGTCCCTGTAGTTTATGTTTCCACCACATGTGTCTTTTCTGGGGGGCACCTCAGCTAGCTGAGAACCTGGTCAAGCTGGCTATCGCCTTTTTTTCTCCCTAGAGGTGCCCTCAAATTATCTCCACCATTTGCAAGAGTGATAGTCTGGGCTGGGCATAGAGGAGGCCACACCACACCCTGCAGGAGTCAGAGACAGCCACCAAGATAACTCCCAAGAGTGTTTGTAGAACCTTTCCTGGCTGCATTGCAAAGGCTGCCGGCAGGAGAAAACTGATCTACTAAGAATATCTAACTTGCCGGGAGTCCACAGGAAACTTACATCTACAACAAAACTAAAATCTGAAATCAGAAGCCACCATCAACCGCTGTATTTTCCTCACACCCAAGTGACTCAGCAGTTTCACTTCCGGAAGTCTCCCTTACAGCCATTTATGCATCCCATTCTCTTTGTCTCTTATCAAAATATTTCATCAGAGGTTCCCATAGGGTAGTTTAAGTAACTTTTATCAGAACATCACTGTAAACAAATTAACTGCCGCACACCCTGAATAACACTCCAGGTTAACAAAAGATCCCTTTGCTAATACCCTTCCTGTACTACGTTTTCCAAAAGTGCCAAATTCATCCTTTCTCTTGCCTTTAAAAGCCTACTTCTAGCCCAGTCTACTTTTCAAGATCATTTTCAAGCAAATAGCCTTGAACCAAAGACTTTTACCTTAAAACATAACTTACCACTTCTGCAAAATCATGCCGCATTTATTTAAATTCCTTAACTCTGTTATTTAATTTCTTCTGGTATGTGTTTGGACTTAACTTCCTCACTTTCCTAAGCTATTAGGGCCTAGCAGGAATGTATGTTTTAAAGTGGGATGGGAGGCACATGGTAGTGACTCTATAGCAATTGGGCTGAGAAAGTTTGCTTTTTTAAAATTCTAAACGATTGCCCTTTGAGGGACCAAAGAGGATCTTTGAGGTTCTTAGGAGTAACGGGGCCAGAGGCAGAGTAGCAATCTCTTTAAGAATTAAGCAAAGAAAGGGTCAAAAAGAAGGAAGACAAAGAGGAGGAAAAGGGGGTGGTGCAATTCCCACTCTCCAACACCAAAAGCAATGGTGTATTTTTTCCCTACATTTTTGTGTAACAGTAACAATATTATACACAGAAGTAATAGTATAACTTCATTCGGGTGCCCGGACCCAATTCCAATGTGTGTAAATATGTGAAGGGGTCTTCCCACGCCTACTTTCCCCAAGTTATGGGCTCAGTCCTATAAGACTGCCCTCCAGCCCACACTGCAGATGTCAGTCGCAAGCCCCAGGCAGGTACCTGTGCTTCTGACTCACTGGTTATAGTTTGGAGGTTTCCACAACCTCCCCTTCAGGCTCGGTTAATTTGCTAGATTGGTTCACAGAACTCAGGAAAACACGTTTACCAGTTTAACAAAGGATGCTGTAAAGGAAACAAGTTAACAGCCAGATGAAGAGAAACATAGGGCAACATCCCAAATAAAGGAGCTTCTATCCTCATGGAGCCTGGGGCCTGGCTCAGTGGCAGGTGGAGGCATTCTGGTTCCCCAGACATAGAGGTTCTCTCCGGCCAAGAAGCAGAATCCAACCGAGCAGGCCAGGCAGATCTGAGCAGAGAGAGAGAGACAGCACGCGAGCTCTTCTCATGGGTTTTGTGAAGGTTTCATTGCATAGTCATGATTGACTAAATTATTGGCCACTGGCCGATTCAGCCTCCAGCCCCTGCCCTTGGGTGGGGTCCAAAAGTCTCTCATTAACATGACAAAACACCTGTTTCACCTTTAAGACTGCAGTGTCTGCAGGAACTGTGGATAAGGACCAACTATAGCTGGGAAGTAAATATTTGGTCCTATGAATGAGCAAATGTGTATTTCTTATAACTCCTTACATCACAGATGGAAAAAAAGGGAAGGAGAGCGCAGAGAGAAGAGAAAGGCTAGAAGAAAAGAAAGCATAGCTGAAATTATTCTAGCTTGTCTTTCATTGTTGTTCGTGTTCATCCAAGAATCAAATAAAAGGTGGTGTCTCCTAATCAATTAAACATCAGGGTGGATATTCTCTATTGCATCACCGAGTCTGTGGTTCCTGGTGCCAGAAAGCTACTCAGTCACCCTCAGTTTGCCTCTTCCCCTCCCTTCACCCTATTCTTTAATTGAATGACTGGAAACAGTGCAGCCCACACTGGGTTCAGTTCCCCAAAGGCTCTCCACTCTGCATCCATTTTATAACATCCATAGTGACTTAGGACAGAACTCCAGCTCCAAGGATGAAATGAGTATTGATTAATCAAAGTCAAATCATCCCATCAGACTTTTTGAGGAACCTGGACTGACGCCAACCAGGGCATGGCATTCTCCCAGCAACCGTACCGGTCCAGGGCGCACACATAATAATCAGACCGAAGGGAAGAAATTTATTTCATGACTGGGGGAGAAGCTCTTTGGTTTTTTTCCTACCATTGAATCCTACAATGGTGAGAGAAGCCAGCCCCAGGCAGAAGCCAGCTTTAAGGAAAGCGGCCAGAAGAGCCTGTGTCCTTCATGACAACGTAGAACTGCTGCTCTGGCCAACCATAAATTCCATGCCCCGTGTGAGTAAAATTGTAGTATTTCCAGAATATCTCACCTGGTTTTAGTACATCTACATATCAATAGGGTTCAGATGTGGAAAGAAGTGTGGCTTTAATGCATTTGCATCATTCCTCAGGGGTGGAGAGAAGTTCATCTCCATATCAATGGGTAATTACCTGGGCAAGGAGGGCTTATCTGTAACTGAGAGGGGAGGGGAGGACCAGTTTTGCTTCTGCTGGAGCAGGAAAGAGAGATGGCCCGGGATTGCAGTTTGTGAGCAATAAACAGATTTTGAACTTTATTTCTCCCTTTGACTGATTTCAGCTTTTAGAGATTTTTTGCCCCGGGATTTCCTTTCCCTGGACTTACACCCCATTATTAGGTTCAATCATGTGCACCAGAATTTCTTCTGATTCAGGCCAGTTTGAGTGGTTGTAACCCTGGGGGGGTGGGGAGGTGGGAAATATTTTCCCAGCCCAGAGCAAAACACCTTTGAACCAAAATCAGTCAGAGACAAATAAAGTGGGAGAATCCCATTTATTGCTTACAAACAGTCATCCACTTCTGCTTCTCTGTGTCTATCATGACTCAACTGCAGAGAAAGGGACCCCACCCAAACTCTCAGTCCAGATATGCCCTCACTCCCCCATGTAATTACCTTTTGATATGGAGATGGACTACTTCTCTCCACCCCTTGGGAACACCTATTGATACAGAGATGCACTAAGGCCAGGCAGGCAAGAGATTCTAGAAATATTGCAGTACCCACAGTGGTACTCTCTGTTATCGCTAAAAGTACCCTGACTACATGAAGTCACATAGATGGATACTTCTGATTATACCATGGGAAAAAGAAGTTCATTGAGCCAAAAGATTCTAGTGTCAGTTGCTTAGCCTGGCATCGTGTAGACAGAATCTTGGGAATGTATTTTGCATATATTTAGGTACCAAATCTGGAAAATGCCATCTTGTACACAGATTGAATCAGCAGGTCTGTTTCTCTGGCCACTGACTGGCTCTAGGTTCTAGGATCTGCATGGAGTACTAGAGGGAGGTCCGAACATTGAACTGTAGGCTTGAGTCCATCTCTAACTGAGCACAGTGTCTTGTTTTGTATATTTGTGATTTTCTCTACTTTTCCCAACAGTTAAAAAAAGAGAGTGAGGCTAAACATAGTGAAAGCTTGAGTGAAATGAGCAGGGATCCCTTTATGTGCAGGAAGACTGCATATTTTCACTGTCAATTCCACCACGACCACCACCTTCCAAGGTCTGAGTGTCTCCCTTGTTAGTGTTTGTGTGTGAAAGACCCATGCTCCCTGTTAGTGCTAAGTTAGCAGCGATTTAGAGTTTAAGTGTATTTTATTACAAGAGATTTCCAGGTAAACAGCTAAGTCACAGGGCTTAATCTACCCCTTCCTCTGGCTTTTCACTCCTATTCTGCATAACTCTAGCTAGACCACCTGAATCCCTGTCCTTCAGCTGAACTGGGAGCACAAGCCCCTCCCAGCCCCCTCCGATATGCCTTCCTGCCAGGCCTTTCCGTTTATGGCTCAGCTGATGGATTGCATTCTGCTAAATCCGGGGAGTCGGCATAAGCATTAGGAGGAAGGGGTAGTGAGCAGAGAATCGTTGATGCAAATAGGCAGAGACCATGTCATAAAAAGCCTTGTACATTACTCTAAACAATTTGAAGTCACTTTTAGAGAAATTTTATGATTTAATCAAAATATTAATTAAGGGAACACTAATCAAAATATTAGTTGAGATAAGTAACTCAGAAACCAAATAATCCCTGACATTTCAATGGATTAACAAAACAAAGCTTTATTTCTTCTTCATGGTACATGCCAACGAGGGTGTTTCTGGTTGGGTGGTTTTCCTCCCAGAAAGGATTCAGGGACCCAGGCTCCGAAAACTTGCAGGTCCAGGGATCACACAAAGCTCCTAGGGTTGTGATAGATGGGGAGAGTCCATCTGAGAATTTTACCAGTATTTAACCACTTCAGCCCAGAGAAGACACACACCCACCTCATTTCTGCTCATTCTCCCTGGCAAGAGCTGATTGTTTGGCTTAGCACTAACACCACGGGTCCTGGGATATGTAGCTCCCAGCTTTTCAGGCAGCAACTCCCCTGCAACAATTCAGCACAATGAAAGGGAAACACCAGTCTCTGGAGGTCATAAGTTATGTGTCTCTGAAAGGAGCAAGGACGCATCCTGAGTAGGTAAACACTTTAGAATGGCCTTTCCTGGTTGCACAGTGGAGGATGGATTGAAGAAAAGTAAGAGTAGAGAGAGGGAGACCGGTGCAGAGGCTGTGGCTCCCATCCAGGTGACAAATGACAGGAGTTACCTGCTACACACTATAGCTTGGATGGAAAAGGAAAAGGTAGCCAAGAAACACCTAGGAGATGGCATCCCAGGACTTGTGCCCAAATTTAGAGTGATATTCAGAATGGGGAGTGAAGAACACCATGAGTTAACCTTCTGACTTGAGATACCATCCGCAGGTTAGCAGAGGCACTGAGTGAGGCATACAGGAGGAAGAGGGATTTTGTTGGTAGTGAGGAGTGAGGAGACAATTCAGGTTTGGGATTAGAGGTATGGAATTCTATTATATAAAATCACTTCGAGTTGAACTTGGGATGGAACTAGCTTTCTGCTGCCCGGGTGCCTTCATTTTTTCTCTGACCCCTACTATTTTCTTTCTAATCATTCACCTCTGACTTGTTAATCTATCTTCCCCCAAACTCACTTTTGTTTCCTAACTGCATGATTGTACTTTACATATTTTTTCTTTAATTATAAAAATACCATATGCTAATTGTAGAAAAGTTTGCACTTTTAGTCAAGATGCAAGACATAGCAAGCTCAGCATTTTCCTCTTTCAACCCAATCATTCAATGCACATGCATTTGCTTAAAAAATGTGTCAGTTAAAGAATACATATTGACATGAAACTGAGAAAAGTTTCAGCATCTAGAATCAGAGAGACTATATTCCACTATTCAGTCCCCAGAGGGAACTGAATCTGGTCTATGCCTTAGGGGACAGTTTTAATTCCCTGTAGGACAAAGAAGAGAACCTCCTTAATTCCAGAAGGAGACCTATAAATCTCTACCACTGGCCCAGGGTTTGGACCTAGAAGTGAGGCACACCCAGAACCATGGGTGGAAATAGAATTACCCGTGAGAAGCTGGAACCCTTAGCTGTGCCATATGTAGGGTGAGATACGAACTCTCATTGCACACTGTGAAACAGAGCACCACGTGCAGGAACAGCTTATATCCAGGTGCAGACATAGTGACCTTCTCAAGGCTGAGGCAGAGAAAACATTGCAACATCTCTTTACCCATTTACAATCCAGAATGTCTTCATAATCTAGTTCCCAGGCTAGATTTGGGCTGAACATGAACTCATGGTCAAAAATTACAAACCACACAAGGAAACACTCAGTCCTAATGGAGATTCAACAGATGAGAAGCCAAACAATATACCCAAAGAACTAGAAAGGGAAACAGAATATTAAATCAACATGGTAAAACTGTCTAAAAAAATAAAGAAGTGAATCTTCTATGCAATAGAAAGAAATGACCGTTTGCAAAACAGTTTTAAGAGAACCAAGGAGAAATTCTGCATGTAAAAAAGATAACCATATAACTTAAAACTCATAATTTTATCTACTAGAACATAACTTACGTGAAAGCAGAGTTTCTTTTGTCTGCTTTGTTTAGTGTTTAAGCCTTAGCACTTAGAACAGTACCTTATATATATATATATATATATATATAAATTTTTTGAATGAATGTGTGAATAAATAAATAGGTGGGCTAAATAGAATTGGTAGAGGAAAATAACTGAATTGAAAGTTAAAAATAAAAAACACCACACAGAGAACATACAAAGAGGTAAAACATTTCAAGAAAGAAAAAAAGGAAAGAAGGAAGAAAGAAGGGAGGGAAGGAAGGAAGGAAGGAAGGAAGGAAGGAAGGGAGGAAGGAAGGGAGGGAGGAAGGGAGGGAGGGAGGGAGGAAGGAAGGAGGGAAGGAAGGAAGGAAGGGAGGGAGGGAGGAAAGGAGGGAGGGAGGAAGGGAAGGGAAGGAAATTATTTAAGACCTACACAAGAAAAAGCAATTTTCCAACATGCTTTTAAAAGGGATTCCAGAAAAGCACAATAGAACAAATGAGGCAGAGGCAATATTCAAAGGGATGCTCTTCAGTAAGTTTCCAGTTTTTAAAATGTATAAAGAATTCCTAAAAAATTAATGGAAGGGTAAACATCCAAAGAGAAAAATGGCAAAGCTATTGGGAAGCAATTCAACGAAAAAGACCCAAAAGTGTGGAAAAATGCTCAGGCCCATTAGTGATCTTGAAAACAGCAATTAGATATCACATCCATCCCATCGGATCGGAAATATATAACCTGATAAAATCAAGCATGGGAAAACAGCAACTTTTATATATTGCAGGAAGGAATATAATTTGGAACAACTAATTTTGACGTTAACTAGTATAACTAAAGATGTTCACTCTCCAACATGACAAATTTGTCTCTGGTTTCTCCTTTCAAAAATTCTCGCATACAAGGTAACATTTACAGCAAAATTGAGCGTCACATTATTTGTAATAGTGAAATGAACAAACAAGCCAACTACTGGTCAGTGAGGGAATTACAATGAAATGGCAGTTTGTTTATACCATGGTGGTGTTATAACAGCAAGCAAAATAAATAAAATTAATGTACTAGACTTGCACATGTGTCAATAGGAATAATTTCAAAGACACATGATGAATGAAAAAAATGCAGCTAGGAAAGTTATATTAGGATACAAAACAGTACTAGAGATAGTTTAAGGAGACATGGATTTGTAGTAAATATATAAAAACATGCATGAGAATGATACCCATCTGCTTGGAGATAGTGGGTATGCCTAGGGAGGCAGAGGGGGTGAGAGTGGGAGAGAGCAGGCAGAAGAAGAAAGCGGGCAGTGAGATTTTTAACTCTATTTATACAGACTTCAAAAATCCACAAGTGGAAAAACGTTCACTTTTAAACTCAGTTTTACTATTGGTTATGTCTGCTTGTGTCTTTTACATGTTTAAAAATTCAACATAACTTATTAAAAATGAAAGCAAAATAAAAACATTCTCAGGTCTGTAAATATTAAGAGAATTTACAACCGAGGGACCTTTGCTGGCACACTGTAAGTGGATTTATAAGCTTTAGAAAAAGAATGGAAAGTGATGTATAGGAAGCAATGTTGGCCAAAAACATTACAAATCACGTTGGAAATTTTCAATAACCATGGACAGTAAGAAATATATTGGTTATTACCATGAATTATTTTTTGTCGTAAAACAAAACATAAATAAAATTCTAGATAAAAATTATCTGAAAGATGGGAGAATGGAAGTGGGGAAAGAATGAAAACACCCTTATTAATTTGCTCAGGGAAAGGATCGAGATACTAAGTTTAGAGTTTGTTAGCAAAGCATGAAGGTCATTTAGGGTGACCATTAAAAGCATACGGATACGATGTAGGATTTCCAAATCAGTAGAAAGAAAGAGGAAACTATTAAAAGCTTTTATCACATCAGCTGAAGGCAAAGAGCATAGAAAACAAAGCAAGAAAAAGCTCATTAATAGAAAATGTAAACTAACCAATGTAAGTCATCAAAACTAATGTGAGGAGATTTAATACACACATCAGTGTAACTCTCAGATTTCACTAAGAAAAAAAGAGTATTATGCTACTTACGGGAGCCATCTCGCCCCTATTTGAAAACTCTTCCTGAAGTTCTAATATAAAAGAGCAGAAGAACATGTCACACAAAGAGAAATTAAGAAAGCAAACAAAAACAACAAAATCCCACCATCATAGGCAGCAATGATAAAACAGAAAGAAGCAAAAGAAGAAGAAATTGGTGTAGCAATAATAGTAGCCTCAAACAATATTGAAAACTAAAAACTAAAAACACTAAGGATTAGAGAAGGGAAAACATCCCGCCAACTGCTGGTAATAGTCACTAATATTACCTGTGTATGTTCCTCCAAAATTGGAATTCTATTAAATATGTTTTAAATATTTGTCTCCGTCATTTACTGATATTGTGCATTTCAACATTCCTGGAGGTTCTTCAGTACTACAATGTCCCCTATTTCCCATCACATGGATGGTCTACAATTTATGTATTAGCTTTTGTTGTTCAATGGTAAGATCCTTTCTAATTTTTTGCTGGTATAAGTAACCATATAATTAATGAACACTCTCTTACATAAATCTGTATGTAGTTTTCTGCATGGTTTTACATTTGTCTTTAGCTGAGGAAGAGTATAAGGAGCTAAATGTATGTGGGTGGAAAATTATTTATTCTTCAGTGTCTTTAGCTGACCCATGTGATGAACAGCACGGCAGGGTTTGGTGTGTTTAGATATGGAGACAAACTTGATTTAATAAGTGGTAGTGCCCAGCAAGAACCAGTGGAACTGTGTGGGTCCTTGCTGCTCAGAGCTGGCTGGGTGCTTGGCCTGCTGTCAGGTTAAGGTCTCCCTGGAAACAGAGATACAGAGATGGGGGCACAGAATCCCTGTCCTCTTGAAGCCCATGCACGTCTCAGTGGACAACATGCAAGCAGACATCAAGAGCTATGTGACAACTGCTATAAGGGAGCACTGGAGTGTAGCTTTTCAGACTTCGATTTATTTTAAATCAGGAGCAGAAGTTGCTAAAAACAATAAATAATTGAATTATTGATAGTACTGATCAATAAATAAGGAACACTAAATATCAGAAGTACTCCTATATATTTGTATTCTCCAGGGCCATTCTTTCAATTTAATGCTTCAAGATTACTACAGCTTCTCAACGAACAGTCTGTGCCTAATCTCTGACCTCCTCATGGAATCCATTTGCACAATGCGTAAGGGATTGAGTGCAGCAGGGTCCTGAGGGGCCTGAGCCTTGCACAGCTCACCTGGACCTTGCAGGAACCAGCCTTGTGCAATGGATGCCCCAGGGACCCCGCTCTGCAACCCATTTTATGAAGGTTTAGTCTGCCTCCTGCCTTTACCCTTCTGAGAATTGTCACCACCACCAATGACATGCAGGGACACCCATGACACATTTGATATTTTGCTAATGATCTAGTTCCAGGCAGTGTTAAGACCAAACCAGGCCATCAAGAAAAGACACAGACGTTTATTACCACAGTGAATTTTTGCAGCAACCACATTGACTGAAAACCAGGCACACGATGGAAAAAGCAAGTGGTGCCAGCCATGGCTTCACCGCAAAACATCCCCTGAAATGTGGTCCCCACACTTAGACCTGCCTGCCAGAAGCATGGGAAGCTCCTGCCAATTGTTGGAGGAGACATGTACACACAATGAAGAGAACTGAATTAACCGTAACCTAATACCATCAGTCCCAGTGTTTTTGATGCGCTGAGCAGCGATGGAAATTGGCAAGCAGATGTTGAGAATCTCAAGGAAATAGTAATATCCCAATAACGTTTGATAAACCAAAAGCAAGTCCATGATCAACCCACAAGTATTTGTGAGTATTGGCTATCACTGGCCTGAAAGAGAAGGTACATGTCGGACAATACTGGGACGTCAGGTTAGGGGATGCGGCCAGGGGTTAGGGAATTTTGAAAACCGGTGCAGCTGAAGAACTGATGCCAAAACAGAGTCTATATTGAGCCTGAACTGGTTAGCTTGCCAGGCAAGGAGAGCTGAGTTACTCTGGAGCGGGTGCAGCAGGTCTCCCTGTGTCTGTGTGTGCGGGGGGGGCATGAATAGGCAAAGAGGATCCCCAAAGAGTCTTCACTAGTGACAAAGGGAATTCAAAAGTCTTCCTCGAGACTGACCATTCTTACAGCATGAGGTCTCTGGGGCATCCGTTCCACAGGCTGGTTCCCGCAGGGTCCAGCTGAGCTGTGCAAGGCTCAGGCGGGCTCAGGGTCATGCTACACTCAATCTCTTATGCGCTGTGCAGGGACAAAGCAAAGGTTCCTTTTAACATCCATAGGTAATAGGGGGCTACTGAAGATTCTTGAGAAGGGGAGCAAATGATCAAGATAGTATTTTAGTAATAGGACCAACCTGATATCCCAAATATGTACCTTCATCCGTCATAAAGATATGACGAGTCTGATACTGATGTCAATTTCAGGAGGGACTTCGGCTTGCTTTACCCAGTTTCCATCCCCAGGTCATGTTTTTGAGCACTAATTATTTCAGGATCTGCAACTACATTTGAAAATGGATCCTCTTCACTGTAGACAGTACTCTAGAATCCCAGTTTGGAAACTAGAGGTTTCCGGTCCACTCCTAAGCATCTATCAATTCCTCTTTTCTGCAGAGGGAAAGGGGAAGCTAGCAGGCTGCTCCTCTCCTAAGGACCCTGTGGGCTGGGACAACTGCAGGACTGGTGAGAGAAATGGTGGAGTGGAGGGAGGTGGGCATTTGGTCCTGGAGGGCTGGGCTCCAGGGCATGAAGCTGAAGGGTGGCGGGGGAGGACAAAGACAGGGATCGTGGAGACACTGGCCAACCTGGCGAGTCCGAAGGCACGGGAGGTGAATGTGGGATGGCAGGGTGTCTGCGGCTAACACTTGGGCTTTAAGAAGCTCCAGAGGGTTCCAGCTTCACGTCCGAGGCCTGGGGCAGGGCTGAGTCATGACTTAGGTACCTACTTTTATTTAGGCTGGAATGAACACCTCTTCAAAGAAGGCTTGCATTCCTCTGGCCTGCCCAAGATCTGGCAACGTTGACTGAGAAGCTGGGATCGTCAGGGCATATCAGTCACATTTCATTAAAAAAAACCTCTTTCTTCCACAGTCCAAAACCGAAGGAGTTTCATGGTCAAGGCGGTATCTGCCCCGTCAAAACCTACAGGTATCACTTCCCCCTCTCTTTTCCCCTCCCCGTCGCCTCAACTCGGGCCTCCTGGAAGTTCCAAGTGCTGCGGGTCTTTCTCGTGCGTCCCCCCTCCTTTGGGGACTGCTGAACGCTGAAGAGCCTGCTTCCTTTCAGGGGAGCCGCACCCCCTTGATAGTTGCAAATCTAAACCATACCAGAACACGGGTTTATAAACACATCGAAGCCAGCCGAACAAGGGTTTCCCACCAGAGATAAAAGTGGCAGAGTGGTTTTTACACATCTGCCTCAGCGGGGCGCCGGCTCTGCTCAGATGGGCATACCAGAGGCCTGGCTGGCGCGGGTCTGGAGGGATGCGCCTGTCTGCCGGAGCCCCCAGAGGACTAGCCCTGTCGCCCAGCCCCCTGCCTTGTGGCAGCACCCTTGGAGATGAGTTCTGAATAGAGAGTTCGAAGTCTTGTGATTGCATGCCATCCACAACAATTTGGGAGCAATTTACTATTTATTTTATTTTACCACCTTTACTGATGTACAATTTACATACCATAAAATATGTCCGTTTTAAGTATGCAGTGGGGTGAGTCTTGACAAGTGTGTCTCTGTTGCTGCTACCGTAATCAAGATAGAGAGCACCTCCATGTCGCCCGTCCCTGTGCAGGGTGCCCCTGCCCCACCTCCAGCCCCTGTTGATCACTGACCGCCTTTTCTAGAACTTCATGCAAATGGCATCCTACAGGAGGTACACTTGTGTGTCCAGCTTCTTCAGCTCATCTTTATTCATTTACGTTCTTGCGCATAACATAAATGCGTTCCTTTTTTCAATCTTAAGTAGTTTTTCAGGGCGCAGATATACCGAAATTTTTACCTGTTGATGGTCAGTTGAGTTGTTTCCAGTCGGGAGCTGTTATTGAATAAAGCTGCTATGAATATTCATGTGCAGGCTTTAGTGTGCCCATTTTCATGTCCCTTGGGTAAATGCCCAGCTGGAATTGCTGGGTCATATGCTAAGTGTATGTTTAACTTTCTAAGAACTGCTAACTGTTCTCCAAAGTGACCGTACCCATCAGCGATGTATGAATGTATGAATGTATGAATGTCCCCATTGCTCCTATGCTCGCAACACTTGGTATCACCAGCTCTTTTTTCCTGTTAGCTAGTAGCATTGTGACTTTAAGTTGTATTTCCCTGATGCCTGATTATGTTGAGCATTATTTTATGTTCTTATTGACCATTCATATCACTTCTTTTCTGAAGTGTCTCTTTAAATCTTTGAGATAAGTCACTTATATGAAACCTTGGATGTAATGGGAAGACTCTAGATTGAGGGGTGGAGAACTAGGGTTTGAATCTTAGTCTGTAAGTAGCTGTCTGACTTCAGTAAGTGATTCACAAACTGTAGGTATCAGTGTCTGACCTTTATGATGAGGAAAAATGACTAGATTATCTTTTCCCACTCCAGATTCTGTGACTACAGGCTCCCTTTCTTCATTATAAGATAGGCCTGTCTCTGATGGGGCTCAAAGAAACAGTGACAGAATGTGAAAATGGAAAGGTACATTGGAGATGTCATCCTGTTCCTGTTCTATTCAGATGTCAAGAGTTTAATATGGTAACATTATACAAGTATGTGATGCCACAGATGCAACTATCCCAGTTCCTCTGGTCCTAGGAACTTTATGTAAGCGTTTGAGAAATAGACGTGTATTCTGCCACTGATTTCAGAGGAAATCCCCTGGCAGTAAAAGCTGTTCAGCATGATTTTGTTTTGTTTTGTTTTTTTTCACCCAAATGAGGAGATATTCATTTGCACCCCAGCATTCATGTGAGCAATACAGGGCAGTTAATATGAGTGACCTGGAGGGTCCCGAGCCCAGGGTCTGCTGGGGGAAGATGCTGCACCCTGGTTTTGCAGGTGCATTCACATTAAGACACGAACCCGGCACCCTCAGTGCAGGCAGCTTGTTTATAGAGCTGTGATGGCTATAAACATTGCCACGCAAATTGCATTTACACTCTGGTCTATAGAATGAGTTCTGTAAACTGACAAGTACTTAGGGGCCAGAGTCTATTCCTCTGTAATTAAGGCACACCATTCCCATGGGTGTTAATGTTTATAGAAGACTAGTTAACCTTGCACAGGATCTGGGATCATGGGGCCGTGCGTGCCATTCAGCTGCGGAGCTCAAGAATGTATTTGCATGCCGGCAAGGTATACTACGGCAGAGCGGAAAATCTCGGCTTGTTCTCAGGGCCAGGGCAAGCCCCTCGACCTGGTTTGCATGGCCTCAAGTCCCTTGATTGCTAGACCAAGGCCTGGAACTTCACTTTCTCTGAACAACCCCAATTTAATGGACTGTGATGATTGGTCTTACACTGTAACTCTGTTCTGTTACTTGAGCAAACCATGTAGTTACACATTCGTTTGTAACTTTCCAAGACCCCCTAGGAAAGAAGGAGCCATTGTAAACCTTTGAAACAGAACCCAGACATGCTGAGAGCCTCAGAGATTGTTTCCAGTAACACTAAACGACTTCTCATTATGCACTCAATAGGCTACAAAGAAGGGCAAGACATGGTGCTTTTGTTCCAAAAGTTTACAATCTATAGTTGTTGGTAGACAAGGCAGGCATACATGAAAAATTCAATAAAATCCAAGAGGGTATGGGCTAAATCTCTGCTGTAGTGTGTAGAAGTTAGTCCATGAGAGATTCAGAAATGGGCAAGATTGCTGTGGCCTGACTAAATGGAAGAAAACTTCAGGAAGGAGAAAGGATCGGAAATGGCCCCTGATGGACACTGCAGCTTGGGAAGAGAGTGGAACAAAGCATGGAAGTGCATGGAGTGTTCAGTTTAAAGAAAAGAAAGGCCTGACTGAAGAAGAGCAGAGTTGTGAAGCCAGGGATGGAAAGCATGGGTCATGTCCAGTTCTTGAAAGCCAACGGATGCTGGGCACAGAAGAGCAACATATAGGTGACCGTGTGTTGCTTGTTCAGTACCCTCCGATGTCTTCTTAACGCACTCACAGTAGAAACCAAAGTCCTAAAAATAGCCCTACACTGTCTGGCCCTTACTTCCCGTTGCCTCCCTGATCTCTCTCCTTTGCTCACCCCACTCCAGCTATACCACCTTTCCTGTTCCTGTAACACTGGAGGCAACTTTCCACCATGGCACTTTTGCACTTTCTGTTCCCTCTATCAGCAATGCTTTTCCCGCTGTATCTATGTGGTTCTCTACCCCACCACTCTTCTTTTACTTAAGTGTCCTCCTGTGGGTGATCCTTCACTAATAACTCAGTTTAAAATGGCAACCTCACCTTCGGCTCTTTCTATCCTCTCTGTCGGGGTATTTTTCTAGAGGCATTTCATCATCTAACGTCTTAGGTATACTTTTATTTTGTTTATTATGTCTCTTCCTCAACTAGAATGTAAATTCATAAGGACACAGGATTTTGTCTGTGTTGTTCCTTGATGCATCCCCTGTGCCTAAAGTGACACCCAGAGACTCAATATATATTTTCCCAGTGAACAAGTGAGTAAGTACATGAGCTGTCATAGGCACACCAGGACACACATGTGCAGCAGGACATGAACTCACAGTACCAGCAAGAAACTAGAGGAAGATGTGTGCTTTCAGTGGCTGACCTTATCAGCTGGTCAGGGCCAGTATAGTTAGTGCGCCTTTGCTGCAAGCAACAGAAGTTAAGTCTGACTTAGGCTAAGGGTAATTTACTGGAAAGGAATAAGAGCTCTCAGGATTGACAGTGGCCAGAAGACCAGGCTAGGAAGCGGGGAAGGATGCATGCAGCCCTGGGAAGCATGTCGTGTATCAGGGACCGTGTGGCCAGGAGGCTGCCACTGAGTGGAAGGAATGCTCCACTCAGAATTAAATTCCTCTCCTCAAGAATTAAATTCCATCGAGGGAGATTTCAGTTGGCCTGGCTTGGGTCACATGCTTGCCCCCATCCCTCTTTATAAAGATTTACTGCATTTTGGCAGCTCAGCCTCCACTGTCTTTTCCTAATATCCGTCACCAGTCTCTTTTTGAGTAATTTTTTTTTCCCCTACAAGATCGAGTTTGTGTGATCATGATTAAGAATCTCTCTCCTCTGCCAAGGATATGAACTTGCTTTCTTTTCTATGATTTCACTCAGAAAGTGCAACCTGGGGAAATTGAAAAGGGCTTTCATTATAGGCATCTTCAAGAGTTGAACATAATGAAAATAACTTTGAAGTACATCAGACATTGCTTTTTACAAAACACTTCTACATATATTGTCTCGTTTGAATCATAACATTTCTGTAAGGTGGTTGTTACCATCCTCATTTTATAGAGGTGCAAACTGAAGCTTGGAGAAAATAAACTGAAGCAATTTAATTCAAATTCATAGTGCCAGGACCATTTTAATATTAAATTCTGTTACAACAGCAGTCCACATTTATGAGCACTTGCTGTGTTTTAAGCACCATTATGCACTTTGCATGTATTAACAGAATTAATTCTCACAACAGCGCAATGCAGTGAGTGCTAATATTCTAGTCAGTAGATAAGCAGGCTGGGGATGGTCTATGTACCTTGCCCAGGGTGACAAATTTATAAAGTGCTGGAGCCAGGCTCCTAGCCCTGAGTCTGTGCCCTGAATACTATGCCTCTAAAGTTTATTAAATAAATGTCAACGTATATATGTGACATCAGCAATGAACAATTACTTTCAGCCAAACTTCTGCAAAACACTTGCTCCTGTGACTCAAATTCAAGGATTCCAAAGATGCATAGTGACAAATCCATAGTGGTCAGTCAATATATATAAGGTGGTGAATGAATGAATGAATGAATGAATGAATTCACTCACAGACTTTGGGCAGCAAGAAGCTTTGTCTCTCAAGTAACTCAGATTCTAGGACTGGAGAAGGAAGTTTCATTATGATTGTGTTGGTAGATTTGATTTTCTATTTCGTGCCCATTTGCTGAGTACAAAAGAAGAGACAGGTCCCTTTCATTTCTTCCTTCTGTTATGCTGGGTCCTGAGGCACAATGTGCTCTGAAAAGACACAGAATATTTCCATTCTCAGGTATCTTGCGTGTGGTCTTGCTGAGTTAATTTTTGTCAAGTAGGGAAAAGTCTTCTGATTTGGAAAATAACCGAGCAGGATGTCCTACAGCATTGGGTAGTCCAGTGTACCACCTTTGGAAGCTCATTCTAATGAGTTTTCCCATCTGTGGGCACCCTTTACTTATAAATCCCAATATGAGGAAGAGACATTTATTTTTATTTTTTTAAGCAGTTAGGTTTTTGTTCTTTTGAACATCACATTAAATTGGCCATGAGACCCAGGATGGTACAATAAAGTGATAAGAGGTCTGAAGTATTAAGTGAAAATCTAGAAGATAGTCACAAGAAACAAATTTATTGGCATGGGGTTCTTACCAGCTGTGTATGTCAGGCTCTGTATTGGACTCCAAGGAGGCAGACACGATCCTTACCTCTTGAGGTTGCTGTTAGCTTGTTGCTTTTGTTTCAAAGAGGTCTGTGTATAAACTGTACACTTGGGGGAATATCTTTTGGGGAGAGTGCCAACAGAGTGAACTTACCCCAGAACTACCTGAAAAGGAAGTCAGAAAACCAGTAAGTAGGCTACAGTGAGCGTGTGTCCATGAGAAGCTGAGGGTCTGCAGAGTGGTACTCATGGGAAGGAGGAACGAGGACAGAGTGAAAGATGCTAAGCAAAGACAGCGGCTCTCTACCACCCAAATCCTTTAGTGGATATTTGATATCAGGTAGGCCTGCAAGAAGGCTGTACAAAAAGCCAGACATGTATGGCCACAGACCTGACTGGTGCACAGTAGGTAATCAAACAAACATTTGGCTCATTACATCTTTAAGGGCTACAAATATACTAAAGTATTCATGAATGGACTATATAATCAGTCATAGCTTTCAAAAGTTCCATCTCAATGAGTAATCAGATTTCAAGCAGATAAAATTGCTGATAACTGGATGCGTGGCGGAGGAAAGCTGAAATGTTCGAGGTTCCCAGCCCTGTCCTGTCCTAATCATTCTCAAGACTCAAAGAATGAGTATTTCAGCAGCTACTTGAAAGACAGGATCAAATCATTTAGCTCCATTCAGAGTAAGCACCAAACATCACTTTAAAAGCAGCAAATCTCTATCTTCAGCGTGGTTTACAGATTGACCGACTCTCCTTTACTTGTCCTTGGATATAAACCAGCTTCAGTAGGTATTTCTTTGTGCTGAAGGAATTGGATGAAGATCCGAGGGAAATAAAGGAGACAGTTTTGGTGAGATGGGTGCTGCCGTAAGAGAGGTCAGACAGCGCTAACTCTAACTCAAGATTTCCATGAATTTTAAGTGTTTACATGCCATGAGTAAAATCATTGATTGTAAATCCAAGTCATTAAGCTTTTCATATGCAAATGTACAGTTTGAGTCCGAGAGTTACTCTGTTTCACTAGGCTGACACATTGATTCCAGATAATCATGGGTAAGAACACAGGATTTTGGCCCCAATGTTCAAGGACAGTTCTGCTCCAAATACGGCATTGGGTTTATTCTTGGAAAAACACATGAATTTAACTTGGTGAAAGAAGGATATAAGAGTTCCAGATTTTATGAGTAAACCATTCCATTCCCCAGCCCAGCAGTTTCACACCTCCACGGGCTCGCTAAACATCAACAAAAACTCCAAGGAGTTGATTGAAAAATGGTGTTAAGTCTCATGTTGTTTCAGGAATTTCCCAATATGCACTAAATTAACTTTGGGGCCATATGAGGCTGAGTGGTAGGAAATCGCTCCATTGGACACAGATGGCAGGCCTAATGCTCCCAACAGCTGTTGAACACACATGAAATCAGATTGGGATCAACACTTACCTTCGGAGTGGTCACACCCGGATGGGATGGCTTCTCTGGAATATACACCAAACTGAGCTTATGCCTCTGAAACCACGTGACCTCACAGGTCTTGGGAACATTTGATCCAGGAAATCTGAACCTAGGCAGAATCATAAAGCATCAGGTACATGTTAAGCAGGAATTTATCTGCTTTTTGTCTGAAGTGGCCTCACATGGATCCAGCTTTTGTCTGACTTGAAGTGAAATATTTATAGGCAAGCTGCTTTCTAAGACAGAGTTACAGACCCATTCAGGTTTGGTGGGAAATGTCTGTGCCCACTGACCACCTGCTGAAACCCAAGTTCCAAGTGCAACCAGACCCAAGCTCACTTGTGTCCCCGCAAGTTTCAGCCCTGATACCATGTGGGAGCCGAAGCAGAATTTACAGTGAGATCTAATTGCCATGCCAGTGAAACTGGTCATTGACAAACATATTTATCGAGTTTGTGGTCAGTTAAGATCCTCAAAATATCCTCTTCGGAAGGGTACAATTTTACAAATTCTGAAATTCTCTTTGATAGTATTTTCAGAACTGGGGCTCATTCATTCAAAGGGACTTCCAACTGCATCCTTGGAGGGTAGATTTCATTTTTAGAAATGACAAAAGGGTCATTCAGAGCTAAACCTGATGACACGGGAAGGGGATCAAGTTGGGTGGTGTCCATCTATGCCAAAAGGACGTGTGACTTTTAATTAGTAAGGTAGATTTTTATTATATGGCTCAGACATACAGTCTTAAGGAAGTTCCAAAATCTTTTTTTTTTTTTTAGTAATGCCTATATTGCAGCATTTGAATGTTTAAACTCTGGAATATTTGCTTAACAATATTTTACTACCTACTGTTAATGAGGGCAAACATACAGAAAAATGTCAGAAACCCTTCCGCTGAGGCTCTCAGAACTAAATGATTGCAAATTCTCAGTGCCTAATGCTGAGCTCCTCACTTTTTAAGACTATTTAGTCAAGTTTCTACATTTTCCTTTCTTTCCTGTCTTTTTAAAGAGCTACTAACCAGCTTCAAATGCCCTTCTTTTATTCCCTTTCATTATCCCAATGCTTATGGTTCATCGTTTGTAACAAAGCCAGGAAGACCAGCAGCTAAAATCCAACCGAAGCTTATTTCTCTCTAATTCCAGTCGAGTGTACACAGTCCAGGGCTGATCTGGTGTCTCCAAAGTTGGGAGTCCTGGGCCCTTGGTCTTTCCTTCACACGCAGCTTCGTCTTGTCATCCAAGACGGCTGCTCCAGCCCCTGCTCACACCCCCGTGCCAGCCAGTGGAAAAGGAAGGAAGAGAAATCACTTTTCTCTCAAGGACACAGCCTGGAGGTTGTATTCACCACTTAATCGCTTCTGTTTAAATTCTTCTGGCCAGAATTAAACTGAAAGTAGGGCTGGGAAATATAGTTTAACTCTTAATCACGTATCCAGAGAAAACGTGTAATTCTGTTATTAAATGGAAACAGAAAGGATCGTATTGGGGAAAACCAGCCACATCTAACACAAAAAGGTGTAATTCCTATGCCTTCAGCAATGAAAGGAAGGGAGATGTCCACACTGAGGATAAGAAATGCGGCCAAAAGACAGTCACGACATGACAGGAGCCAAGTGTGTGGGGCATCTGGCTGAGGCAGGAAAGAGACGGTCAGGATGGATTTCTGAAGGGGAGTTTTCCTCGGGAAATCCCAGCTCTAGTTAGACTGATGGGATGGGCACCGGCTGTTGGCATTTGGATGAGAAAGGAGAAACAATCTCAGAAAACTAGCAAACACAGGGCTTTCTAGGCTCGAGCCCTTTACAAGGGAAGATTCCCAGTTCTGAAATATCAAACTTCTACTCCTCCAGGAGAAGGCCATCCTACATGTTATTCAATAAATAGTAACAGATAGTTACTATTTGAACAAATAGTTAAAAATTGTTACTCTTTTAGCAAATAGTAGCACCTAGTAACAGACCAGAAAGAGATGGCGGTTAAGGGAGAGAATAATTCAAGAGCACCTGGGGTTGCTAGGAAACAAGTTGGAGGGAATTGTTAAAGTCCCTGTAGTACTTATTTGGCAAATGCTTTATAGCCAGCACTCTAATTATGCTGCTAAGTGAAAAGAGCATTTAATAGACTCAAGATGAAGACATCCCATAGCATCAGGCCCCATCGCCACATTATGCCACTTGATGTCTCAGTGCAGGGAATCTCACTTGGCTGTAAGGCAAGGTTTCTCTCCTCTGGTTTCAGGACCTTAATGTGTATGAGAACATCCCTTTCATTGCTAAGATTCTTCAAGTCAAATTGTACCCATGAGCCCAGAACATTGGGCTGACAGTGGTCCTCAGCATGTATGTGTTGATAATCAATAATGCATGTGTTTTAGAGAACGCTTGGCAATTAAAATCATGAGAGTTAGTTCTTGGTGATACTCCTCAGTGAACACCCGTAGAAGTGTAGGAGAGTAAGTCAAAGTTGGTGAAGAGATACATAAAATCCATCTTCTTCCAAATACTACCGAAAAGTCAACTGACGTGAAGATTTTCTAGAGGGCTGCAATTCAAACCTCAGTTTTGCAGAAAGCTGACCAATAATCAGATGGGGGCAGAGCATCATCGTATATAGGATATCCCAAGTCCTGTCAACAGAGAAACTTCAGAGGAGGAGGAGGGTGAACAGGGGGAAGGGAGAGGACACCGAAGACAATTTTAGCAGAGTTGGGAAAGATAGGGTGCCAGCAGTAATTAGCAAACCAGAAATGTTTAGGAATTCTTAAATGATACAGAGCAGATAGAATTAAATCTAATTTATATAAACAATAACTAAATGAGGAAACCACAGCTCAGGATACATGCAAAGGAAGCCTCCTTCCGGGGAAGAAGCAGTGCTGAAAGGTGGTGATACTGGAGAAGTTTCTCTTTCCTCTTTTCTCTTCTGTGCTAATCCTCTGTGGTAAGGGTGTCAGGGACAGAAAACCCACAAAAAGCCCCAGAATACAGTAGCCCCAGGAGACACAGGGAATCCCTAGACACCTAAGGCAAGCCAGGAGTGCCCCCGCCGCAGCGTTAGGGTTAATGGCTAAAGGCTAACAGCATTCTCCTCAGAGGTTTCTTTTCTGATTGACAGTGGTATTGTTGTACAACTCTGCAAATATACTAAACACCACTGAATAATTCTCTTTAAGTAGGTGCATTGTATGGTATGTGAGTCTGATCCCAATAAAGCTGGGGAAGGAAGGAAGGAAGGAAGGAAGGGAGGGAGGGAGGGAGGGAGGAAGGAGAAAAAGAAAAGGAAAGAAAGAAGAAAAAAAGTCCTGAGTGAACTAGTAATAGAAGAAAACTTCCAAATCTAATTCGGAGTAACCATCAGAAAACCACAATGAATAACAAATTAAGTTCCCATTAAGATATGATTAAAAGTAGGATGTCAGCTCCCATATGAAATACTTACCGCACATCACATCAATGCATTAAGAGAAAGAAAAGTAGCAACCTAAATATTAGGAGAGAGAGGAAGAAACATTGTCAATACTTGCAGAGGATAATATTATCTATTTAACAAATTTAGGAGAATCTGCCAAAAACCAATAGGCCAATAGAAGTGTTCAGCAGAGCAGATGGCTATGACATCAACACAATTTTCCTATACAACAGTATCAACTGGCTAGGAAGCATTTCAGGAAAAAGCATTTCATTAGCCATACCTACAGGAAACATAAAACACCTAAAAGTAATGAGTAAGGCCCATATGCATAAAACTATCAAATAGCACCATAGAACATACAAGAAGAATGAAATAAATGAAGAGATACATCATTTATTGGACAGGAGAACTTTAGATTGTTAAAATTGAAATTCTGCTCAAATCAATATACATATTCAAATAATCTAAATCACTGGAGCTTTATGGAAATCAACGAGCTAATTCTAATATCCATGAGGAAGAGAAGATGTGCAAGAAAAATGCTGAGGAAACAGAACAATGAGGGAGATATGTCCTGTGCTATATGAGCTTTAGAGAACTTACTAATTCTGAAGAGCTGCTTTGCTTGAATGCTCAGATCTTATTTGGATATGTTAGAAAGAGAATGTATTCATGTATTATTTGTAATACATACTGCCACTTATCTTCCTTCTCAAAATACTTGTCTGGAATTATTTCATATCAAAATTGTGACATGTTAATTTCTGAGATAATGCATTACTAATGATTTAAGCTGGGGAGGAAAAGAAAAGAGCATCTTCATGACAAGAGACATGAAAAGCAATCAAAATGAACCAAAGAAACTCTTCAAAAAAGCAGTGTGTGACTTTCTACAACTCATTTTTTCCACTGAAATCCAAGGAAGTCACCCTGGAGCTGGTTGGAATGGCCTGTCTTATCAGCACCACACATGACGGTCAATGTCATTTGGTTCAGGGCTGTAAAAGGGTTGAAATAATACTTTTACAAAACTGGATACTTCTGGTCAAAAATCTTACCATATTCCCCTGCCTCATTAGCCCAGATGCCAGCAGGTGCTGGACATTTAAGTAACTCACCAAGCAGGCTAAGCCCTTCTATTTTATTTGAAACAGATGCACAACAAAACCTTAGGAGGAAAATAGATTTCTTGGTTTATGAGATTACCTCTTGTATACACATTCACAAGAAACAAAGTATAAATAAGTGATAAATGTAAGTGGTACATATTTCCCAAGCCATTTTGTTTGGACTTCTGTTATCACACTTGTCTGCAATTATTTTAATTATTTGTTTACATGGACCGGCCTAGTGCCAGCCAAATCATAGACACTTCATAAATATTTGTTGAAGAGATGAAAAAAACCTGGGGGGAGAAATTCCCCTGTCATAAGACACCCCAACATAAGACGACAGAACCATTATCTAATCAGTACATTTGCACTTATTTTCAATCTGCTACTTGAAGATGGTTTTCTGTTTAAAATCATCTGTGGTCAGTCAGGATCCCTCAAACACTGACACTTGGGTGCCCTGCCCAGGTCACTGTTCTGAGATTTGACAACATCCAGAGGGTCTCTTATCTCTGCACCTCTCTGTTCCCTTCAACTGTCTACACAGGGACTTCTGGACTCAGAGCACCAGCATCCTCCACTGAGGGACAAAATGCAAGGCTGTCCACACACTGGCCTCATGGGGAGGTCACTGTCACTGTCCCCACTGCCTTCTCTCAGGGCCCTCCGTCAAAATGTGCATGGTACCCTTCTGATTTCTCATTCACCTACTTCTAGTTTCATTTCCATTCCTAGTAAAATTACCCTGTAGTCCTTAGAGGTCCTTGCTCTGAGCCTGTGTTCCTTTCCTCCCAGGCTCATTTACTCTGATTTCCCTGCTCAGCCACTTCATTTCTGAGCTCATTAACCCCCACTGCAGTCCTGGTTATGAACAGGGCTTCTTCAGTTAACATTCCACAGACAAATTTCTTTAGAAGTGAACTCCTGTCTTCCAGTTGAAAATTGTTTCCAGTTTCCCATTAAAATACCTTTTAAAGCAGTGGGGGTAGGCAGGGAACTCACAGTTCTATAAACCAAAATTGACGAGCAACAGAATGTAAGGCTCTGGGAGGAATCTCTCCTAACCAGGCAAATGGAGCAGCGTCTGGAAAATTCCATTCACAGGACACTCTTTCAATAGTATCTCTCCTCTCCAGCTTCCTATCATCTCACCAGAAAGCAGTGCCTTCTAAGCCACCACATACCTTAAAAGAACTCATTATTGGTTCTTCATTTAACAAACACACATGACCAAATAAATGTTTATTTGCTTAGCCACGGGTCCACAAATAATAATAATAGCCATTATGCCATTATTGCTATTGTTATTATTATTTGGCAAACTCATTTTCAGCTACTTATTCCATTCAGATGGATGGACATCTGAGCTGTCATTTTCAAATATAAAAGTACTTCTAGGTGTCAGCAACCTCTTAGACCTTAAGAGCCCTCGGTGAGAGCTCCTAATAATAATTCCCGGCAGGCCTAAGGCACAGACAGGGAAAAAGGAAAAGAGAAAGGAGCACAGTTTAAGGAATAGAAAACCGGACATCATTTTCTTACTTGAATTTGACCACTGGACCGCAACACACTTTGCAGAAATTCTCAAGCCTTTGGCTTGGGGTAAGAAGTCTGTTTATGATCAGACTCTGCTTCCTCTCAGCCTCTCCTCTGTCTCCCTCTGCTCTGGGACCTCTTTCCCCACTGCTCTCGCTCTTGTTTCCCACCCCAGCCACATTGCCCTCCTGCTGTACTATTCCACTACCACGCCGCCTACCTCAGGGCCTGTGCGCTTGCCCCCGACTCTGCCAAGAACACTTTCTTCCCCAGATACCCACGTGACTTGCTCCATTCACATCAATTATCAGCCCCACCCTCCCTACTCTCTCGCACTGCATCACACTCTACTCCCTCCCCTCCTTACTTTTCTTCATAGCAATCTCTCGCTGCATGTCTTTGTGTATGTAAAGAAGTATGTATGCATGTTTGCATGTACGTATTTTGTCTGTTTTCCCTAGACTGTAGTTCTAAGCAGGCAAGGATGCTGGATTATTCCCTGCTGCATCCCTTGCCTGAGACCAAGCCTGCCATTTAACAAATACTTATTAAATTAATGAATAAATCCATAATGGGAAAAAAAGGATTTCATGACTGCTTTAATCAATCTATCCAAATCACAGTCCCATGAAATCGACAGTTTGACAGTTCCTTGCCAATCTGACTTTTACTCCAGTCTTATGTGTACTAGTGAATAATGTATTTTACAAATATCAGGTTGACATACGCAGAAAATCGGCAGGTATAAAGAAGCATATATGCGTTCCTGTATATATTCCTAATATCCATTCCCATTCCATCACAATACCATAGGTATGAAAAACAGCTGAACTCATGCCATTGGGAGAGATGGGAAGAGAAAATGCCACAATATAAATCAGGAATTCGGTTAACAAAGACAGAGCATAAAAAGAGATTCAGAAAACAGTGCGGGAAGCTCCAAATCAGTGGTGGCAAGCCTATAGGTGTCAGGAAGGGAACCTAAACAAGTGAAGCAGCATGAGATGAAGCAGTAGGGGATGGTGGGGTCTGTGGAGAACTGGAGAGCACATGGAAGGAAGCAAGGGACTATTACTCAGCTCCAGGCCTTTGCTGATATGTTGGAAATGCCTGGCATCACCAAATAGTCCAATCTTGCAAGAGGAAATGAAATCCAATTTTTATGTGAAATCACATGGAAATTAATTTTTTAAAATCAAGCACTGAGCCTGGGCAACTCTTCTAGAGGATCAGGTCCATGGGCCACCAGTTTACAATTTCTGCTCTGTAAGAATAAATAAGATATAACCGGGCCTAGAGATGGGACATTTGGGTTTAAGTGATACTTGGGTTTAGGAGAGCTTAGGAGTTCATTGAATTCAGTGTGCCCACTATTAAAGAGGAATAACACTTACCTCACACACTTTCGCTTCCATGAAGAGAAATTCCATGAATTTCCTTTTTTATTATTTGGCACGTTTACTCAACAATTGTAACTTCCCACTGAAATATTGCAAGCATACAATCTTTGCACATATCATAAATGTACAGCTCAATTTATTTTCACAAACTGAACACACCCATGTAACAAGCACCAGATCAAGAAGCAGAAATCCCTTGGATCCCAGCACCCTGCTTCAAGACCCTTCCCAACCTACCAACTCCAAAAGATAATCTGTATCATGACTTCTACCTAGATTGGTTTTGCCTGTGTCGTACTTTATATTGATGGAACCATATGGCATGTATGCCGTGGTCTGGCTTATTTCACTCACATTATGTTTGTGAGATTTGGCCACACTGTGGTTGTATGTGGCCCAATCTTACTTCTCTACGGTATCCTGTTGTATGACTATTGTACAATTTCTGTGTCCATTCCACTGTAGGTAGATATTGCAATTTCCACATTTCGACATTGCAAATGATGCTGCTGAGACTATTCTAGTATATAATTTTTTGTGAATCCTTGTGAGCATTCATGTTGGCTATATTTCTATGAATCAAACTATTAAATCATAGAGTATGAACATAATTAGCCTTAGTCGATACTATGAAAAAATTTGCACAATTGTATCATGAGAAGTTGTATAAAGTTACCTTCCAACTAACAGTGTTGCTGTACATTCTTGCAAACTCTTAGTGCTGTCCTTGTGATTTTAACAACACTGGGAAGTGTGCTGTAATGGTAACACATAATGGTTTTAATTTGCACTTCCTTTTGGCTAATGAAGTGGAGCACCTCTTCTATAACTAGTGGCCCTTTGGACACCCCCTTTCATGAACTGTCTGGTGAAGTCTTTTGTGTATTTTTCTATTGGGTTTTCTGGCCTTTTCTCAATGATTCATAGAATTTATTTTTATTTTTCTGGCTTAAAGTCCTTTGCTGAACGGACACGAAGTAAGAGGGAGGAGAAAAAGAGAGAGAATTTCTTTTCATTTTATTGGCTGCCATTTCATCATTTTTATGGTCTTTCTTAAAAAGTACTTTATTTTTAAAATAGTTCCATTCTATGTTTTTTTTTTCTTTAAGGCTAGCACATTTTGTATTCTGGTAAAAAAAAAAAAAAAAAAAAAAAGACCTTTTCCTACACCAAGATCACAAAGGTGTTCTCCTGAGTTGCTTTTTCCTAAAAGCTTTATTGTTTTACCTTTCACATTTAAACCTATAATCCATCTGGAACAGATTTTTGTGTATGGTATGAGTTAGGGGGCTTGATAGTTTTCTTTTTCCATATGGCTACCCAAATGACCCAGCACCATATTTTGAAAGACCACCTTTTCCTCACCATTATTTTTAAATCTTCATACTGCTGACTCATGTTGAATTCGTGGTCACCCAAACAGTACAGCTGCTTTTCATATGGACTGCATTAGACCAGGACTCCCTCTTCCTGCATTTACTGCACAAGTGTTTAATATCTGTGTTTGTTTGTTTTACATAAACAGGGATTGATGTTTATTCCCAACATATCTTCTCTTATTCTTTTCAACCTATTATTTTCCACTGATCATGAAATTTACAAATTGCATGTCACCATTTGATTTGTTTGGTATGTCCAACATGCTTAATATTAAGGCTTAACTTCTCTTTTCACCCAAAATATTTAAAATACTGAAGAAGACCAGGACTTACATTGGTCTGAGTTTCAGGCCATTGAGAAATGTCCGATAGGTAAGCAATGATTAATTTAGCAATAGTTTGGCAATACAGACGATCAGCTAATTACCTGCATATCATCCAGCCGTGTTTACTTCTTAACCTGTCTTCCATACCACCTCGAAGGTCATCTACTTTTAGACCTACTTGAGTTATGAATATACTTCCCCAAAATTTCTGCTGAAAATCCAAAACCACATCCAGTTAGCCATCTGGCAGCACAATTTTATCTTTCTCACAATCCAAAAAGCAAATCTTCCCAATGAGCTTAAACCGTGCCAGCTCCCCAGAAATAAGAAACTCTATCAAACTCCTAGCCAACACCACCACATAGGATCCCTACCCCTAAGCCACCACTGCTAATCTATGGGATAGTAACACTTGTCAAACAAGTATCCAGTGTCTTCGTCCCCTTCCTGTGGTCAGTCACTGTTGTTTGGAGGGCCCTTCTGAGAAACAGTGACCACTCTCAGCCCATGTGCTCTCTGCCTGAAGTTGACTCCAACTCTATTCTCTAAAGGTCGAATACATGACTTAGACCAAAGCCAGTTGGCAAACTTTTTTCTATAAAGGGCCAGACAGTAAATATTTTAGACTTTGCAGGCGATGAAGTCTCTGATGCAACTACTTAAATCTGCCATTGTAGCACAAAACAGCCATAGACTAGACATAAACAAATGAGCACAGCTGGGTTCCAAGAACTTTATTTGCAAAAAGGCATAGTTTGCCAACTCCAGACCTAGACTAAGCTGATCAGTCTTACCATTTCATACCATGTGCCCACAGTGATTGGCTCAAGTCAGGCCAATTAAGGCCAGTGAGCCTCCATCTGGGGACTCTCAGACATAAGGGAAGCAGGCTCTTTCTCCCCTAGATTAGATGTCATGGAAATGGAAGGCTGAAGCTCCTGGGGATGCAAGGCACCTCAGAATGGAGCCTTCACAGAGAAAGTAGAAGGGAAGGATAGCTCTGATTACATATTTTATATTGTGGATCTAGAAACACAAAAGCTATTATGTAACACACACACACATACACACACACATGTGTGCACACCTCCCTTTTTTCCCCTCAATCTGGCTGTTTATTTTGTGTTTTCTAGTCCCTGCAACTAAAAGAGGACTTATCAGATACCCTCCTTAACTCCCAACCCAGATCTTCCCCATCTTGCTTGCCAATCAGGACTCTACCTTTGACGGGGTTCCTACATCCGTCCTCGTCCAGTCCCACCAACTTGCTCTAACTTTGCTTAGCCAGGTTAAGCCCTACCTGTTCTGTAAGGGCCAGGTGGACACACTGAGATGAAGGGAATCTCCTTTATCATCTATATTTTATAAAGGTATTAGGGCAAATGTGTTCAGAAGGCAGGAGATTATAATGAAAATTATCAGAATGGTGATTTCTTTGGGGGTGCTAGTCAAAAGTGTTGTAAGAAATAGATTTTACTGATAGAACCTTAGTGAAGGTAAGGGAAACATTTAAAGAAAAGATCTCTCCCCAGAACAAATGTGGGTCACATTGTTCACAGTCTACAAACTACTATCTCTAGACTCATTTCCTAAAGTCACACACCTGGTTTTGTTGAGGTTGTGGGGAAAGCATCTGCTCTCAAGGAAGATACCTCTTCTGCCAGGTCTGGGGATGAGACAGTCATGGTAACCCCTCTCTTTTCCCAGCTTCCCCTACAGTGGGGGGCAGGGGAGGTCATGAAACATATTTCTGAACAATGGGACCTGGGAAGTCTGGAATGCATGCTGCTTTCTATCAGGGTTCCTTCCTACTTTGGGTGAATGACTAGTGCTGCTGCAGCCATATTGTGACCACGAGGAAGAGATCGTGAGTATCACAGAGAAACTAACTCAGCATGCTGTCATTATTTCTGTGCTAAATCAACCTTGTTTTGTTAGTTATTTCGTGAGGTGGTTAAACATCACCACTGATAAAGCCAGGGTACTTATAGGTGTTCTGTTGCAGCTGAAGGTACTCCTGACATGCCAGAAATTCAGGAGTATGCTTAACCCTCACTAAATAATAGTCAAATTTGGTGGTCCTAAAATAGAGAAAGATTATTAAGAAATAAGATAATTAGCTCTAGGCCTCTGCACCCATCCAAGAATCATCCATACCCCACACCAGTCATTCCTGCAGTTTGGGGACCACTCACAATCTTCCCATGTTTCTGTTCACTCAGCCCGACCAACAAATATGCCTGTTAGACAAGGTCAAGAAAGGAGTGACACAGCTTATCCCTACGGGTTGCACGTTTAAAAGATAGCAAAGACTGTCATGCAATGTACACGGAATAGGAATAAGACATTAGGGAATGTGAGAACTGTGGGAAAAGACAGGGTGACTCACAGTCACATTTGTTTATAACACTAAGCTGACCAAGGAAATGCACTCAGGACAGATTTGGCCTACAGGCCCCTGTTCTAGGTCATCACTAACTAAGGTGTTCATGTAATTCATTGTCCCAAACCAGCACACTTTGGAGAGTGAAAAAGGTGCTAATAACAGTTCCTCCATGACAACTGAGGTGAACTGGGAATGCCCGAGGCTCAACAGGATAGAGAGCAATAACAATGTTCCCCATGAGGAAGGTGAGCTTAGGTTTGCTTCCACTGGAATGGCTGTTGGAGGGCAGGATGAAGCATTTGGCCAGCTCTGGCCCCTCTTCACATCCAAGGTGAAGAGGTCCCATGGAGCCCAGTCTGACAACCAGTTAATAGAGAGCAAAGCCTAATACAGAAAGGTCATTTAGCCGGCCTTGGCTAAGAGGCACACCTCAGGATCGCCAACTCGACAGTCTTCTTACTCCACTATGGGGTCTCTCTGAGGTCTTTAAAGAGGCAATTTGGCTGCTTTTCCCAAGGTCTGGTTGTTTTGAGGTCCTTAAGTGAACATGGCAGCGACATGCTGTGCAAACAGGCAGACTGCAGTCTTGGAAGGTTTTCAAAGCCAGCCATGTGCACAGCAGCCCACGGTCCCAATCAGGAGGGCTCCCTTTCCAGCACTAGGGCTGAGTTCCGCAGCAGATGTCAAAATGAGCCCTCACCGTCAGAGCCGTGCAAGCCCACACATGGTGAGCCCCAGGGGAGCGCAGGGCACCCCGACATAAGGTGAGGTGCGCATGGCACCTGGAGCCACCACCTCCTGTCCACACGTGGGGGCCTTTGACACTTTTGGAGCTGGAGAGGCCCGTCTGCTGGGGCTACACACTGGCTCCATTTCCAGGCCTCCTCCCCAGAACTGTTACAGCTCCTGCGAGCCTTACATGTGGACATAGAAAGCAGAGAACCAAGACACTGAAGCTCTTTACTATTAGAAAGAAAACTGAAATCACTTTTACCATAACTTTTGCAGTTGTCAGGCTTACAAATGATGACATCTTTTTCGAGTAAGGAAAAAGTAAACTCCTTGAAAGCAGAAACTGAATCTTACTGGTACATCATGAAACACCCATCATCCGTTGCAGCAGTGGGTACACAGTAGATGCTCCATAAATGCTTCTTGGATAACCAAAAGAAAACATAAGAAGTAAAAACTTCAAAAAGTGGAGCAACGTACATTCCAGCATTTCCCTCCCGTCCACCTTTACATAAAGAAAACATAAGTTTTACACTCATTAACAGCGTCTTTAACTGTGAGTTCTTAGAAATGACTCAGCAGAACTCCCTTCAACCCAAGGCCAGCAGTCAGCCAGAGAAGGTAGCAGAAAGGTGGAAGGGGATAGGGCTTCCCTGAAACACATCATTCCAAGTTTATGCAAAGGGGTCGGGGTTG
>JAQQAC010004778.1:15574822-15687603 GCA_029783875.1 Phataginus tricuspis | reverse complement strand
GTTGGAAGGAGGGACACACAAAGGAAGGACTCAGTAGCGCTTCAGGAAAAGGCACAGCGAGCGCAGAGGGCTGGAGTCGGGCCTCAGTCTTACCACTTCCAGGAGGTGCCTGCTGGCAGGAAACCAAATCCATAAGTAGCAGAGAACAAATTCACACTTCACCTGCTCTTCTTCCCCGAGGAGAAGAGTGATTGGAAGGCAGTTTTTCACACTTTAATAGCACAGATGAATCTTGAAATTTAGAATGAATTCTATGGGGGTGAGCCATGCTGATGCAGGTACCACCAACACTTAACAAACGTACCCCAACTGTACCAAGAAACTGTACCCCGTAGCCCCTACCCAGCACTTCACTTTCCCATGAGACCTGGAAAAGAAATCAGAGGACACTGAGACCAGAGCAGGTCCCAAGGTCCCCAGGGCTAGGCAGCTGTCACCTGTCCCTCTGTGTTCATGTGACCATGGCAGGGCTCTTACCCTACTCTTTGTTTTTATTGCGGTGGAATTCACACAGTCTAAAACTGACCATTTTAAAGTAAAGAGGTCAGTTGCATTTAGGGCATTCACAAGGTTGTGCAAACGTCACCTCTATCTAGTTCCAAACCACTTTCGTCGCTCCAAAAGGAAACCACACACCGGTTGGCATCACCCCCCGCAGCCCCTCCTCTCCCTCCCCCAGCCCACCCCCAGCCCACCCCCAGCAACCACACGTATGCCCTCTGCATCTGTGGAGATGCCATTCCGGAAGTTTCCCATAAATGGAAACATACAACACGTGACCTCTTGGTTTAGCTTCTTTCCTTCGGCCCAGTGTTTTAGAGGTTTAACCCTATTGTAGCCCAGGATCCACACTTCACTCCTCGTAAATACAACTAATAATGTCCCTCTATGTGGATAGACCACAGCCTGTTGATCTATTCTGTCAATGGACATTTGGTTTGTTTCCACTTTTTGGCTATCAGGAGTCATGCTGCTATAAACACTTTTGTATAGGTATTTGTTTGAACCTGTTTTCAAATCTTTTGGATATACCCCTATAAGTAGAATTGGTGGGTCATTGTTAATTCTATGTTCAAATTTTTTGAGAAACCAGCAGGCAAGGTATTCACACCTTAGTAGGGGAATTGACACGAACTCTCTATGGAAAACTTACTTGCTGGCTAAGGGAAGTGCTGATTCAAAGAAACAGTGGCTGCTTCCCTGCGCTCTGAGTCCCTCTGGGTCACCGGAGAAGGAGGACAAGAAAATAGAATGGGGAATAGTGATATAAGGCTGTATATCGTGTGTGCTCATAAAGGAAATCATTTCTCCAAAGATTCTCAGGAAGAGAAAAGCCTTAGGACTGGACAAGCACTAATGTGTCTCATCTCTTCTAAAGCTCAGGAAACTATAGGGGAAGCAGCCTTGGGAAAACTGGTCTTAGCAATGCAGGTTCCATCAGGCAAAATGGCCTCAGCAGAGCCATGGAGGCGGGTGGATATATGGACCTCAAACCGTCCCATTTTGCTAGGGATATGGTTCATGAGAGGCCTCCTGAGGAGTGAGGCTGGAGAGGTAGCTTAGAGCCTGATGGTGGGGACCCTGAGGTCTGATCTATAGTGTCTATGAAATGAGAAGCCACTGGAGGTGCCACCAGAAACAAGGATCTGAGGAGGAGAAGCTTGTAACTAGGTGGTATTTTAGATGAGACTGAAACAAAAGAGGTAAATGAAAAATTTATTACAACCACCCACGTATGATGTGACACGGACCTCCAGGAGGGTGTACTATGGCAACAGAAAGGGGACAAGAGTCATAACAAAACAGAGCAAAGGCTCTCATGAAGCTTTTACAAAACTTGGGGGTGGGTCAGAAGTCAGGACCAGAAAAGGGACAAGTCCAGGGTCACAAGTCTCAAACACTGAGGCAAGGCTGAGAGAAGGTCTGAAATCCCAAGATAATTTTTCCATGGTAAAGGTAATGATTGTCAACCACCCAAGTGACTGACTTTACCCTTCCATTAAATTACTAAATGATTTATTATTTTAAAATATTAAATAATGATGACATTATTAAATTAAATCATTAAATATTAACTAAATTACTCATTTTTAAAAATCATAAACCAGCAATTAAATTATGTTAATTAGATTATGCATTTAGTAAATTATTGGCTGTTAGATCATTGACTTATTAAGTTATTAGATATTATTCTCCCAATGCCACAAAGATTTGAGCTGCATCTCAGAAAGCAAACAATGCCAGATCGGACCTTCTGAATGAAGAAAGGGCTTTCTTTCATTGAGTCTGTGATTCCCCTGGCATTAAAGTCCATTAAAGACCCTAAAGAATCCCATCTCTTCTGAAGCTAAAAAGACTCCAGGAGAAACAACTTTGGGAACTTTGACCTTAGAAATACCTGAAGCCAGCAATTCCCACTAAAAACAAACAAAAATGCTTACAAACCCCCAAAGGATCAAGGGCGATTCCTAGAAGAACATGTGCTGCTTCCATTCAGAGCAAAACAGATGCAGTTAAGATCTTGCTCTAAATTCTGGCTTTCAACAATGCCAGCGGAGGCCATGAAAAGGAAAGCGCGTGGCAGCCTCTGTGCCCAAAACACGTCAGATGCAAGCCTACAGGAGTTGGAGGCCTTATAGAAGCTGATGGATGAGCCTGCATGAATTTTAAAGTATCTCCACATTGCAAATCATAGAAAGCAAGCACCAGTGAATCATAGAAAGCAAGCACCCAACTAGGAAGAATATTTGCACACATAATGGGCAATAAAAATTAATAACGTCTTCAAAGAACAATAAGAAAAAGGAAGGTACCAGACTTCAAAGAGAAATGAGCAAAAGATATGAACAGGCAGTTCACAGAAGGGAAAATACAAACGGCCAATGAGTATTGAAAAGTGCTTCACCTATTTGTGACCAAAGAAGTTCCGATAATATATACCACTTTTGTCTGTTAGATTGAAAAGATTTAAACAAATTTAAAAGGAATGGTAAGGGACCACAGTTGGCAAGCATACAGACAAATAGGCATGTTTATATACTGCCAATGGAAATATAAATTGTTAGCCCTTTACTGAGTTCACTTTGATAAGATATTCTAAGCCCCTTGAATAATGTACCTACCCTTTATCTTAATCCTGTACTGAGAAATTTATGCCAAGGAAAATATCATGGATGTTCATTAAACACAGTTAACACAAGTAGAAAATTGCAAACAACTTAAGCGTTAAAAAGAAAAAAGACTGATTCTAAAAACTGTAATCTATCTATATGATAGAATACTCTGCAGCCATTAAAAATTGTGCTGTTGAAGCTTATATATTGACATGCTAAGATACATATAATATAGAATAATTTTGTAACGGAAATTTAAGTAAATGCATTATGATTCTGTTCATACTGAAAGTACAAATATTTAAGGATATACAGTTGACCCTTAAACAACACAGATATGAACTGTGCAGGTCCACTTATGAGCAGATTTTTTCTCATAAACATATTGGAAAATTTTTTGGAAATTTGCAACAGTTTGAAAAAACATTTTCTTTTCTCTAGCTTACTTAAATATAATACAGTATATAATGCATATATTTACAAAATGCATGTTAGTCAACTATTTATGTCACTGGTAAGGCTTCCAGTCAACAATAAGCTATTAGTAGTTACGTTTTGGGGGTTTTTGACTGTGTGTGTGTGGGGGGGGGTCAGCACCTCTAACACGCATGTTTTTCAAGGGTCAATTGTATATACATCCTTGTCTGGCTTATGAAAAGAAAAATGTCTGGAAGGCTATATGCTAAAGAATTAATAGTAGTTATCTATGTTTGGAGAGGTAATGAATTATTTTTTCTAACCTTCCTTGAAGAAATATAGATTTGTGTAACAAAAATAATAATGAAAGTAACCCAAAGAGGTTAAACTGAACCTTAATTCTGGTTCTGCAATGCATCTCCAACCACTGCTTTGGACCCGGCTGGGCCAGTGTCGTCTCAGACCATGAGTGAGCAATGCCCTGTGCGAGCAGTCCTCAAGCTGGAATGCGTCCATTATCATGTCTTTTTCAGACAAAATTTCTCTGGCCCACCGTCTGCCTTTCCCTTTCAGCCTTCTCCTCTAAACAAATATTGACACTAAGAGAGGGTGGAGCCATCCTCACGTGCAGCACTAGTGAGCTGTGTTCTTGTGACAGTGAGGGTCAGACTGCAGCCTCCAGCATCTGTGTGGCTGGGAAACTGCTTCCCCAGGAAGTGGGAAAGACCTCACAGTAGCCAGAGCTCTTCAGGAAAGAGGAATGAAAACAGAAAATGCACAGTTTAGCTTTGTCTGTTGGGAAGGTTTATAACAACAGCCCAACCAGTGTGCACACCTGGGAATCTGATGTGTTACCACAGGAGTTTAAAAAAGCCCTGAAAGTAAAGTCAACCTGTGCCGGGGCGGGGAGAGGAAACCCCCAAAGCTGCTACAGGCTAGGAGCTGTGCATGGCTTATAACACAGGAAAAGAACATGTAAAGTGTCTGTAGAGGGATGGGAAAAGGTGCCTTCAACTTAAATGTGGACCATTTCCATGGCCAGGGTCAGATTCTCCACCCGAAGCATCTCCCCACAAGCCTGGGGTGCCCCCAGGAGGCATCACTCCGTCATGGAAGAGCTCACGGTCTCAAGGTGTAAAAGGGCCTGCCGACAAAGCATTGGTGATAATCCAGATCTGACGACAGCAACACTGGAGGAGGTAGATGCCATGACGGGGGTCCCCCAGTCCCTCCCACCCAGCCCGCAGCCATCCCCTTTGGGGGACATGCTCCTATTGGTGTGAGACCAGCCTAGGGAGCCACTTCTTTTAGATCCAGCTCCTTCGTTTTAGCTTTATTACACCATTATTCTGATACACTGTTCTGTATCCCAAGAATCTCTAAGAATCCGGGTATCACATGTCCTGAGAATAACTCATCAAATTAGAGCTTTACAATAGCAGAGCTGGGAAGAATCCGAGGGAAGGTCTGACCCCCATTTGTAGACCTGGAAGTGGGCAGGGAAGGGAACTGCTTGTGAGTCATCCCCAGTCAGAAGTGAAGAGCCTCCGCCTCCTAGTTCCCAGCATCCTCCTCCACAGGCATGCTGCTCGCTGCACCGTTTGTGGCCCAGGTGTGTCAGCACCACCCGGGACCTGCGTCGAGAAGCAGAATCTTCTCCAAGCCTCACCACAGACTTGCTGAATCAGAATCTGAACTGTCATAAAATTCTGAGTCATATTCAAGTTTGAAAAGTGCTTCTCTGAGTCAGGGGTTCTTAAATTTTAGTGAGTATCAGAACCCCAGGGAACACCACACTTGTGAGAACACAGATTGTGGGCCCCACCTCAGAGTTTCTGATTCAGAAAGAGGGATGGGGTCTGAGAAGCCAGGTTTTCAACAAGTGCACAGCTGACGTTGATGCAGCCGAACTGAGGACCGCACCTTGAGAACCTCTAGGTTCTCCACCGTGTGCTATTGGCAGTCACCTCCACCAGGGAAGGATAACAGCCTGTCAGTTGAGTAGCATGTGGTCTCACTGATGTTAGCCATGGAATGGCCTACTGCTGCAGGACCCGTCTCCCTAAGAGGCCGGGAGCAGTGAGGGTAACAACAAACCCAGGAGCACCCTCTGATCACCCTGGACTTTATACTGTGCCTGCTTTCACAGCCTACTTCTGCTGTCCTCACCCAGGCAGTGAGGGGTGCACTTTCTTGTGGAATCTCCATGTGCATGATGTGGCTATTGCCAGAAAAATGTCTCTAATTTGAGTCAACCTTTAGACACTTATTACTTCCTTTGATCCTCTCTGTGAGTGGGGGAAGTAACCCCCTTTGCATTCAAGAAAAGCCACCAGAAAAATGAAAAGGGTTTTGCTGACAAAACTAGAATGAAAAAACGTTTCTCAACTCTTACTTCATTAACTCTCACCTGCAACAATTCATTTCCCTTTGGGTTCTACCGGAGTGAGTATAACTAAGGTGTTTGTGATGATATTGTAGGTGGGACCAGGACATCGCTATTCCAAATGAGCAGGGACCATTCCACTCATTTTACACATAAAAAAGGACACACACACACACACACACGTGTGCGGGCACACAAATATACATGTGTACATGGCAATTAAATGACTTTCCCAAAGCCATAGTGTTAAATACATGTTGAACTCAGCATCAATGCTGGAAGGATCAAAGACTTTCAAGGAAAAGACCATCCCAACAAGAGAAAATCTGGTACTAATTTAATTCCACATCTTTCCATTTACAAAATTATAGGCAGTGCCAGAACTTTGAAAGTGCTGTGCTCCAGAAGCTCAGTTTAAGTCAAGTTCTTAAAGTGCAAAATGCCTACAAAGCATTCACTGTGCCGTGGGCATTTGAAAATGATTGCATTTCCTTGAAAATCATAATGATGTACATGTTGGGGATCTTTCCCAGGCCAGTTCATAAAATCTGATGTCACCCACCAGATACCTGAAATACCATCTACCTCTCTGACAGTGTTTTTTGAGGGAGATGACATTCAAACTTCTAATTCAAAGCATGTGACATGGGGCTTCCTCAGAATTGTCTCATACTGTGCTTTAACTGGTTGATTACTTGTCTGTATCCCCCTCAAGAAGGCAAGAAAGTAGCAACTATGTCTGTCTTATTCATCATTGTACCTCTAGTGCAATGCCTGATACAGAAAGATATTTAATGCATGAACACATAAATGCCTGGAATGCTCTCTGACTGGCTGAGTCTACTCCCAGTCATGAAGGTCTTGAAGTTCCCCTGCCTCTCCACCAAAATCAGATACCCATTCGTGTTGTATTCTGCTCATAACACCCTGTACTGTGCCAGTCTTGGCAATGACTGCTCTGTATTTTAAATGCTTTCTCATTTCCCTTGAGTATGTTTTACCGGAAAGAACTTCAAATTAGTCCCTCATTGAAAAAATTCAAGACAAACATTTTAAACCAAGACCAGAATAAACAAAACAACATGCAGGATCTTCTCTGACCACAGTGGCATGAATCTAGAAATCAATTACAAGAAGAAAACTTGAAAAAACACAAATGTGTGGAGACTAAATCACATGCTATTGAACAACAAAAGGACCAATGAATATTTCAAAGAGGAAATTCAAAAGTACCTGGAGACAAGTGAAAATGAAAATAGGATGGTCCAAAACCTATGGGACGCAGCAAAAGCAGTTCTGTGAGGGAAGTTCATAGTGATACAGGCTACCTCATGAAATAAAAAAAAATCAAATAAATAGTCTAACCTTACACCTAAAGGAACTAGAAAGAGAAGGACAAAGCCCTTCAAGAAGGAAGGAAATAATGAAGACCAGAATGGAAACAAAGACCAAAAAAAAAGGACAAAGCAATAGAGAAGATTAATGAAACTAAGAGACAGTTCTCTGAAAAGGGAAATAAAATTGATAAACCTTTAGCCAGACTCATCCAGAAAACAACAGAAAGCCCAAATAAATAAAAGAAGAAATGAAAGAGGAAACATTGCAACCAGTAACCACATAAATGCCAAACATTATAAAAGCCTACTATGAAGCCAAAAAAACTTCTCAAACTCTTCTAAAAAGTTGAAGAGGAGGGAACACTTCCAAACTCATTCTAAGAGGCCAGCATTACCCTGATACTGAAACCAGAAAAAGACACAACAAAAAAAGAAAATTACATGCCAATGTTAATAATAAACATAGAGGCAAAAATCCTCAAAAAAATATTAGCAAAACAAATTCAACAATACATTAAAAGGATCACAACCAAGTGGGATTTGTTCCAGGGGTGCAAGGATGGCTCAACATCTGCAAATCAGTCAATGTGATTCACCACATTAACAAAAGGAAGGATAAAAACCATATGATCATCTCAATAGATGCATAAAAAGCATTTGACAAAATTCAACATCCATTTAGACTAAAAAAAAAACCCTCAACAAAGTGGATATAGAGGGAAGTTACCTCAGCATAATAAAAGGCATATTTGACAAACCCATGGCTAATATCATACTCAATGAAAATTAAAGGGATAAATCAACGTCCTCAAAATTTTGAAGGGAGATTGAGTTCCAACTTAGAATTCCAGCAAACTAATAATCAAGAACAGGGACGATATAGAAATAGACTTGAAATACTCTAAAAAACTAGACTTCCCATGAAATTCCTTCTTTAAAGGACTTTCTCCACGAAAACAAGGATCTATATGGAAGATCTAGGATACAGAAAGTGGGAAATATATCACTTTGGTGTGAAAGGAGATTCCAGTCTCATAACTGCACTACATCTAAATGACAACTGGCCCAAGGTGGGACAGGCTTAAGAGACAGGTACATAGAAGCTGTAATTACCATGCACTCTGGTATTATCATCTTAACTGGAACAATTACTAGATGATATACTTAAAGGACTAAAGGAACTAAAACATGAGATTCAAAGAACAGGGAACTCATTTCAGAGAAAGACAAACAGAATTCCAATAATTACAGCAAAGAAAAGTCCCAAGAGGATGGCTGTGTAATTCATATAGAAAAGGAACTGAGAAATTTTTCTAAGAAAAAAAATTGAAACAGATAATTCCTGATGTAATTGATCTTGTGGAAAATTTCTTTGAGAATCTTCAGGAATGTGCATGTGTTGGGGGCTGGAGGGGCAGATAAGCAATATATAAAAAGGAAACCAAGCAATTAAAAATATATATTAATGTGAGTGATCAGGGCTACACCAGCAACTTGGAATTTAGAGCCTGCCTGTAGGACTGCTTGGCCCTTGAGCACATGACTTGACAGGTATTCTAATGCCTCAAGGCCCCAGGTGCAGAAATTTCTGGAGTGCAAAAAGCTAAATTCAAAAAAATAAACATCAAAGGTGCTAAGGCAAGAAAATTCATTAGTTGAAGCTATTTAACATACTAGGACAAGTCTACGATCTCTCATGACCCTTTTTAGAGTTTGTTCCCCAACAAACCTCATACCATGGTAAAGTCACGCCTGGTTTTGGACAGATGACTCATTGCAGAAGTAAGGCAGGAGCAATAATCAAGAAGAGACAAGGAATAAAGACCAAGGTCATCTGAAGGTCATAACTCCAAGCCCCACCTGTCTTGCACAAGGTGCTAGCACATCAGACAAGAGGATATAATTCCAGAATAAGGAAGTGTGTGTCGTGGAAGTCCTCCATATGGAACTTGGCCACAGGATGCCCTTCCCCATTGTGGGGAGAGCTGCCTTGAGTAGTCACTATGACCAGAGGCCTTGGGATCAACACTAGCAAAATAAACTTTAACTCTGTAGTTCTTGGTTCAGGGGACCACATGGAACAATGAGGTGTTTCTTAATCAACAGTCCTATGCATGCCACATACAAAATTTTGTGATACTTGGGGACCACATGTGTTAGAATTTACTTAGTATTTTTCTTTAAATCAGACTAGCTCTTTATTACTTAAATACATTTATCTAAAAGGTAGGTTTATGCCAGGAACACAACATTCTAAAGTAGCCAGCCTCCAAAACAGCCCCCAGGGATTCTTGTTTCCTGGTGTTCGTGTCCCTCTGTAGTCCCCTCCCATCCTGAAGACAGCTAACTTATGTAACCAATAGGATACTTAGGAAAAGATGGAGTGTGACTTCTAAGGTTGTGTCATAAAAAAACATTACAACTCTGCCTGGGTGTCCCTTGCATCACCCATTCTGTGAGAAGCCAGCTGATGTGTTGCAAGGCCACTCAAGCAGCCCTGCAGAGAGGTCCATGTAGCAAGGAATTGAGGCTGCCTGCCAACAGCTGTGTGACTGAGCCACTGTGGAGCAGAACCCCCAGCCCCAGTCAAACCTTAAGATGAGTGCAGCCCTGGCTGACATTGGGACTACAATATCATGAGAGACTCCAGGCCAGAAATATCCAGCTAATACTCTCCTGAATTCCTGACCCATAGAAAGTGGGCAAGATAGTGTTTATTGTTTAGGCCACTAAGTTTTGGTGTATTTTATTGCATAGCTGTAAATAAGTAATACACTCGTTATAAATGGAGAATGTAAACAAGCCTTTGCTATTAAATTCTGCTTGTAGATTGTTCCTTGATGAAGGCTCTGAACCCTAAGATTTCTTGTCCATTACTTACAAGAGAACATTAGCAAATATTCAGGTCAAAGACTAGGCCAAACACAGTTTTTCTCCTTAAAATCTCCTTTGCCAGGATAGTAGATCTTAAAAGTTCTCATCACTAGAAAAAAAATATGATGGATGTTAACTAGACTTATTGTAGTGAGCATTTCTTAATATATATATAAATATCATATTTTTAAAAAAGACTGCTTTCTATGGCCACTAGGAAGTAGATACTGGGGGTTTTAGCATCTTAAAATATTTTTTCCCCTAAGATATATTGGCATTGAAAAAAATGCCACACAATATTCATAATTAAAAACAGACAAAAAGCCACGGAGTTGAGCATGCATACAGAGGTGTGTGTGCACACATACACACACACATACGCACACACTCAGTTTCATCTGTAGGAATAGGTTCTTCAGCTGAGAGTTGCTTGAGAAGAGGAACTATAGCTGATTCAGCCACGTGTTCTCAGAGTTTGAGACAGTGTTCAGGATAAAGTTGGTGCCATCAGAAAATGAGAAAGAGAATTGGAGATGGTCATCTTTCTATGTGGTTCATAGAGAATGTTTAAGCCAATATCTTGTACCATCTAAAATTGTTCAGAACCAGCAAAAGTACATACTGAAGGATGGGGAGTGGTGTCAGACATACTATACATACATACATAGAGTTTCTGGGCCCAGTTTTGACAATCTCTAGTGAACAGCCTGCCATGTGACTTCAGCCCATGGACCTCAATCTCCATCTTTGTCAAAGGAAGATGGAACCAGATGATTTCTGAGGTCCCTTCTAGCTCTTATAATCTTAATTCCAGGTCAGATCCACAGAACTGTCCACCAGAACAGCAGAGGACAGATACGGCAACCCACAGAAAACAGTCTGCAAACTGCTTTTTATACTGAGCTCAAAACATTTTAAAGTGTGTTTTCCTAAGTGTCAGATTTGTTCATTCAAGATTTGAAAAATAAATTTAGTCATATGCTCCAATTAAAAAAAATAAACCACATTCCTGATTTATTCATCAGGAGCAGCCTCTGATCATCGCTAAAAATAAAGCCTTTAGCCCGAGTCACTTCCCAGTCATAATAATTAAATACCAAGGAGAAGAAGCTTGAAAAGGGTGAGGTCTGATTTCATTCCAGATGTGCATTTTTCACTGAGTATCAAAGTCACCAAGTTTCTGCATGAGAGCCAATGAGGCTCTGTGCCAAAGTGAGCATTTCTTTGACCTACAGAAAGCTAACCTGCTGGACCTGAAATTCTGAGAGAGCTGAGCTCATTTTGCAGAGCAGCCTAGTGTTTTAACGACCCTAAATTGACTCTAAACTACCTGCAAACATATGTGCGATCACAATGACATTTCGGCCCAGTGCTGCTTTCATAATATGTCCATCTTACCGCGCCTCACACCCAAGATGAAGGCAATGAGCCGCTTCCCGCAGAGTAGCCTTGTCCTCCACCAGCCAAACACCCCCTGCCCGGCGTCCGTTTCAGAGGTTAACAAGGCCACCGGGTCAGTCCCTCTGCTGGCTGGTTTTGGGGCAGTGGGGAGGAGACTCTCGAGACGGCCTCTGAGAAACCCATAGTGCAGGACTGTGCACCATTTTCAAAACGATTTCAAATGTTGGCTTCGTGGCTTTCTGTGTTTAGGTGGATATGTAAACCATTCAACTTGGCTAAACTTAAGGCCAGAGCTTATAAAAGTTAATGCAGTAAATACAGAGACTAATAAACAGTAAAGGAATGCCGAGGAGAGAGGAAAGAGGGTGGGTAAGTCAGCAAGGACGACGGAAGAAGGACGGAGGGAGAGCAAGAGAGTACAAGAGAGAAACAAACAATGGAACGAAGTGGCGGAGGAATAAAGAGAAACAGGATAAGGGACAGCAAATACATGACCATCTTGTCTCCTTCAGCCTCTCCCAAACTTTTCTTCAGCACGTGATGACTTTCATATGACAGCATTTTTACAGAGAGCAATGGTGAGATGCACCCAGGAAATCCCCCAATTTTAACCCAACCGGCCCTTCACGGACGACTCTGCCCAAGGCCACACACAGCCAATGACAGAGCCACGTTTATGTGCCCCTGCCTGCCCGCTTAGCCCTTGTTAAATTTTTGCAGGAGCCCCAGTGGTTCTTCAGACAATCGTACCATTGTCCTGACCCATCTTGAGAAATTAAAAAAACAAGGTTAGTAAGTCTGTTGAAGACAGATGACATTTCACCAAGGACTTGTGCTTTCCCACACTGCTAGAGTAGCTGTGAATCACTTAGAAATGTTCTTCAAAGCCTGTGCAAGGTTCCTGGCCCCAGAAGACCACCCTGTACTCACTGGTCTCAAGAGAGCCCCTGGCACCGCTCTGTCACTCCTTCAGGGAAGTGCAGTGCTTGGGGCAAATGAAACAGGACGATGTATTGCAATACTAATTTGTTTGGTGTCTCTGTATGTGTCTTCCTTTCCATTTCTAATTGGTAGCCAGTACTGTATTTTGTCTTGGAGATTTTTAGAAAGTGGAAAAAATAGAGCTGCTGTTCTTCCTGTCTTTTATAAAGCCCAGACTTTTGGACTTTTGATTAAGGAAAGAGGGAAGGAGCAAAGGAATGTCTTTGAGGCCATGTGGCCAAGATGTGAGAGAGGTGTTTGAACTGTTCCCTAGAGAGGGTGAGGGGTCCAGCCACTCCAGTCCTGGACCTGAGTCTATGTGGCCATCCCCAGAGACTGGAACTCAGAGTGGACACCGTGTGATACAGAAGGACTCTGGACAGAGGACCCGGAGGAAACGTGGGGCAGGGACCATGCACATCTCAGTAGGACTGATGGTCCCTAAGTCTAGGGGCCTTCCTACACTTCGGTGCACCGCAGACCAGGTAGCCAGAACTGTCATGCACAATTGTCAGATAGGTGCCCTGCAAAGGGGCAAATGTAGCTGAGATCCAAGCTATACAAAACAGGGCATTGTTTTCTGCAGCTGCATGCAGAGGCTGAACCCTGATAAACACACAACAGAAGGGCACAGAGATGCCTCATTAGTTTCCTTTCCTGGAGAATGAGTCCAGTGGAGACTTATTAGATACAACTCCGTTGGGTAAATTGGAGGCCATTAGACCCACCACTGAATGCCAGCAGCTGGGATAAGGGTGGCAAGGAATCTCCCATGAAAAGCTGTTCTTTGTCAGGGAGGAGCCTCTTTTCCACTGTCCTGAAGCACACATGGGCCACTGTTCATCCAGGGATCCAGAACGGATGTCATCCTGCCTAAACGGCAGCAAGACCTCTGGTCTTTGACCCATGCAAATCTCAATTAGCCAAAATTATTCAACTGTGTCCAGGCTCTGTCTTCCTTCAAAACACCTAATTGTGTGAAAGCCACATTCCTTTGAGCCATGGCCCCCACCTGCATGATCTGACCATCCCATCCCCCAGTCTCTCCCAAGGGTCTCTCTCATTTTGTTTCTTCTCTTAATGAACTGTGCCAATCATTAAGGAAATTCTGCTGCAACATTATTACTCTCGGTGATCTCTCACTCAGTAGCCAGTGAGCCAAGCAAATGTCCCCGTTTATAACTGCTTTCAGCTCCCAAGTCCAACCAGGCACTTCAAGACCCCATCAGCCTTCCATCCACCCTGCTGAGAAAACACAGTTGGGCAAACGCTCAAGAAACATAAAGGGATGTTAATATTGCACCAAACAACAGTGAGCAAGCCTGCAAGCCAATGATTACACATCCGTTTCCTCACTCTGGGTCTCTTTCCCTAACCTCTGTGGGATAAGTAATTAGAGGTAGAGTCACGTAACCCAGAAACGTTAGAGATTCATTTGAATTCCCCAACGGGGAGCCCAACCCTTCATGTACACACGGTTTTTGTTGATGCAATCGAGTACCCCTTTTGGGATATCTGTTTGAGTTTTGGCAGGCGGTCGGGCATGATATGAAACCAAACCAAGATCTCATTACCCCAATTCATTTGTACTAATAGGACCTCATCCTTGAAGTTGCACACAGTGACCCCACTGACGATATCAAGGCAAAGATCCAGGAAATCAGAGGCCACCCCCGCAGGAAGCAGAAGCTAGATTCACCCTAACTGACTACAACATCCAGAAAGAATCCAGTGGACTGATCCAGCCTACATAACGTCCAGGCTTTAGAGAAAAAAGAATGCATTAAAAAAAACTCTAATTACATTCATTATAAACAAATCAAAACAAGGTATTTAAAAAAAGCCAGTTCTTCCTTTTGCTCCTTAAACCACTTCTGCATCTTGTAAACTCCCATGAGACTATTGAATTCCCCACTGAATAAGGAGAGGTGAAATTGCATCAGACAAATGAAAACAGCAAATGCTAATTCTGAAAATTCACTTTCGGTCACTTTGGTAGTTCTCCATCTCTTTACATACAATAAGCAAACTCCTTTTGTTTTCTGTATTCTGTGATTAAAGACTACTGTATACTACATCAAAAGAAAGATATTCCAGCTAAGTTTTGGATTTGGGGATTTAACCTACTTTGCCATAGAGAGTCAACAGTTGCCTCTTGTCCATTTGCCCACTTGAGTCCCTGCTGGCTATGGGGCAGGAGTGGGACCAGCGAGAATATAAGAAAGCACTGTGGGAGGTGGCAGGTGTGTCGAAGGAACGGTAGACGTCTCTCCAAGCTGTGCGCGGTCCTGGGGCACCCAGAGTGTGGGGAGCAGGGAACGGCCAGGGCAACACGTCACTGCAGCAGGCCTGCTGTAGACCAGGCCTTACAGAGGATCCCTAGAAATGATGCATGCAGGGACACCAAGGCTAGTCAGCCCACCAAACCCTGCCGAAGGGCAAAGGAGTGACAGCCGAGCAGGGAGAAGAGCTAGGGTTGGAACGTGCCTCCGGGTGGATGGCCCTTCATGCTCTGGCTTTCCCAAGTCTTTAAACCTCCTTCTCGAACCTTGTAGAACAATCGGCATCACCTGAGAGTTTGCTGGAATTGCAGAATCTCAGGTTCCATCTCGGATCTATAAAGCAGAATCTGTACTGTGAAAATAAGATTCTTATGCACATTAAAGGTTAAGAAACACTGGTGTAGAACACAGCTAAATGAATAAACAAACAAAAAGCACCAGCCCTGGGCCTCTGGGGAAATAAAAGTTATGGAAAAGGGTGAAATAATGAGCAAAATATGCCAAAATAGTGTGCATTAAAGAATATGTAGGGCAAAGAGAGAGATCCAAACACAGAATTCATCTACCTGGTGGGACATCGCTCCCTTTTATAATCTGCTGCTTAATATTTTTTCAACTTGCAGATACAACACCCATCCGCCGACATCCTCCACCTTTTACCTACCATCTCTCCTCAAGACCTTAAGGAAACTTCTAGGCTGGCCTCCCTGCGCACTTCTCACCACTGTCTCCACCAGCCACCTGCACATGGGGCTTCCTTACATACGTCTGGCTTTCATCCTCCCGGTTCTCTTCATAGGCCTGCGTGGCTGCCTGTGATGTGGCAGATTGAATTTGCATGTTTATCTTCTCTCTCTGTGGAAACCTCATTTCATGGAACAAAAAGATTAAAAGAAAAAAAAGGTACAAACCTGCAAGGATGAAATAGGCAGGAGAGGACACTTCGGCATGAAAAAAATACATTTTTGGAAGACAGAAAGCTGAGAGAGGTCACCGACGTACACAATCTATGGAGACTTCATTCTGCTGGCTTTGGAGGAGAACACCATGCCGATAATGGCTGATATGCCCCGAGGAGCCATAGAAACCCTCGAGGTACCAGTGCTGTGGAAAGGCAGGGCGAGAGGTGGTCTGCAGGTGAAATGATTAGACCACACATCCTGGCGCCCCTTCCAGGCAGCCCAGCAAAGACACTCACCCACCCAACCCTATACAACACAGAGGCCTCAGAGAAACTGAGGCACAAACATTTCTGAAACAAGGATTCCAGGCTGAGTTACAAGGTAAGGATGATATGCAGCATGGAAAACAGGGGGGTTAACTCAAATGCACATACTGACCAGTGGGATGCTCAACTTCTTGTTTCCAGATAGCAGACAGCCACACCTTTACCATCAGAAAGAGAAGAGAGGATTCTTTGGAGAAGCTGAACAGCCTGAGAGACAAATCTACAGAGAGCAGGTCGCCAGCCCGTCATCCCTTGTGTAGCCACCAGCAAAAAGCACGGAGTCCCCAGTTAATTTTTAGGGCCTCATTCTTTAGTTAATATGAATAGACCAAGATCACTCAGATTCCAAGAGGGCCATCGATATTAAAGCTAAAGGCCAAAACAAGAAATAATTTTTAAAAAACCACATAGAGGAAACAGAAACAACACAGGAGGCAAATGAAAACTTATGGGAAAAAAGCTATTATAATAGACCTTCACAGAAATAGAATTGCCTCTATGAAACAAGAACATGAAGGAAATAGGAGAAATGGCCAGAGGGTAAGTAAATATGAACATTTAAAATCTAAGAGTCAAATTAATTTTAATTCAGAGAAGGCTTAGAAAGCCAAATTAAGTCAGCTTCTCACAAAGTAGAACAACATACATAAAGAGTTAGACAATAGGACAAAAAAATTAAATACCAAAAACCTGGGGATTTAATTCAGGAAGCTGATATCTTAGGATAAGGAACTCAATTTTAAAAAGTGAACATAGAAAGCTGTCAGGTAAAAATTATAAAATTATAATAATAAAAATACAGAAAACTTCCCAGAACTGCAGGATACAAGACTTTTAATCAAAAAGGTCCATCAAACACCTAACACAGAAAGATATAAACCAAACCAAGAGATAAAAAAAAAAAATGACTATTTTAAAAGTATACTAAGGGTGGGGTGTGGGTATTGTGGATAAAAACAGAGAGCAATGCCTTCAAAATCTACGGGAAAGGGGGACTTTCGGGAAGATGGCGGCGTGAGCACGGCAGCAGAAATCTCCTCCCAACACTATATTTATCTATGAAAATACAGCAAATACAACTATTCATAAAAGAGAGACCAGAATACACAGGAAAGTGCACAGCATGCAGCTACACCTGAGAGGACTCGGCACCCCATGTGGCGGTCATAAAGAGCCCAGCTGACATACGTGGCAACTACCAGCGACCACTTCTATAGCCATGAAAAGACAGAGGAATATGGTACAGACTAAAATTAACCACCAGACAACCCCAGAGAGGGAGCCTGAAGGGATGGGCATCACAGTCTTCCTGAAAAAGAATTCAGAATAAAAGTCATAACCATGCTGACAGATCTACAGAGAAATGTGGAAGAGCTGAGGGAGGAAGTGAGAGAAGTGAGGAAAGACTATGCAGAAATCAGACAAGCCATCAACGGGCTATAAGCAGACTGGATGAGGTGCAAGAGACTGTTAATAGAATAGAAAATAGAGAACAGGAATACAGAGAAGCTGAGGCAGAGAGAGATAAAAGGATCTCTATGAATGAAAGAATATTAAGAGAACTGTGTGACCAATCCAAACAGAACAATATTCGCATTATAGGAGTACCAGAGGAGGAAGAGAGAGAAAAAGGAATAGAAAGTGTCTCTGAAGAAATAATTGCTGAAAACTTTCCCACGCTGGGGAAGGAAATAGTCTCGCAGTCCACGGAAGCCCACAGATCTCCCAACACAAGGGACCCAAGGAAGACAACACCAAGACACATAATTATTAAAATGGCAAAGATCAAAGATAAAGACAGAGTATTAAAGGCAGCTGGAGAGAGAAAAAAGATCACCTACAATGAAAACCCACCAGACTATGATCAGACTTCTCAACAGAAACCTTACAGGCCAGAAGAAAATGGCATGATATATTTAACGTAATGAAACAGAAGGACCTCAAACCAAGAATATTGTATCCAGCACGATTATCATTTAAATATGATGGAGGGATTAAACAATTTCAAGACAAATGAAAGTTGAGAGAGTTTGCCTCTCATAAACCACCACTACAGGATATCTTAAATGGACTGCTCTAGAGGGAAGCACCCCTAAGGCTAAAAAGATGTCACCAGAGAAAATAAAATCTTAGCAAAGAAAGCAGACCATCCAAATACTAACTAAAGGCAAAGAATAAAACACAGTATGTAAAGAATGGAGGAGGAAGAATAAGAAGGGAGAGATAAAGAAATATCAGACAGTGTTCACAATAACTTAACAAGAAAGGTAAGTTAGATTGTTAGATAGTAAAGAAGCAACCCTTGAACCTTTGGTAACCACGAATCTAAAGCCAGCAATGGCAATAAGTACATATCTATTGATAATCACCCTAAATGTAAATGGACTGAATGCACTAATCAAAAGACACAGAGTATTAGAATGGATAAAAATCAAGACCCATCTATATGCTGCTTACAAGAGACTCACCTCAAACCCAAATATATACACAGACTAAGAGTGAAGGGATGGAAAAAGATATTTCATGGAAACAACAAAGAGAAAAAAGCAGGTGTTACAGTTCTTATATCAGACAAAATCTACGGGAAAGTTATGTCCAACCTAAGATTTTACACTCAACCAAATGATTAGTCAACTATGAAAGAGGAATAAAGGTGTTTTCTGATGCTCACAGAATTCAAAAGTAGACCTCCCACAAGTCATTGTTTTGGGAAGCTACCAGAGGATGGCCTGCATTAAAATGAGAGCATAAATCCGGAGAGGGGGTGATCTTGGGTTCAGTGGAAGGAAACCGTAGGATGGTCATGAAGGAAAATACTAAGGGAAGTCCAGGCCCCAGGGTCAGAGAAGACACAGTACCAATTAGAACAGACAGTGGAGAACTCCAAGAAAAAAAAAACAACACAGAAAGGAGCTGTTGGATTATCTGATGCATTTAAAATAAGTTTTTAAAAGGCTTATTGATTCCAAGGAAAACAAGAAGTTGGAAAAGAAGAAAATATCTACTGTAGCAGTGTATATTTTAAAATACAATATGAGATATAGTACAGTAGCAGAAGCAATATTTATGTGGTCACAGAACTATAAAAACGAATAATGATTTCACTAAGAAGTATTAAAAAATTTTGTCACAGAGAGGGTGGGGGTATGTAGGTTTGGGCCGTGGTGGAGGCAAGAGGGGATGTGTGTAAGAGAGCTAAATTATCTTCTACTGCAATATAACATCAGTAAATAACCTCTAAATTAGTAAATAAAAAATGGCCACCTACACACATATTTAAAAATACAGAGGAAAGAACAGTTGAAATAATGGAAAGATTTTGTTTCTGGAGAGTTAGAGGTAGGAAAGGGTGATTAAAGGGATTGCTATTTTTTTAAACAAGTCTTCTAGTACTTACTTGACTTTTAAATATATGCAGATACTTTTGATAAAAGGAAGGTTCACTCAGAGAATAGGGAGGAAGAGCTGAAGAGGAATCTGTAGAAACATCTCTGTCCTAAAGAATGAAGGCTGATCTTCTGGGCTAGATGACAAAATGATTGTGAACTTCCATCTCGCCCTTCAGACACCCATAGAAATGCCCCATGAAACACACAAATAACAGCAAATGTACAGTGGCTTCCCAGGGCCAGCCACATGTGGAACCGTGTGGAACCGCAAGGTTTTCTGCTGAAAGAGGTACAAGCTGAACAGCATGAAAGGTGTGCCACCTTCCAGACCTAGCTTCTGGGTCCCTGTCATCTGGAAGAGCAATGCTTAAGAAGAAAGAGAAGGTCAGCAAGAGAGCCTCACCCCCATCCCGTGCACCCTCCTGCCTTGATGGCTTCCTGTTGGCATGTTGGCCCACCCCCAGGTGGCTGCACCCTCTGGGGTAACATGGCCTTGTGGTCCAGCTTTCCTCCAGTTCCTGAGTTCTCCAGTCTTGTGAAATCCTATGTTGGAGAAGTTCCTCAATGTTTTCAGAATATGGGTGACCATATTCCCTAATTCCCAGCACAGATATGGACTCCCGTCTGTTTGCGATATTCGTTCGGTCAAATCTCTTACACTTTAGAAGGCGCTAGAGAGGTCAGAGAAATGCGTTACCAACGCTATTTAAAGCTGGGAGCCTCACAGGTCATTCCCCCTTCTCTCTGGTTACCACGTGACCTGGACAAAACTGTGCTGGAATCCCAGCGTCACCACTTGGTCACCCCAGAAAATGGCGTCATCTCTCTGCCTCTCTGTAAAATGGGAGATATGATGATAGCCATCTCGCAGGGCCCCAGGACAAAGAGAGTCAATATGCTAATATGCATAAAACACATGAGATGTAAAAAAAAAAAATGTTAGAACAAAAACAACATGGTATTTCTTAACAAAGAACAAAGAAGCACTTATCAATAATTCACACTGCTGGGTTCAGGAACAATACACGTAATTTTCTCTCGCATGGTTATCCCCACTTCATTCAAGTACATGTCCCTCTCAGCCTTTATTCTAAAGTGTCCTGCAAGCGCCCTGTGGAAGGAGCCCCACCCCGGCCTCACCTGCAGGGTGCACCTTCACAGTGTCCGTTTAACCTTCGCTGGTCAGAAAGGTGACTCACAAAGGGTTAGGAAATGTCCCCCTCTGGATTGAACTGTCAGCTTCAGAAGACCACCTCTGCCCACACTTCAAGAGAAAAAGAGTTTGCCAAGGGTGGGGAGGCCAAGTGGAAGGCCAGTGAGGGGCCAGAGGGGAGAGGCAAGAGAGGCCACGTGCCCAAGACCCGCTGTGGCAATGGGAAGGCGAATGAGGGGCCCCAGCCTTCCAACACATCAGGCTCCTGCAGGAAGACGGTCCAACAGCCACCTTCACCAAGGACGACGGCAAAGATGCTAACAGGGCTTTAGGTAGTACCTCGCGGTTTGCAGGGCACTCTCTCCTCTCTCACGCACCTCACAAATGCCCTGAGAAGTCATCTGGGCAGGTGTCATGCCCATTTTACCGATGAAAAAACTGAGGCTGAGAAAGATCGGATGACTTGTCTAAGTTCCTATGGCCAGGAAAGAGCAGAGCAGAGACTGAAAAGCAGGAGGCCTTGAGGCAAACCCCCATGGTTTCCATGCTGCTGCTCAGAAGGGCAGAGGGGGCGGTGAGGAAGGCTCAGCCCCGACCTCAGCTTCGCGTCAGCTTCCCAGTCCATTGAGAAAGGAATGTCCTTCCTGCTGGGCTGGGGAGCCTCCCCTCGTGACAAGGGACACCGGGAGGAAGAACACAGTGCAGAGGACCCCTGGGCAATTGTCCCTGGAGGGTGCTTGGGGGTTGAAGGACACCTGCCTGACCGGAGTAGCTTGAGCAGGAACTCCTCTAAAACTAGGAGGGTGGACTCAGTCACCTCGTGCCATATGGAACTCATTATCCTAGGAGCCCCTATGAGTGGAGTATTAAGAGGTTAAAGAAGGCTCTGAATGATAATATGGTCATTTGATCCAAATTGGATTATTACGAAGGGAGCAGGGCTATTAGGGGTTCCCCCTTGTGTTTGGGGATGACGCTGAGGGAAGGAATTGCAGACCCCGATCCTCAGACAGCTCGTCCGGGCTCATTCTGAGCAGAGTGCTCTGTGCAGGCCGTTTTTGTGGTTTTGATAAACAATCCCCTAGAGGACTATGGAAAGCTCTTTGGCATTGTGACAGGGCTAATGTCAGCAAGAGAATCCAAATCATACGACTTGTTTCCTTCCATTGCTAATTTTCAGCCTGATAGCCTCTGGAATTGATTCATTGCTGACTAACCAAAAAGAAAAGAAAAAGTATTGGTTCAGCTATTCCCATCTCCAGGGAGCTACGCTAACCCCTCCGGCCTTATGGAGTAGGTCCTATGAAGGTCTTCACCTCCGATAAGGACAGTCTCGTTTTTGGGGAGATCATTTAGTGTAAATTCCTTACACTAGGGAGATCCTTCCATATTGGTTTTTTTTTCTTCTCCAAGAACAGTTGAATAGAAAAGGTGAAGAGAAACTGTAACAAAGGTTACAGGAACACGGCAAATAGAAAAGGGAAGAAATATGAGAAGCAACACAAGGTCCACAAAAATAGTGGAGAGTCCGAGAAAAAAGCCTCACGCGTGGTGTGCTTCTGCGAATGAAAGTGACTGGAAGACGTAAATTAATTTACAAGAAAAATTATAAGTGAATGGAAAGGAGGAAGCTGAACAGATATGTAGGAGAACAGGAAAAAGGGGGGATTAATAAACACTGGAAAAGAAAAGGACCAAAACTTGACGTTTCAGATGAATTATTTGAGTGAGCGGTGCCGAAACCCATCTGAACACAATCAAGGAAGAGCTGGGAGAGGATTAAGAGAAGGGGAGTCCCAGAAACCGAGGTGTGTCAGAGAAGTCTCCAGGCACTCTCGTCCAGATCACCAGACGCAGGAATTAGTCCGGGACCCTCCCCCACCAACGCAGTCTCCCCACCACAATCTTGTATATTGTTATTCCCAAATTATCTTTCTATTAAGTATATCTGACACACACCAAGTGGCTCCCTGGATGGCCACAATCTAACATAAACAGTGGTGAGGAAGGCACCCGAGATACTGCTCAGCTCTAATCACTGAAGGCTTTCATGGTCCTTGTTACTTGCTATCAGCAGCCACTGAGCTGAGAGTCATGCCTGACCCAGTTAATCCCTCCCTTGACGGGAGGTAGTTTTCCCAAGCAGAAGCTGTAAATCTTGGCCAATCCTCCCACAGACTTCCAGCTCATTAGAGCAATTAGAGATGCATGGAGCATATGATAACAGGTCATCAGCCACACAGCTGATGGCAGGACCCAGTTGCTATCTAACCACACCACTGGGGTGGAGAGAGGCACCCAGGGATTCCAAGACCCGGAGACGGTCCATGAGATGCTCAGGGTCACGTAACTCAGGCAAGATGAAGGAGGGATGGAGCTCTGCACAAGGCAGGGACATTCTTAACAGTTCAACTGTACACTCTCCTCCCCACTGAAGAGGGGGCCAAGACGCAGGACATCTTTCCTCGGTGACGAGCGGGGAGAGGCCCTGCAAGCTGATTCTGAATTCCCAAGGCCCTTGTAATCTGGTGATAGAAGACCAGCTCCCTACTTCCCCACTCTGTCTCCCAGTCGCCCAGATGGAGAGCTTGGAGTCCTGTGTTAATTTCTCCCGTGCCTCTTTTCCCTTGCCGATGCCTGTAAACTCTCATCCAGAAACATTTACACTCTCTATCCCCAGTGTCCCGGCCTCTGTTTAACATCCTCACCTCTGACTGGAACTACTGCCCTCATTTTCTGAGGGGTTCTCCACCTGCCATTCCACTACCCACCCATCCTTCACGCTGTGGTCTTTCTAAGGCAGATCTTTCTTCCCTTCTCCCGTAACCCTGAGAGTCGAGAGTTAGTTGCATGGGGCTATCCTGCAGTTGAAATGTGGCTAGTCTGAACTGAGTTGGGCCATAAAGGAAAATACACACCAGGTCCCGAAGACTTATTAGGAAAGAAATAAAGCAAAATATCTCTTCTATAATGTTTTACATTGTTATTACCTATTGAATTGCGATGTGCCATAAGATTTCAAAGACCTCGTACAAATAAATGTGAAAGCACCTAATAATTTTTATGTGGGTTACATGTTGAAATAATAATATTTTGGATACACTGGGCCAGCACATTATTACATTTAATTTTGTCAATTTCCTTTTACTTTTCAATTCAGCTACTAGAAACATTTAAATTCTTAATGCAGCTCTCTCGTGTGACTTGGGTTTACTTCTGCTGGGCAGTGCTGCTTGAGAATGACCATCCTCCCTCGCCACATGCACTCACATCCTACCCATTCCTCAAAGCCCAGCATGAACCTATTACCCATTAATCCTTGCATGACCCACAGATGCCAGAATTGATCTTTCTCTGCTCCAAAATTCCATAAGACTTATCTGTTATCTTATCAATCTCTAGCTTATAAATTATAATTATTTCTGTCTACACCTTCCTGTAAGACACCACAAACCCTTGAAAGACAAGAGCCATTCCTGACTCAGGTCCCAGTTTCACTGTTACATGGTGATTAAGAGCATATGTTTCTGCATCACACAGACTCAAGTCTGATTCTGACTCCCTGCGTTGCCAGCTGTGTGATATTGGCTAAAATGCTTAACGTCTCTGGACCTTGTTTCCACATTATAAACTGAGAACAGTAATAAGGCTTGTTTTAGGGCTGTAGTAAGGATTAAATGAAATGATATGGGTGGAGCATTTAGCGTGGTGATTGGCACAAAATAACTTTAAAGGAAATAGCAGTAGTTATTATTATGACTTACCCCTTCTATTAGATAGGGTCCTCCAGAGAAATAGAATCAGAATCAAGAGGATATATATATATATATATTGTGTGTGTGTGTGTGTGTGTGTGTACACTTATGTTAATTTATATTTATATTTTGTAGTAATAATTCATATTATTTTATATTATAATTTATATTTATAAATATATATTTACATACAATTATACACTATATTTTCTCTATCTATCTAAGTAAAGAGAGATTTATGTTAAGGAGTCAGCTCATACAATTGTGAGGGGCCTGGCAAACCTGAAATCTGCAGGGCAGGCTAGCCAGCTGGAAATTCAGGTAAGGGCTGATGCTGACATCTTGAGGAGAATCGATTCTTCAGGAAACCTCAGTCTTTGCTTTCAAGGCCTTCAACTGATTGGGTGAGGCTCACCCATATTATAGAGGGTCTGTTAGAGTTCCCTGGACCCAGATGGGGCGCAGGTTTGCTCCACACATACCGCCAAGCAATTTTCAGACACCCTGCTGGTGTCTGAGAATTCAACTCAATTCTGACACTATTCGCCTGGAGATGGTGTCAGATTCCACAAGTTGAGTGGTCCATCCTATAAGACCACCCCCATCCCCACCCCCACCCCAGATACCAGTCACAAGCTCCAGGCTGTTCCCTGTGCTTCCGAGCTACAGGCTGCAGATTGGAGGTTCCCACAACCTCCTCCTTAGGTTCAATTAATTTGCTAGAGTGGCTCACAGAACTCAGGAAAATGCTTACACTTACCAGTTCATCAGAGGGCATGATAAAGGATATGAATCAACAGCAGATGAAGAGATACGTAAGGTGAGGTCTGCACGAAGGACTTTCTGTCCTCGCGGAGCTTGGGTCTGGCTCGGTGGCACGGGGAGGCGTCTTGATTCCCCCAAGCGTGGAAGCTTTCCAAGGACCAATGAGCTGTCCTTTCTGGTTTCTGTGGAGGCTTCATTATACGGTCGCTAGGAAATACCATAAGACTTACCTGTTATAAGGTTTGATGGCGACTTCACGACTGACATTTGCCATTGGCTGCTTCAACCTCTAGTCCCTCTGCCCCCTCTCCCCCCAGAGATTGGGAGTTGGGGCCAAAAGTTCCATCCATCTGATAACATAGTCGGCCCTCCTGACAACCAGACCCTGCGCGGAATCCAAGTCACCCTCATGAATAGCAACACACCCATTTCACTCTTAAGGCTCTGAAGCATTTTCAGAGACTTGGATGAAATCCAAATATATCTAAGAAATACATTTTGGCCATCTGGATGATCAAATATATATTTCTTACAAATCATTGCATTGGAGGGCAATCTGTTTTACTAAAGTCTATTGATTTAAATGTTAATCATATCTTTTAAAAAACACCTTCACAGCATCAGCTCAACTGGTGTTTAGCCAATCGACTAGGCACCATAGCCCTGCCAAGCTGACACGTAAAATCAACCGTCATACTCATAATAGAATGCACTCTATTTCTTAAAGAGGCTAATGAGGATTTATTACTTTTATACCTCAGGTCCTTAGATCAGAGAATTAAGTTCATTCATTTGCTTCTTCTCCATCCCTAGACAATCTATGCAGGTCAGTTGGTCAACAGATACTGCACTTACTGAGTGCCTTCCATGTACCAGTAACTGTGCAGACTGATGGGGACACGGGGAAGAAAGCAGTCCTTGACGTCAAGGAGCGTATATTCTAGTGGACGGGAGCAGAGAGAGAACGTGTAAACCAGCAAATAAGCTACTTTCCAGTACTGAAAAGTGCCATGAGGGATGCACAACAGGTAATGTGCCAGAGTCGGGGAATAATTCAAGAGGAATGACCAAGTGACCCATTACTAGGTGACCAAGGTATGTTGCTCCGAGAAGATCATTTGAGGTGAGGCCCGAATGTGGTCAAGGAGCCAATGCAACTTTTGGACCCAGAGCCCCACCAAGCACAGGGTGAACTGGAGTCCCTTCCCCCCAGAGCAGGTGTGTCATGACGTCTGAGATACCCAGGAGAGCACACTCCCGCCTGTCCGCTATGCCCTCCCAGTGCTAACTACTGGTGCTGCAGGCACTCCAGAGCTGCAGGAAAACTTGAACTTCACTCCCACTTCACCCACACACTCTCCTACCCTGGGTTTCTCTTTCCATAGTTCCTTCCAGGAGAAAAGATTCCTTTGAAGGCAACAGAACAAAAAACAGAGCAGACTGCACCTCAGGGAGGGAGAGGCTGTCCTCCTAACACAAAACCAAATCTCCCAGTTTGCTTTTCTCAGTTACAAGCCCATCCTTCTCACAGAGTGAGAGGAACTCAGAAAAGACCTTGACAAACCACCAGCCAGCCCACTCCCCAGCCCAGACTCCCTTCCAGGGGAGAAAGAATTGCAGGCTGCGTCACCAACTATCTGCAGACATGCCTCCAGTCCGGAACGCAGAGACCCCTGCCCCGGCGTGTGCATAGGCACACACGTGTGTGTGCAAGCTGTGCAAGTGCGCGGCTGTATTGAGCTGGAGAAGTAGCTGGGAAAGGACACTCAGTTGCTCTGGTCTGTAAGCCAGGCTGCTTTGTCTACAACCTGATCCATTTTCCCCCCGATCTTCAATCTTCAGCAATCAGTAAAATAGGATGGTTCTCACTGACGCAGAGGGGAACTGTTACTCAAGACAGAGAAATGCCTGTGTCTACAGCAGGATATTTGTTAAAGCAGTCCCTGCCGACACCCATGGAGGTCCTTTGGCTTCCTTAACATGCTAAAGAGAGCCAGGGAGCTTCTGCTTAAAACCCTAGCATTGGCCCAAGGGGGAGAAAAGAAGACGTTATTGTTAAGGGACGGACAAGCACAGGTGTGTGGTCAGAGAGCACCAGCAAATACGGCCTACCTTTCTCTGCTAGAGGATTTCTGCTGTTTTCTCCTGCTGGGAGCATCTCAGAAAACTGGCCACCGTCCATTTATGCATGGTCCCCTGTTTCTCTGAAACAGTGTGCAGAGCACATGCATGTTCATTGTTTGGAGTTAGGAGCCCACACTCAACACCCTGACACTTACTTAAGCTACTTTTCATCTTATCATCAAATTTTCATGCAATGGCTAAGGTTGGGTGTCCTGGATATAGTTTAGCTAGACTGCTGACTTACTGCTTTCTCCTAAGTTGGTCTCAGTACACACTCATGTTCTAGAACACTCTCTTCTGGGGAAAAAATAGTGTGGAAATGGAAACTAACAATTGATGAGTTCTAATAATACCATAGGCACTTCTATTTACATGCCCGACCAACCCCAACACCCTATGAAGCTAAGGAGGCGAAGTAACTCTATTATTCTGGATTCTCTTCTTTGGAAATGATAGAAACCCAGTTTTAACATCTGAAACCTAAAAACGATGCATTGTCTCAAGAGCTGAGAAGTCCAAATATGGAGTTGCTAGATCAGGCAACGCAGATGTGGGGTGGCAAAGGGAAACTTCATGAATTTGTGGACTATTCCCTTCTATTCCTTGATTCTGCTTTCCTCTGTGTTGGCTATATTATTAAACAGTGCCTCCAAAAAAAATGGTGGCAGAGTCCCCACGGCCCTAAGTTTGCGTTGTCCAACTAGCTGGCGATCGAAGCAAAACACTAATGTCTCTTTTCCCAAAAGTTCCAGCAAAATTCCATAGCTTATGTTTATTAGCCAGTCCTGGGTCACAAGACCATCCTCAAGAGAGGATAGGGTCAGCTTCCCAAGGACCACGCGGCCTGGGAATGGGGAAGAGGGCTTCCCCCAAAGGACTTTTGACCAATTTGTATTTAAATTTGTCCATCATCCCCCTCAAGACAAAGAGGCAGATTGACCGGGGAATTACTCCCCTGCCAGCACCTGCAGAAAGGACGGCAGCTCTTATTTTAAGATAGTTCACTATGACCACTTTTTAAAAATTGTAAATGCTTCCATCAGGTCCCTTTATTGGATACATAGCTTTATGTTGCTCTTCCCCTCCTACCTGCACACCTTTCCATTCTGAAAATCAACACCAGCAGTAAGCTGGGGATTTTAAAGGCAAGCTTCTAGGGAGGAGTTGAAGGGTGGGGGGGTCAGGGGGGTGAGAAGAATGAGCTTCTTTATGGGGCCTAAACTAGGGCACCCAAGCTCCAAATCCTTTATACCATTTCCAAATGTTGGTGCTGCAAAACACTATTTTCTTATGATGCGACAAGGAGTAAAACGTCTATGATCAAATAAGGTTGGGAAAACAAAGCTTACTATATCCTCCTCCTTGGACACTCACAACACGTGCTTGTCCATTAAAAACTCTAGGAAGCTCTTCAGAGAGACACCAGTTTAACTCTTTTGATGCAATGCTTATCCAACTGCCCTGTCCTCAAAATAAGTTTTATAGATGACAAATATTAACATCTTCAGAACAAAATGATACACGTTGGGAAATACTGGTCTGCAGAAGTTGTACAAAGGCCACAGGCTTCTCTTTCCAGACCATCAATCAAGTTAGGCTAGACTAAAGCCCTCTCACAGACTCATTGTATCAAAAACCGCATCTCCCAGGTACCGTACCTTCCTCAGGAAGCTGCTGGAGGATAGGCAGTCACTGAGAAACAGGAAGCCGTGGATACGGGAAGCGGGGGATTAAACTCATAAAAGAGACGGAGATCCCAGCGTGACAGCTCTGCCTCAGTACATCAGAGTGAAAGGCAACCAGTCCAGACAGGGGCAGATCGGATGCTTCCTGGATGGATTTGTTCTGGAAGATGAACTTGCTAGATTCCTTGATGCCGTATCCAACATCTTGGAATAAAGCTAGAATATTAGAAAAGTTGGAAATTGAAATAAGTAAAAACAGAAAAGTTGGAAGAAACACATTTCTTAAACTCCAGAGAATTCAAAATATTTTAGAGAGAAAAAGTATATTGATCTCACCAGAATTACGATGTAGGTTTTATATGTATGTGTACAAAGAGGCAGCGTTATAGTGGTGGCTCCGGTTCTGCCTCCCTTCCCGTACCCATGCCCTTTGCCCTGTAACTTTGCCAAAACCCCACTATGGCCGAAACAACCCAACCTGCCTTCTCATCCTGGGACTAGTCGTATGGCTTGCTTTGTCTAAGGGGATGTTAGCTGAGGCTTCAAATGGGTTTTGTCTCCTATGCTTCTACCATTCACGAGACTATGCCCAGGGCAGCCTGCTAGGGTAGGAGAACTATGTGAAGGAGAGTCTACTTGTCTCATTTGCCCAAGTCATCCCAGTGGAATGCAGCCTAAATCATCCAATCCCAGTCAACATCCAGACACATGAGGGAGCTTCCTCTAGATCAGTAAAGCTGCATGGCCTAGATCATCGAAACCTTGCAATGGAGAGAGAAATAAATGATTTTCTCTTTATGCCATGAGGTGGGCTTGTTTGTTGTGTAGCATTTTGTGGCCATAGACAAGTAATGCCAGAAAAATGGGGCTGGAAAGGGATGCCTGATGATGGAGGTGGAAGAAAGAAAGAGAGCTAAGAACATACCTTCCGTAGTAAATAAAAAGTCAATAGTAATGCCTAAAACCTTTAAAGATGAGAAAGAAAGACGAGGAGGAGGAAGAGGAGGAGAAGGAGAAAAAATGAGGAAAAATTTGGAGAAAGAAGAAGAGAAAGAACACATGCATATAATGGTAAACGTGGAAAAGAAGGTAGCAGCCCCGGGGAAGGAGAAATAGGGAAATGAGGGGTAAGGCACAGCTAGTTTTCAGACTTAACCCTTCAGTCTATAGGGAAATACATAATGCTAACAAAAACTTATGTAAAAATAAGGACAAAAATTAAAACTCCTAAAGAAAATTTGAGCTTAAAGTCAATTTTTTTTCGAAAAACCAGGAAATTGAAAAACTAAGAGATAAATATATCAGAGAATAGATTAGACCTGGTGGAGCCATCCATGACGCCTGACATCTGGTTAATGAGATTTTGAAAAAGAGAGCAGAGAGACAGAGATTATCAAAGAAATAATGTGAGCATGTTTTCCAGAGCCGAATGGCATAGTAATCAAGATTGAAAAGAGTCCTAAATTTTTATTAAAGTCACACCTTGCACTTCATTATTTTAGAAGACCAAGGGTGAAAAGAATATACAAAACCTGGAAAGAAAGAATAAAACACCCTCCCCACCACGAATGAGAGTCAGACCAATATCCAAATGCTCATCAACACCAGCAGAGGCTAGAAATGAGATATCGTCACATTTCTGAGCAAATGCGATTTTCAACTAAGTCAAATCAGTGATCAAATGTAAAGAGCAAACAAAGTCATGTTCCAAAATAAAAGGTCACAGGGTATTTATATCCCTAAACCCTGTCTTTAAGAATTTCACTTGAGGTTATGATACAAGAAACAGAGAGAAATGCATGTAAAGGTAAGACATGGGAAACGGAAGCCAGTAGAACCAATCCAGGAGAGCAGGTACAGGCAATCCCAGGCCTGGGGAACAAGCAGCTTAGGGGGTGAATAAGAACATAGGCCTGCGGGAGAGAAAGCTGAGGAGCAAATAAAATCAATTATGGGTGCTTGGGTGCAGAAGGCAGAGAGAAATTAAAGGCACAAGAAAGACAAGTGGTACAAGAAAAAGCGAGAGGCAATTTGAAATCCAGGGAATGCAAAAGGCAGTACAAAAAAAGATGGTATTATTGGAGTATCTGGTTCCAGGATGAATAATATTTACGTAGTTGCAATAAGGTAAACACTGTTTTCAACTTCCCTCTTCGAGAAGCCACCTGTAGATAAAGCATAAACAGCTCAGCTACGTTTCTGGAATAGAATGTAAATGGAATCAACGTCAATTTATAAAAATTTAAAATACAGATGGCAGAGAGTGGGAGTAAAAGGGGAAGGAGAGCTGGGGTAAAGCGGAGCAGCACAGATATCTTCATTTTACTTAGGGAAGAGTTGAGAGAGATTTTCTACGATGAAGGAAACAAAAAATAAATATATAAATGTGGTATAACTGGAAAACTGGGGATGGGGAGATGGTATTAAAATGGGGGAAATGAAGAAAAGATAAAGGTGGATGAATGAGCTGAATTCTCACCTACACAGTCAAAATATAATGTCGAAAATTGAAAATTGTGCATATTGCAGTACAAGCATATTTTTACAGCTACCAGTAGAAATAGCTTAAGGAGTTCAAAGTTATTGCCTCTGAGAAAAAATAACTTAGGAGCAGAAAAGACGGAACACCGTACACCAAAAACCCTTCAGAGACTTTAACCTTCAACCATATTACTCCAATAAATAAATTTATCTTAGAGAAATTCAATTCAATTCAAAAAAACTATAGCTACCCTCCTCTCTGTTCTCCTCTTTACTTGTGTCTAATCTGAGCTCAGCTCAGAGTTCAGGAGTTGGGGGAGGAGGGTGTCCTTAACCCAAGCCTTTGACAATCCCCAACCTCCAGCCCCAGTTAAGGTCTGGCCGGCCAGGGCTGCAGACCCAGGAGGGAACTGCAGGTAAGGTACTCCTCCTGAGTGTGAGATGAGCCAGGAAGCCTAAGTGAGAAACCGTGGGTGACCGAATCTTCTGGCAAACCCAGTCATACAAAACATCCTCACACCTGCCATGTAAATAAAATTTTAAAAAATAACAAGAGACTCTGAGCAGCTTTAAGACCTCCTATGACACCCTGAATGCATACTATACCTTTATTTTAAAAATACACCATAAAGTTTGTACTTACCTAAAAAGATGTTCACATATGCTTTAAGATTTTACTTGTAAAATTTCTTCATCGTTTGCAAATGTTTCATATGAACTGAAAGTGAACATACAATCAACAGTGTTAGATGAAATTTTCTATAAATGTCAATGAGGTTTCATTTTATTAATCATGTTTTTCAAATTTTTTATGTAATGGGTGAGCCATGGAGATGGAGTCCTGGATTACCGCTGGTTCATCCCAACTCCTAGAGGGCAGCCACATGGGATTCCCGCTGCTCTCCAGATGAGGCAGCAGTGCTGAGAGCCAGTCTCACGGGTGCAGCTTAGGGGGCCCCGCACAGTCACACAGGCATGGCCTTGGGCCTGGAACATCTCCTTACAGGGAGATCAGGAGCTCTTGCATCTGGGCTGGGCACAGGGCCTGGCTTGGAAATATCTTCCTGTGCTCCAGGTTGGAAGGGCACTTCTCTGTTCTGATGACGTGTGGATGTCCTATGGCTCCAGGCTACTCCCACTGCTCTACCCCTTCCCATAGAGGGCACAGGTCCCCACTTGTGGACTCTCATCCTGCACCAGTTGCAGAACAGGACCCACTCACTGGCCCAGAGGACCCAACTTGCTACTGAAGCTGATCTCGCTCTGTCTCTTCTCTGTGTGAAGAAAGCATTCTTCCATCCTGTGCCTGTGAGATTTGTGTCTCTTGGCCAAACACAATGTGCGCTGACATTCTGGGGCTGCTGCTCCCAGTGTGGGCAACAGGTAACACTTGCTGGATAATTTAGCAAATCCTGGACTCCAGTTTTGTTCCTGTATCCCAGCAAAGCTGGCGAGGCTTCTCCTTAGTCCCTACCTACCATTCCGGGAACCATCAGTGCCTCCAAGAGGCAACAGCCCGCTGAGCAATCTCACCACTGATTTCTGTCTTTCCCGTGGAACTTGGCCTGGCAATTCTGCACTCTTGTTAATTCTCTGATGGCTTCAGGAGGACGTTTTTTCCATATTTGTCTGGCTTTTGTAGATGCCCACACATAGAGAATTAATCCAAATGACCTCATCCACCATTACTGGAAGTAGAAGTCCTTGATTAAAGATGATGGTTAATTTCTTTTTTACTATGTTTCATTTTGTCTGAAACTTTTACAATGAGAATCTATGGCTTTTTTAGTCCTTTATAAACAGAAAAAAATTAATTTTCAAGAGATACTTTCATAAAAGAGAATCCACAGAAACCCAGAAGTCTAGGACTCCATTCCGTACCAATGGAGTATATGTACTATACCCTCAGTCTCTAAGCATCCAGCCAGCTACCAATGGGACACATGTGTGATGGAAGAACACTTGCTGTAAAAATATGGGCTTCACATCTTTTTTAAAAAAGAAGGTCGTTAATTGGGAGAGGAAGAAAAAAAGTAGTAACTTGATTTTACTTCTAATAATTTCCCACCAGTAGCCTTATAATACCCATTTGCTCTTGACAACTCAGGCTAGTCTCTCTTCTGCTAAGAAAAGAGGTTCATTTTGAACAAATTAACAAGATGAGGTGGTGGGTTAGCCTCCGGCTCATCTCTATCACCCACACATACAGCAAATTCCAGCCCAAATCTCATCCATAAAGCCTTTCCCATACAGTGAACACTTCTCTCTTTTTCTCTAAAGTAAGACTCACACGATGGTCCCCGCCTACTGGCTTAGCTGCCTAAGATGTCAAATGACAGCCTCTGGGAAAGCAGTGCATAGTGGTAAGCATCACACCAGCAGAAAGGGCCAAGTCTAATCATTAAGGAGCTGCCTGCCCATCAACTGTTTCCCTAACTCTTTGATTTTTGCTTCTTTTGCATTTCCATCAAAGGAAAAGAAATGCTGATCACATAGTAAGAACCCAACATAGTTGGTTGAATGGCTTAGAGGAAGAGCAAACCGTTAGTATTTGTAGTAAAACTTGGTTACTTCATAGTCCACCAAGTGCGTATTGACAGTGAATTGGTAGATATCAACCTGGATCCGTGTCTTTTAAATTATTACAGTAAAGATACAGCTATGCCACTATTTCAAGACGGCAAATTAAGTTTTTGCTTCTCCTCCCTCCTGAAGCCTAAGAGTAATGAGTTATTTTTTTAATTGCAAGCACAACGCGGAGAAGAAGAGGAGACATCACTAAGTGAAAGATTTGAACCAATATCTAAACTATGGAAAGTAGAAGGAATCTGAAGTACATCTGGTAAAATGTTAACATGGTGAAATCTGGGTGGTAGGTACCCCGGTGTCCTAATATTTTTCATAAATTTAAAACATTTCATAATCATAAAAAGTTAAAATTAAATTAGAAAAAGATGGAAGGTGTATTGATGGATGAAACAGCAGACAATCCCCCTGCCACAGTGCGAATACAGGGGCCGCAGCTGAGAAGTAGTAATATGCATGGGGAGGCCAGCAGGCTCAGGAAGATGACAGAGGGAAAAGGCGAGGCGTGGGGCTGGCGCAGGCTCATAATGCAAGTGACCACTTTCCCCACTTCCCTGGAGGAGAGAATCTGCTCAAGCATTTACTCCAAGGTTTGAAACTGCAAGATCTTTCTCTAAAAGTTACAATAGCCCCAGGGAAGGAGGGTAGTTAAAGTGAGTGCCAGCCCTCCATAGCATTTCTGTTTCTGGTTATCTGCAGAACCCAGATCATGCTCACGTCTACTGAATAGACTCACAAAACTCTGTCAGTCTTCCTACACCCTGATTCTTACATATGAACTGACAGAATGCTCTACCAGGCAGTTAGAGCGCATGTGCAGTAGGATGGAGAATGACAGATACACAAGCAGAAAACCGACTCCAAAAGAAATAAAGATAATTTTTAAAAATAGAACTTGAAAAAATACCTCTTAGGGATATACTTAGAGAAAGTGAGACTGCGGTGCCTTCTTACAGCAAGAATAGGAACGAAGGCAGATTTAAGACAGAGCTCCTGCAGAGGGCAAATACGCAAGCAGAAATTTACAGGGCCACAGGGCGCATTCGCACCTAGCTGAGCAAGCCTCCCCATGTGCAGGGAAGTGGAAAGAAGCAAAAGGGACACAGAGAATTGATGCAGGAGGCCCTGCATCCAGAAAAAAAGAGGATGGAAAGCCGAAATGAGGAAATAACCCAGCAGATATTAGAAGAAAACCCCGCAACGCTGACAAGAGGCGTGAGCGTGGATAGCAAGGGGCGCTCGCTCTGATGCCGCAGTCGCCCCCATGAGCCTCTCTCCCTCGCTTCATGGAGCACTGGGTTCCATTTGACCTGAGAGGGTTTCCTTTAGCAAGACACTCTACAGCCCCTATTGTCGGCCACACACTGGTGAACAAAGAGAAAAAACACACCTGCTTATATTCTTCCATGAGCAAAGCCACAGACCTTGGACAAACCCTAATGATGAGAAACATTTTGCCCCTGACGGTGAGGCTGTGGAGGTGTGAGCCGTGTTGGAGGAGGGAAGGTGTCCTCCTGTCTGAGCAGTTCTCGTAAGACAGACAAGCGGGGACAGACAGGAGGAAGTGGGGGTCCCTTTCCTTGTCCTCCCTGGAGAGAGAGAAAACAACCAACATCAGGTCAGCCTGATTCCCCTCAAGAACTACTTCGCCTGAATCTAGACTTTATCCCCAACACTGGCAAGGTTTATATTTTCACTCAAGAAGTGTCATTCTCATCTCCATATGCATGAGGCCCCATAATTAAAACCAGACCTCAAACTGTGTTTAAGCTATGATGAAAATATTTCCCACTATTCCAGGATTCTTGGGACCAAGAATATTTTGGGAAACCAACTTGTGTGTGAAGATGAATGTACAAGGCTATCATTGCCTCATTACTTAAAACGAAGGAAAAATGGAGGTGGCCTGAATGTTCGGTGACATGGAAATGGTTAAATAAACTAAAGTATATTTACATGATGTATTACAGTCACTTAAAATTATTGATCTTGAGGGATGTTTGATGGCATGGGAAAATGTTCAGAGAATAATATTAAATGGGAAGAACCGTATTAAAAAACATACACAATTCCAATTTGGCAAAAAGAATAAATAAGATATATATAATATATTCATATGCATTTTAGGCACATACACACACATGAGCTCTTACTATGTCTATTAGGAAATACTCCTAAAATGCTAACTGTATTTCTGTCTCTGTAGTGGGATTGTGGGTTCATTTTATTTATTTATTGAGGTGTTTCCCAATCTTTTAAGTTTTCTGCAAAGAGTACATATCATCTTTACGATTGGAGAAAACAAAATCATGATAAAAGATACGAAAACCCTGTTCTGCCAGGGATCCGAATCTCATCTCTTAACAGGCCGGGCTAAAAATGACAGGTCTCACCCTCACTCCGCGTCCCGCTCCCCATTCAGTAGAAAACCTAAAAGAAGAAAACCGGAGAACCAAATGGGACCGCCCACTCCAGGTGCCGATTACTATTCAAACGGCGCCACGGCTGGTTATGGGGCTCAGCTGCAGGTTCATCTGACAGCACAGAGGGAGAACATGTAGCCATGTACCAATTTCACTGGCATTTTAACTTTCACACACTGGGCACCTTTCCACTCGCTTACCTGGATGGCCAAGATGCTATATTTCATGTTCTTCTCCCACGGAATCCACCTGGCGTGAACCATCTGGCTAACGTGACCTGTATGTAACAAGTGATCCTGGGAGAGAATTACAGTGTGGAAGCCATTTGGCAGCGCTACAAGTTTCACTAATATCCTTGGGAAGAAAGGACCTTGTTCTACTTCGCTGAGGTCTGTGGTCTTTCAGTGTTGGCTTGTATTCTGCTCACTTGAAAAGCTTTTTGCAGCTCTCCATTTCCACCCCAAATCACAAGCCAACCTCTGGCAAACACCCGTGCCCCAAGGAGTGGTCTAGTAGTGGTCACCCACATGGATGTGGGTAGTCACCTCGACTGGTCCCAGCTGGATACTTGCAGGGAGAAACAGTGGGGGGCTGCTATTCCAGAACTGAGCTACATCCATTACCCATGACCCATTTTAATTGTCGTGAGGAAGGATTCGATACTGTAGAGGGACAGCTGCATTCGTGTTAAGGGAGAATCCAGGTCCGAACTCCATTGGAGCTGATGTATTATCTGAGATGGACAAGGAGAGATGGGCAGCAGGTCTGGAACAAAGACTCAAAGCATTTACTGGGACATGAAAAATCTCTTTTTTTTTTCCCTGCCGATGCGCTTGTGTAACCTAGTTGTGAGAATTTGCTGGCTACTTCCACATAGGACCAGAAGGCCACAACCTCTCCATGCCTTTCCATCTACCACTTCATTCATTCATTTGCTTATTCACCCAGCATTCAAAGGGTGCCAGTCAAATTTGTGTCAAAGACATTCAAGTTATTCATAGACTTACTTTTTAATTGCCAAAACAAGAGGTCACTCTCTTTCTGTTTATGTGAGGACCTCACCTCTGGGGTTCTGACATCTGTTAATCTATATCCTACTCATCCTCAAGCTTGCTTCCCCTACAGCTCCAGACTTCAGCAAGACCTCCCTCTTCTGCGTACCATTCAAAGGCAGCAATATAGGGTCTGCTTCATGAGATCCAGACTCAGAGAGACCTGAGTTTAAGTCCCCCTTAGACACTGAGCAAGTTACTCAACTTCTTTAAGCCTGAGTTTCCTTAGCTCTCAAATAGGGATTATGAGAGTCCTTCCTCATAGGGGTAATGTGGCGATCAGGCAAGTAACTCATGCAGAGAACCCAGCATGATTCCTGACACTTAATCAAGAGTCAATAAGTGCTAATAAGAATAATAATAGCAACAGCAATAATTATACCTTAAACTGGAAAGACTATGAAATCAGTGCATCCTTTAACAGATGAGGTTAAGTCATTGAGGTATTTTAAAGCCAGAGCTGTATCTCAAGCCTCTGAACATCCAGTTCAAAGTTCTTGGCTTGTGCATAACACTCATCTGCTACTTAGCATGTGTGGCGCAATTCATGTTTTTATGTGTTTCCTGAAGCACAGTGTCTTCCAAATACATGGCCTCAGTAAATGTATACTGACAGCAATAACCTATGAGATACGAGCCTCTTCTCTGACCCACAATTCAACAGCCAAGTCCCATAAATCTGTTGAGGAAACAACTCTTGCCTTATCATAGGAGGAAGAAGACTCTTTTCCATACTTTTTGTGTAATATGGTGTGAAATTACAAAAGGGTGCATTTGTTGGATTCTTCCTATACCTCCTGGCTTTCTTCCTTGTGGATATTCACCCAGACCTCCCTACGCCAAGACCAGTATTGCTAGCTTGACATTCTCCACTCCACATGGTGAACATCACTGGAGAAAGAAAATAAGAGATTTGTCCAAAGCCATGCAACCTCACCTTGCATGTGACACTGAGTGTCTTGCCAGAGACAGCCTTACGGTTCTAACTATAGCCTCCAAAGACTAAGGTGTAGGAAGATCATCTCAAGCAGCTTTAAAAATACAAACTAGATGGCCTAGTGCATTTATATTTACAGATTTCTTGCTTGAATAATTTACGTTTCTATTTTTCTGGAACATCACACATGAGGAGGAAAATCCCACGGTTTAAAAAAACAGGTGTGTGCATATATATATATATATATATATATGGCATATCTTAGACAATAGAGCATCTGCAGGTGTAGTAAATCTTAAAGGTTCTAGAGAATATGAAAAGATAAAGGCCAGGGAATTAAACAATAATGAGATTTTCTTGACATTCAAGAAGGAGATTTTAAAATAACATTAAGAGAAAGAGGATACAACATTGTAAAAACAGCACCAATATTAAACACATTCAGGTAGATAAGGACTAGAAGGAGAAAAAGTATTAATCTGCTATCTCTGGTGATGAGATTATGGATGATTTTTATTTTCTTCTAAACTAAAAAAAATCCTTATTAAATATAAGTGGAGCCTAAGCTCCTTAAAAGAAAGGGTAGAGGCTTCTATATGAGTGCCCATAATGGCAAGTGGAAGGTGAGAAGGCTGGAGACTGAGGCAGAACAGAAAACAGCAAAGACAATAGTGCCAACATCAGACAAACCCCACCCAAGGGAAAAAGGAAGGGTGCTTCTTCAAGATCCAAATTAAGGCCCCTGGGGGCAGAGAGGGCAAGCTGCTAGGAGGGGAGAAGATAGGAGACTGGCAGGTGTCAGATTAGGGAGTGGGAGTGGGTCAAGGGCTCGGATGGAATTGGGAAAGCAGAGGCAAGTCCTGTGGTTCCCGGGGAGGAGAAGGCAGCCCACCAGTGCAGGTGGGCACAATGGAAGGGTGCAGGGCTGGGAGCTCCTGCCCGTGTGTGAAGCAAACCAGGAAGACTCTAGGGCTTTGAAAACCCCAAAAGGATCCGAGGCAAATGGAGTTGGTCGAAGTGAGAGGGAAGCAGGGTGGTTTTCATCGTGGCCAGAACCCAACTATGGAGCGGGTTTAATGTCATTTCTCCTGCCCGTCTAGCCAAAGCCAGAGGAGGCATGGTCCAACCTGTGGTGGATCCAGGCAGCATCATGCCCTGTCCTTCCTGGGCTCAGTTGCTGTTCACAAGCTCTGGTTTCTAAGCAGACTTTGAAGTCTTCTCTCAGGAATTATGTTTTCTCTGAAATTCCTCATTCTGGCTTGTTCTTCAACCCTTTAATTTTGGGAATTTACCGTCTTCTCTGCAGTAACATATGCATGCATGTGCGGCACGAGGGGAACCTGTCTGCCTTTCCCCATCTTCCTCCTTGGAGCCTTTGGGGACAATGTTTGCAGGACAACAGTAGGTCTCAGCTGTGCTGTGAGAAGAGGTCAGTATTAGCAAGACCACCTGTGGGACTTGTGGGCACTCCAGAGGGAGGCACAGGATATCCGGATGACCTGGGGCAGCTCAGTGGAGAGAGGGAAGGGTGGACGAGGGAACAAGGAAGGAAGATGGAGCAAAGGGCCCCCTGGCCCTGCAGGCCAGCCTTGCCGTGGACTGAAGGGACCTGGGACGGCTCGGCGAACGAATGTCCATTTTCTGGACTGTGAGCACACTTGCAGAATTAGGCACTGAATCTTTCCGAAAACTGTTAAGTACCCTGTTTTCTTATATCATTTTATAGGCCTTGCTTTTAAATTTTAACAGAAATTCAATTAGCTGTGCAAATGAGGGCGAATCTCCCAGCTCTTCCCTGCAGGAGAGCATGAGGGGCCGTGTCCTTCACCACCACTCGTGGGGAGGTAGCACAGCAGTGGCACGGGTGGTGCTGTCTGCAGGCAGCAAGCTGGTGAGCCTCAGTTCCTGCTGAGCATTGGTCCCGGGGATGGTCAAGCCGCTGCTTCTCCCCAGGTCAGCCCCAGGCAGAAGTGCCCCCTGGGCCAGCATTCTGCTCCTGGGAAGGCAGAGCAGACTCGAACACACAGGAAACACACAAGAACGAACACAGGAAGCCAAGCTTGGGACAAACGTGGCACAGGAAGGTGTGGGCTAGCCTGCTGCGTTCACAGGCACAAAATCTAACCTCAGTGTCACTGAGCAATGAAAGGCATAACGCTGGGGACACACGAGGAGGCTTCTGTGCACAGTTCACTTTCAAAGAGAAGTTTTAGCCAAAGAAAGCGGGTCTCAGTGCATTCGGCTAAGATGCGTCATGCTGTGATCCCGCCAGCAGTTCCCTCTGCAGAGAGCCAGACAGTGAGGTCGGTTAGGCCATCCACTCATGTGCCAGGGATCTGCTCAGGAGAGGCCCACAGAAAACTCCTGTTTCAGAGAGATCTGGTTCAAACAAAACTCCTTGCTTAAACATAGCCAGGAAAGCTGGGCATAGCTAAGATGCACTCACGTTCTGACTCCCTGTGAATCTCAAATCCTATCCATTAGCAGGAAGGATATTTCACAAACGGGAGGCCCCCGTGAGCAGAACCAGGCCTGACTGTAGAAGATAGGAGAGGTTTTAGGAAGAACCCGGTTCAACGATTAGAACTGGTCCCAAACTGAGCCATGTGAAAACGGATAAGCTTTCTGCCCCAGGAATGATCAAAGCAGAGACTAGAGGCTGTAGATGAAATTCCTGAGCAAGATGGAGGGGAAAGGCGGCCCCAGGAATGACTGTGTGGTCCCTTGGTGACAGTGTCCACCCCCCATCCTTTTCTTTTCTCATCATCCCTTTGGGGTACAGGGCACAGTGAGGGGAACTTCAGGGTGAGGCAAATCTGAATTTGAATCCCAATTCTGTCTCTAACTCACTGTGTGAACATGAGTGAGTTACTTTATCTCTTTGCCTCTTAATCTCCTTATCTGTAAGGTGCCGTAGTGCTCCCTGCTCTGCTAGAGCTCAGATGAGCAGATGTAGCAAATACACAGTGGATGCCCCACAAACATAGTGGGAATGATTGCACTGGGCAAATGAGGAATAGATATGAGGAATCGGACTGAAGTTGACCCTGGGGACCGGCTGGTCAGTCTCCCTCACTTATACTGGAGGAAAACAAACTGGAGAAAGTATAAACATCTTCCCCAAATTTGACAAGTTAGTGGTTGAGCTAATACTGACAGCCAGTTCCTTTTTCTACCACCTGATATTCCTTTTTACCATTTAGCTTAGCTTACTAGCAAGACATCCCTTCCAACCGAGACCAGCCCTCGAGCTCTGGATGTGACATTTACCCAGCACCACTCTGCAGCAGAAGCAAGGAAGGCAATGATGCCAAGGTAAGATTCTTACCCTTGCGGAGCACACAGCCCATTTATGTGGGAACTAGAGATGGCTGCTGCCGTCCCTGAAGATGAAGTGACCCGTGGGAAAGGCAGCCTGAGCCTCACATTCTGCAAACCTCAGTGCTGAAGGTGAGACCGAGTACCTGGCTCTATTAGATATGCCATAGCCATCAGGGGCCCGATGGCCTGTTGTGTTTGGAAATGTTTTGGTAATCAATCTGATATGTGTCCCCTGTGTATTTACCAAGTAATTGCATTTCATCTCTGATTCATCTCTGGTGTTGCTCATGTGATGCCTGAGCGTCCCTGATGGAAAGGTTGTCCTTTGTTTCTGTTTATTCATCTGGCTGAGACAGTGCCAGCAATCGAGAGCAGAGGCTGTAGTGCTGATCTTGGCTGGTGGTGGTATTGGCGGCTGCGAGCCCTTTAAAACGCTCTCCCCCTTCCTCTTTTCAAGAGAGCCTGAGGATTCTTTCCTCTGTGTCGTATCTCCTTTCTGCTCGAGCCTGTTTCAGTAAAACCCCATCCAAGCCAAGCTTTGAGCCTGAGGCTTCCAGCACGTGGAGCTCAAGGACCCTCGGTCAGTGACAAAGGGGACAGGTGTCCGGGACTGAAGTGGTGCTGGTTTCTTTGAAGTCTGGGCATTGCTTTTGCTTCTAGCCCAGGACACAGAAAGTGTTTATGATGTTGGCTACAGCCCTGGGACAGCCCAATGGGCAGAGGCTCTGGCATCCTGGGAGGTGTCTGTAAGGACACAATTTGTTGTAAAAAATTCTGACACTCATTATCTTTTTTTTAAAAAACCAACATCCTTCCTCTGTCTCTCTGGAGTTCTGCCTTGGGTATCAAAGCTACATGCCATTATGTCAGCCACTTGAATTATATTGAAGAACCTCCCTTGACCCTTAATAATCCCCTCCTGTCCCCCTAAAGGAACTTGCTCAGCTAATCAAATATAGTCAGATATCACAGAGCTTTGGGAGACTGTACTTAACCAGATCACCCATATCAAGGGGTGTCCTAAGCCTCAGGTCTCTCCATCCAGGTAATGGTACTTGGACTGGTTAATTTATTTTTATTTTTTTATTATTGTTTTTTTTTAATTTATTTTGGTATCATTAATCTACAATTACACGTGCAGTATTATGGTTGTTAAACTACTCACTTCAGACAAAGACTGAGGTGAAGGGTGGGTGAACCGAGTAAAGGTGGTCAAAAGGCACAAAGTTCCAGTTCCAAGATAAATAACTCCTGGGGATATAATGTACAGTATGGTAATTATAGTTAACAATACTGTATTGTATATTTGAAATTTGCTGAGAGGGTAGATTTTAGGAGGTCTCAGTGCAAGAAAAAGAGTTATAACTATGTAGGATGACAGATGTTAACTAGACTTATTGTGGCAAATCACTTTGTAGTCTAGACAAGTATCAAAGCCTTATGTTGTACCCCCAAAACTAATTCTAAATTATCAATTTTAAAGCTAATACTAAAACATCAAGTTTTAAAAAGCAAGAATTAGCTTGATAGCTAGAAAGCCAACCAAGGAATTAAAACAAAATTTTTAAAAAATATATTTGATTAACACAAAAAAGCTAGAGGAGGAGGAACAAACAGCTGAGATGAAGGAAATCTAGAGAAAAGCGGCAGAGCTCAAGTTAACTATTTCAATAACCACACCAAATGTAAATTGATTAAATATTTGAATCAAAAAGCATGATTGTCAGATTTACTAAAGAAGCGAGAACCAATCACACGCTGCTTATCAGAGACTCTTTAAATACATAGGAACAAATAGATTAACAATAAATAAATTGAAAAAGATATATCATGCTAAAAGTAACCACGAGCAAATGGGAGTGACTATATTAACAGCAGACAAAATAGATTCCAAGATAAGATATATTACTAGAGTTAAAGAGGCAGACTTCATAATGGCAAAACACCAAGGAAATAGGAAAATTATAAATATTTAAGTATCTGATACCCTATAATCATATTGAGTTTCAATACAATCAAGTAAAAATTGACAGAGGAATAGAAGGGAAAAAAAAGGACTGAGAGGTTGGGAAATTTTGCTCAAAAAGCTCTAGCGTTTCTACACAGGTGCTTCGGATACCAGCTCGGAGCTCGAAGGCACAAAAAGATGGGGCTCCGAGTCCCCCTGGCCCAGCCCCCGCCATCAGTCTCACATCTGCTCTCATCCTTTAAGTACTGGTTTTCCATAGAAGATTTTAACTGGAGAGCAGGTTCCAGTGCTTTGAAAAGGCCTAGCGCTCCTTAGGGACTCTTCCAACCTGAAGATTCTCTGGCTGTCTGGAATACTTCACAAAGGACAGGACTACATACTGATGTCCACTCCGATCCAAGCCCGGCATAAGAAGCCTTTTTATTTGTGAAGTCAAGTTTTAAAGTTTGATTTTTTTGCAACGGGAGCCAGAGTGTACACATGCTAGCCTTCTTGTTATAAGGTTGTAATGGCTGCCCTCCCTTTTTAAAGACAGCGGAGAGTGTCCTCCAAATCAAAAGCTCTTACTTACCGAACAGTCACAATGCTGTCTTTTATAGACTTTCTGCAGAACGCCTCAGAGGAAATCCTTTTATCTGACTGTACCACCTAATAGTTTCTTCTTTGATCTTTCCATGTTCTTTTTTTTTTCTTTATCCATTTTTGATGCTTCGCGTTCTTCAAGAGTATAAACTTGCAACGCTGCATTGTTTCCATTCAGAGAGACAGATTTCAAATGGAAACTGATGCTTCTGATTTAAGACAGTGTACTTTTTTCTCTATAAAAGGCGCTTAAAGTTGCTGGTGACTCCTGTGAGTCATTTGTCCCTGATTTGAATGTGATTTGAACAAACTCTTGTTGAATTTTTTTATTTCCCCTTAGCTTAGGGCGACTGACTACATAGCCAGGTGCAAAAATGTCAGTTGTGAAAGTGGAGGTGAGGGAGTGGCCTGGAGCGGAAGGAGTTGGGGGAAGATGAGCAAATGATGACACAGGGACACTCGAGGAGATCCTGGAGCATTGGGACAATGTCCTATTCATCTTTCTATTTCTGTGCCACAGGATACCTGGAGAGGGTCACAGTGCTACTGGAGATCATAACTGTGTAGCAAAGGCACATTCAACTTTGCTTTCCAGAGACCTCCGCTTACCCACTTTGTCCCAGTAACTAACAGGAGGTGTAGACATCTCCGGACAATGGAAATTCAGCACAAAGTTCAGCTGCATAAATGTAAAGGAAGCTCTTGATTTCTTTTATGGTGCAAAGATTTGCTTTCAAACCTATGACTTCTTCCCTTTTCTCTCCTGAAAATACAATATTCCCTCTCATTTTGAGCTGATACTTATTCAAGTACTCAAAACTGCCTCTTCATAGCTAGATAGACGTGAGTTTCACTCCCACCTCTCACATTTCTGAGCTATCCAAATATGAGTACATTCCAGCGTTATACCTATCTAAGAGGCATAAGTTGGTTATTTGGTTACAAATCAGTAGCAATGGGAGTGTTGTAAGATTTATATTTCAAAAGTTACACAAGAGCTACAGTGTGGACAACGGGTGGGAGGGAAAGGAATACAGAATGAAATTAGGAATTTATTGTAGTCTAGGTAAGAAATTATGATAGATTAGATTAAGGAGGTAACAGCAAAGAATAAGAAAAATGGATGGAATGAGGTATATCTTTATGAAGTAAGAATAATATAATTTGATGATGAATGGGATGTGAAAAATGAAGCAGAGGGAAGTGTCCAGATTAATTCTTAGATTTCAGGCTTCTGCAAGTATAGGCATCATAGTACCATTCTCAAAGACCTTCAGGGTGGACGGAGCGTAGGGGGGAGAGGAGGAGATCAGAAGTTTTCATCAAGGATGGGAAGCACTCCTGGCGTCTAATGGGTAGAGGCCAGAGATGCTGCTAGGTGTTTGTGATGTGCAGGACAGCCCCCACAACAGTTATTTGGTTCCAAACGTCCATAGTGTCAAGGCTGAGAAACCATTCTAAGAAGAATATAACTATAACTATCAGAAATGATAACTATGTGATAAGCATGTAACACTTTTTGGTTATTATTTAGATATCCTTAAAGATAATTAAGAAATAATATGTAATGCACTATTTACAACCTGAGAGGTTAAGCAGAATGGGTATAAAAAATTGTCCAGAGATCTAATCTCATGGAAGTTACAAGTGGTCTTGTATTAAGAGTTGTCACAGTGGAGGATGGGAACAGAAGCCAGGTTAAAGGGAGTTCAGATGTAAGTGGGAGGGAGGTAAATACTTCAAGACAGTAAGGTCAGAAAACTCATGGAGTCTGGGGTAAGGTAATTTTGTTAATAGAACGGAATTTTTTTAATGTTTTTAAGTTAAAGTAATTGATGAGATCGAGAAGCAACTGGATAAATAAAGGGAGGAATAAAAGACTAACTATAGTATACATTTCCAGAGAAGGAGGAAGGGGATAGGGTCTAAATAACACTTCAAAACTGGCTTCCAGCAGGAAGAGAAGCAGCTCCTCTATGTAACAGGCAAGAAGGAAGACCAGACAGGTACAAACACACTCACACTGATGAGTTTGGCGGCAGGATTTTTGAGGGATTCTGACCTAGTAGCATCCATTGTCCATGAAATATGAAATATGGGCATGTGTTGAGAGGTGGTGGGGAGGCAGGAAAGTTGGGCATTGGAGGAGGCTGGAGAAACTTTGGAGTAGCCACCGTGGAGAGTCAGGTTACAAGTTGACCAGGTACTTGAAGGATGGTCTGGCACCGTTGTGCCCATTCAAGACTGATGGCCGTGAATTCGTGATGGTACAATCTGCCCTGCAGTGAGTTTCTCCAGCTGCTCCGATACAGGAAGAGAGAAAGCATATAGTGAGTTGCCCTGGGGTTGGATTTCAGCCAGATGGGGTATGACAAAAGCCCAACGGGACAAGGGAGTCAGGGGATTGGCCGTAGTATTGCTGAAACTAAGGAATCACAGTGAGGGAAGGAGAGTGAAGGCTAGGGAAAATAGAAGATCAGGGGCCTGGAGGTCAAAATAGATAAAAAACTATTTTAATTGTTTTAATTCAAAAGCCAAACTGAAAAGAGAGGAAGTTGTGGTCAGACATAGGACACTTGCATTAATAATATTGGAGGTGGTGCTAAGTTCTAGGGGGATGACCAGTCGCCAAAGTCCCCGGATACCAGAGGATGAAAGACCCAAATGTCACTGTGTTCAATGGGCATGTTTGGTATATGGAGTTGGTTTTCTTTACTCTTCCTTTCAGTAATTCAGAAAGTATGCATCTTGTTTTTATCTCAACTAGTTCTTATTTTGAGGGTTAAAAACTACATCCCAAAACATATATTTCTCTGGTTGTCTGTATTAAGAATGAAATAATATCCCCCTTGGGAAAGATTAGGAAATTGTATTTTTTCCTACTATTCTGTCTCTTTATTTTTTGTTTTTGTATGACAACACATTAGAACTAAAGTATTATAAGTAGGTCATCACCCTCTTTCCAGAGTGGCTTTTTACACTTCCATTTTGTTATATAGCCACATATGAAGCAACCATCTAGACTGAATTTTCTTTGTATTTCTTTCATTGGTCAGTGTCATGACTTTCACGTTTAGAGTCCTGCATTTTGATTCATTCCACCATCAATTAAGCAGTCTTAGGTTACAATGGTGGGTTGCACATCTTACAGTTTATTTTCCTCTATCCTTTCACATGAACAACAATTCTTCTGAAGATAGATTTCTTAGAATGTAGTCTTTTTTTTCCCTGCAAGCTCTGCTTGATGTCATTTTATTTCTTTTGCCATTAGGTATTACAGAGGACAGTTTTGAAGGCAGTTTAATTTTTGTTCCTATGTGGTCCAACCTGCCCCACCCCACCCTGAAAGCAGAGCAGGAGACATGGACTTGAGTATAGTTATTTGGAATACCATCAATCCTAGAGAGCAGAGAGGAAGGGGCAGAGAAAGAGACAGAAAATACGGTGTGTGATATTTAGCCAGTTGCCCCTGTAAGCAACTCATATCAATTGTGCTTGAGAACATCTGACAAACAGTCTAAAATGTACCTCCAGGTGAAAGACAAGAGGCTGGGTGGTTACTTACAACTCCATTTCCTAGCTGCTCCCAGGTGCAAGGGGAGCAAATTCTTGCTGCTTTGGAGAAAGGCCATAGCAGGCTGTTAACTGGGAGGGAGGACCATCCACCAAAGATCTGCAGCTAAAGTCAGAGATGGCTCCCATAGTACCTGGTACCACCGCAAACCCATCCTGGGCTCCTCCTATGTGCTTGGCAGTAGTCAAAGCACTGTGCTTGAATTAACTCATCTACCCCTTAAAATAAACCTGAGACAGTTAGAAAACAACTGTTTTTTTCAGTTGCCTTTGTACAAAATCTTCCAAATTATCGTCTTTTTTCTGAAAAAGCCCTAGGATCCTGTAAGTCCCCAGGACTGTTTCTTTGCTTCCCAACCCTGCCTAGAAGATATTCTTGTCTTTCACCTCACCTGTACCTCCTTGCATCCCTGTTCTTCCACTAAACCCACATAGCAAGTCTGCAATCCCACAATCAACTTCGTTGGCTCTGTCATTAGCACCACTGAGCCTTGCGGAATCAACTAACCATTCCCATTCTGGACTCCAAGTTCAACTCAACATCCCCGTGACCCGATATACCATTTCCTTGTCCTTGGGCAGCTTTGTAGTCTATTTTATTAGCAAGCTAAAAGTTTTCACGCTTGTTTCAGACCCTCTACTAACTGGCCTCTTATTTCATCAAGAAAACTGAGGCCATCAACCTCAACCATCTGTCCCCATCTATAATACAAGTCCTACCTCCAAATTCAGAGAATGACATGTCCCTTCTCAGCAAAGCAACACCCCTCCTCATACTCTTGACTGTGTCTCCTCTCTGTTCTGTGATCTCCTTCGTTAATTATCCCCTTCTACCTGCATCCTCAACCTCTCACTATTCTCTCTTTCCCCTACTGCTATAAATACCCTCATTTTTTCCAATGCTGATGAAAAACTGTTCTTGAAACCCAGTCTGCCTTGAGATACCATCCTCTTTCCTCTGTCACCCAGTTTTCAGAACAATAACTTATGCTTAAACACGTTTCAAAGCTGGTCACATGTCTCTGCATTCCGCTGAAACTGCTCTTCATAAAGATGTCTACAATGCCAGATCTTGAAACACTCTTTTCTCTTGGCGTCAATGATCCTACATCCTTGATGAGTCGTTCTCCTCAGGCTCTTCTGCTGGTTCTTTCCTGGTCCAGCTTCTAAATATTAAAGGGGCCCTAGAATTGGACCCTCAGCCCTTTTCTCCTCTTTGTAGACATCATTAATTTTTCCACCTAGGAAATCCATACTCCAAGAAGCTCAATGAACCCCAGGCACAAAAAATAAGAAGAAAAACTCCATAAAGGCACATAATGACCAGATTCCTCGATGCCAGTGGTAGATAGAAAATCTTAAAGTATTTAAAAAAAACAACAACTATATACAGAGGAACAAAGACAAGGACAGTAGAGAAACCTATTTCTATGCAGCATCCCAAAACAATCTTTTTAAACATAAATCAAAGTGCAGTGCTGTTCCCTTATACTTCACAGAGCACTAGACGTCACATCCTGACCCCAACTTCTTCTGTACTTCATCTCCTATTTTTCTGCTGCTTTTTCTGTTCTAGCCACACTGGCTTTCCTCATCCCTCATTCACACCAAGCTCGCCCCAGCCTTTGCACTTGCTGTTTCCTCTGCTAACAGGCACAGCTGGGTCTCAGGTCAACCATCACCTCCTCAAAAAGACCTTCAGGGATTTCATCCAGTCTTCTCCGCATGCCCGTTGCTCGCTATAGCGTCTGCCTTCTGAGCACTTCAACCGTCCTGTTCAGTTATTGGTCTCCTTTTGATTTTTTATCTTCCCTCCTACCTCAGGGTAGAAGTTCCAGTGGTGCAGAAACTTCACCTATCTTAAGATATTGCAAGTTCCTTAATCTCTTTGCTAAGCAGTGATCCTTCCAATTATAAGAATGAGCAGAAAAAGACGAAGTAGTCAAACTCAAGGCATCCAGGCCCCAGATATCCTAACAGGACAATTAACTCAGCATTTCTGAGTGAGAAAGGAAATACCTGAGCTTGCAAAGGACAACAAGTGAGAGAAATGCCAAGTAGATCCTGTCATGACAAGCCAAGAAGTTCTTCAGATACTCCATCTGTTTGATCATTGTTTGATGTACCTGTGTTCTCTCCAAGAAGGAAAGGATACATGGACACATGCCCTATAAATGTCAAATAAAATATAAATGTCACTATCAAAAGGCTAATTCCCCAAGAGACGCTCATTGTATAGGTCATGATTTCTCTCTTTTTCTGTTTCCCAAATAAAAGACAACCTTCCAGAGCTCTCCCCCCTCCTCCTTAAGGGTAAATGCTTCCTGGTTACGGTAACAAGGCTGCTAGTTATCACTCGCTCCACGGGCATTTCTTATCCATCCCCGCCTTAAACTGGAAGAATCTTTGGCCTACAATGAAAAGTGTTTAAACTGGTTTTTTAATTTCATGGATTATTTTAACCCTTAGTTTAAAGGGATTTTAATGGTTTTTCCCTTTTCCAAATACTTTCAAGCATATTTTGAAGAGAATGGACTCCCTGACACCTTGGTAGACCTGGATTGCTTAGTAGGACCATGTGGTTGACTCACCACATACGTGGCTCTCAGGAGGCACCTATCTTAAGATATTGCAAAATTTTCAGTGAAGATCTAAGAATTATGAGAAATTTGGGTGTCTGCTGACATGAAGGAAACTGAAAATGGCAAACACTTGCTATCTTGTATAATGAATATGCACTGTAATCTAGCTGAGAAGTAGCTTCTACATTCAAAGGTGTAACTGCAACACATTATTATACTGATTTTTTACAACAAACCAGACCAGAATTTATTTTTCAAACTGACTGTTTTCATGGTCTTATACTACTTGCTAGCCTTCCCCTATCAGTAAAGTGTTAAGAATCAGCTTCAGAAATATCCACAAAAAGCACAAGAAAACCATTCTCTTCTCTAATAGTCTATTTTTTAAAACCAAAATTATGTTATCCACTCTCTTTACCAGACTTAGCTCTAAATGATTTTTCCAGATTCCAAAAAGTCAAATCCATTCTCAGAAGATTAAAATCTGCTGTTAATGAGATTATTTTGAAGGATGGACCACTGACTCTGAAGTTCACAAAGAAGAGTTTTGGTAATTTTGGGAGCAGGGAATTTTTTTTTTTTAATGTGAACAATAATTGAAAAACAGCTTGATCTGATGTTTTTATATATAGGCCTTTAAAGTCTTCGCATAGAAACATCTTAAAACTATGTCACACTTTGTGTCATCAAATCCTACAGCATAGTGCCAGAGCCTGGAAAGTAATCAACAAATGTACATTAAACAGAGTCATTCTATTAATTGTGGAAAAAGAAAAGAGAAATATTCCCTCCTAGTGCTGCTAGGGAGCTCTGCATTTTTTTTTATAATTTATTTTGGTATCATTAATCTACAATTACATGTGCAATATTATGGTGATTAAACTACCCCCTTCATCAGGTCCCCCCCACCAACCCCATTACAGTCACTGTCCATCAGCGTAGTGAGATGCTATAGAATCACTACTTGTCTTCTCTGAGTTGTACAGCCCTCCCCGTGCCCCCCGTAATGCCACTTTTACCCTCTTATCCCTCCCTTCCAACCCATCTTCCCCAGTCCCTTTCCCTTTGGTAACTATTAGTTCGCTCTTGGGTTCTGTGAGTCGGTTGATGTTTTGTTTCTTCAGTTTTTTTCTTTGTTCTTATGCTCCACATATGAGTGAAATCATTTGATACTTGTCTTTTTTGGCTTGGCTTATTTCACTGAGCATAATACCCTCTAGCTCCATCCATGTTGTTGCAAATGGTAGGATTTCTTTTCTTCTTATGGCTGAATAATATTCCATTCTGTAAATGTACCACATCTTCTTAATCCATTCATCTACTGATGGACACTTAGGTTACTTCCATTTCTTGGCTATTGTAAGTAGTGCTGCAATAAACATACGGGTGCATCTGTCTTTTTGAAACGGGGCTGCTGCATTCGTAGGGTAAATTCCTAGGAGTGGGATTCCTGGGTCAAATGGTATTTCTATTTTGAGTTTTTTGAGGAACCTCCATACTACTTTCCACAATGGTTGAACTAATTTGCATTCCCACCAGCAGTGTAGGAGGGTTCCCTTTTCTCCACATCCTTGCCAACATTTGTTGTTGTTTGTGTTTTGGATGTTGGCCATCCTGGTGTGAGGTGATATCTCATTGTGGATTAATCTGCATTTCTCTGATGATTAGCGATGTGAAGCATCTTTTCATGTGCCTGTTGGACATCTGAATTTCTTCTATGGAGAAGTGTCTATCCATGTCCTCTGCCCATTTCTTAATTGGATTATTTGCTTTTTGTTTGTTAAGGTGCGTGAGTTCTTTATATATTTTGGATGTCAACCCTTTATCAGATACGTCATTTATGAATATATTCTCCCGTACTGTAGGATGTCTTTTTGTTCTACTGATGGTGTCCTTTGCTGTACAGAAGCTTTTCAGCTTCATAAAGTCCCACTTGTTCATTTTTGCTTCTCTTTCCCTTGCTTGGGGAGATATGTTCATGAAGAAGTCGCTCATGTTTATGTCCAAGAGATTTTTGCCTATGTTTTTTTCTAAGAGTTTTATGGTTTCATGACTTACATTCAGGTCTTTGATCCACCTTGAGTTTACCTTTGTGTATGGGGCTAGACAGTAGTCCAGTTTCATTCTCTTACATGTAGCTGTCCAGTTTTTCCAACACCAGCTGCTGAAGAGGCTGTTATCTCCCCATTGTATATCCAAGGCTCCTTTATCAAATATTAATTGACTGTAAATGTTTGGGTTAATGTTTGGATTTTCTATTCTGTACCACTGGTCTGTAGGTCTGTTTTTGTGCCAATACCAAATTGTCTTGATTACTATGGCTTTGTAGTAGAGCTTGAAGTCAGGGAGCATAATTCCTCCTGTTTGATTCCTCCTTCTCAGGAGAATTATTTGTTCCAGTTCATTGAACAAAGCTGTTGGTAGTTTGACAGGGATTGCGTTGAATCTGTAGATTGCTTTAGGTAGTATAGCCATTTTGACAATATTTATTCTTCCTAGCCAAGAGCATGGGATGCATTTCCACTTATTAGTGTCCTCTTTAATTTCTCTTAGGAGTGTCTTGTAGTTTTCAGAGTACAGGTCTTTCACTTCCTTCGTTAGGTTTATTCCTAGGTATTTTATTCGTTTTGATGCTATTGTGAATGGAATTGTTTTTCTGATTTCTCTTTTTGTTAGTTCATCGTTAGTGTATAGGAAAGCAACAGATTTCTGTGTGTTAATTTTGTATCCTGCAACTTTGCTGAATTCAGATATTAGTTCTAGTAGTTTTGGAGTGGAGTCTTTAGGGTTTTTTATGTACAGTATTATGTGATCTGCAAATAGTGACAATTTGACTTCTTCTTTACCAATCTGGATGCCTTGTATATCTTTGCTTTGTCTGATTGCCGTGGCTAGGACCTCCAGTACTATGTTGAATAACAGTGGAGAGAGTGGGCATCCTTGTCTTGTTCCCGATCTTAGATGAAAAGCTTTCAGCTTCTCACTGTTAAGTATGATGTTAGCTGTGGGTTTGTCATATATAGCCTTTATGATGTTGAGGTACTTGCCATCTATACCCATTTTGTTGAAAGTTTTAATCATGAATGGATGCTGAATTTTGTCAAATGCTTTTTCAGCATCTATGTAGATGATCATGTGGTTTTTGTTCTTCTTTTTATTGATGTGATGGATGATGTTGATGGATTTTCGAATGTTGTACCATCCTTGCATCCCTGGGATGAATCCCACTTGATCATGGTGTATGATCCTCTTGATGTATTTTTGAATTCGGTTTGCTAATATTTTGTTGAGTATTTTTGCACCTACGTTCATCAGGGATATTGGTGTGTAATTTTCTTTTTTGGTGAGGTCTTTGCCGGTTTTTGGTATTAGAGTGATGCTGGCTTCATAGAAAGAGTCTGGAAGTATTCCCTCCTCTTCTACTCCTTGGAAAACTTTAAGGAGAATGGGTGCTATTTATTCTCTATATGTCTGGTAGAATTCAGAGGTGAATCCATTAGGTCAGGGGGTTTTGTTCTTGGGTAGTTTTTTGATTACCGATTCAATTTCGTTGCTGGTGATTGGTCTGTTTAGGTTTTCTTTTTCTTGCTTGGTCAGTCTTGGAAGGTTGTATTTTTCTAAGAAGTTGTCCATTTCTTCTGTTTCGCAGCTTGTTAGAATATAGATGCTCATAATATTCTCTTACAATTCTTTGTACTTCTGTGGGGTCCGTCGTTATTTTTCCTTTCTCATTTCTGATTCTGTTTACGTGTGTAGATTCTCTTTTTCTCTTAATGATTTTGGCCAGGGGTTTATCTATTTTGTTTATTTTTTCAAAGAACCAGCTCTTGGTTTCATTGGTTTTTTCTATTGTTTTATTCTTCTCAATTTTATTTATTTCTTTTCTGATCTTTATTATGTCCCTCCTTCTGGTGACTTTGGGCCTCATTTGTTCTTCGTTTTCCAATTTCAGTAATTGTGTCTTTAGACTGTTCATTTGGGAACGTTCTTCCTTCTTTAAATAGGCCTGGATTGCAATATACTTTCCTCTTAGAACTGTCTTTGCTGCGTCTCACAGAAGTTGTGGCTTTGTGTTGTTGTCATTAGTCTCCACATATTCTTTGATTTCTGTTTTGATTTGGTCGTTAACCCATTCATTCATTAGGAGAATGTTGTTAAGTCTCCATGGATTTGTGAGCCTTTTTGATTTCTTTCTAAAATTTATTTCTAGTTTTATACCTTTGTGGTCTGAGAAGTTGGTTGGTAGAATTTCAATATTTTTTAATTTACTGAGGTTCTTTTTGTGGCCTAGTATGTGGTCTATTCTGGAAACTGTTCCACGTGCACTTGAGAAGAATGTGTATCCTGCTGCTTTTGGGTGCAGAGTTCTGTAGATATCTGTTAGGTCCATCTGTTCTAGTGTGTTGTTCAGTGCCTCTGTGTCTTTCCTTATTCTCTGTCTGGTTGATCTGTCCTTTGGAGTGAGTGGTGTGTTGAAGTCTCCTAAAATGAATGCATTGCTGTCTATTTCCTCCTTCAATTCTGTTAGTATTTGTTTCACATATGCTGACGCTCCTGTGTTGGGTGCATATATATTTATAGTGGTTATATCCTCTTGTTGGACTGACCCCTTTATCATTGTGTAATGTCCTTCTTTATCTCTTGCTACTTTCTTCGTTTTGAAGTCTATTGTGTCTGACACAAGTACTGCAACTCCTGCTTTTTTCTCTTTGTTGTTTGCACGAAATATCTTTTTCCATCCCTTCACTTTTAGTCTGTGTATATCTTTGGGTTTGAGGTGAGTCTCTTGTAATCAGCATATAGATGGGTCTTGCTTTTTTATCCACTCTGTTACTCTGTGTCTTTTGATTGGTGCATTCAATCCATTTACATTTAGGGTGATTATTGATAGATATGTACTTACTGCCATTGCTGGCTTTAGATTTGTGGTTACCAACGGTTCAAGGGTTGCTTCTTTACTATCTAAGAATCTAACTTAACTTTCTTGTTAAGTTTTAAGTTAAACACCATCTGATGTTTCTTTATCTCTCCCTTCCTATTCTTCTTCCTCCATTCTTTATATATTAGGTGTTTTATTCTTTGCCTTTAGTTAGTATTGGATGGTCTGCGTTCTTTGCTAAGATTTTATTTTCTCTTTTGACATCTTTTTAGCCTTAGGGGTGCTTCCCTCCAGAGCTGTCCATTTAAGATATCCTGTAATGGTGGTTTATGAGAGGCAAACTCTCTCAACTTTTGTTTGTCTTGAAATTGTTTAATCCCTCCATCATATTTAAATGATAATCGTGCTGGATACAATATTCTTGGTTTGAGGCCCTTCTGTTTCATTACGTTAAATATATCATGCCATTCTCTTCTGGCATGTAAAGTTTCTGTTGAGAAGTCTGATGACAGTCTGGTGGGTTTTCCTTTGTAGGTGATCTTTTTTCTCTCTCTAGCTGCCTTTAATACTTTGTCTTTATCTTTGATCTTTGCCATTTTAATAATTATGTGTCTTGGTGTTGTCTTCCTTGGGTCCCTTTGGGTGATCTGTGGGCTTCCGTGGACTGAGCCTATTTCCTTCCCCAGCGTGGGAAAGCTTTCAGCAATTATTTCTTCAAAGACACTTTCTACCCCTTTTCTCTCTCTTCTTTCTCTGGTACTCCTATAATGCGAGTATTGTTCCGTTTGGATTGGTCACACATTTCTCTTAATATTCTTTCATTCCTAGAGATCCTTTTATCTCTCTCTGCCTCAGCTTCTCTGTATTCCTGTTCTCTATTTTCTATTCCATTAACAGTCTCTTGCACCTCATCCAGTCTGCTGTTAAGCCTGTCGATGGCTTGTCTGATTTCTGCATAGTCTTTCCTCACTTCCCTCACTTCCTCCCTCAGCTCTTGCACATTTCTCTGTAGATCCATCAGCATGGCTATGACTTTTATTCTGAATTCTTTTTCAGGAAGACTGTGCATGTCCATCCCTTCAGGTTCCCTCTCTGGGGTTGTCTGGGTCTGAAGCTTTGTCTGTACCATATTCCTATGTCTTTTCATCGCTATAGAAGTGGTTGCTGGTAGTTACCACGTATGTCAGCTGGGCTCTTTATGACCACCTCGCGGGGTGCCGAGTCCTCTGAGGTATAGCTGCACGCTGTGCGCTTTCCTGTGTATTCTGGTCTCTCTTTTAGGAATAGTTGTATTTGCTGTGTTTTCGTGGATAAATATAGTGTTGGGAGGAGCTTTCTGCTGCCCTGTTCATGTTGCCATCTTCCCCGAAGTCCCGCCCAGCTCTGCATTTTTATAAGGCATGTATGTAATTTGTGGGAGACACTGGGTTAGAGAAACAGATTTCTTTAAAGGTAAAACATTTAGGTTTATTTAGAGAAAAAATATTCATTCCTCTATGTCTCATTTAGAAGATTACCCCCCTATTCAATTCTGAAGCTGAAGGTCAGTGAAACAGCTCGGTAGGCAAGCTTTATTTATTGTCCAAGCCGTCCTGAGCAAGTGCACAGCTCCAGGTCTCAGATTCTTCATCTATAAGTAAGGAATAATAATGCCCAGATTGTAAGATTGTTGGAATTTCACATGAGCCCGTGGATAAACACAGGAGATGGTGAACATTTCTGGGCCTTCACGGCCCTGACCTACAGCTGCGTGGACACCAGCCTGCAGCGGTCGTTGTCACCATCCGCATCCCGACTGGCTCCAGGGTGCAGCCCTCAGACCATCGCCTCTGGGTCTCGGTTGTCTCCCTCCTCCTCTCACATGGACAAGGCCCCGCCTCCTGGGAGACGCCCCCGCACACGCTTCTGCTGGGAACTCCCGGCAGCCTCAGCCCCTGCTGACCTCGGGATGCTGTTGCGCAACTGCCCTCTGTTTATGACGCAGTGTCACTGGAAGAGTGACCCAAAACTCAAACATAGCGGCCCCCCACTGGCTCCTCACACCCCAATCTGCAGAAGATGCCAAAATTCTCATTGTCCAACAAGCCATTGCTGAGCAAAGGGTCCAGCAAGATGGGAACGTCCTCTCTGTGGGCAGAATTACTTTCAGGCATAGGCAGAACAAACCTAGGAGATGAAGGGATTATCAGACCCAATTAATGTCATATAACGGCCAAACTCAGCCCCTGTGGCTCAACAGAACTGCTTGACACTCGGTGGCTATCAAAATGGAATGAATTCATCGACTCCGCTGCAGTGGCCCTTTAAGAGACATTTCCAGAAAGAACAGAAACAAGTAAGGCATCTTTGGCTCTTTGCTCTCTGGCCTTCCCAGGAGACTTCCCCAAATGCGTCTACTGCTGCCCTTTGCCCCCCGCGGGTAGCACTATTTATTGCGCCCCACACATGAATGGAGATTCAGTTAAACATCAGGATTTGGCAGCCACAAAGTGTTTTCTTGTCAGACACGTTGTAAATTGTATGAAAACTGTTTTGGTGCACTTCACAGCTTTGGAAATAAAAACAAACTCATACAGCAATTTGTCTACTGTAGCTCTAGGAAGTCTAGGTGCCTGGGCTCCTGGTCAGAGCTGGAAAGTGGCCAATAAAAGGAACACGCTTGAAGGTAGGATCACGCAGTACCGACCACCAGCAGCTGGATGTGGACGCAGAGACACATTCCACCCCCTCTGGGTGCCGTGTGAAGACGGAATGGATAATAATATACTGGAGATGTTCAGCACAGTGCCTGGCACATTGTGTTTTAATAGGAGCAGTGGGGATTGGAGGATGATGACATCAGCAGTAACAATACAAGTTGTCCTCATAACAGTAATAAGAGCAGTAAGTCCTGAACTGGAGTCAGGAAAACCTAGGTTCCCATCATAGATCGACCACAATAATCTGTCCAATCCCTTTTCCCAGAGTCCAGGAAGGAGCAATAAAAACACGGGGAAAGCAGATCAAAACCCGAGGAGAAGGCTCATCACCACTCAGTCAGGAATTCCTTGAAGCAGCCAGAGACAAGCAGACCCAAGGGAAGACTAAGTCTCAGGACCAGAGACAGGAGCAGAAGACCAAACCGTCTTGTTATTGGGCCCCTCCAAAGGCTCCCTCAGAGCAATAGACAGGGACGTTCTGAAAGAGAAGTTGTTGATTTTCCAGACATTAAATACATATGTGCTACAGAAATTGAAATTGAAATTGAAATTATGTGGTGCTAGGACAGAAATAGACACAGAAGCGAAATCAAATGAAAAGAAATAAATCCGAATACTTTGGGGATTTAGTATACGGTATAGATCAGTGAGGGGAAAAAAAGATAATTATAAAATAAGTCCTGCTGGAAAAAAATGGATAGCCATCCGGAAAAAAGAAATAAATGTGGGTCTCTCACGCACACCTTACAATAAAAGTAAATTACAGATGAATAAAAATTTGAAATATGTGAAATGAATCCATAAAAGTACTAAAGTGAAGTATAAGGCATTTTTTCTTAGAATGAATAAGGCCCTCCTAAAAATATATAAAAACCAGAAGCCATTTAAAACCTATTAACAAATTTAACTATAAAAAAACTGAAAAAGGCAAGTTTGTGTGAAAAACTGTCAAAACAAACCAAAGCAAAAACATAGGAAGTCAAAAGAAAAAATTTCAAACCAAGAAAAACCTACTGCTCATATCACAAAGGACAAATTTCCCAAGTATATAAAAAGTTCTGGCATATCAATAAAAAAAGTCAAATAAAAATGCTCACAGAATTCAAAAGAGAGATGCTCTGAAACCACCAAAAGAAGCTTAATCTTACTTATAATGAGAGAACTTAAAATTATGAGATGACATAATTCAACACAGCACCTGGCACATTGCATTTCACCTCAGATTGGCCATTGAGAAGAACGGAAGGACTTTGAAAAAACATGGTAATAATAAAAGCATGTTTTTAAAATAAATAATAATAAAATAATAAAATAATAATTTTTATAATAAAAAATATAAAAATGATAAAAACGTAGTTAAGTAATAAAATCAAAGATGTATAGTTAAGTAGTAAACTAATAATGATCACCAAGAAGAAAACTGGCTAACCTCAGTCTGAGAGCTTATATTTGGTATGTGTTTTTGTCCTTCTAGAATAGTCAGTTCTTAAAGTAGGAAGGTGCTGTGAGAGTGGGCATGGGGATAAAATGTACACTTTCCATGAAAGTAGTTTCAAATTTAAAAAACTGCAGAATAATTTGTTTTTCCTTTCCTTCTTAAAATCACTTTCTGGGCTCATAGCAAAAATTGAAAGCTTCTCAATGTAGTTGAGTTAGAAAACATAACAGGGTCTCTGAGTCAGGAGGCTGTTGGCTTGATCATCTTCAGAGCTGCCCCACAAGGATGCGAAGTTGAAATTGCATTCATTTAAGTGATACTTGGAGAAAGAATGATGATTTAGTAAACCAAAACCAAACCAAACCAAAAAAAAAAAAACTGGGCTTATGATATTATAGGGCACCAGTAGGACTGGCTTTTCTATTTCCCTCTCCACTACTAACTAGCTATGTGATCATGGGTAAGTCACTGACCCTCTTTGAATCTCAGGATTCTAACTATGAAGGTTAAATAAGAGATGTAAAAGAGTTTTGACAGCTAGCTGCTTATGAATAGAAATTACTGTCCTCTGAACTGTCATGTCCCAAACTGGCTTTCTGCAGAGCTCTGCTAATAGGAGGGCTGTGAAGGAGGGTCTGTGCTATATGAATTGAGGAAATTAGAATTTAAGAAAAGTCACATCATTGCAGATCTTCCCAGAGCCTATAATGGGCTAATATGCATTGCTAAGTCTCCAAAACCAAAATAAGGGAGAGATGTTGCAGTGTTTCCCAGTATGTTCCAAAGAGGGTCACTTTTGGAAACACTGCTCTCAACCAAATTCCATTTGGAAGACCCTCTTCTCTTTCCATTGCCTGGTAGGAAGCTCTACAGAGTCAAAAGTCATGGTGTGTTGGTCCTTGTGCTGGTTATACTCAGCACGCCACCATCACACGACACCTCACCCTCCCTCCCCACCCCTCCCCCGCCCCCACCATCCATTCCCCACCTTCCCTGCCCCTTCAGTGCCCCAGGGTCTGACTCCTGTGAGCTGTATCATGCAGGCTTTCCTGCCCTCTGGCTTCCAGTTGGGTCCAGTCAATGGGAAATAGTGCAGGACACTGGAAGGTAAAAGAGGAGAAAGTTTGCCGTCTTTCTTCCCCAGATCCTTCCCTGAAAGGCTGTCATGGTTGTGGACAAGGCTGTATGCTTCTATGATGGTTTCTTAAAGTAGGATTCATGGACCCCCACCAAGGGAGACATAAACAGAATTCCAGAGGACTATGATCTTGGAAGGGAAAAAAATTACACCATTTTTTTCATTAACTTCTAACTGAAATTTAGCATTTTCTTCGGTTATGAGTGTAAGCAGCAAACCTCAGTAATATTTGTGAGTAACATTGCTTAGTAATATCAGTGTTGTGATTGTACCACTGTTGAGATTAAATACATTTCTGTAGCTTATTAGAGTTCTGGTGGATATCTCCAAGTATTATTGATACTCATCACTGCCTTCAGATTATGACATTATTAAATCTGCCTCCTAATTTTACTTAACATGTTATTAAGAAGATTTAAAATGACTACATAACAAGTTTGGTCCTTAAAATATTTTTAATAACATTATTTCATTATAACTGGTTTTCTTTGTAATTCCATTAGCCTTATTCCAAGGACCTATACGTTTCACCAGGCTACCTAAGGAATACTTGGTAACAAAAAAGGTTTGGGACTCCTGCCTAAAGAATCTGAATAGGCATTTCTCTAAAGATAGACAGATAGCCAATAAGCACCCCCATACAGAACACTTCACACCAATAGTCATTAGGGAAACGCAAAGTGAAGCCAGAGTGAGGTACCACTTCATGCCCACTGAGAGGTTGCAGTCAACAAGCCAGATAATATGAAGTGTTGGCAAGGATGTGAGGAAATTGAAAGCTTCTTCCTCTACTACGGGAATGCAAAATGGTGCAGTTGCTTTGAAAAACAGTCTAGTCATTCCTCAAAGACTAAACGTAATGTTACCATATGATGCAGACATTCTGCTCCTACTTATAAACCCAAGAGAAATGAAAACATATGTCCACACAAACTTTGGGACACAAATGTGCATAACAGTATTATTCATAATAGCCAAAGGAATATTATTTGGCAATAAAAAGGAATGAGGTTCTGACACATGCGACCACATGGGCAAAACTTGAAAACATTATGCTCGGTGAAAAAAGCCAGGCGCAAAAGACCACACTCGGTATGATATCGTTCAAAGTCCAGCCTCATTATTCGGGGATTCCTTATTTGCAAAATCACCTACTTGGAACCCCCAGATCAATATTCACGATGCTTTCGTAGGCATTCACAGACATGAACTGACTAGTAAAAATCTGAGCTGTCCTATGTGCACTTCCCAGCTGATGGAGAATGGGTAACACTCTGCCTCCGTGTCTCAGCTCCCATACTGCTCTCATGCAGGTATCCTTTTTGCTACTGATGTAATGCAACATTTTCATGTTTTTGTGATTTTTGGTGATTTTACTGCTTAAAATGTCCCCCAAGCATAGTGCTGAACTGCCATTTAGTTTTCCTGAGGGCAAGAAAGCTATGATGTGCCTTCTACAAAAAAACACGCGTTTGATCACCTTTGTAGTGTTGTTGACCTTGAGTTAAATGTTAATGAATCAACAATCGATATTTTCGAAGATGTCTTTAAATAGAAATGCAACATAACACAAGGTTTGGTATTTGATCTGTTGATGAAACTACTGTGACTGCAGGAATGGCTCACGGAAACTGAACCTTGTATTTCCCCAGGAGAAGAATGGTTCTGTCATATTCACTAAGATTAACTTGATAGAACATATTTGCCATGAATAAAAAGAATCAACAGTATGTACATGAAATATCCAGAATAGGCAAATTGTTAGGTGGGAAGTAGATTAGCAGTCGACAGAGGCTCACGATGGGTGGAGTTAGGGGAAAATGGGGAGTGACAATGAATGGTTATAGTGTTCCTTTGTGGGGTGATGGGAATGTTTCAACAATGATGGTGTGTAGCTCTGTGCATATATTAGGAGCCATTCATTTGTACACTTTAAGTTGGTAAATTGTGTAATATGTGAATTATATCTCAATAAAGCTATAAAAAAAAAGAAGAGGGAGAGAGAAAAAAAGAAAAGGAAAAGACACCTGCCTTGGAGGGAACCCTCCCTGCCTCCAGTGAAACCAATTCCCCTTGTCCACCTTGGAGCAGCAATAGGCAATGGCTTCCTGCCTTTGTTAGTTCCTGTGCGGTCAACATTCTTTTCACAGTTTCATGAACATGGTCTCTGTGCTTAGATGCTCTTCAGTTAAACTCTTCTGAGTAGAGTCTGCTTCCTGCTGGACCCTGCACGCTCTGTCCCCAGCTGCCTCTTGTGCCATCGTCTGCTCTACCGCTTGTGCTTTGGTGGGAACATCTGTGAAGCAACCCCACAGCCTGGATTGCAGCGCTCAGGACGTGAGGACTCTTGGGTTGTAGGCAACAGACACTGACTCTCATTATCTTAAGCAACAGGGGAATTGGAGAAATACAGGGGAGTTCAGAGGCTGGAATGGAAGGTGTGGCCTGAGTTAATCAGGTGGTCCCACAAAGGATCAGAGACACCCCCTTACTCAGCCCACCAGGGTGAAACAAAAGTGTCAATGAGGGCTTCCCATCCCGGGGACACGCCACTCACCTTCAGCATCGCAGGACACAAGTCTGAATGGCTGGCCTCAAGCTCCAGACCCGCCCCTGTTCTGAGCAGGTGGCAGAGAGAAAAGATGCTCACAGGAGGTTCCACGGGCCCTGTGGCTTCCACGGAAGGAAGGCGGGTGTTGCTCACCATCCCTCCCAACAAGAGAGGGCTCAGCGGTGGAGAAGCAACGCCCCAGAAGGAAACCTGGGTGCTTTTAGGAAAGAGAACGAGCATCAGTGTCCAGTCATGAATGTCAAAAGCTCCCGAGAGCCAGGGCAGGAGAAAGGGGCAGCGGGAAGGCCAGGCTCCAGGACCGAGGGCTTTGCCCCCTCACTAGTGGTAGCAACAGCAGAGAGAGAATAAGAGACAAATGGACATCTCTTTTTTTTCCCTCAAATTTACCACATGTAGTGCTTTCCATTACAATAACAAAAAATGTTTTTACTAGAAAAGGAGTCACCACCCCAAGCTGAACGTTGAGCATTTCCCTGTGCTTCCTCACAGTCTTGCTTCTTTTTTTCCCTCTGAATATTTCTTCACAATTATAAACACATCCATTTCCATTCAACATCCAGGCCCACGAGCTGGGGGCTCTCAGGACCTGCCCAGACAGGGTGTCAGAGGGGACAGGACTACACGGCTGGGGCCCCTGGGAACCTTCTCCCGGCTTCCGAAGTCAGCAGGCAGCGCCTCTACCTGAGCTCACTCTGCAGGGCACATGGTCACCGACAGCCGGAGCCCGTGTGCACAGTAGGGCAGCAGCGAAGCCCAAGCACGCAAGTACACCCTTCTCTTTCCTTCAGCCAGCTACGCTCTGCTTCCTCTCCCTCTGAAGTTGTCAGAATCCCATAGCTCTGCTAGGATGCCGTGGGTGTATTATGTTCCATGTCCCGAATCTAACCTTTTCCCTGTTTTCACTGGATGATACGTCGTTGCAGAATCCTTTACCTTGCAAATGGAGAATTGCATTATTTGACAGTCAGTTCATTAAAAAAATTTTTAAATAACCATTAAATCTTTAAGTCAGACCTTTTACCCCAGTGAGGACGTTAGCTTTTATAATAGCTCTACCTTAAATCTAAAGCTTAATCCATTATTTCCATTGGGCTGGTTTCTCCACAGTTGTGTTGGGTAACTCCCCTGATTGATTTCTGATAAAATATAAACACCTTGCAAGATACTATGAGGGTAGGAGGGGTTATCTCTGCCTACATGCCCCCCACAAAAGCAAGCAGCAGAGAGAGAGAGGGAAAGAAAAGACAAAATTTGTCTAGTATAAAAACCTGGGCAGCTACTGAAAGTCACGGCCTTAAGCCACTGGTACTCTGGTTCTCAGATTAAAATATCAGGACTCATTTTAAAAATAACTATAATCAGGCTTCAAAGAGATCTTGGCAAACCCATGTTCCTAATAGCCTTTTTCAGATGAGCCAAAAGGTGGAAGCAACTCCAGTGTTCACCTGCAAATCAGTGGATAAAAAAATGGTATGTACATATACAATGGAATATTACTCAGCTTGAAACGGGAAGGAAATTCTGATACCTGCTACAGCCTGGTTGCACCTTAAGGATATTATGCTAAGTGAAATAAATCAGTCACAAAAAGACAAATGCTGTATGACTCCACTTGTATGAGGTTTCAAGAGTGGTCAGACTCCTGGGGACAGAAAGCAGAAAGGTGGCTGCCAGGGGCAGGAGCGAGTGTTTAAGGAGGACAGTTTCCTACGGAAAGATGAAAGGGGCTCTGTGGATGGAGGGTGATGGTGGCCGCACAGCAATGTAAAGGTGTTTAATGCCACTAAACTGCGCTTAAAAGGTGGTTAAGATGATAAACTGTTGTGTCCATTTTACCACAATTAAAAATAATTTTTGAAAAATAAGTAAAATCAAAATCAGCTTTCCAAAAGTAGCCCGATTCCCTAACCTAAGACAGTTTAGTCCAATATGTTGTGCCAATCTTCATTTTCACCTGGGGAAATGAGAGGAAATAAAAATAAAAACAACATGCCTGCTTCCCCTCATGTCCTTTATTAAATATAATGTTCCTGGAATTCTCAGTTTTAGGGGTCTTTAGAATTTATCTCCCATGGGTTCCAAAGGCTAAGACTTTCAAACATCACAGCTAAATAATACTTGGCATCCTAGAGAAAGGTTCAAAATTTTAATGCTAGGGCCCAAAGCAAAACTTGTAAAACAGACCTCCACTTCTGTTCACAGTGTAATGAGAGTGTAACTGCGATGCAGGAAGGATGAGTTGTTTGGAGCTCAGTTTTCACCTGGTCTTTTAAACAAAAGGACAAAAAGCTAGAGATAATCCTGGCAAGGTTGTGTTGACCCAGGCTGAAAGAGTGACAAATATGTAGCAGAACCCCTGTAAAGTCACTTTCTCTGCTTTATATCTTAGAGCATGCTTATTTATAGAGCTTAAATCATCCAGCATGAACCATTTTGCATTTCTGGTGATGTTAGTAATCATTCATTTATGCTTTCAGCAAGTATTTATTTACCTAACAAGTACAGTCTTCATGGAGCCACAACTCTGGCACAATAACTCAACTGAACAAACCCACTGGAACATGCAATAACCATTTTCCTTCTTTCCCTAAACCTGGTCACTTCTTAATTGGATCGTCCTTTCTTTTTTTCAGAGATTGGTGGCAATTCAGAGAGTCAGCAAATAAAACTCTTGAGATCAAATCTTTATCAGTTTCAAAGCTCAGCCTCAGCCCAGCTTCTGCTTTCTGTAATCAGTCCAAGCATTCTGCAACCAACTCAGTTCAAAGGAGACATGCACCACCAAATGCCCCTGCAGGACCACGCTGGGTGTTTCATTCACATAATTACTTTGCTGTAACTATTGTTATTATTAGAAACCTGCACAGTGCTTCATATGTGATTATAGTAGGGATTAATATGACATATGTAACAGAAGTAAGTACTAATAGTATTCTCAATTAATAGGTGAGAAGTTGAGTCACAAAGAAGCTAGGTAACCTCCCCCAAATCACCCAGCTAAGAAAGGGCAGAGGTAGTGTTTGAACCCAGGCAGTTTGGGTCCAGAACTTGTGCTCTGAACCACAGCTATGCAAAGTAGTTAGACTTCAAACTTTTCTAAACTGGTCTGCAAGAAGATAAAGAGTTTACCCCAGATTATAAATCTATGCTGTGTTTCCTTCAAGAAAGTCTTGCTATGAAAACACATCATCTGAATTAAACAGTGTGCTTAGTTTCCAAGCTGATTTATATCCTAGATCTCCTGGGGAACCAGAAGCAAACAGTTCTAGACCAAAAACGGGCAGACTATTCTTCGAGTAGGTGATCTGCTCAACCACTATGCCATGCTGCCTCTCATCTACCTCTTAGGTAAGACACTCTGCTTCTCATATAAGACCCTAGCATCCACATTTCTTCTGTAAGACTAGCACTGCTAACTGCAAGTGTTAGGAGAAGTCAGTACAGGTCAAACTATCAAAAGTACCCCAATTACAAAGAAAACTTGAGAGGGATAAAAGAATTTCCAAGTCCCAGCCCACCTGACGTGAGGAGCATTTGATATATGTAAGGTACAGAAGCCTCCATGGGAACAAATCCTTTCCAGACGAATGCACAAAAACACATCTTCCAGAGTGACAGCTGGAGCCCTTTGTAATTTAGTGTAGCTTTGAACCCACTATAGTAAGATGCAAAATAGCCAAATTATGGTTACTCTCTCAGAAAAAGATAAGACTTCAAGATTTGTCCTTTCTTTTATATGGATGACCTGAAGCTATAGCCAGAGAAGAGTGCTCAATTACAAAGCACACTTGAAATAGAATCCTGTTTCAATCAGTCAATTAGCATGGAATTTGGACTGGATAAGTACAATTTCATGTGCCAAATGGGGAAAAGTAAAGAACTCCGAACACATACAACCCTTTGATGCAACTAAGAATTGGGAACTGCAGTTCCCAGGGGCTTATAAAGTCAGAAACTACAACAGTTTTCCTAGGGACACAGCAGAAAAAAATCTGGTAAGTCATCATGAACTCTTGCCAAAAACCAGGCTTATTCTGAAGATTCACTCGCCCACTGAACATATGCTAAGAGACAGTACAGTTTAGTGGTCAAATGTAGGCTCTGGTCAATTGCTGACTCTGCTGTTTATACTTCTGTGAGTAATACAATATTTACCTCTTGTGCTTCTGATTTTTAAATCTTTATTAGCAATGATATTAGCCTAATAAAGATTGGATGAGGATTAACTAAAATGCTAAGCAGAGTATCTGGCATAAAGTGAGCAGTCTTCTAGAGTTGACCTGTATTATCAGTGCATATATCATGCCCATTTTGGCTTTTGCACTTTGAATTTGGGTAAGTGTGCACCTTTCATAAGCCTCTGTTTCTTCATCTATAAAATGGTGGTAAATGGCACCATCCATCCCCCACCTCACATTGGGTTGTTGTAAGGATTGAATGAGACAACACACACAAAGTTCATTATAATGCAATACCTGGTATTAAGGAGAGCTTGGTATGTGATAGCTGCTCTAACTATTACAGCCACCACCACCAGCTCCACAACCACGTCTACCACTACCACCAACACCACCACCTCCACCGTGACTACCACTACCACCACCACCTCCACAACAACGTCCACCATGACCACCACCCCCATCACCACCTTCACAACCACATCCACCATGACCACCACCACCATCACCTCCACAACCACATCCACCACAACCACCATCACCACCACCACCTCCTCCACAACCAGGTCCACCATGATCACCACCACCACCTCCACCATGACTACCACCAACACCACCACCTCCACAACCATGTCCACCACCACCACCTCCTCCACAGCCATGTCCACAACCACCATCACCACCACCACCTCCACAACCACATCCACCACCACCACCACCTCCACAACCATGTCCACCACCACCACCACCACCTCCACAACCATGTCCACTACCACCACCACCTCCACAACCACATCCACCATGACCACCACCACCATCACCACCTTCACAATCACGTCTACCACCACCACCACCTCCAACATGATTACGACCACCACCACCTCCTCCACAACCACGCCCACAATGACCACCATCACCACCACCTCCACCACGACCACCACCTTCACTTCCTCCCTCACTACCATTACCTGCACCAGCTCCTCCTCAACCATCACCTCTACCACCTCCACAACCACCTTCACCATCACCTCCACCCCCACCTCTGTCACAACCATGACCATCACCACAGCTACCTCCATCAGCACCGCCTCTTCCACCACCTTCACTACCTGCACCTGCACCATCTCCACCATCACTAACATATGATTATACAATCACTATTTAGTTATTACTGCAAAGCCAAATATCTGCCCTTTGGACAGCCCTTATTCTCACAATAGTGGAAAGCTAGTTTGCTTTCCCCAACTCCCTATAGGATCAACTTTCCCCAGATACTTGAGATTCTTGTCTCACACCCATTGCGAGGTTGATCCACCCTGCCCCTGCTCCTCCACTGGTAATTGTTGCCCTTTAGACACTCACACGTGGGGGTCACAGCCAGAGCCCCAGGCAAGACTGCATCCTCCCCAAGGCTATGCTCTAGGTCTATGCTTGTCTCTGCTTTTCACTGTGAACACCTCTCTGACATAGCATTTCCTAATGCAGCATAATGCATTAGAAAACGCATGGTCTTTAAAGTCAGACCTGCATTCAAATCCTGACCTCAACTCTAGCCGTATGACCTGTCTGGCTTTCAGCTCTTAATTACTGAAAATGTGTCTTATAATATTTACTTGAAAGGAGGTAGGAGCTGTGAGTAATAAATGACATCATGAATACAAAGAACTAGGACTCTATTTAGCATGAAGCAGGTGCCAAATAAATGTGAGTGGCCCTCTTTCCTAATTTTGTAGCTCTTGCCAAGTCAGTAAAGCCATGAACTCTCAAACTTAAAGAAACATCAGAAGCAATGGGAGATCTTGTTAAAAATCTGGATTTCTGAGTCTCACGCCCAGAGGTCTGGGGGGGAAACCTGAGAATCTGCATTTCCAAAAAGTGCCCCCATGATACTGGCTGTGCTGGTTCCAGAACCACACACTGACAAGCATTGCTGTGAAGGAAGAGCAAAAAGAAAAGCCTAATTGAAAATTGAAGACAAAACACTTTCACACATCTGTAAATTTTGGTTTTTAAAAAAGTATATGAAACATCCAACTCCCTCAACCCATTTTTCAAGAAGAAAAGGTCATAAAGTGTCTCAGTAAATGACACAAATGCCAAGCGAGTGTGCCATGTCATTTTCATGCTGTAGTTTATGCAGCCCTTGCTCCACCATGGCCCTTCTCCATTTGCAGGCACACCGATTGCATATGCTCTTCCTCTCCCACTGACCAGCACCTGGATCTCTTTGTCCACCTTGCCTGTGAGGCTGAAGAGCTGGAGGTGCCTGGGAACTTCCGTGTTCCTGGGGAAAGCCCTTGAGCAGTCACTCAGGGATGCAGCTAAACAAATACTCCAGCTCCTTGCCCCGGCTAGGAATGCCTTCCCGGTGTGAGCTACCCTGTCCCTGCAAGAACTGAGCCAGCATTGCTCTCCACTGGAACTTTAATGGCGTCACTCTATTGCTTTGGCTTCCTTCCCTTCCTGGTTCCATCTCCTTGGTTTCCTGTAAGTTTTCCTTGAGAACACTGTCAAATAATTCAAGTTCACACCAATATTCACCTTCATCTCTGCTTTTGGGGGAAGCCAACCTGAGCTATAGACCATGATTAAGTAAGAAAAATACATGAATCAGAAGCCCCAGAATGAAGTAAGGGAATGAGAGCAGAATATGAGGCATCCTTATGTATAGATATTGAGAGCAGGAAGCAGAGATACACACAGAGAGGAAGAAAGGCCCACAGAGGAAAGGCAGTTGCCCATTGTGGCTGGGGGTAGCCAAGCCTCTGCACTCCAGTCAAACCTTCCAACCCACCTGGACTATGGACCTGACAGCCCATTATTAAGTCCTGTGATATACTGATGACCACTCTTTACAGTTCTTCAAATAATTCTGATATCTAAGCATCTAGAGACTCTGATTTTAGCAGCCTGCTAGGGAAGTTATTTTCTGCACAATAATTTCCCTGAGCAGGACAACATTGTTCATTTGCCCTGATGATGTACCACTGAGGACTGTACCTGGCCCACTCTGAGAGGTCCAGATGGTTGTCTTCACGATAGCCAGAAACATCGAGATGATGTTTTTCATTCAGACCCAGGCAAGCCACAGTGGGCATGACAAGCCCTGTCTTGCCAGGGATCATGAATACCCCAAAAGAGACACAGAGGACTCTTCTCAACTGCCTCCAATGCTCGAATCAACTCGGGGTAACCCTGCTTACCCCTAAGGATACTCACGTACTTGAATCCAGGGGCTTGTAGATTTGTGGATTCCCAAGGCTGAGTGACACTTGAGGAGTGGCCCCAGAAACAGCAAGACAGAGGGTCTGTGTGTTCGCTCTGAGCCCTCCTGGTAAGAACTGTGAGTCAAGGGCGTCTGGGGCCTCGGTGCCTAAGTGATCCGTGAACTCTTCCATCTGCTCTGGTAGATCATTCAGAGGAAGGAGAATGGGGTTTGGGACTGGTCACCCCTGCACTTCAGGACCCACACCAGCCAGACCGCCCACCCAACGTGAAGTGTCCCTCCCTGTGCGCGCTCACAACGCTCTCATTTTCTATCCATAATTGCTTCTGTTTTTCTTCCCCACTAGACAATAAATATCTGTCTTGTTCACTACTGTTTAACCTCAGAGCCTAGCACCCTGCCCAGTGCAAACTGGTATCCCCGGATGGTGCATTGAGTAGATTACAGTTCCGCCGCTGACGAGCTGTGATGTCAGGCAAGTTTTCTTGTCTATCATATAGAATAAAAATACCTACCTTGAAGGTCTTCTGTGAGAGTCAAATTTTAATAAGACATATAAAAGTGTCTGGTATAAAAGATATATACAAGGTCCCTGGGCACTTGGTAGGCATTGGTTAAGTTTGGGTCTCTCATTCTGTCAACTGTTCCACTCTCATGTTTAAGCAGAACGCTGCCCTCATATACCTGGGAAATACCGTCTGACAACCCTGGAATCACTCAAATAAAGTGGAATGGAAGAAACTGAGCACTTCACTGCAGTCTTGCAATAACCACCAACCGACCTATGGGTGTGGGAAGCCCACCCACACACCTGCTCCGAGGTGGGCCATTTTATCCACGATCCCAGCCATGCAAACACCCCCTCTCACTTTTCCCAGACACCATGCACTGCTTTCAAGGACAGCAAAATCAAAGGCAAGGTGAAAACCACTGTCATTAAATAGTGGGAGAACAAGTATTTAGACTGAGATTCTTACAGGGGAAAACAATATTAGACTATTCCCTGAGGTGTTTCCATACCATTAATAAAAGAAAGGAACTCTATCACCATATGTATTCCCAAAGCGAACTTCCTTTTAATGTATTGTTTTATTCATCCCTGATAGTCTGCGATTCCCATCTTCTCAATGAAATCCAATTGCCATAAATTACAGGATTCTAAGAGAACAGATCTTTGAATCTCCCTAATATTATTAATAAATGCTAAGAGGGTGTAACACAAAATTAATGGGGAAATTTAATAATTTTTTATTGGAATTTCCTTTCCATTTAGTTTCCTGGGAGGGGAGAATGTTAGCGTGTGCTGTCTGTAGACAATATTGCTTTAATGGAAACTTTGCAAAAATTATAATTAGGCCTTTGGTGAACAGGGATCTTTAATTTAATTTGTTTTTACTGCCAGAACACAGGGAGTTACTCACAGCATATTGCACCAGCAGGCAACCCGGCAGAATTCCGTTTTGCCGTGATCACGAGGGTAATGACTTTTTCAAGGCCTGGTGTTGGGAGAACAGCATGGTTTAGTTATTATGGGAACCATAAATGTCATTAATAAAGTCCTGCAGGAGCAATCACATCGCAGAGCAGCCTTATAAACATGGGAGGCCAGTCGCTCTTCACATACTTGAGAGGGGAGGGGGGTGGCCGTAGTGCCCTGGGGGAGGGGTAAGAAGCGAGAGGGAGAAATGAGAGCCCTTGCTCTTATTTGGATTTTTCCCTTAAAGTCTTTCTCCAGTTTAAAACACAAAATAAAAGCCCTTTGCTGGTAACTCTTGGTTTGCTTTGCTAACACTGATCCTGCTGTGACTAGTCTATTTAGAGACAGCCCAAGAGGGTAAGGTCTCAAAGGGAAGGTGCTTCTCCAAGGTATGCACCCGAGGCACTGCGAGCAGGGCCTCAAACGGGTGTACTTGTAAGCCGATGTTCATAGCAGCATTTACAACAGAAAAGGGTAGGGGCAACTCAGGTAGCTGCCATGACCAGGTGAACAAAATGTGTGCTATCCATACGATGGAATATTATTCAGCCATAAAAAGGAAAGATGTCTTGACACACACTTCAACATGGATAAACCTTGAAGACATTCCACTGAGTGAAATTATCAGTCACAGAGGACAGGTCTTGTGTGATTGCACTTCTAGAAGGCACCTAGCATAGGCCAATTCATGGACACAGAAAGCAGAATGGAGGCTCCCAGGCACAGAGGGAGGGGTAAGCAGTTATTCCTTAATAGTTACAGAGATTCCATGTACGGTGATGAAAAGGTTTTAGAAATAGATAGTGGTGATGGTTGCACAACATTGTGGATATAATTAATACCGCTGAATTACACTCTTGAAATGGTTAAAAGATCAGGTTTTATGTATGTGTTATGCTATGTGCTATGTATGGTATCACAGTGAGAAAACTTCCAAAAAATTAAGGGGCACTGGATTTTCAAGATCTCTCTTCCCTTTCCCCCGTCTCACTTCTCTCCCTAAATTATCTCCCGCCCATTCGAATGTACCTCTGCAGTTCCCAGACCGTCACTGAATAAGGAGAGGTGGCTGGAAACATCTGGTTCAGAGCATAATAGATGCTCCCTAAAATGGGCCATTACTGCCCCTCGGAGACTCTGTGTGTGAACAAGACAGTGGTGGCACTAATTTATCATCCCTCTCATTTTATCTTGTTGGTTTTACTTTATTTTCAGTGTCTAAAACTATTTTTACTGAAAGAGAACCTGGTTCCTTCAGAACATATTTGTTGGCCCACCCTGAGCTGTATCAACCACATGTGGTGTTAGGAGTAGATTTTTTAAATAGTCACTTGTTAAGAGAATGATTTTATTTAGAAATCAACTCATCAGAAAGGGCAGCAGAAGGCCGAAAGACAGTCCGCTCGTTGCACCCCAACTCCAAAGGTAGGTCAGCTTCTGAAGGCCAGTTATCACCACAAAGGCCCTGTGGGTGGGATTGGACCCCACCCGTCACTTACAGACAAGTTTCTGTATCTCTTGAACCTGAGAAGTTTATGTGAAATATTTGCAAGGAAAATAAGGGTTTTCCCTTATGTTTGTAAAAGGCAGCATTGGACAAAACTCCCCTGAGAGAGAGAGAATAAAGACCCTAGCTACTTGAAGGATTTCGATTTGAAGATTTAGAGCTGTGGAAAAGCTTCTTGCAATGAAGATTCCAATAAAATTTTTCAATTGCACTGAATTGTATGTACCTAGATGCTTTCTGGGTAGTTTACTGTCAACTTTCTAATCTTACAAGGAAATAATCTTAAAATGCAGGTTTAATTGGATCATTTTTACCCACCTCTTGCACCAAAAATTCAAAGTGGACAAATTTGGAATGGAGAACATTCCCGTAGATGTTTTGGCTGGATTGGATTTTGGCTAGATGGAAAGACTGGAGATTTTTTTCTTTAGTCTTCAAATTCAGCATGGCCCTTTTCTTCCACAATGAAAAAGCATCACTGTGGTGTGCAATATGTAATCGAACAGTGCTAAGCTTAGCTGTTTTTATAAAAGGCTCTATTTCCAAGTGCAGACTCCCAGTATAAAAGCACAATGCTTACTATTTAACCGCTGACTAATGGCATGGCTCTATCTTATGCCAGGTGATAGTTTGTGCCTAAATTTTAAGAAAATTAACCAAGAGTTTCTCAGGCAATGGGCTTATGAGAATGTACCCATAAAATGACAACAAACATATATATCACATTTATACAGGACTGACTTAAGCCCTTTAGAGAGCCTAACCTCTTAAAAAGATATTGCTATTCCTATCCCTTTGTGATTCAAAATGCAATAAAAACAACAGTAAACTGCACTTACCGCTATCATTATTGGGGCAGACTGTTTGCATCACCTGGGCTTTCCCGGGATTAAATGGCACACTTTGGCAGCCCGAGTCCACACTTATGCCACCCAGATGCTAAAACGCAGGGCGGGATCTGAAGACTGTGTGGTAGTTCCTACCACGAAGCCTGCACTGAATGAAAACACTAAAGCAGAAGAATTTGATCCTGTATTTTCAATCATCCTACATGCCTATTGGATGGACCATTTTAATGGAACTGTCTCATCAATTCAAGCAGCCAGTCGGTTACATCTAACAATCCGTTTAATTGACCCGCCCCCCACCCCGACCCCCACTGAACAGACCAAATATCTGAATACATGGAATTCACAGGTTGTTTTCACATCATGTACACATGGCCTTAATGACGAAATTGGACCCATTCCACTGCTGAGCTCACCAATTGTATAGGAATCACTCCCTGATACGTGGTCTCCCCACCTTCCTTCAAAAAAACAAAATTTAAAAACTTAGCTAGAACCAACTTGGCCTGAGGCTCTGAGGACAATAGATCCAGCTTCTAAAATGGTAGTACAAATTCTGCCAAGATGTTCTTTAGATGCTATACACCTACCTCCTTAGTAAATTACGGCTCCTTACATGTACTTACATGCGTGTCTGAGCGTGGCAGTGTGGCCTTACATAGCAGAGAATTCACAACATTCTCAAGTAGAAACACTCCGTCCTGTTTTCCCCATAAGCAGACTTGCCTGGGTCCTGCTTTTTATTCTGAAACTATGGTCATCTCCCTGCAGAATGGATCCAAGTCTTCAGGACCTTTAATGGTCCCCTCCTGGCCACATACAGGGTCCCAAGGGCCCCTTAAGTGTGATTATGGGGCTCTCTCGTAAATGGCTAGAGTGTGTAAATTGATGCAGCTGCTATAATAGACAATTTCACAAAATCTATCAAAATCACATATACACCCTTTGTCCAGAAAGCCCACTTCTCAGAATTTGTTCCACAGATACACATACTCTCAGGTTTAGGGAATAACCTAAATTCATGATTAGTCATTGCACGTCTGGCTCTAACAGCAGAAGACAGGAAACTACCTAAATGTCCATCAATAGGTGACTGCTAAAATACGGTAAATCTATACAATGGAATAATATGCAGCCATAACAAATAAAGGAACTTTGGATGTATTGATATGGAATAATCTCCTAACATAATATGAATTTTTTAAAAATCAAGGTGGAAACAATATATATAGCATGCTTCCATTCATGTATTTTTAAAGGAAACATTTATCTATGCATTTTCTTTTTTATGTTTTCTTATACAGGTAGCTCATTTTATCAGAAAAAATTATTTTCTTATTAAAAATATAATATTTTGTTTTGGTATATACTATTGTTGAATGACAACCCTATCTCAGTCCATTAAAATACTTATTTATTCATTTATTTATTTAGATGAAACATTATGCAACAGTTATCTGGTAAGAAAAAAATGTCCTCAATTCTGGAATGATAATCTTAAGAATAATAAGTACCAGGGGTAACTTTGGGAATGTGACAAAATTACTTGTACTTCACCTTCTTCTAATCTAAATGTCTATGATAAAGCCTCATACACTTAGTGGAGGCTTCCTTTAAGAACACACAAATGCATAATATCTGAACGTATTTCATTCACTCATTCAATAAATATTTATTGTGATCCCAGCTGCCAGATGCTGGGGAAACAGAAGCGAACAAATAAGGTCCCTGCTGCCATGGGGAAGCACGTACACATGAATGACAGTCACATGGTGGTTAAGTCTGGGGGAAAAATAGAATATATGCTCTGTATAATGGGTACTCGACATTTTCTGCTCTCTACCACAGAGGTTTGAAGAGAGACAAGGCAACTAAGCCTCTGGCCATTCAAGGGCACTAAAACTGCGCTGAACGTTATCATGACTGATACATTCACAGGGGAATAGTGTGTTCTCAACAGGACAGACTATTCCAGTGAAATAATGGAATAATTCTGCTTATGATCTAGTTGGAAATGGACAATGGCTATCAGTGGTCCAGGACAGACATTTAGAGATTAACAAAATAAACAAAACGTCCTTATCAGCCTGAATATAAATACTCTCTGAAACTTGAAAACATACTGAGCCAGCCAGCCAGGATCCTTAGAAGGACAACAGGCATGAGCAGAGGCCCTCTGCCCAGAACCTGCCTCTGAAGTCAGAAAGCAATAGTGTGTTAAAGTGTAAAGTGAGCCCCCCGGTGTGGCTTCTGGCTATTTTTGTTTTAAATCCTAGAAGAAGAGATATATGAAAGGTTGATGTCGTGTCTGGGGGATCTATCCTGAGGGTAGGTAAAAGGACAAGAATATGAAAAGGCCGTTGTTTATCCCATATTACACACATCAACACTCTCCCAAGAGCAGGGTTATTCTCTACCACCAAATTTACTTTGAGAGAGTTATTTAAATTTGTTTCAAACACGCTTTCCCCACTCATTGTCAGACCCTATGGCCATCTCACGCACTGTCCTGTCTCCTCGCTAACCCTCACTCAGTTCTACAGTAATCTGATACTGCATTCTCAACACCAGCCCTATGGGCACTGTCTGACCATTTCAGCTGTTTGTAACTCATCCTCTAGAACATTCCTCAGTAAGGGGCCGTCTTAGAGATGTCACTCCATTTTCTTCTAGCTTAAAGCAGTGCTGTCAAAAATCTGCTGATAATCGAATTCCCCTTCTGAGGCACTGGTTGGCTGTGCCTCTTGCCCAAAGGATTTCTTTTCTTCTTTCAAGTCCAAAACGTTTGCTAGACTATGTCTTGGTGTGGCCCATTCTGGGTTGATATTCTCAAGGACATAGAAAAGTTCAACATGTAGTTTCCAATCTTTCTGTGCTTTAGGAAAGTTCTCTTGAAGTATAGTTCTTGGTTCTGTTCCACGGCTTTGCCTTTCTCTTTGGGGACCAGTGTGATGCTATGTTAGATGCGATCTTGGCACCACATGGATCTCACACTTCACGGCACAGTCTCTACCCTCTCTCCTCCACGTACTGCAACACCCACCTTTCAATTTCCTCCTTACTCCCCTTTCCTCTTTACTTCCTGTACTTTCGCCTCCTCTCCCTAAAAAGACCATAAACTCCTTAAGAACTAGAGCCTTGTCTTAATCTTTGTTGTATGATCCAGACTCTCCTCAACTACTACTGCTCTGAGCTCCTTGTAGATAGTCATCAAATATTCTTGTAGCTGAATCACATCACCGCTCTGCCCTGAGATCCTTGGGATGGACCCTTGGGGGATTGTAATAACGTGCCTCTTGCAGCGAAGTAGAGGGTGTGATAGGGATCTGAAAGCAGGAAGCTTCTTTAAATTTTCAGTGGGTGGTTGGGAGTCTTGACAACAGCTGTCCCCTTCCTGTGGGGCTGGCCTAATCCACTGTCATAATCCCGGACGAAAAGCATAGCTTCTTCTGCTACTTTAAAAAGTGGTGCATAGCTTCACAGATCACTATTATCAAGGAAGAAAGGCCATTGACATTTTATATTTCTGGGCTTGTGGTCATTTGGGGATAATCCACTTTGCCTGCCTTTCACATTTGCTTTGTTTAATAACATTTTTCTGAGAATGAAGAATATTCCTGGTTCCTTTTTTCATAAAAGGAAGTGGTTTTCATATAGTATATTGAAAACACTTTCTTATTTTATCACTAATATTTCATTGATGTATTCCAGGTAACTAAAGTGATATTCAAACTACTGTTTTTTACTTATTAGATTTAAGTGATTTTTTTATTGTTTTCATTTCTAGCCAAATTAGATTATCATCATTCTCTTGCAAAATCATTTGTAAATGAAGTTTTCCAATGTTTCTGCCTACAAAGTCTCCAAAATATTTTCAAAAGCCACTTATTAAAAACCTTTTCATCATATGCTTACATAATCACAAAGAATATTGTTCTAGCACTTTATATTTTATAAACATTTGTAAATAAAACTGTTCCATCACTCTTAAAGGTTTTTTCTTCATCAGCTCAGTCCACTAAATACTCAGCACTCTGTTGAGAGATCAGGAATCTTAGGATAGGTTTATTAAGCCCCTAGACTCTAGAACAGGACTGCATGAATTCAAACCCTGCTCCACTATGTACTACAATTTTAGGAAGTGATTTATCCCCTCTCTCCTCTGTTTCTTCGTTTGCAAATATAGCATTACTAATAAGCACCTCACAGCAACTTTATAAAATGAAATCATGTGCCTGGCACAAAGCAAGACCTCAGGAGACCCCCTCCAAAATAGACGGTCGTCAGCTTCCACACAGCATACGCTGCCATCCTGTGAGTGTTTGCATTCTTTAGAGTTTTCCAATAGCTTAAATTAACTGTGATAAAGACTGGGAATGCCACAGACATAGCTTTGTGGTGTGCATGCTTGTGAGGCTCTGAGTTTCCATGAAGACAAAGCAAATTCTGCAACGTTCTATGAAAGCAACAAGAGTGGGTCCAAACCAGCCTGCAGAATGGGTCCTTCCATTTCAGAGGAGTAAAGACAATGAAGTCCCAGGGATTCTGAAATCCTCCTGGCCCAGGATGGTGTGCTCCTTATCACAGAAATGGCAAGAAAATACACACCTGAAATTCTGGTTTTGTTGTTTGACTCAATAGATATTAATTGGAAGACTCATCATCATTCGCAGTGATACTGAGCCATTTCTGCTGAAAATGCATTGAGACAAAGTGTCTCTCTCAAGAGCAGGAACTCTAGGTATACACCCCATTAAATAAATTCTAAGATTATCCATTTGTGAATGTACCCAAATTAAACCATGCTGCCAGTGAGGGACTTCTGAAAGCAGGCTGTCAAAATCGGTGGTTCGGGCCAAATGAAATAAGCCAGTCATAGAGGGACAGACACTGTATGATTCCACTTATCCATACCTAGAATACGGATCTCCCAAATGCATAGAGAGAGAAGGTAGAGTGGTGGTTGCCACAGGGTGGGGGAGGGTAGTGGGGAATTAGTGTTTAACAGGGACAGAGTATCAGTTTGGGAAGATGGAAAGTTCTGGAAATGGATGGTGGTGATGGTCGCTCAACAGTGTAGATATATTTAATGCCATTGACCTGTATACTTAAACATGGTTAAGATGGTAATGTTTTTAAATGGTAACAGTAATGTTTTATGTATTTTACCACTATTTAAAACAATTTTTTAAAAAATCAGTGGCCATAAAAAAACAAATAACCTGATTAAAAAATTGGAAGAGAATCTGAACAGACACTTCTCTAAAGAAGAAATTAGTATGGCCAACAAGCACATGAGAAGATGCTCCACATCACTAATTATCAGGAAAATGCAAATTAAAACCACAATGAGATATCACCTCACACCAGTTAGGATGACCAACATAGGAAAGACACTAGGAACAACAAATGCTGGCAAGGATGCAGAGAAAGGGGAACCCTTCTACACTGCTGGTGGTAATGTAAACTAGTTCAACCATCGTGGAAAGCAATATGGAGGTTCCTCAAAAAACTAAAAATAGAAATACCATTTGACCCAGGAATTCCACTCTCAGGGATTTACCTGAAGGAAACAAGATCCCTGATTCCAAAGGACATATGCACCCCTATGTTTATTGCAGCACTATTTACAATAACCAAGATATGGAAGTAGCCCATGTCCACAGTAGATGAATGGATAAAGAAGAGGTGGCACATATACACAATGGAATATTATTCAACCATAAGCAGAAAATAAATCCTACCATTTGCAACAACATGGATGGAGCTAGAGGGTATTATGCTCAATGAACTAAGCCAGGTGCAGAAAGACAAGTGCCAAATGATTTCATGCATTTGTGGAGTATAACAACAAAGCAAAACTGAAGTAACAAAACAGCAGCAGATTCTCAGACTCCAAGAAGGGAAGGGGTTACCAAAGGGAAGGAAGAAGTTGGGAAGGGTGGGTGGAATGGAGAAGGGGATTAAGGGGCACTATAACTAGCAATCAGAATACAGGCAGGTCATGGGGAAGGCACTACAGCATGCAGAAGACAAATATTGACTCTACAGCATCTTACCACACTGATGCACAGTGACTGCAATGGGGTGTGCGGGGACTTGATAATATGGGTGAGTGTTAAAACCACAATGTCGTTCATGTGAAACCTTCATAAGTTTTTATATCAATGATACTTTAATTAAAAAAAAACAGTGGCTATAATGAACTCCATTCTCTCTCTGAAAACTTGGAATACAGTCAAATGTGCAAGCCTGAAAATGGTAGAGGAGGTCAGTATGGGAAGGACTTTGGTCAATCAGGATGAGCTCAGTTCTGTGCACCAGGTTAGTACTCAGCCAGACCCACCACCTTACAGTGAGCTGAAAAGCGGGGGCTCTGGCCCACGGCGTGTGTTCGTGGAGCAGAAGGAGGAAGAGCGTCTGATGCCATGCCTGCAGGAAATGTTGGTCTTCTGGGTCTTTCATCAGATTAGAGTATTTGAAACCCAGACTTCAGGAGTAGATGACATTTCAAAAACACAGAGCGAATAACTGAGCTCTGAGGGAAGCTGGTCTGGATGGTGTGCATGTCCACTTTGTTCCCCATCTCCAGACACACGGGGTGTAGGAGCATGTGTGTGTGTTGCGGGGTGGTAGTTAAGGGGAAGGTGCGCATTAAACAACTGGACAGAGAATGGACCGAGGGCAAACACAGTCTGAACAAATGCTCCCTCCTTATAGGCTAGACAGAGACCAACACTCAACATGAGAAAAGGAGAATGTTCTGCAGCTCAGAGCTCGAAGAACAGCATCGGAGACTGGGCGTGCTTCTGCAGTCCCATGTAACAGTAGGTTGATACAACTCTTTGAAGGACAGTTAGACAAAATCCATTTTTATTTTAAAATTTGCAGATTCTGAGGTCTACTGACTCCACTTCCACAAATTTATAATAAGAAAGAAAATGTAAATATATACCTAAGACTTCAGGTATATGAAGGGTGGGGTGGAGGATTTTTCTAATAGCAAAACAATAGGAAACTAGCTACATTCAACTGGGTTTGGTTAAAATAAACTTTGATGTAGTCAAGGCTGTGCTACCAGCCACTTGTTTTATATGTGTTTTGTATTTGCAGTTTGTCTTTGTATAAGAATGCTAATAGCATGGAAAAATACTTATGCCATGTTGTCACACAAACAAAGCAGGCTGTATGATAGTTTGTTTAATAGGATTCTGTTTTTAAAAGGTTTATGTGTCAATAGATGTAAAAGTAGATCTGAAAGTACAGAGAGCAGATTAATAATAGTTGTTTTCTGGATGATGACGTTACTGGTGACTTTTATTGCCATATATTTGCTTCAGTTCATTTTCTATGGTAGATCTGTGATATCTTTGAAGAGCAAAATAATTTTTTAAGCAAATGAAGAAGATAAATACTATACATGTATGTTTAGTACGTATTTGAACTTCCAGCCAAGCAGTACCGTACTCAGCATAATGGTCCTCGTAGAGCCCCCACACCCAGGCCTCTTGGAGACAACTTCCATAAAGGCAGAGAAATCCAAACTATTCTCAAAAATACTAGACTGTTATTTGCTTTTTTTCACTGGGGTGCTTTCACCCTATCAGTGCAGTGGGCAGTGGTGAACCTGTGTAACCTCACCACACACAAACAGTGGCCAAGCTTGACTGGTGGACATTCTATTCTTCACTCCAACTCTCAGGCAGTGAAACAATGCAGTGTCTTTAATGACTGATGGCAGAGTAACAATGATTGATTTTATTAAATCCTGACTGATCCTTGAATGCTTGTGGTTTTAATATTTGGTGTAACAAAATGGAAAGTCCACATAAAACATGTCTGCTCTGCACTGACAGACGACAGTGGTCTCAGACAAAAGTGCTCCCACAGTTGCTTGAACTGCATATAGAATTAGAACTTTCTGTCCTACCCCCCACGGAATATCCTTATTACTGGGAAAATGACAAGCTATAGTGATTCAGACTGAGTATTTAGCAGATTTGTTCTTGAAAATGAATAAGGTGAACCTGTCACTTCAAGGAAAACAATTGACAGGGCTGGCTGCCATGATAAGGCACACAGCTTTCAAGTGAAAATTAGAATTTTAGAAATCTTGTGTCTGTCACCATGAACTTGACAGCTTTGAGGTACTTTAAGGACTTCTCTGATGATATCAGTAGTGATATTAATGAATGTGAGTGTTTTATATTGTATTTATTGTATTAAAAATGAATTGTTTTTTGGAAGATCTGTGAAACTCACTGAACCAATATTTTCCAAATGGCCCATGCATACTATTTTAAGAATCATGAATGGGTTAAAGGTCCATTCAAAGTGCAAGACAGACTAATACATTTTAATGTTACAGGCTACAGAAAGTTCATTGATATGGTTTCAGATTTCACATTATAACTAAAGTTTAAGAAACTACTGAACAGTAGTTAAAACCTCACAAATATAATGACCATAAATGCAACATTTCTGCTTCTGGGTATAAACTCACCAGAATCAGAAGCAGAGACTCAAACAAGTATTTGCGCGCCCTTGGTCATGACAGAATTATTCTCAATGGCCAGTAAGTGGAAGCCATTCAAATGTCCATAGATGAATCAATGGATAATAAACATTGGAATATTATTCAGCCTTAAAGAGGAAGTGAATTCTGACAGATACTACCACATGGATGAAACTTGACATTATGCTATGTGCCCTAAACCAGTCACAAAAAGACAACTACTACATGATTCCACTTACACGAGGGACCTTGAGGAGTCGAATTCATAGAGACAGAAAGTGGGATGGTGGTTGCCCGGGGACGGGGGACTGACTGTCTCTTGGGGACAGAGCTTCGGTTTTGCAAGATGAAAACAGTTCTGTGGATGGATGGTGGCAATGGTTACACAACAATGTGAATGTGCTTAATATCACTGAACTGGACACTTAAAATGGCTAAAATGGTTTAAAAGAAAGAAGGAAAGAGAAGAACAAAAGGAACCACTACTTGTCAAGTTGGGGTATTGCATCAAACAAAAATATCCACAATTATCCGAAACACTATTAAAAAACTCCTCCCTTTCCCAACCATATATCTGTGTGAGGCCAGATTGTCTTCATATACTTCAACCAAAACAACATCTTACAACAAATTGAATGCAGAAGCTGCTAGGAAAACCCAGCTGTCTTCCATCAAGCCAGACATAAAAAGATTTGCAAAAATGTAAAGTAATGCCACTCTGCCTGCTATATATCGTTTTGTTTTGGAAACACATCTTCCATAAAAAATGTTATTTATGTGAACATGTAATGGTTTTATCATGGTTATTTTTGGAATAAATGAATACATTTTTAACGTTTTAATTCTTAATGGGATAACTCGTCATAGATATAACCCATGTAAATAAAAGCACTCTGTGGTCTTCAGTAATTTTCAAGAATGGAAAGGGTTCTGAGACCAAAGGAATCACTGGTCTAGCACATAGTAAATGCTCAATAAACGTCTGTTAGCTACCGCACCCCCTGCCACTCCTTATCGGGGGTGTTATGGCCCCTGAGTCAGGACTTGCAGGTCTTCGTGCTAATCAGTACGTTACACTAACTCTGAGGTGGCTTCCCTGGCACCCTGGATCCCCTCCGGGTCCTCCGCCCGCAAGGCACCTGTCGAGAAGCCTGCTGTCTGTCAAGCACGCAGATCCTTCCCTCCTAATAACCATTTGCCAAGAGTGTTGTCAAACAACTAACTGCACATAATTGAGCTTCTGAAAGAACATGCCCTGGGGGGCGTTTCCAAGAAATGTTACAAATTAAGATAATAGATGATTATGTGGAACATAAATCAAAGTTGTCAGAAGGTTGCTATCTCACAAATCACAGACTTGGCAGAGAGACGTATGTGGTTCCACGGCTGGCCACTGAGTTCTCTCCCTGGATGGCTTTACCCAGATTCGTGCTGCCTTAGTTGTAATTCATATCGCATTGCGTTATAATCCTGGGCTTGAACAAAGGGGTAATTAATACCAAAAAAGGAAAAAAACTCATTACTTGAGACACATTCCTGAGGTTTACAACAAAAAACCACCAAAACAGATGGATAAGCCTGGATAACAGAGAAAGAGCGTTCTTGCCTCTTCTGGTCAATGAAACCGATGGACTGATCATTAGATGGGAGTGAGTAATGAGACCCGCCTGGCTGAGACCAAGTTTGCCTCTGTGAGTGCCATGTCCAGTTTTCTTAACGACTGAGCACGCTGGCTCACCTTTCACAGCACACACTCTTGGAGTTCTGCCCATGTCCCTTAGTCCCCCCCCCCCCATTGCCGTGAGCACTGATGGGAACGCCTCAACCCCCACTCTGGAGTCCTTGCCCTTAGCTGCTGTCTGGCCTCGGGAAGCCCGCTCTGCCAGAGCAAGGACATGCCAGGGAGATAAGGTGCCCTGGGAACGCCCTCAACCAGTAACTGTAAAGAGTTGAAGGAGAAATAGCTCAGCTCCCACTCCCCTTGGATGGGATAGCACTGGAGCTTGCTCTACACGGTCTTGGGGTTCCCCGGAGACACTGAGCCCAACTGCCCACCCTGGCAATCTGCTCGATAATGCATACTTGATGGGTTTCCTTCAACATCACAATTGCCCACTTCCCTTCTGGTGTTTCCCAGGGGCACCGTCCAAATAAACTGCTTGCACAAAGCCTTGGTCTCCGCCCTGCTGCTGGAAAACCCAAGCTAGGACTGATTTAAAGAAGCATGTGTCAAACGTGGAGTCTCCAATTAGCATTTTTTCTTCTGTGGTTTCTCTTAGATTCGGCTGCGCACAGATGAGCAGCCCCTCACTAACTGATATCTCTGCCTCCAGCGCCCTGCACCTTCTTGTAGGGGGAATCAAACTGTTCTTAAAACACAGCATGGCTGGACAAGAAGCATTAAGCTCAGTCTTTTCCAAAGCAGTATCGGAGCTCTGCCTTTGCAGAGAGTCTGCATTCCCTCAGCCCACCAGTTCCTCCCTGCCAACAGTTTTCAGTTTTCAGCAACTACAGGGTCCCCAGGCAGAACTTAAGGAGAGCTCATTCTCAAAAGGAGGGAAGGGGAGAAAGTGCAGCTGGGCTGGGCAAGCAGCTGCCCCCACACCAGCACCTCCCCGGCAGGGCAGCCAAGTGCCCAGCCCGCCCCTGCTCTTCCTCAGCCCTGCCGCCCTCCCGGTGACCAAGTGTTTGCATGGGCTTTGCCCCCAGTTATCTGTGCCCCTTGATCTCGGTTTGCTTTTCTGACCTCTGACCCTTCTGTCAGCCAAAACTTCAAGTGTTATCATGTTCTTTTGTCCTGGCCACCACTCTGTCCTGGTCGCCTCACACAGAATGAGAGAAAAAGAAGGAAACAGTTTCTGTGGTCAATTGAGTGGCTGAAAAGAAAAAAACGTTGCTTTTATTTATTTATTTTTTAAAGCAACTAACTTGTTTAACTTGCATTAGTCAACTATTTGACCTAATCGACTCACTGGTTTCAATGGTCAACCTGATAGAATTAGGTAAATAAATGAAAGGGCAGAGGGGTTCAAGGCTGCCTGTCCCTCTCTCCTACTTCTGACTTGAGAGGAAGAGAAATTGCTACCAAAGAAATCAAGTTTCCAAGCTTGTGTTGTCAATAGGCAACTTCATTCCTTTATTTCATGGAAAAAAGTTGTTTTTGAAGAAATACAAAGTCTCACACCAAACTCATCTTCTTTGCAGTTTGTAAAGCATTCTGAAAATCTCTTTTAGAAAACAAATTCACGTTCCTCCCTAAGGCATCCTGCTTAGCATCATGGTATATTAGTCTTCAAAAATTATCTCAGGATATAAATAAGTCATTCTGAAACCACATCTAAATTCCTGGTTTAAAAAAATAATCAAAGAAAAATATACCAATAGTAGAAGGCAAAACGTGAAGGAAATGCCTAGTATCACGCTGGCCACACACACACATATGTGCTCATGTGTACATGCTTTCACACACATATGTGCTCGTATGTACATGCTTTCACACATATGTGCTCATATGTACATGCTTTCCCATCTAGATTCACAAAGTTCACATGTTGATGATCTAAAATAAAAAGAGAGACACAGAGAGAAGCAGCAAATGCTTTTAAATTATAGTATATTTTAGTTAAACCAATATGAAAAAAAACTTTGGTGTATCTGATGGAATAGAGACAAGCTGATGTTTTTCATTATCTCTTTTCCAAAATCATATCATAAACTCCTATTTCTTTTATAATGAAAATAAAAGCATCTAAAAGTTATGAATATATAACCAGATCGATTATTTTGATAAAACAGATTAATCAAATATAATTCAAGAGTTTGAGTGATTTTCTAAACATTTATAATGCTTCAGCTTTTCTGGAAAATAATTTGACAGCGTTTATTAAAAGCTTTAAAAATATTCATTCTCTTTGACCCAGAAATTGAACTTCAAGAAATCTGTATCAGAAAATTTTCAAAATTCAGACATGAGTTAATGCTCCAGATATCCACAGCAGTATTGATTCTAATAGCCCAAAGCTGGAAGCAACTTGCATCTCAATGATAGACTTGGACATCAAAGCAAATTATGATACAGTCATGCTACAGAGTATCATTCAGCCATCAAAAGGAGCACAATGAAAAAAATCACAAGGCTGAAAAAGTAATGTCAGCTCAGGAGGATCTGAGACTGGGTATTTGCTGTGATTTCAACTGAATATGTGAGAAATGTATGTTTACATACACATGCAATCTTGACGTTCACCAATGATACGGCTACAATATTCACAAGGGACAGGAGGCCTGGAAAGTCTCATGCATCCCTGGATTTACAACGACCACCATAGAACAGAACTTTTCTCATAAATGAGCCTGCTTATCCATTGGTTGGTAGATGGTACACTCACTCAATGTGTGACTCAAATTCATACCTCTGCAAGTTAGAGTCAGTCAAGGATAAGGGAAACTGAATATTAAATTGATGATTTATCAAATATATGTGAATAAAGAAGACTGCCCTTAATCCATTTTTCTCTGCTAAATAAATATATATATATATATACACACATAGACTTATACTATACACATTATAATTACTATGCATAATTTACACCATATTATATATATATATATATATATATATAGGTATGTGTGTGTGTGTGTGTGTGTATACATATACATATACAGCTACAATATTCACAAGCCTTGTTTTCTAGAGAAAACCTATATCATTCTTATAACTAGGAAATAAATATCCCTTCTAAAAATGTATCCATGTATATAAATCATTCCATTGCAACTGCCCAGCCAGTCCAGTCAGAACAGTCCAGCCCCAGTCAGGCTGTCAGAACATCCAAAAGTCTCCAGAATCAGTTTGCCGCCTGGCATCCTATATACTTTGGTAGCTCTTAAGATGACCCCAAAGGTCCATAGGCATTAGTCACAACGCCAAATTTAAAACTTTTCTTGTAGTTTGTAAGTAAATACTCAACAAATCATACTAACTAGGACTCCATTTATTTGGAAATAATCTTAAACCCAGACAAGGGGGGCTGCCCATTGTGCACCCGCCATGGACTTCCCCTGTAGGTATTTATCACAATTATGATTGTTTGTGTGTTTCTCTGTTTAAAGTCTGTCTTCCCTCACAGATGAGAGTAGAGTGGTGTCTGCTTTGTGCACTAGCCCCAGTGGCACAGAGACACTGTCAATGGCCAGCACCATGTCACCTGCACCCACCTTGAGTACACAGGTTCTTGGAAGCTGACAGCTCCCCACCTCTAGTACCTGCTTCTTTCTATTCAGGAGTTTGCTAGAGGTATGCAGACAAATTAATGCACTCAGGGGTCACCCTTAACCGCTGAGGGACAGGAATAAATGTCTCAGCCCCCAGTCCTGCACGTGGATAATTCTGAGCTGCCCCGCCTGGTTTCTCAGGTGTCCACAGCATGACTGAGCACCCCCCACTTGTTAACACGCCCTTCATCAGCTTGCCTTCCCTCCCTGCCCCACTTCCCCTTTCATACTCTGGCTTCCTGGGTCATCTCACAGATAAAGCGCTTGCAACCACGTCCTTGCCTCAGGCCTGCTTTTGGAGTGAGTGCAACTGAGACACTTGACTTCTTACAGTTTTTTAATAAAGAATTGCTGAATGGGTAGACAAGTGAACAAATTCCCACTGTGGCTAGTTTGGAGTCAACAGAGTGCAGCAAATCCTTTTCTCATAAAAGTATGAGATTTTTAGTATAAATAAGCCTGTGACATGGGGACAACCTTGCATCTCCTTATTTTCATCGAACAATTTTGTGTCATTTATAAATTACACACAACACTAAATAAAGTAGTTCCCCCCAAACCCAGGCCTTGTGTCGTGGCTGTATTTTACAGGTAGTGGAAATACTTGCTTCATCCAGGAAGAAAGCCACGATTTTCTAAGAGGTTTAGTAGCCGCAGTATATTTTTGAATTCCCTCCTTTCCAAGCAAATAAAGGTCATGGATTAAAGAAAATTTGGGGTAGAAACCAAATAGTTCATTTTTGATGAGTTACACATCATTAGAAAAATATCCTCTGCTCTGCACTTCACGAGCCTTCTAGATTTTCCTGATGGCCCCTTTCAACATCTGTGAACAGCTGGAGAAGCTGGCTGCACTGGGATCGGTTCTTGTATGGCCTAATGTAAACAATCATTGGGACACTGATTAATTTCTCAAGACTCAAAAATAATTAAGGCAACGATAATCCCTCACTCACATACTCCCCCATTTTTACAGCCTTTCAGGGGGGAGGTGGCAGAGGTCAGCTGTAATGTTCAGCCCACAGTTCCCATTACCGCCCTATAGACTGTAACATGCTCACCCCTGAGAGTCATTAGGGAAAAATGTTCTTCTGTTGCTTGTACCTACAAGGGGACGTCAAACTCCCATATAAACCCCAGAGAGCCGTCCACCCGGTGTGAACCATACCAACCTCTAGTTTGTGAATCGGGAGGGGAGATCAGTATGACCACGAGCCACACCATAGGGGGGAAATTCCCCAATGTGAAGCTACACAAAAGGGTATTTAAGAGTATCTACCCCAAATGGAATGTTATTCTGTCATACAAAGGAAAGGCTTTCTGACACACGCTACAACATGGATGAATCTTAAGGACACTGTGGTAACTGAAATAAGCCAGTCACAAAAGGACAAATACGTATGAGTCCACCTAGGTGAGGTTTCTGGAGCATCAAATCCATAGTGACAGAAAGCAGAAGGGGGGGCCAGGGCCTGGGGGAGGGGGAGGGGAGTGAGCGTGTAATGGGCACTGAGTTTGGGTTACGATCATGAAAAAGGAGCTCTGGAGATGGGTGGAGGTGATGGCTGCACACCGATGTGAGGTATTTGCTGTCACAGAACTGTCACTTAAAAATGGCTTCAATGGTAAACTTTATATATATTTTAGCACAATTTTTTTTTTAAAGGGATATCGAAGCACATGGCACTACACTAAAGCTCACAAACTCAGTGCTTGCAGGGACCAGGTGTGCATCTCCAAGGAGGAAACAGAGAGGAGCTGTCTGTTCGGACTGCTATAACAAAATACCACAGACTAGGTACTTAGAAGCAACAGAAATTTATTTCCGATAGTTTTGGAGCCTGGATGTCCAAGATCGGCACGCCAGCACAGCCAGCACGGCCAGCACAGACTTCTTGCTGTGTCCTTGAATGGTAGGAGGGGCCGGGGAGCTCTGTGGGGTCCCGTTTATAAGGCACTACTCCCATCATGAGAGCTCCACCCTCAAGACCTAACCGAGCACCTCCCAGAGACCCCGTCTCCTAATCCCATCGTACTGGGCATTAGGATTTCAACATATGAGTTCTGGGGGGAGGCAACCATTTGGACCATCGCAGGAGCATCTGTATTAACTAGAAAACAAAGACATGCCTTGTCCAATGGAGCTTTAAAGGCAATTGCTCCCGCACAGGGAGGCCAGTCCAGTGTACCAGGGTTGGTCCCTGTTTACAGCCCAGTGTGAGAAGCACAGATGACTTAGAACAAAGAGCAATCCAACAACTGGGGGATTAAACATTTAGCAATGCCAACAGGTGCCAAAGGCAGCCGGTAAACGGAAAACGGGAACAGCAAGAACGCTCAGGGAAGGCGCAGACAGGAAAGGGTGGAAGTGTGGAATCAGCTATGATAAGAGAACTTTGAAAGCCATGCTGAGGAGTTAGGCCTTACACTTAATGACTTAACCACGCATTAGATATACACCACACTGCCAAGACAGAAGGAAGGGTGCTGAACAAGAATCAAGAAGCTTTCCTCGGAACCAGAGACAGAGAGAAAGTAGAGATCTTAGGGGAAGCAGTGAAGGATCAGGAAGCTTCAAGAATGCACCCACTTTTCCTTTATGCTTTGAGATTTTGTCTAAAATCCTGCCAACAGGAATATCCCAGCTCCTTGTCGCTGCTCTGATTCAAGGTCCAGTTCACGGCCCACCTTCCATAGCCTTCCTGCCTGCTCTCAGGGATGGAGAGGCGCCCACCCCTCACCTGCCTGAACTTCATTTTCTGCGCCTCTTGCCTGGCGATGGACTATGCACGCCCTGTGACAGCACCCCGCTGTTTTAGAGTTACTTATTTCCGGAATTGTGATTCTTGCATTGAAGCGGGGGGTTCTCCCAACAAAGAATTAAGAGGCCTGAGTTTCAACAGCTCTGACATCAGGTTTCCCCATCCCATCACCCTGTACATCTCGGGCCTCAGTTCCTCCATCTGCAGAATCAAAGATGGGCTCTGGGATTTCACAGGACACAAGTTCCAACATCCTGTTGTTCCACCTTATTCCTCCAGGGAAGACACACACCCCTGAGTGGATGGCCAGGGACACGTGCCTCAGTGTAACGCCCCCCGAGATTCCCACGTGGTTGGCAACAGCCAGTTGACTGATGAGCTGAAGTTTGCTCACACTGCTGGTGAACGCGCACGCAAGGACTTTTACCTAAAGGTTGTTACAGGTTGACCTCTTGAAAAGGGCATTAGCTGTGACCATGCAACACCAGCAGTCAACTCAGCCCGGTCCAACTCCCCTGTTGAGGGGGAAAACGGATGTTCTTATTAAATTCCAAATAAATCCCATCATTTGATCCCAGGGCCTCACTTAATGAATTCAAGGGAAAAAAAATGAGTGAAGCGATTTGATGCAATGGAGAGCAGGTAGCTGGTGGGTCTGACGCAGTTCTCTGGGTTTGTTAAATATTCATGCTGGTGTCATGCATAGTCCCGCTCCAGCTAATTAAGTCACAGAGTATGTTAACTTAGAGCTGAAAGCACAAAGATCATCGGCTTGATGAATGGAGCCCAATTTTCTTTGGCAATAGAGAACTGAGGCAAATCAGGAAAACAAGCCACAATTTCCACCCTTTCCAAAGCACCCAGCGAGTCCGCATTTGAAGTATGGGAACCAAGAATTCACTTGAGGGAAATAAACTAAGTGGTAGGGGCCCCCTTTAGATGGAGGGTCAGGGAGGGAACTCTGGGAGACCTAGAGGTTGAGGATGTGGAAGGAAACCATTCTAGAGAGAAGACAGAAAAGTGAAAAATCCTACAGGCAGGACAGGATTTGACCTGCTCGAGGATCAAGACACATATAGCGAGAGGTTGGTGAGCAAGGGGGAGAGGGGTCCAAAGCAAGGCCAGAGAGTCTGAGGGATGAACTCTATAGGGCTGTTGAGGTCAAAGCATAAGGTTCAGATTTGATGCCAAGTACAATGGGGAGGGATTGAAAAGTCACACAAAGAGAGACATGATTCTATTTCTGTTTCCAAAATATCACCATGGCTCAGTTATAGAAATTACACGTTAGCAGAGGAGAACCTTTGAAATTCCCGTTGAACTCTGCTAAGTCCAGTGTTTCCCAAACTGGTTTGGTCATAGGACACCTTTTCCCCTCCCTGTGGAGCACTGTGAAATTCTATGATTCCACTCTGGTAAGAGACAACGTGGTGGAGCACAGATCATTTCCCAAAGAATCTTTTGTTGCTATAAATGTTTGAGCATTCAAGCTGAAATTTCAAACCCTCCCTAAATTACAGTAACAAGAAGAAACATAATGCCATCTACTATTAAAGGAGGACACGCTTTGCATCCCCTGCTAAGGTGATTATATCAGACATCTTCACTTTTCAGATGAGGAGACTGGGGTCACAAACATCGAATTATTTCCTAAAAATTCATGTTGCTAGCTACAGGTGGCATCCAAATTCCTAGCCGTTGTATAATAAATACATCCCTGATCATTACAACAGCAATTTCAGGAGCCTGCCTCCCTCTACAGTTTTATCTGAAATTTATGGAGGATAATTTTCTCCTGCTATCACACTATCTTAATTTTCTTCTCTGAGAAGGCTGGCTGGTGAGCTTACATGCATATGGCCTAGTGCATCCTTTCCAGCCTGTTACTCAGACAATTGTGATTTACTCTCTGCTCTGAGCTAGAGGAGAATTCCAGCAGAGCAGGTAATGAGATCTCAGCAGTGCTGGCCCTTGAGACCTTCATAATAATCTCTTGGTAGATCATGTATGAATTCCCTTGGGACTGACAAACAGCTGGATGCCTTATTCAAGTGCGTTGGTTTGTAGATTTGTCACTGTACTGTGTGGTTGGACACCACGAGGAAGCCACTGTATGACTCTGTTAAAAAAAAAAAACATAGCTATGAAAAAGCATTTATTTTCAAAAAGAACAAAACCTATCAATAGAGTCACAAGAGGCAAACTAGAAATGGCCAAGAAAGGCATTAAAAGAAGTTCCATCCCACTCTTTATCAATGATAGATAACACAGCGGACGTTTCTCATTTTGCCTGCAGAGGAGTAACAGTTCTATGGGAAAATCCCTCACCAACGGTGCATAAATTACTTACCCTCACATGGCACCAGGATGGGCATGTGACCCAGCTGATGAATCAGATTCTTCTCAAAAATTTTTATTTCAATGGGAACCGGCATGATCTTTGTTCATGTCATGAAGGTCTTGGGTTTGGAACTCTCAGCCACGCCCACACACCGTCCCCTCACCACCAGTACTAACACCCTCACTCCCTGGTCAGCAGTGGGAAAGAATGAAGCCAACATAGTTAGATGCCATGTTGAGAAACCAAGGATTGGATGATTTATGGATGACATTTGTATTGTGGATTCTATGTTGTCCACGAGTCCAGCTCAGTCTACATTACTCCTTGGTTCGGGTTCTGTTGCTTATAACAAGATTCCTGATCAAGATAGCAAAGAAATACATCGTTTTATTTTGGGCCTGGCCCATTTATATTTGCTGAATGAAAAAAGATGAATAAAAATAAACAAATACACACTTAAGTCAGATAATAGCTATGTAAGGTCACCTGAAGGAGACAGGATGGCCAGTAAAACTTCACAATGAGCCACTCAATGGATCAACATAGAAAACAAAGAATGTGTTGATCAGAAGGTGTTGTCAGTAATAGGGACAAAGGGAGGTAAAAATGGTGGTAGTGCCACCCAAACGCTGCCCAGGGTAATCACGTTCTGCAAATATTCCCTGTCTCAACAGCAGGGCTGTCCTTTAGGATGGAGCTGAAGATGGGAGGTCATTGCCAACAGACTTTGAATGTTGTTCTTTCTAGCAAACCAAACCTATCAGCCTCCCTGATACCATTAAAACTCTCTTCCCCTTTGTTTCAATTCCAAGTTCACAGAATATTTTTTTGACCCATACGTAGTCTGCTTACATGGGGAGAATGTGCTGATGATATGGGTCTCATGTTTTTCTGGTCCATTTGATAGTGATTTATCACACAAAATCAATATAGAGGTCTCCAGGGAACATTCACTGCAAGTATAGTATCCTGAGACCAAACGTCCCAGTTTTATTCCCACATGAATCTCTGAGCTCTGTGAAAACTGTGGTTTTCACTGACAATTAATAGTGGACACTTTGGTATTGTTCTCATGCCACTGTGCATTTTAGTTGGGGAGAGTCAGTCTTGGGATCTGATCATTGTGAGAGCCAGAAAAGAGTGAGTTTCTGGATCTTCAAGGAGGAGGGTCAGTTTCATCTCTTGGCTGGTGCCTCTGAAGACTTTCCCATCTGCCAGGCTGACAACAGGTGAGCACATATCATCCTTGATCTGCAAGACTTAAAAGAGTGGTGAACTCCAGGGATGAAGAAGATACAAGTTAGCAGGTACTCTCATATATTCTTGGTGGAAAAATGAGCATGCTCTCTTTGCATGGGAGATTTGCTATATAGACCAAGCAGCTCAATGCGTTTACACCTTTAATCAGAAATTCTGTATTGATAAATTTTCCCTAAGGAGACAACTAGAAACTATGCGACAAATATGTATATAAATATCCACTGCAGCATTTTTTTTATACTGGTAAAGTATTTCAAATTCCAGGGAAATAGTTAAGTAAAACCACAGAGCTTAAAATTCTAGGTTATTGTCAAAAATGATTCTATTGATTAGAGAGAGATGATATTTTATTGAGTTCATAAAACTTTTACTGAGTGAAAAGTAGATATTTGATAAAGCCATTTTTAGCAAATGATCACTCTTTTATGAATTGTACACATACGTCACATATATGTGTATGTACAGAAAAATACGATTAAAGATAGAGGGATAGTCAGTGATTTTTACTGTTTGAATTTGTACAATAAGTATATAGCAAATTTCCTATTTCCTCCTATATCCTATTGAAACACATTTGTAAATACATCTTCTGCAAGAACAGAAAAAGCCTACAACTCTTAAAAATTCTATACACATGTGAATATATATTATATTTAGCATGCATTTGCAAATGCATGTTCTGGAAAAAGCCACTAACTTCTCAAAAAAAAGCTAACACAGGGAAAAATGCACTCTAACACTTGTGGCTGCTACAAATGACCCAGGTTTACTTCCCAGATTATATGTATTTCAGGGGCAGAGGTCACACAGGAAGAAGGAGGGCTGAAATGGAACCCCTACCAACTGGCGAAGGACCATTTCAAGACTTGGGCAGGTTTCTGACAAGGTGCTGAAACATGATTTACTCTTGTCGCTTCTTCTCAGCCAGCAAGGGTACTCCTGCCTGAGGTTAATTGGTAGTACTAAGAAGTACCTTGTTATTTTCATAAATAATGTTATGTGAGTAGAGGTAAATCATGTCATTTGTAGATTTCATTTGTATTTTAAAGATACAATGGATAAAGATGGCAACATGAGAGGTGAGATACAGGCTTCCTCCTAAAACTGCATATAATATGAAAATATAATTAATACAACTAATCCTGAAATAGCAACAGGAAAGAAGACTGGGCCAGACTGCATGCACCTGGAGAAAGGGCAGACCTCACAGAACAGGGTAACGAACCAAAGCTGTGGCCTGGCGGGACCCAAGCCCTTCCGCCACCCCAGCTCACCAGAGGGAGGAAGAGAAACAGAGCAGGGAGGGAGTGGAGGCCTGGGACTGCTGAATACCTAACTCTGGAGATCTGCTCTGGGAGCACGAACCTACATTCATTGTGCTTGCATGATACTCTCGTGATTACGGGGTTGGAAAGCTAAGACAGGGAGAATTGCTGGAGACACTGAGATGCCAGCCACTTATGAAGAGCAGGGATCCATATCCGGCTGCTCTGGGACAAAAGAAAGGTGGGCAGTCTGAGAGACTTCCTAACAAGGAAGCCCTTAGCAAGAGGGCTGCTAAAGGGGCAAGGATTGCACAGAGCTTACTGCTCAGGAGAAAGGACAGGTAGATAAAATTGTCCGGGTGCACTCTGTCCAGCAGGTTGGGAGCTTTGCCATATAGACTCTCATATTTAAGGAGGAAAAAGAAATCTTCCTCCTTAGACAGTCTTCAGGTGCTCCAGCTCCCTGGCTGGCTACACAGCTCCAAGGACCCCCCACCCACCCGTGATATGCAGTGTACTGTGCCTTTCTCCCGGCCAGACCCACCTGGCTCGCAAACCAGCAAACCCTACTCTGGCATTAGCCCAGCCAGAGGGAAGCTCTGCCTACAGCAATTAAAAAAGCAAAGCATAGAGGCTTATACCTGTGTGCTTGGCCCACTGGTTCAGGCAGTGGAGACAGGCATAGCAGCCGGGAAGCAGGGAACAGATCTTTCCTCCCCCAGGCACCAATACTACCACTCCGTGCAACCCCCGATATTGCTTCAGGGGCTGAGCAGCTCCAGGGAGTAGAGCTTCTGGGCACTAGAGGGAGGCATATGCAAATATGAAACGCCAAAGAAACCTGGTTCAGAGTAAAATTATTAATACAACCCCTGAGAAAGATTTAAATGACATTGACCTCATGACTCTTCCTGAAAGGGAGTTCAAAATAAAAATCATTAACATGCTCATGGAGGTATGGCAAGATATTCAAGAACTCAGGAATGAATTCTAGACAGAGATCCAATTGTTGACGAGCAAAATGGACAGTATTAAGAGCAGATTGGATACGGTGGAGGCGATGATAAATGAAATATAAATTAGAGAAAAGAAATACAAAGAAGCTGAGGCACAGAGAGAAAAAAGGATCTCTAAGAATGAAAGAATATTGACAGAACTGTGTGACCAATCCAAATGGAACAATATTCACATTATAGGGGTACCATAAGAAGAAGTGAGAAAAAGGGATAAAAAGTATCTTTGAGGAGGTAATTGCTGTAAACTTCCCCAGTCTGGGGAAGGAGATAGTCTCTCAGGCCATGGAGATACACAGATCTCTCAACACAAGGGACCCAAGGAAGACAACACCAAGACATACACTAATTAAAATGGCAAAGATCAAGGATAAGGACAGACTATTAAAAGCAGCCAGAGAAATAAATAAGAGCACATGCAAAGAAAGCCAATCAGGCTGTCATCAGACTTCTCAACAGAAACCTTACAGGCCAGAAGGGAGTGGCATGATGTATTTAATGCAATGAATCAGAAGGGCCTTGAACCAAGAATACTTTATCCGGTAATATTATCATTTAAATTTGAATGAGGGATTAAACAATTTCCAGATAAGCAAAAGCTGAGAAAATTTACCTCCCACAAACAAACTTTTCAGTGAATTTTGGAGGGACTGCTATAGATGGAAGTGTTCCTAAAGTCTAATAGCTGTCACCACAGGTAATAAAACCACAGTAAAGAAAGTAGAACATCTAATTACTAAGCAAATGCAAAATTAAATTAACTATCCCCAAATTCAATCAAGGGATAGACAAAGAGTACAGAATATGATACCTAATGTACAAAGAATGGAGGAGGAAGAAAAAGGAGGAAGAAAAAAAAAGAACCTTTAGATTGTATTTGTAATAGCATATTCAGTGAGTTAAGATAGACTCTTAGACGATAAGGAAGTTAAACTTGGACCTTTGACAACCATGAATCTAAAGCCTACAATGCCAATAAGTACATGCCTATCGATAATAACCCTAAATGTAAATGGACTGAATGCACCAATCAAAAGACACAGAGTCACTGAATGGATAAAAAAAACAAGACCCATCTATATGCTGCCTACAAGAGATTCACTTCAAACCCAAAGGCATACATAGAATAAAAGTGAAGGGATGTAAAAAGATATTTCGTGCAACTAATAGGTAGAAAAAATCAGGAGTTGCAGTACTTGTATCAGACAAAATAGACTTCAAAACAAAGAAAGTTACAAGAGACAAAGAAGGACATTACATAATGATAAAAGGGTCAATGCAACAAGAAGATATAACCATTATAAATATCTATGCACCCAACACAGGAGCACTTACATATGTGAAACAAATATTAACAGAATTAAAAGGAGAAATAGAATGCAATGAATTCATTCTAGGAGGATTCAGCACTCCACTCACTCTGAAGGACAGATCAACCAGACAGAAAATAAGTAAGGAGACAGAGGCACTGAACAACACAACAGAACAGATGGACCTAACAGACATCTACAGAACTCTCCACCCAAAAGCAGCAGAATACACATTCTTCTCAAGTGCACATGGAACATTTTCAAGAATAGATCATATCCTAGGCCACAAAAAGAGCCTCAGTAAATTCAAAAAGATTGAAATTGTACTAACCAGTTTCTCAGACCCCAATAGGTATGAAACTAGAAATAAATTATGCAAAGAAAATGAAAAATCCCACAAACACATGGAGGCTTCACAACATGCTACTAAATAACCAATGGATCAATGACTGGATAAAAACAGAGATCAAGCAGTATATGGAGACAAATGACAATAATTCAACACTACAAAATCTGTGGGACACAGTGAAGGCTGTGCTAAGAGGAAAGTATATTGCAATAGAGGCCTACCTCAGGAAAGAAGAACAATCCCATATGAGCAGTCTAAACTCACAATTAATGAAACTAGAAAACAAAGAACAAAGGAGGCCCAAAGTCAGTAGATGGAGGAACATAATAAAGATTAGAGTAGAAATAAATAAAAGTGAGAAGAATAAAACAACAGATAGGATCAATGAAAGCAAGAGCTGGTTCTTTGAGAAAATAAAAAAAATAGATAAATCCCTAGTCAGACTTATCAAGAAAAAAAGAGTCGACACACATAAACAGAATCAGAAATGAGAAAGGAAAAATCACTACTAGAAATACAGAGAATTATTAGAGAATACTATGAAAAATTATGTGCTAACAAACTGGATAACCTAGAAGAAATGGACAACTTTCTCGAAAAACACAACCTTCCAAGGCTGACCCAGAAAGAAACAGAAAATCTGAACAGACCAAGTATTAGCAATGAAATTGAACTGGTAATCAAAAACCTACCTAAGGACAAAATTCCTGGTCCAGAAGGCTTCACTGCTGAATTTTATCAAACATTTAGTGAAGACCTAATACCCATCCTCCTTAAAGTTTTCCAAAGAGTACAAAAAGTGAGTACTTCCAAACTCATTCTATGAGGCCAGCATCACTCTAATACCAAAACCAGGCAAAGACACCACCAAAAAAGAAAATTACAAACCTTCATAAGAGTGTATATCAATAATACCTTCAATAAAAAAAGAAAAACAATACAGTGGAGTAGAAAAGAAGGCTATAATATACAATAATGTACATTTTATAATGTATAATAATATACATAATAAAAATATATAGTAATATACTTTTTTAGTTAAGCAGTTTCCATATCTTGTTGAACACGTGCATGTGAAAGTGGGCCAGAGCCCTGGAATGGGATTTAGGGTAACTTATTGAGTGTGAGTTCTAGGATCAAATGACCAGGTTGAAGCCTTGGCTATGCCATCTATGAGCCAGGGGTCTTTGGAAAAGTTGATTCAGGTCTCCATGCTTCTATTTCCTGGTCTCTAAAATAGGCATTGTCATAAAAGAATATAGCTCATAAAACTAGCTTTTGATAAGAAACATAAATCAGTGTGCCTGGCATATAGCAAGCATTGGTAAAAAAAACAAGACAACAGCCCCAAAATGGAATCACTTATGCTAAAGTCTGCCTCACCAAACCAGGACTTAATTAATTGCAGTCAGGGCTTTCCCAGAAATGGAAAGTTAAACCAGTCAATCAAGAATCACCTGATCATCACTGTTCGGTAATCTGCCTGTTAGAGCCCTGCCATCCCCTAAAGGAAAGTGACCTTGCCATTTTGCATAGCTCCTCAGAGCTCCTTTCTGTCTGCTGGATTGAACGCTGCCCAATTCATGAATTTTTGAATAAAGCCAATAAGATCCTTAAAATTTGCTCAGTTGAATGTTGTTTTTTCACACATTCAATATATAGCGAAAAATGCTCCAAATCTTTTCTCTACGAGATAAAGGACAACCAACCAAGGTTGCTCATCTGTACACAAATGACAGTCTGCAAGCAACGGCACGGCTATACCGTGGGTTGTGCAATATCACTGATACGAAGGCCTTTGCATATATTGTTTACCATGTGCAATACCTCTATTTTTCCTTCCTTTGTCATAGTCTGTTTCAATTGTTCAGATCATAGCTCATAATCTTCTCTGGACTTCCTCAGATGACTCAGGCCCGTCTATTCATAATGCCCTGTGCTTGCTTTCTGGATTCTTACCACATTTTATAATTGCATATTTATTTGCGATTACTTGTGGTTATCTCATGAATGTCCATCTCCTTCTGTGGTTTACAATAAGAAATATCCATTTGGTCTTCATCTTCATTTCTGGAACGGAGCTCCTGAGACCCCTGGACTATCCTGTGATGAGAGGACCAAGGTGTCCTTCGGTATGTGAATGAGGTGGCTTTTGGAAAGCACTTAAGGCAGATAGGGCTGGTTGCCCACGGAACCAACCATGTGACTAGGGTTGGAACTTTTGGTGCATCCCCTCGACCTCTGGGGAGGAAAAAGGGCTGAGTCTCAGTTACCAATGGCCAATGATTTAATCAATCCTGCCTATGTTGTGAAGCCTCCATAAACACCCCAACTGGGGTCTGAAGAGCTTCCGGGTTTGTGGGCCCATGGAGATGGGAGCTCTGTGCTCCTTCCCCACACCTTCCTATACATCTCTTCCATTGGCTGTTCCTCAGTTATATCTTTTATCACAAACCTGTAATCTAGTAAGAAAGCATTTCTCTGCATTTTGCGAGCCACTCCAGCAAATTAACAGACCCCAAGGAAGAGGTTGTTGGAACCAGCAATTTATAGCCAGTCAGAAGCCCAGGTGATAAACTGAACTCACAATAGTCCTCTGCGGTTAGGGAGAGGGGCAGGGTTGTGGGACTGAGAGCCCTTACCCTGCAGCCTGACACTATATCCAGGTAGACAGTGTCTCAGCTGAGTTAGTTTCTTGGTGCTAGAAAACCCCCACACTGAAACTGTTCTGGAATCATTTTACCTTCTGATAGAGTTTCACCCGCATAGGGTCAAAAACCGCTTCTGCTTTGCTGGACACTCTCACCTGTCAGACTATGGCTGGTCTTCAAAAAATATATTCTATATAAATTTATTAATTAAAACATTATAATAGGCAGTATGCTTAAAAAACTCATTAACACCTACATACGGTTGTAAGTAATTGTGATTGTACTTGCATTCAGTTGAGTATTTTTCTCTTTAAAGTTAAATGGTTCTTAATCATGGATCGATCTGATCCAGGTTGTGCACCCAGCTTGAGAAGAAACTCACTTTAACTTTCCTTGAACCTTTTTTGACATGAATAATGCCAAGAAACCTTTAGACTTAAGCGCTAATTGTGTGCCCACTAATAAAGTGGGACTTTAGAGTAATTTGACATGAGAAGACTCTGAAGGGCTAAAATATAAAACAATCCACAAAATGAGTTGAAACTGAGTGTTTTCTGAAGACTGGGAAGAAGGACAAGCAGCACGAACGGGGGGCATCCTTGGGGTTAGACACGTTGAAGAATTAATCGGCACATACAATTTTCTTTTTTTTTTTAAAGCCATCAAAAAGAGAAAAAGTAAATCAAAAATTAAAAATGAAAGAAATCAATGCATGGCTAGAGGTGAGCATGGCAGACTATGGTGGCTCACAGAAATGTATCTTGGGGAGCAGGGAGCAGATTCCACAGGAATCTTTGCTGTAATAAAGCTTAAAAATCTAAAGATGTGAAAAACACAACTCATTACTCAGAGGGAATCACTTGAATATATTCATCTTATGTAACATATTTTAGTGTGTTTATCATTTAGATAACAATGAAAATACAATTTAGTATGCTGCTTTTTTCACCTGATCCTGCAGAAAAACCATTAGTAACTCACTAAGCAATCAATTCCCTGAAGTCTTTATAAAGGTGATAACCTTTGAATCTGTATTCATCCTACTAATTCTGTTTATATCCAGATGAAGAAAATAATCCAAGATGGAAAAGTGTTTATGTGCAAAATTTTCACTGAAGCATTATTTATAATGGCAAAAAATTGGAAGCAGGCAGAATTTCTAATGATAGGGAAAAGGCTAAACAAACCATGGTAAATCTGTAAGACATATTACTTTGAAGTCTTTAAAAATTATGTTTTCTAACAATGCTCATTGTTCCTAATACGTTTAATTGAGTAAAAGTACAATTTTAAGTAAAGCAGGATGCAAAGAAAATACATTTTCTATCCAGATTTCTTACTGTATGTAGATATAAAGAAGTGTACAACTGTGCACAAGAAAAATTGAAAATATTATCCTGTAAGTACTTATCAAGATTATTTCCAGGTGGTAGTAATTGAGTGATTTTTATGTTCTCATTATAGTTTTCCATATTTTCTAAATTATGTATGATAAATAGGCATTAAATCCTTTATCCAGAAGGGCAAGATAGTATTTTTAGAAAGTTCCTTGATTGAACTAATGCACAAAAGTCATTAGAAATTTTAAAAAGAATTGGATAATTCTACTCATACATGAATGGTAACTCTAAATAAATCATATTTGTATGACAGTCTTTAATTAGGTGGAAATAGTAGTACTTAAAAAAACTTTCTTGGGTTAAGTTTTAAAGCTTTTGATTCATAAATTCCACATTAAGTACTAGAGCTGTCAGGCCGTCCAGATCAATCACAGCATATCCAGGCCACTTTTTTTGACATTTTGAAATGTTGTTTCACCAACGTGGGGACTGGAGAAGATCAAAATGATAAAGAACTGAATTTTACAAACTCTTCAGGTCAAAATTTATTTTTTCAGGGAGGTATTTACGTTTCTTTCCTCTAACACAGCACAATCCATTCACAGAACACGTGTAAAAAGAGAAGATGTTAATGGCCCATGAAGAGTTTGAATGGATTTCCTAATCTGTGGGATAGCTTCAAAGTAGCAGCCCAGACCCTGGAGAGAGAGGAGCAGGGAGCGGCAACAGGGAGCTGCCTGCTAGGGAAGAAGCAGCTTGTGGTTCCAGGATGCACTGCTCTGGTTCACATTTGCTTTAAGAGCTAAGGCGAAATAGTCTACTGGACAGACTGAACACAGACTTCAGAGTCAGACTGGAGTCCTGGCTCCACTACCTGAAAGCTATGTAACTAGTTTAAATGTTTACTTCACTTCTCTGAGACTTGAGTCTCTCTCTAATGTGCTAATACCAATTCTTCAACAGCCCTGTGAAAAGCTCCCATTTCTTTAATACTGGCAATCGATTTTTGTTTGAATGTCCAAATCCTGGTGGACCAAACTGAACATGTCTATGGACAGAATTAGTCTAATGGAGTCAGTGTGTTGGGAATGAGAACGTAGCCTCAGAAATCGACCACTGGTTTGCCTCCTGCCTTCTGAACCGGGTCATCTGTGGCAGGTGACTTCGGGACAGGAAGGCCACCTACCTCGTGAGATTTTGGGAGGGTTGGTGAGGTGACGCGTGCACTTAGCACGCTGCCCACCACAGGGTAAGCCCTCAACAGCTAGACTTACTATCATCTTTGCTGTTGCTGTTATTGAAAGTCTGCCTGCAGAGGTCAAGGGGGGCCTTGAAGAGGAGACAAGGTTTGAGAAGCACCTCAGAGAACCAGGAAGTTTTGTTAAGTAAACGTTCCTACACTGAGCCCATACTTTTTGAGCGCCTGCTCTGTCCCAGGTTCTGGGAATCCAGCCTGGAGCAAAGCAGTCTCTCATGCACCTCACGTCAACGAGGGGAAAGTGAGGTTTAAATAATATGCTTGGTGGGAGATGAACACCGTGACAGATAGTAGGTCAAAGGGAGAAATGTCCATTGACAGCGACACGGCTCAGTCAAATATGGCGTATCTGTGGAGCGGAATGCTGCCCAGGAGAGAATAAGGAAGCCCCTGTTAAACACACCACACGGATGGGGCTTCCCAGCATAAAGAGAGGGAAGGAAGCAGGTACGCAACAATGATTCCAGGCGTAGGAAGTTGAGAATGAGGCCAAACGAATCCTCAGTGTTTAGGGACGGATACTCATGCGGCAGCACCCAAGAAAGTCGTGAAATGATTATCCCAATGATTAGAATATTGGGACCCTCTGAGGGGAGGGAGGGGGTAGCATGCAGGGGCCTCTGGGTGTTAATAATGGTCCATTTCCTCCTCTGAGTAGAGGTAAATGGCACAGTTGTTAAATCGCCTTAGATGTTTCATGTATTTGTAAGTGTATTTCACAAATTTTAAAACGCAGAGAAAGAAAAAAGCAGAGCTGCACAGAAAATGAACATGCATAGATGAGAAATTCTAGAAAGAAAGAATTGGTCGCACAAGGCGAGGAGCTGTAAAGACATGCGCTGACTGCGTGTAGCCGGGGCATAAATGAGGAGCAAAGGTGGAGGTCCGTGAGGACAGGGAAGAGAGAGGAGAGGCAGGCAGATCATGACAAACAGACGGGCACGAGCCCCCACATGCCGAAGAATGGAGATGGGTTCCTGCAGGTGGTGGGAACCAGCAAAGCATGTTTCTGACAGCAAATCAGAAATCCCCCTAGGTGCTGGGGGGTGGACTGTGACAGGTGGGACCAGGGATGGGGACCTGGAAGGAGGTTCTGCCCGTAACCAAGGTGAGGTGATGTGGGTTTGCGGACAGAAATGGGGAGGGCGGTGGGAACCCTCAGAGGATGGGCTGGGCTGTCTGGGGCGACTCACCACCTGGTCTGCTCGCAGGGCGGGCAGGCGGCTGCAGCACAAAGCCCTGAAGAGTGTATCCTAGGGAAAATAGGCAGCAGGTGCTCGAAGGAGGAGGTGACAGTGTGTACAAGGAATCTTCAAAAATGGATTCAGAAAAGGTGGAACTTGGGCTGAGGGGTAAGGGGCAAAGGCAGGGACGGGGGCGGTGGGGGGGCTACAGGCTGGCTAGTGAGGAAGGGAAGCTGCAGGGCGGAGGTGGGGAAACAGCTCCTTTTGCAGCTGAAGGATGCCGGCTGATGAGCAGTGGGGTGCCTCGTATTGGGCGCTCAGGCCGAGGGCCCTTCTGTGGTCTCAGATTTAACAGAGACTGAGTGAGTCCTGCCTTTGCCTCCTCACAGCTGGGGATCTGTGCCTCTTTCCTGCCGGGGTGTCCCCTTGTGCTGTCAGCGGTGAGCATGAGAACTGGGGAGGATGCCGAAGGCCATCCAGGCAGGGGGTCTGGGGACACCACCTGGCTGCAAGATGGCTCCATGGGGCCTGGGTCATGAAGTCACCAACTCTCGTGGGGGTTGAGTTCCCAAAAGGGGAACTGAATGAAGGACAGATGTCCAAGGACACAGGGAGCTGCCAGGCAGCAGGAGGAGGGTTCCAGAGGGCCAACCAGCTAGTCAGTGCTGGGCTCAGGTCCTGGCTGGAGAAGAGCAGGTGCCGGGGGAGAGTGGGAGAGCTACCAGGGTGTCAGGCACCCAAACGGACTGGAGTCCAGGGCAGTGTCTGATTCCAGAGCAAATGTGGAATCCTAAAGCACTCATGCCGACTAGGCCAATGCCGTGACGGCAGGAGGGGCTCCCAGACGCTGAGGTCGCTGGGGTTTGGAGGCCTCACCCTGGAGCACCGAACACTGGCTGCATTCAGATGGGATTGCTTTCATTTGGGATATCCCCCAAAATGAACCTAGGCTTTAGGTATCTGTCTTACCCTGATCAAAATTAACTCAGGAGGGACACGTGAAGGAAAACAACGTTGGGCCATGGCATGCGCCAGATGGCATGGTAAGTGTTTCACAGATGTAAGCTCTTTTAACCTTATAACCCTGCTAGGCTAGCAGCATAGATTCCAATCTGCTTTTAAGGAGTCTTGGTTCCAGAGAGGTCTAGTAATTTTTCCAAGGCAATAGAGCTGTAAGTGGCGGTTCAGAGCTCTAGGGGAGTGGGATGGGCTGAGCCCATAGGGAGAAGGTGTAAGAAGCTCAAGCTGGGGGGACTGAGGCAAGAAGGACTTGATATTCCGAGACTGTGCATCTGTCTCCATCCTCATGAATGCCCGGCTTCCTCCTCTGTCTCCCCAGGGGATCAGTGATCAGTCAATAAGACCAATAAGACAGAAGTACATGGTCCTTTAGGCAGAAGACAAAGACCCGATTGGACATGCATATTCAGGATCATTAAATTGGCACTGTAGACCTCAAACGGAGCTCATGATTTATATGCATAATATATATATTATGTAAATACAAATATATAAATGTATATATATTATATATATACATACATTAAATATATATACAGAAAAGGAAGTCCATTACATTGAAAGAGTTTGTCATATTTTAATAGTTACTAACTAGATACATTAGAATCACTGCATTCTGACGAGGGTTTATTTAATGACGTGCTGCATGAAACCAAGTCATCAATCATCAATTGAACGTTTATCACTTGACACCCTGTGTGATATATTGTTGGAGGCTCCACAGACACCTGGATGCCTAGAAACCTGAGAAGCCTTGAAGCACAAACACAAGGTCAGAATATTCTGCAGCTGTTGAGCAGGTTATCAAAGGACATGAGCTTCTAACCATGGGTCATTCAGGAAGAAAAGTTAAATGGACACAGTATCAGAATAAAATCCTATAATCAATAAATTATTATTATTAAAAACTCAGTAAAGTGATTTCAGCTTTCCCCAGAGTTCCCAGTTTGGCTAAGATTTTCCCTGACTCCCAACAGTCCAGCCAGACCTCCAGGCTCCCAGACACATAAAGAGCTCATTTACTCTGACAGCGTCATGTTGCAATATTTGGGGAAGCAGACCGACAGGAAAGGCAGGGGATCGTCAGCAAACCAGAGCCCCACCGCTGCCACCACCCTATGTAGGCCCCCATTCTAATGTCTACATGGTCACAGCCACGTGGCCCTCCTAATTCTTAGTTTCCTATCTAACCTTTCGCATCGATATCTACCCAGGTGTTGAAGTCCTGGGCCTGTGTTCATCCTCGGCACCACCTCATCCCCCAGACCCCTTCAGTCATCTCTGTCGTCCCACTGGCTTCGCTGATCTCCAATCCACGACCCTAGTCCCAACCACCAGCATCTCTATCCAGGTCGTGGCAACAACCCCTCGTGGGCCCCATGGCCTCTACTCCTGATTCTTCTAATCTTTTCTCCACACGGCAGCCAGCACCGTCTCTCCAAAGTGCTAATCTGAATGTAATGTGAGTTTCTCCCAAGTTCCACAGCCTTCCAAGGTCACACTTTACTTCCACAGCCAAATAAAATACCTGGAATATAACTGTAGAAAGTCCACCCTCTTGTCTTCCTCTTCTGGGGCCTGCACGCCCGGGGGCCCATGGTGATGTATCACTTCTCTCTCTAACTCAATTCCTCAGAAATCGTTATTCTCAAAGGCAGAGCTGATATTCCAAAGGCCTCTGATATTCCATTGTAAAGGTTCTCAAAGCCTATAGCAGTTAAGAAAGGCTTTGGGGTTGCATATTGGAGGGAAATTAGAGTGTCTCCCAATACAAACTAAACTGGGTTTGGGGCTGTTATGGGTTGAAATGCACTCTCCAAAAACCCATGTCAAGGTCTGAGCCCCAGTGCCTGTGAATGTGACCTTAGTTGGAAATAGGATCTCTGCAGCTGTAATCAAGTTAAGATGAGGTCATTAGGGCGGCCCTGATCCAATATGACTGGTGTCCTCACAGCAAGAGGAAAATTTGGACACAGAAACACACACACAGGAGTAGGCCATGTGAAGATGCAGACACAGAAGGCAGATAACCTTGTGAAGTTAGAGGCAGAGGTTGGAGTTCCACTGTCACAGAACAAGGAATGCCTGGGGCTCCCAGAACCTGGAAGAGGCGAGGGAGGATCCTTCCCGAGAGGCTTTAGAGGCAGCACAGCCCTGCACATGCCTTGATTTCAAATGTCTGGACTTAGAACTGTGAGCAATTGTTTCTACTGCCTTGTGGGTAAAATTGTAACATTTCCAGAATATCTTGCTTGGCTTTAGTGCATTTTCATATCCTCTGGTGGAGAGAAGTTCATCTCCATATCAATGGGTAATACTTGGGCAACCAAGGGTGTGTCTGAACCTGAGAGTTTAAAAGGAGGGGCTGGCTTGCTGGCTGGCTGGCTTTGGGAGCAGGGGAGAGAGACGACCCTGGACTGCAGTGTGTAAGCAATAAACGGGTTTTAAACTTTATTTCTCCATTTGACTTATTTCAGTTTTTAGAGGTGTTTTACCCCAGGATTTCCTCTCCCCTGACCTACAGCCTTAAAGCACTCAGCTGAAGGTTCTTGGTTACAGCGGCCACAGGAAACTAGTACACAGGACCAGCTGCACCCCGTCCACCATAGGGAGTCTCCCCACCTCTCCCCTGGCAGCTGGCTCCTCTCCATGTCCTTGGAGGAGATTCTTTAAACCAAGTTTCTCTGTGCCTTTTTCCTTTTAGATTTTTGTTTCCCTAAATGCCTTACTGGAGCCCATCTCAAAAAAAATAAAATCCCCTAATTCATTTTTTTTACTGCCAAGGAACTCACCTTTTACATTATTTTTCATTAACATTTTAACCTCTCTCATCTCATTCTCTCTCACCCAGTCTAAGCTCAAAACCTTCTCTTTTCAAAATCCAGTCTTTATTGTTTCTTAATCATAAGAAAACCTCACTAAGAAGTATTCTGTCCTCATTAAAAACTAGCTTTCAAAGTATCACCTTTTTTCCTCCATGTAAACCTATGTTGTCACTTACCTATTTACAATCCTAATCCTTTCACCTGGATGTAGTGCAAACCCTTTATTCGTTCATTCCACAAACAATTAAGCAACTCTCAGCTGCCCTGAAGATCCTTCCCTGGCCAATGAAAAGCCATAGTCTCTGCTGTTCCAGACAGCAGACTGGGGTTAGAGAAAGGCGGCTGGTAAGTGCAATGAAGGAAAGAGATTGGATTCTCTGAGGTCAAATAAGAGCAGAAGCTCATTTAAACTGGGGACCATCCCAGTGAACTATCATTGAATATCTGATGGCCCCAAAACTTAGCAGCTTAAGACAAAAAACAGCTCTGATCTCTGGATTGTTGGTCGACTGGGCTCCGCTGGGCGGTTTTTCTGTCCCACATGGTATTGACTGGAGCTGAAGTTGGCTGGGACTCAAGAGGCTGGAACACCCAAATCACTGACTAATATGGCTGCCCATTGAGTCTGGCTGTCTGCTGGGACTCAGCTGAAACTGTGGACCAAAACACTTACACGTGATGTCACCACAGATTTTCAGCTGCTTGTAGCATGGCAGCTGGGATCCAAGAAGGAGCGTGCCAAGGGTGATTGTCCCAAGAGCGAGGAAGCAGCAGCAGCCAGGCCACTCTAGGCTTGTCCTGGAAAGGGCACAGTCCTGTTTCTGATTAATTCTGTTGGTTAAAGCAGCCACAGGCCCAGCACCAAGTCAAGATGGAAGAGGGCTCCCCAAGGATACAGACACCAGGAGGTGTGGGTCACTATGGAGAAGGCAGGCAAAGAAGACCTCACTAAGGAAGGAATTCACGCAGGTGGGGATGCTGAGATCTGAAAGATGAGCACAATCTAGCCAGGCAAGGAACTGGGAGAAAGACACCCACAGAATGGGGCTCCTTCCAGGAGCTGAAAGAAGACCTCTGTGGCTGGGGCACGGGGACCAAGGAGGAGAGGGCATAAGGGAGGCTGGGTAGGAACTTCGAGTCAAATTAAGGAGTCAAGCTGTTTCTGAAATGTAGTGGGAGGCTTTTTGAAGGAGGATTACACAGTCCCATTCAAGTTTTTAAAAGATTCCTTAAACTGTTGTGAGAGGAACAGATTAGACGGAGCAGGAGGGGATGCAGGAGGCCAGGCGGAGGGCTACTGCGGGAGTCCCATGAGACAGGATGGTAGCTCATGCCAGGTGGTGAAGTCAGAGGGGGCAGGAAAGGGTGAGTGGCCTTGTGAGACTCTCTGAAAGTTCTCTTGACAGGACTCACTGAAGAATTGGGCATGAGGAATGTGAAAGAGATGTCAATAATGATACCAACTTTTCTGGGTGAAGTACTTCCAAGCAGGCAGGCTTCAGGGAGATTTAGAAAAAAGAACCAAGAATAAAATATGGGGTGTGGCTTCATTTAAGATGTTTATGGACACATTCACAAAGAGGCGTCAGGTGGGCAGCTGACTAGAGAACACTGGAGCTCAGAAGCATCTAGGCTGCTGTTAATGCACCTGCCATACAATCTCTGCTTATCCCTCCAGAACTGTCCCTGCTCCTTTCCCCACATGTTCCACGCAGCATCCTTATTGAAGGGCCTTCAGTTCCCATTAGGCCATATCTATTCCCAGCTAGCTCTTTGCACGTGATTCTTCCACCCAATTGCCTGGTTACTTCCTACCAGATTTGTAGGTAGGACCTTCCCCATCCCATGCCCCAATCAGTGAGATACTCCTGTTCCAGTTTCCCTCAGCCCCTCATCATGGCCCCTGCCATACTGCATCCCAATTACATCTTCATGTGTCCTTTAATATGCCCTTAGAATGTGAGCTCCTTGAAGCAGGAAGTGAACCTGGTTAGGGTTGTGTCTCCAGCAGCAGTACACACCCAACACATATTGATAGAATGAACAAACTGGTCTCTGACTCCAATTTGCATGGAATATCATATCTAAAATAAACTCTGACCATCCTCCCATCAGACAACAGCCCTTTTCAAGAAGCTCCAGACTTACTGTTGTTTACCTCTTCCAATAGAGACTTGACATCCTCTAGTACCGTCTTCCTGTGCTAAATATGTCGAAAGAGAAAACACACAGGGCATAGATTTTTGAGGTCAGGATTGTGGAGGAATTGTAACACTGTCCACATAGCAAGGGGACACTAGATCCAGAAGCACTGCGGGGCTAACAGGGAAGATAAAAGGAGCCTCTCATGCCTGCACACAGGTGTAAAGGCATGCAGAAGATCTTCATTACCTTATATCCACCTCTCTCAGGAAATGATGCATTGGGGCCCATAAGCCACTTGTAATTTACATACACACACACACACATAAGACTTGGATGGGAACAAAAACATCCCAAGATCTCAACTGGGGAATGTGGCTTTGAGCCCACAGATATGTTAGAACCTGACTATATGTATAGAGCTGATTTTGTGCAATAACATGAGTCTTCTGTCATCTTTTGCACCTAGTAATAATGCAAATGAATGAGAATGGAAAAATGAAATGAGATGCTAAAGATAGGAACTATAGGTATAGATAAGCTTATAATTGAGAACACAATGGCCAAGTGAAGTCTTGAGCCTCTCATGGCCAATCAGTAGACTTTCAGGAGTCAATTACATTCTCTTTTGGGGAAGGATAAGAAGAAATTATTATCAGTCACATGCAAAATGCTAGGAATATATTGTTGAAGATTGAGTCTAAGAGGTAAAATGAAATTAGAGGTTCAAAGGATTATAGCTCTCTTTAAAAAATCCATTATGAGCCTGGGCAGGAGAGACACGGGAGAGCAGAAGTGGACGACTGCTTGTAAGAAATAAATGGGTTTCTCCCATTTTATTTCTCCCTTTGACTGATTTTGGTTTCAAACCATTTAAGAAAATATCATATTGGACTTCCAGGAAGATGGCGACATGAGCGGAGTGGCAGAAATCTCCTCCCAACATTATATTTATCCAAGAAAACACAGCAAATACAACTATTCCTAAAAGAGAGACCAGAATACAAAGGAAAGCACACAGAGTGCAGCTACACCTGAGAGGACTCGGCACCCTGCGAGGCGGTCATAAAGAGCCCAGCTGACATACGTGGCAACTACCAGCAACCACTTCTACAGCCATGAAAAGACGGAAGAATATGGTACACACAAAGCTTCAGACCCAGACAACACCAGAGAGGGAACCTGAATGTATGGACATGCACAGTCTTCCTGGAAAAGAATTCAGAATAAAAGTCATAGTGATGCTGACGGATCTACAGAGAAATGTGCAAGAGCTGAGGGAGGAAGTGAGGGAAGTGAGGAAAGATTATGCAGAAATCAGGCAAGCCATCAACGGGCTTAACAGCAGACTGGATGAGGTGCAAGGGACTGTTAATGGAATAGAAAATAGAGAACAGGAATACAGAGAAGCTGAGGCAGAGAGAGATAAAAGGATCTCTAGGAATGAAAGAATATTAAGAGAACTGTGTAACCAATCCAAACGGAACAATATTCGCATTATAGAAGTACCAGAGGAAGAAGAGAGAGGAAAACTGATAGAAAATGTCTTTGGAGAAATAATTGCTGAAAACTTTCCTATGCTGGGGAAGGAAATAGTCTCACAGTCCATGGAAGCCCACAGATCCCACAACACAAGGGACCCAAGGAAGACAACACCAAGACACATAATAATTAAGATGGGAAAGGTTAAAGATAAAGACAGACTATTAAGGGCAGCTAGAGAGAGAAAAATGATCACCTACAAAGGAAAACCCATCAGACTATCATCAGACATCTCAACAGAAACCTTACAGGCCAGAAGAGAATGGCATGATATATTTAACGTAATGAAACAGAAGGGCTTGGAATCAAGAATATTGTATCCAGCACAATTATCATTTAAATATGATGGAGGGATTAAACAATTTCCAG
>JAQQAC010004778.1:15466998-15569822 GCA_029783875.1 Phataginus tricuspis | reverse complement strand
TTTTTTTCTTTGTTCTTATACTCCACATATGAGTGAAATCATTTGATACTTGTCTTTTTCGGCTTGGCTTATTTCACTGAGAATAATACCCTCTAGCTCCATCCATGTTGTTGCAAATGGTAGGATTTATTTTCTTCTTATGGCTGAATAATATTCCATTGTGTATATGTACCACATCTTCTTAATCCGTTTATCTACTGATGGACACTTAGGTTGCTTCCATTTCTTGGCTATTGTAAATAGTGCTGCAATAAACATAGGGGTGCATCTGTCTTTTTGAAACTGGGCTGCTGCATTCTTAGGGTAAATCCCTAGGAGTGGTATTCCTGGGTCAAATGGTATTTCTATTTTGAGTTTTTTGAGGAACCTCCATACTATTTTCCACAATGGTTGAACTAATTTGCATTCCCACCAGCAGTGTAGGAGAGTTCCCCTTTCTCCACATCCTCGCCAACATTTGTTGTTGTTTGTGTTTTGGATGTTGGCCATCCTCACTGGTGTGAGGTGATATCTCATTGTGGTTTTAATCTGCATTTCTCTGATGATTAGTGATGTGGAGCATCTTTTCATGTGCCTGTTGGCCATCTAAATTTCTTCTTTAGAGAAGTGTCCATTCATGTCCTCTGCCCATTTCTTAATTGGATTATTTGCTTTTTGTTTGTTAAGGTGCGTGAGTTCTTTATATATGTTGGATGTCAACCCCTTATCAGATGAGTGTGCCTTTTTTGGATGCTACATACAAGTGAGATCATATGGTATTTGTCATTATCTATCTGACTTATTCACTAAGCATGATGGCCTCAAAGTCCTTGTTTGGGGAGAAATTTTAAATATACCAGTGATGGGACCTCACCCCCCAGAGATTTTCATGTAATTGTCTGAGGTGTGTTAGGACTTCAGCATTTTTTAAGACCTCTCTGGATCATTCAAATATTGACCCAAACTTGTGAACCACTACTCTAAGCCATGCCATACTTTTAGATCTGCCTTTTACCTTTCTGTAAAAAAATCATAAAATTGCCAGGGTGAGTGCAATATCAGGTCACACTCATGGCCCACACATATTTCACCTAGTAGCATCTTCCCAGGTCTGAAGGAACCAGTTCTCCATATAATGCTGGCTATTGGAAACCAAGTGTTGGTGAAGACTTGTTTCCTGCCTGACCGGCATGCATCCTCTGCTTTGGTAAGAAAATTTGTTTTCTTCACAGACTTCCCCAAATGCTAGGCTGATTTCCAACTCTGCCCCTCCACCAGAGCCATTTTCCTCTTGTGAATCACACTTCAGAGTGTGAAAAACCCAGAGGGCTACCAGGGATGATTTGGAGATGTTTAAGTTTTAGGCATTTGTGGGCCAAATAGCTCTGGGCAAGTCATTCTCATTCAATTCTCTCCTATCCTTCATGGCAAATGCAGATTTCAAGGGCTAGTCTTCAACAGTCTCAACCTTCACCAGGAACAGTGGGTGAGCCCATGGCAAACATGGCTTTCTATCTAGCTAGGAAAGACTAGCATTGCTTTGTTTTCTCTATATTTACTGTTTTATGAATACGTCTTCTTTATGGCAAGAGATAACGGTGTGTTACCTTAATGTTACCTTTTTAAATTAAGTAAAATAAAATTTTTAGTTATGCAGAATGAATTAGGTCCTAGAGACCTATTCTGGCCATAGTGCCTGTAGTTTACAATACTATATGGAACACTTGAAAATTTGCTGAGAGGGTGGATCTCATGTGAAATGTTCTTGTCATACACACAAGAAATAAAGATGGCTGGAGGAAACTCTGGGAGGTGAGGGATATGCTGATGGCATTGCCTATAGTAATCGCCTCACATGTACCTACTTATCACCAAACTCATCAAGCTGTATACATTAGCTAATACACTCGGGGTGCCAATCACGCTCAATAAAGTGGTTTGAAAAACAAAGAAGTCAGAGCTCTTGGGTTTGAGCCTTAATTTATCAATGTTAGTGTCAGCTACTTTAAAGCTCCAAATTAAAATAAGCCTCAATTGAATTCGAAGCAAAAGACTTAAGTAAAAGAATGAATCAAATATTTAAAACAGTAAATAATATTGGTGCAGATGTTGAAGAAAACAGAAGGTTTTTGATATAAGCTAAAGATACAGAAACACTGTCTTGTCCAAACCCTTTTCTATCTCAAGGATATAGTTTCTCCAAATAAATGACATAAGAATCCTATGCAAATGTGAGAAGGGAATGCCACCAATGTCCAAGTCGCCCAGCCATCAGGGTTCTGCTTCCATCATGCCTACAGTGTGGCACATGCCCCACACTCCACGGCCCCCCAACACACAACCCTGGCTGGAGCCCAGGCCCTGAGGGGCTGCAGCACACAGTGACTACGGTGTTCCTGGAGCCCCTCGTGTGCTTCTCCAAGGGGTGGGTACCCTCTCAACAGTCTCATAGCCTTCCAAGGCATTTACAAAAAAATCCACCCCAAATATTTGTAGATTAGTTGGATTTAGGATTGGACCCTTTAAAATTTGAAAGATCAACCTGCCCTCAAAATGTCTGTGTGTGTGTGTGTGTGTGTGCGTGCATGTGTGATTAGTTATTAAATAAAACACAGCTTCCTGTCCACCCACAGCACACAATAAAACATAAAGTGCCCACAAGTTGGTAAAATATATTTTATTTGTTCATACAAAGAAATAGTATGAATTACCAGAATTTCATTTTCCTAGAAACATCTTTCTCTGTGTAAAATTAATCTGTGTTATACATAGCACAAAATACTTGATTTAATTTTTTTGTACATATTGGCTATTCTAACATCCATGTTATAGAAGGACACACTGCTAGAATTTGCACAGTATTTCAGATTGCTGGGCTGAAGGAAACTCAGGCATAAATTAATGTTACAAGAATGAAAAAAAAATATCTAACCACACCTTTTGAGTTTTATTGACCATCGTTCTTGATAAACTGAAAAAAAAAAAATAGCCCTGACTTCTCTGTCAGCACTTTAGGTGCATACTAAGCGTTTCTAGTTTATTGGAAGCTTCCATTTTCCTTTCTTAACAAAAATATCCTGGCATGATCTGAAACGGTGTTTCCCCGAAGTTCTAAACTGCGTGTGTCACTCAAACTGACTTCCAGAGACAATCCTGTGAGAAGACAATTTCTCCTCCTCCATCACCCAATTAAGTATTTATTATGCAGTCACTCTGCCTAAATACCTTCCCAGATACCACCTTTCCACCCTAAGGTAACATACTACTGTACAAGCACCTCAAAGAAGGCATGGAAAAGAGAGGAACAATAAAAACCTCCATTTGTTGTTGTTGCTGTTGTTAACCTTTCTGTTTGTTTTTAATGAGAAAGACAAAACTGAGAGGAATAAAGGACACCAAGGAATAGGAGAGCTTTTCTTGTAAACTGAAAGAAGACCCAAAACAGGTGCCTGAGCAAACGTCGCCAAAACATGAAATGGTGGTTGTCTTTTAACAGCTAAAAAATGAAGTTGGTGGCCCTGCCGTTTGGTAGAACAGGAAGAAACTCAAGGCTTGATTTCATGTGTTGCCCAACTTCTCCAGGAGGGAGAATGAGGGCTCCGGCTCTGTAAAAACTATCACAGGATGGTGTGTGACCTTGGGGTAGATGCTGCGTCCGGATCGGTCAGGAACTATAAGCTATCAGACCCCTGTGAAGAGATGCACAGGAAGTTTGATTTATTTGTCTTCATAGAGACCTTGCTCTAGTCGGTCAGCACTAATTATCGACATCTGTTTGGATTCAGAGATTTGACCCACTTCAGTGTTCATGACTAAATGACCCTCCTTCTATCTGAAAGTTTCCTGTTTCAGTTTTAAGGCAGGGAATAAACAATCAAGACTGTCCAGCTTGGAACGATGGCAGGGACCTGAAGGGGAGGAGAAAGTCCATGCGTGTTTTCCTACTGCTGTGTTGCAGGCCCTTCTCTGAACTTTTCTACCATTCTTCCACATGAGCCATGTCAGAGCATGAGAGCAGCCAGGAAGTGGACAGGGCAGGATTAGGTGGAGGACGTGGCTATTGACTTTTACTCAAAGCGATGTCGTGCTGGAACTGGAAAGACGTGTTCTCGGTTTTATTTTCGATGAGCCTTCTGACTGGAAAAATGCATGACTCGTGAGCACCCTGACGCAGATGTCTTTGACATCCAAGCAACTAGAGGGAAGACCCACTCTACAATTACAGTTTTTCCCCAAGTGCACGTCCTACACTGCTTGGCAGAAGCAGTAACGAAGCTATGAAATGACTGTGACACCCGAGGAAGGCACAGAGCCCCCCGTTGCCTGTCCTCCGACACAGAAGCTACACAGAACTTCCACAATGACAGTTCTGCTGCTAAGCATAAGCTAGCTGCATCTGAGCTAAAACTTGTGGTCAAATACAAACCAGATTACCAACAAGACATCACTTAAAGACCAGTGATATCTCTGATCAGTTTCTATAGATGGATTATATTTTCCTTTCTCATACAAGTTTCCTTACCCTTATTGGGCAACTTATCCCGTACAATATACAATATACAAAAGTGCCTTTGTAAATATCGCAACCCAACCACTTGGACAATATGTGTATCACCCCATATATGCCTTGAGGAAACTATAAACCAAATGACAATTATTTTATGGTAGAAGCATTCTGGTTTAGAAAACTGAGGATAAGGTGAATGTATCATTCTGTGATACTGCTACGTGTTTACCCACCTGCCAGTAGCCAGTCCTCACAAATGGTCCCCCCCTGCCCTCTCAGTGGAGCAGTATGGGGAGTGCACCCTTCATCAGCAGCAACCACGCCTTCTGCCAGGACCTGGCTCAAACAGGGAGCCGCTTCACAAGCGCCAGGCTCAAGGGATCATAGGCACCGTGGGGCAAGCTTTCCCAGCCCTGCTTTACAAAAGCCACTCCTGGTTCTTGCTGTTTGGATGGTGGCCACAGACTGTGTTGTCAATCTGCGATGAGCTAGAAATCCCAAGGACAGGAGTTCCCTTCTTCTGCCAGGCCCCCTTGTCCTCAGGATGGGGGTGTGTGTTTGTCTTTTCCCCACATTGAGGTTGTCAGTCCACTGGGATGTGAGTAGCATGGCTGGGTCTGCACCTAGCAGCACCTTGGTAGAATCTGACAGGTGGGATGCCCCTGACCCCTTTGGGTCTTGACACCTGGAACCCTTGGGTTTGTGCCAATGGTTCTGTGAGCCTAGGGGATTCTTTGGTGTGTCAAGGCAGAACTGTCTGCCTGGAGTACGGAGAGTGGTGCACACTCTCATGCAGATTAGAAGAGATAGTCTGTATTTCTAAAGCAGCACCCGAGCATGTCACATAGGCGACCTGGGAAAGAGGGGGCTGACATTTGCAAACACTTCAAGCTGGTTAATGAACCAGAGGCTGGGGGCAGTAGAGGATGCAGAGCCGTCCTTCAAAGTCAAAAGCTGAAGTAAATGGACCCTGGTGTGCAGATTCAAAAAGGCTGTGGATGTCTCCACAAAGGCAGTGAATCCCCCGTGTGCTGAGCAGACTTGGGGAGAAACCTAGCACTGTGGTTCGGCGCCTGGGTCCTTGCAAATGTCATCACATCAGCGAGGAAGCTGCCACAGGAGGTCTGGCCTTCCGAGCGCAGCACTGTTGAGGCGGCTCAGCGCTCCTACGAGGCACACCAGCGGGAAGAGAAATGCAAGCTGGAATATGAGCCCAACAACATCAGAGAGACGGCAAATGGATTCAGACCTCAATCGAAGGCTGCATACCCGTAACAACAAAAATCTCAAGTTGTGCTTTTCTCCTTTTTTAAATATAATGGGTAGAAAAAAAAACAAAAAAACGAAAGCACCATCAATTGTGAGGAAAAGAACAAAATATTAGAGTTAAACACTTTGGAATGTTAACCAATTATGAAGGTAACTCTATAGAGTGTGGCTAGGCATCTTAGTGAATTAATTGCTCATGAATTTAAAATAAATTATTATAAAATAGATTTCTGTACATTTTACATACATATACTCTCTTTCAATATATAAGCCAAGTGGTAATTACACAGCCCGGGCTGGTCAATCCCAGCCGAAGTCCTGCCCGGTCATCTGGTAGAACTTGAGGTTGAAGGGCCGGTAGAAGTCGCGCAGCCTGCGCACCACCTCGCCGTCGATGTCGGGGTGCGTCCTGCCCTTGGTCTTGCCCAGGCAGTGGGGCTTGCTGCTCCCCTCGGCCTTCTTCAGGCAGGGGAAGCCCTTGGTCTTGTTGAAGTAGAAGTGCTTGTCCGTGATGATCCTCTTGAGGCCCAGGAAGTCCTGCACGCGGCCCAGCTCGCCGGCCGGGTCGCGGATGAGCCGCTCGCCGCTCACGAAGAGCATCTGGCCGAGCGGGAAGTGGCGCAGCCAGTGCTCCAGGTGCTTGGCGTAGATGCCGATCTGGATGGCGCTCCACGACGTGTCGATGAGGCCCGCGCTGCGGTTGCGGAACGTCAGGCTCTCGAAGGTGGGGATGTCGGGCCGCTTGGACAGCGTCTGCGTGTAGTCCGAGATGGCCCTGGTCACCGGGTCGCGCACCACCACGATGAGCTTGGTGTCCTTGCACATGGCCGAGATGCGCGCCGGCGCCTCCCGGGTGACGAAGTAGCTGGGCGTCTTCTCCATGGTGATCTGCCCGTCCAGGGTTCTCGGCATCAGCTCCCTGGGCAAACAAAGCAAGCAGACCAAACGGATCAGGAGGTGACGAGGCCTCTTCGGCCAGGCGTGTCAAGGTCAACACTTCTAACCCCTGCTCCCTCTTATACTGGGAACAGCTGTGGCAACATGAGAAAACGCAGCAGAATTTCGGGGCTGCAAGGTGTATTAACGTCCCACCTGAAGTCTGGAGGTCAGACACTATCTACCAGAAATGTGCCGGCACCTTCCAATAAGGTACAAAGAGGGAGACACAAGTTTCCCTAAGATCCTCTGGTGGGTGTCACCTCTCCCTTATTTTTCAGAGCATCCAGCTTTTAGACGGCCCCAAACTTCTGATGAAGAACCCAAGGCCTTTGGCCTCTGGCTGTGAGCCTGTTCTGCGTATCAGCTCCTGGAGCTCCTGGATATTTTGCTGTCTAAGTCCTCACTTGCCTGCCTTCCCGGGTTCACCAGGCCTGGGCAGGTGTGCCACAGGCAGTGGAAGGACAATGTCCCCGCGCCCCGGCAGGCTGTGGTGGCTTCATCACAGGGACCGCTGACAAAATGCCATTACCACAGAGGGCATACCTGAAGGCCGCTGAGCACAAAGCAGCCCAAAACACATCAGGTGAAACCCGATGGAGTATAAATATGCAAACCTGCTAAGAGAAATTCTCAAGGCACAACTCTAGAAGCTTCCAAAAGCACTTCAGTTTCCATTAAAAAATAGACATGTATGATATCTAATACAGCACTAATTTAAACAAAAGTATGTAGACAAAACTGTTACAACCTACAGGAGATACGGGCCGTGATATCTAGATGGTCAAAAAGTAGTTTTGTGGTAGTAATTAGAACTAAAAATAACATGAATCAATGATGTAAGACTGGCCCTGCTTTGCTCTCTGAGCCTCAGCAACCTAACCTGTGACGTGGAAATAATTTCCACCTGCTTCACTCAGTTGTTAAGAGATGTGTCAAAGCTGTTTGCCTGAACAGTAAGGAAGGTGGGCTTAGAAGTCATACTGCCTGGGTTCAAATCCCAGCTGTGTCACCTTGAACAGCCAAGTAATTTTTCTGGGCTTCTTTACCTCATCTGTAAAAATGAAGATGGCAGTACTTACCTCACGGGACTGTAATAAGGATTAAAACAAGCAATGATCATAACATGCCTTGAACATGCCTGACACATGGTATGTACTTGGCATATACTAGCCACTAATACTATCGTAGTATTACCATAATCCTAGTGTGCAATACGAGGATTATAGCACACAGTAGGACCAAAGTTGAGCATGTGTGTGTACCTACCAGTGTGCACACGTCAAAGGAAAAGGAGGTGTGTTAGCTAATTAGACAGTAAGTTTTGGTCACAGATAGGCAATCTTCTCTTCACTGTGGGAGAGAGATTTCTGAGTGACTCTTACACAGGCCCAGGGATTTTAAAAAAAGACAAATTTAAAAAAGACAAAAACATTTATCTCCTAGTAGGATCTGAGCTTCCAGCTTCAAGCCATCCCTAATCTACTGAGGCCACAACTCCTCTATTGAGCAATTTATAGAAACGATGATATAAACTTTCTATCACCCCAGCCAGCAAGGGCAACGCCCTGGAGAGGGCTGCCTCTTCCCAGCACGTTAGAGGAGGAAGGCTCTTCCCTTAAGAGAGAAAGACTGCCTCACAACTCTGCAGCCATCCCTGGCTTAAGCTAAAGCCAGATTGACCCACTTTGCCTATTAACCACTTAGATTAATGTAGCAGTGTCATCAGGCTAATGTGATTGAGAAGTAAAGAGGGGCCAGCTCTCAATTTATTTTGCATTTTTCCCAAAAGTAGGTGAGTCCAATAAAGCCCACTTTTTCTCTTTTTTTCCCCCTGTGTTAAGCCATCTGCAACTGGACAGTCTACACGAATTTAATATTCAGGATCAAGGTGTTATACCACTATGACTGAAGGAAATTCAGCCCCCAGAGTTCTTCAGGGCATGGCAGAGGGGCAGACTCGGGGTCTGTCCTCAGAGTCCGTCTGAGCTAGCACAGGCTTTGAAGTCAGCCTACCAGTTTGACTCTCAGCATCCCCACTGATCAAGGTGTGTGACCCTGGATAGGCCACTTAACCTGCCCAGGCCTCAGTTTCCCCATATGAATCATGCGAGAAATGATGATGTGAGAAGGTTGTAAAGCTAACCTTGGGAACAACCCTGGTAGCTAGTCGGTGCCAAGAAAATGTTATCAATGATCTTCTGTTGACAGCGCCTGGGATCAGAGGAGAGGAAGCAAGGCTCGCACAGGGGACTGCTCGCTCACTCCGCCCCATCCCACAGAGGAGCAACGGGGAAGGCTCGTCTCCTGTGAGAGGCAGACGAGCAGGAAAGCTGGACTCTGCTCTCAGCCTGCCAGGGCTCCAGAACCACCTCTGAGCCTTTGCTGCCTGCATTTCCTCATCGTCCTTAAAGAGGGGCCTGGTGGTAACTGAGCAACACGGCTACATGGGCAGTTGTGAATAAGAATCCACGTAACGGGACTGGTCAAGAGGACCTAAGATGCCCACTGCCCTCCGTCCAAAGCCAAAGCTTCCTTGGCCATAAGAAAAATTCCCTGAGCTTGACCACCTGCTGGTCTCCCAGCTTTCCTGGGGTACCAGCTCCAGGGACCTCTCTCCCCAGGGCGGTCTAGGGTTTGGGCACAATCGCTGAAGGGGCCTCAGGACTTTCTCCGACTCTCAAATAACAACCAGAACCCCTGCTGTAAGAGACCCTTCTCAGCCTCGTCCACCATCGGCTCCTGGCCGCTCTCCCGATGCCGAGAGGCTGACGGGAGAAGCACGATTGGCTCCTCCACCATGGCAGCAAATACCTCCTGAGCCCTCTCCACTGGCTCCAGGGGCACCCAGTGGGGGCAGTGGGGGCAGATGGAGCTGCAGTGAGTGTCCCCAGTGCGACCCCGCTGTGCGGCTGCCGGGCGGGGAACACAGCGCAGCTGAGAAATATGCAGAGTTCCTGGCACAGAACCTTCCGGGCAGCTACCGGGCAACTTCCTCCCCTTCAGCTGCTCTCCTTCCCCAACCCCACTGCCACCGCCACCACCTGGTCCTGGAGCAAAGCCCTTTCCATCTCTTCCTGGCCACCTTCCTCTTCCCCTCCCTTCACTGACCCACTCTCCTGTCCTGACACTCAAGCCTCTTTGAGCACAGCAGTGGCTTGGAGAAAGGACAAGGACATGGCCGAGGGCAGGACCCCGTCACATGGGCCCTGTGTGCAATCCCAGCAGCCCCTGCACCAGCCCAGCAGCCCCAGGCCAGACCCCTGAGCCAGCAGGGAGGTTGCAGGTTAATTGGGCTGCTCATTATGAAAGCCGGTTCGAGATCTCACCCCTCACAGCAAGCCTTTGAGGGAGGTACTGTAATCACCTATTCACTAATGAAACAGACCAATGAAAAGGGTGACTCGCATTGGGGCAGGTCGCCGGCCTGCCGTTGGAGTGGGGACTTTGAGCCCACCCCTCTGAGGCTTCCTTCCACTCACCTGCCTCCCCTCAAGCTCCTCTATTTGTTCTTAGTATGACAAAGAGCACCCAGAGCCAAGACCCGTCCTCTCGATACCCGTGCGTTCTTCTCACTCACAGATCAGGATCTTAGTAATTAGGGGTTTCAGTGCGAGAATTAGCTGGCTGTGATCATGATTGTTCAACTGTGAGTCAGATTTCAAAACAACAGACCTCTTGGGCTCACCAAAGTCGTTGTTAGCTGCATTATAGGGCCTAGAATAGTAGTGATCATGGCAACAGCATTTGCCCTCCAGCATCCCCCCTCTTTACCACGGGGGAGGAAGGGACACCTCTTTGATACCTGCCACACATCACCTGTGGGGGCTGGAAAGCCGGTGGGGCCAGACAGCATCCCCAGCGCAAGTCTACGGGAGACATGCTCACACTTAGGAGACAAGCCTAAGAGATTCTGACCGGTCCTGGAGGGTGACAGAAAGCAGAAAAACCCTACTTCCTCCATAAGATCTGAGGGGCAAGGCAGGCTCGTCACCCCGGCAAAGTCTGGCAATGAGTATCAACGGTTTGCAACTTGTTTCAGGATATGCTCAGGAAAGTGACGTGCCACCCCTGTGGTGGCCAGTTTCAGCCGTAGTTACACAGGAGGATCTCCCAGGTGCTTTAAACTGAATACCTGGGCCCCATCCCAACCAAGGGAACCACAGAAATCTGTTAGTTGATTCTAATGTGCAGCCAGTATTGGAAATCATCTTCCTGTGGTATCTATGGGCCTGTCACACACTTGCCATTTACTCTGATGATCTGCTGATATTCTGAGCACACTATGTGGGTATTGAAGGTCCACATGGTAAAAAATAAATAAATAAATTGAGAAAGCAGTATTGTGAATGGAACTGAAAGGTTCTCAACTAATCCAAGACTTATTATTTGAGTCCAAGGCCTAGAATGAAGTCCGGAGAACCTCGGTTCCACTCCCTCGGTCGAAAGCAGACTGGGTTCCAGAGTGAGGGCCGTGCCCCAGTGGCCTACAGGTTGCAGAGAACAAATAAAACCATCAAGATAAATAAAACACAGGCTTAATGCAAAGAGAAGAAAAGGATGTTTCTTGCCCCTAAACACATGGGTGTGCCCATGCATGGGCACACCCAGACTCACACACACACAAGTTATCAAATACAAATTGGCTGCCAGTGAGGCAAAATGAGAACTGGAAGAAAGATGAGGCCATTTCTACCTATGTGCATGATTCTTCCGTCGTCGCAAGTTAGATAATATCACTATAAACAGAACAAAGGAAAACAAACAGGTGAGGAACAGGACTAGGACCAGACTATCTGGCTTTCCGCTTTTGCCAAAGTCCATGGATTAAAATGAAATACATTCTCTTTTGTTTAACAAAAGTGCGAAACTAAGATGAATGAATGGCCAAAATGGCCACTGGGCCCTTTTCCTCTTTTCCAGTCTTGAGGTGGGGTGTTTAAGGAGAATGACCAAAACCAGGTTTAAGGACTGAGAATCTCTGGGGCCAGGACTCAGCGTTAACTTTTATCTCCCTGAACCTCAGCCAGACTGGAGAGGTCAGCTGAGCAGGTGGCCGACTGCTCGTCACAGAGCTTTGCAGAAACCCAGTTTACTAAAGAGGTTCCCAAGTCTCCATGGGACTCTGCTGCTAGAAACAGGCTGTTATGGAAAAACTTCAGGCCTAAATGGGTCGGACGTTCGAAGGGCCCGGAGTTCTAAAGAGGCCTGTAATTGGCATGTTCTCCAGCAGCAAACGTGGCCCTCCTTTCCTTTTTCTGCTTCATCCTTATCTCAGGTGACACCCCTGCCCCCAGGTCCAGCAACTGAGTTTACTGCATGAACTAGCAAATTACCTAATAAAAAGAAAAATTATTGAAATGGGTGTAACCTGACTCACCAGAGCCACACAGATGCTGAAACAGTGATGCAAACCAGATGATGAGAGTTAATGAATTTTGGAGAGGTGACAGAGCTGCCGGCCACAGGGGTGGGGAAAGGCCCGTCTCCCTCTCTGACTGAGAAACCTGGGAAAGGACGACAGCGTCCACCTTCCGCTTTCTTCCTCCCCACTGGGACAACACCATACTTGCTGGGTTGCAGGAACACTCCAGCTTTTCTGAACTCCAACAAGAATGTTTTCTTCTTAGAAGTGTTCCTTTTAATTTGTAGTCAGTAGTGATTCTTGTGCGATTTTGATGGAATGCACAGCATTGTGGAACCACCACCACCACAATCAAGACATAGAATGTTCTGTCACCGGCAAATCCCTCCCGTGTGCCATAACTTTCCAACAAAGATCTTAAAGCAGATTATTTCCACAGGAAAAGGCCTCTTACAACCTGCCCAAATTCTTATTTTCACACCATTTTGAGGCAAATATTGATTGAAATGAGAAAATGGTCAATAGGAACTTAGAAATTTTGACATAACAGATATATTTACTGTAGCTTTAAAAAAATAAAAAGGTGGGGGGAGGACATGTTTTCATGAAAGTCTGGCTTTATGAGGCTCCCACTTGTAGTTCTGCTCCTGAGGGCTGTGACTCTGGCCACATTGCACACTTTCTGGACCTCAACTTCCTGGTCTATAAAATTATCACAGCTGAGGTGGTGCGGTGCCAGCCTGTTCTGATAAGCTGTTCTGATGATAATCCCAAGGCACAGAACAGGAAACTCTAAGGCCCCATCATATTTAGCTTTTCCATGAAGCCCAAGTCCAGCCTTTGAGAATTCAAAATACGCAACAAGAGAAATCTTTACAAATGAAATAATTAAGATTTCTAGGAAAGTTACATCCCTGCTACCCACAAAAATAAAAAAGCACACTTTTTCCTACCATGTGCACAGTTAGGAAGGGAGGATGCCCCTGTAAAAAGGGTAAAACAAATAGAGGGCCGTTTTCTGAGTTCCTGATAAACCCAAATAGCAACAGCTAAACTCAGAAACACTGGGCTACCCCAGGATTAGGGGAGAGGGAGACATGGACAGGAGAAGCACAGAGGGCTGTTAAACTGCTCTATATGATGCCATAATGACAGATACATGTCATCACATGTTTGTCTAAGCCCGCAGAATGTGTCACACCAAGAGTGAGTCCGAATGCAAACTACGGACTTTGGGTGGCTGTGATGTGTCTGGTCGGCTCATTGTAATGAACGGACCACTCTGATGGGGAATGCTGGCTGGGGCTGGGGCTGTGTAGGGTGGCGGTTGTGGGTGCGTGGGACATCTCTACTTCCAGCTCAATTTCAATATGAACCTGAAAGTGGTCCAACGGATAAAATTTACTTGAAACAACAACATTGAGATCCCACCTCTCCTTGGTTTCTTTTCTAGGAACTGTTTTGTCCTTGGGGAAGAATAGGTCTCACACCTCACACCCTTGGCCATCATGGATATGCCACCATCACCTCCCTGGTTTCCTACACTTGTCTTCCTCTGAGGCTCCGAGCTGAGGGCTGGTCCTGAGATGCAGGGAGCACTGCAGCCTTCCTCCTGCATGCAGGCTCCTTCATCCCCAACCATTCAGGACAAAAGAACAACCTTTCCTCCTTGGTAAACAGATTTATAAAAGGTGGCATGTCTTCAAGTAGGATATTCAAGACAAGAGACTGAAATATCAGCCTTTCTGCTTTGACAATTTATGCAAGAGTTTTATTTTTTGAAAGAACACCCTAGGCTACTGGGATCTCTGCATGCTCTACAGAATCCTTGCAGAACTGGGGCTGCCCAAGCCGCTCTGCTCCCTAGGGCAGGAGGGGAGGTCCCAGGAACTGGTAAGTCACGTGCTGGGGCCTTTATTTCAGGTTCAGCAATCACTGGGCACCTCAATTTTCCCATCCTAGGAGGTCAAGAAAACCCTCTGCTGGGCCAACCTGAAAGGCTGGAGGTGGAGAGGGGAGGGGAGCAATCTTCAGAGCTGCCAGACACATCTGGAGGTCAAAGTCCAGAAAAGAGCTTGCAGGTTGTGGGGAGGGGGCATAGCTTCCACCCCCAGTTTTGGTGAGCACGTGGTACACCAAGCCAAAGTGTTAGCATTTCAAAAGAAATCTGGGGGAGAGAAAGGGTAGACCCAATGGCCATTAAACTCCTAATCACAGGCTCTGTAGTAGCAAGTGTGGCCAGGTGGTGAACCCTAAATATCCACCCCAACCAGCACCCCCAATACTCACAGGTGTCTTTGCCCATGACCTTATAAATTACAGGGGTCAAAAGCCAAAAGCCAAAGGCCATTCTCTCCCCTTCCTTCTCCTATAGAAAGATGAGACACCCAAAGCCTAGAAGGATCTTTACTTGCAAAGCTTGGCTGTGGACAATGACTCCAGGGCCACTGGCTGCTCCTGAAAGTTGTAGCTGGAATAGTAAATTGTAACTCTGGGAAGTTTCCATAAAGGGGCTTTCTTCCCAGGAGGGAGGAAGATGTGTATCAGCTCAGTCCCTCCTTATCTGGGACCCGCTTCCTCCTTTAGGAAGCCTCAAAGCCCAAGAGTCCCAAGCACCCCTTCCAAGAGCCCCATCCCCATAAATAATTATCTCCTTTTGGGGGAGATGTTTGCATATCAAAGAACTCCTTTGGGAGGGTTTTTAAATTTTTTTAAATGAAATTGTAAATAATCTCAACAGTCTCAGTTTCGAAGCTGTATCACTGGAGGTTACCGGATATGATGTCATTATTCATTATAAAGTTCACTGGGTCCTTTTTCTTTCCCTTTATTTTTTTAAGGTGATGGGTAGGAAAGAAGAAAAATAACAAAGGATGGTCTCCCCCAGGGCTCCTCCTCTTCCAGCCCTCTCCTTTCTCCACTCCCAGCTCCCAGCCCCCACCGCAAGGATTTGGCGTCCATTGTCCTAGAATTTCAATACCGCTCTGAAAATGAAAGGCCTTTGAGTGCCGTAAGGGGGTGAGGCGCAAAAGAGCATCCCACTCCTCTGGGTCAACTCAAGATTCCTTTCATTTTGGCAGAATCCTCTGTTAGAGACCCTGCTTCACAAAGGCCAGAGTTCCTGTTCCTGGAAGGGGCTGAGGGGGTGGGGGGGTGGAGGGAGGGTTTCAATTAAAAGCTAATAGCCTTTGTGTGTGAGTTCTCTGGGGCGTTGCTCCTGTTTATTGGACTTCACTGTGTGCTCGGACAAATCATGTGAAATCAGAGTAATCTGTGTCCCGTTTACTGGAAAAAAAAGGAACTTTTTTTTTTTAATCATTAGAAAGAAAGAAAAAAAGTTTTCTGAGAAGCAGACATTTTAGAAAGTAAAATCGGCCCTGCTGTTGGGCAGAGGGGGTGGTGCAGAGAACCCAGAGAGAGGGAGAGAAGCTCCCGAATCCAACTGTGGAGAGGCCAAAGTTACAGGGTCTGGCTCCTGCCCAGACAGCTTCTGCCCTGTGTGTTGCGGTGCTGGCTGTGATCAGAGCTGGCTTCCTGGCCTGGAACGGGCTCTATCCCTGGAGCCCCAGCTCCTCCTGGTCTCTTCACTGGCAACAAAGGGCCAGCCCTCGGGTAGTTACACTTGCTGGTGGTACGTCTTACATGCTCCCTTAAATCCTCTCCAGCCCCCGCTTCATCCCAAGAAAAGCCACCTTCCTGCGCCCTTGGTAACTGGTGCAAATGTTTGTACACAGGCTTTCACCCAAGAGCTTCTGAGGCACTGAGCAACGCAGCTCAACGCAATGAATGAAAATTACTACCCCACAGGGAAGCCCGAGAATGCAGAGAGCAGGGGGAGGGGGCTTGTGGACACTCCGTGAAAGCCCAGTGGGTCCTGGACCCTTGCAACCCTGGGCTCAGGGGAAGCTTACAACCTTGGACAGGCACTCAAAGCTTTGGGCTCAGTTTCCCTGTGTATAAAAATTAAAGGATTGCACAAACAACAACAAATGTTGGCGAGGATGTGGAGAGAGGGGAACCCTCCTACACTGCTGGTGGGAATGCAAATTAGTTCAACCATTGTGGAAAGCAGTATGGAGGTTCCTCAAAAAACTCAAAATAGAAATACCATATGACCCAGGAATCCCACTCCTAGGAATTTACCCTAAGAATGCAGCAGCCCAGTTTCAAAAAGACAGATGCACCCCTATGTTTCTTGCAGCACTATTTACAATAGCCAAGAAATGGAAGCAACCTAAGTGCCCATCAGTAGATGAATGGATTAAGAAGATGCGGTACATATACACAATGGAATATTACGCAGCCATAAGAAAAAAACAACTCCTACCATTTGCAACAACATGGATGGAGCTGGAGGGTATTATGCTCAGTGAAATAAGCCAGGCCGAAAAAGACAAGTACCAAATGATTTCACTCATATGTGGAGTATAAGAACAAAGAAAAAAACTGAAGGAACAAAACAGCAGCAGACTCACAGAACCCAAGAACGGACTAACAGTTACCAAAGGGAAAGGGACTGGGGAAGAAGGGTGGGAAGGGAGGGATAAGAGGGTAAAAGGGGCATTACGATTGGCAGACATAGGGTGGGGGGGGCATGGGGAGGACTGTACAGCTCAGAGAAGACAAGTAGTGATTCTCATCTCACTACGCTGATGGACAGTGACTGTAATAGGGTTGGTGGGGGGGACCTGATGAAGGGGGTAGTTTAATCATCACAATATTGCTCATGTAATTGTAGGTTAATGATACCAAAATAAAATAAATTGTAAAAAAAAAAATTAAAGGATTGGTTTCAGAAGGTAATCTTTGGCTCTAAAATTCTGTAATATGGGGGAAAGGTAGAACCTCTATAAATGTTTGACCAACTGCAAATTAGGGGAATCAGTCAGATACAGATCATACAGCTCAGCCCCAAGAGTGTAATTTCAGGTAGAGGTCCATGTCAGGTCTGCCCTAAAACTATGCATCCACTTATTAGGTAGCTTGGTGCTGAGTGCAGAAAGAAAAGTGAGGGTAAATTCAGGCTGTGTGGCCTCAGGTAAGCTGCCTAACATCTCTGAGCTGCCTTTCATCTATAAAATGGGAATATTTGTCCTATTTTACAGAGAACGCTTTTGAGAGTCAAACGTAGACTGTGGGTGAATCAGCAGTTGAGGCAGCAAAACCCTCCCTAAGGATGAGGGGGAACAAACCATACTCATGTCCCCAGATTGGCTCTTCAATTCAAAAGTCATGTAGAAACAAGTGTCTGAAGGATGCTTGGGCCCCTGTCATTCTTCACTTGTGCTCAGAGAATCCCATGTGTGGACCCTGCTCCTTAGTCCCCTGGGAGGATGCTGGGGACAAAGGAAAACTGAACTCCCCTTCTTGGCTTTTGATCACTGAACTCATGTGATGAACCAAGCCAGTGAGGGATGGGAAACGTGGCCATTCTAATAAGAACACCACCTGCTTGGAAGGATCCCTCCCTCCCTTCCTCCCTCTCTTCCTTTCATTCTAACATGGCAGAGAATGAGGTTTACAAGGAGGAAAACAGCCACATCAGGGGAGGGGGCCATCGGAGGCTGATGAAAAGAAACAACCCAACTGGGGAAACCAGATCTGCACAGGGAGGATTTGATGCAATCAGTTACCTTCCTGCCTCCTGACTGGGGGGCCAGGAGGAGTTTGGGACCAGAGAAATCCCAGTCAACTCTTAAGTCCGAGATAATGGCTCCATGCTGTTCTCTCCTTCCCTTCCAGCCCACAAACAGAGCACCACTTTATGGCTGTCAACTGAAAACAGTATAAAGTAAATTAGGTCAATAAAAATCCTCAGAGGTAAGTCTGAGTCAAGCTAAAATAAAGGGAAATGAATGCAAATAAACTTCCCTTATCACAGGCTTTAAACAGCTCAAGAACATTTTAGAGAAGAAAGTCCTTTTTACCCAGGGAGAACATCCAGGGAAGTGTGCAAACGTGAAGAAACTGCTGTTCCTCGTCTGGCCCTCCTCACTGTCTCCAGCCCCTACGTCTGCCCAGGGGGGTTGACCTAGTGCTGGAAGCTGTCCGAAAGGCGGCTCAAGACAGCAAGTGCCACGGCAATGCCAGTGGAAACTATGAGGACCCCCCCACCCCAAAACCTGCCTTTGTCACCTTTTCTGGGCATTCTCAGCTTGGGAAATAAGGACGCTTCCCAGAATCCTTTTTCAGCCGGAGAAAAGTCCAACCTCTCCAAATTCTCAGCCACTCACTGTCACGGTCAGCCCTTTTCTATAAAAACTCAATAAATTTGTAACAGGTTACACTATACAGCGTCCAACTGGCCTGTGTATTCAGAGATGGAAAGGGTTGAAGGCTTAAGCTATGCTTAGACATACTGTATTATTTGAACACGTCCCATCATTATTTTTTTATATTCCAAGAGAACTTTGTAGCAGATGTTGCTGCCTGACGGGCGAGTCTTAAAATTTGCAGCAATTCTTCTGTGCTCAGACAAAAAAACACTCCATCCCGCCCCCACCCCATAACTCCCACCAGGGGACAAAACTGTAAGCACCAGGCAGATCAAATAACTAAACGGTTAGTGAGAGCTGCTAAGCATTACCAGCGAGATTAGCCTTTTACCCTGCATTAGCCTGAGTGAAAAACTAGCCCCGTTGAAAAACTAGCCCCGTAACTGTTTTTAAGCCTAATGACTATTTCTAAGAACAAAATACTTGCTTGAATCTTGCTGCCCTCCATGTTTTTTGTTTTGTACTCGTTTGGATGTTGAATTTTAAGGATTTTTATATTCAACAGAAACACAAGAAAAGCAGCAAAACATCGTGTAGGGGAAGCAATTGAAAATCATTTGCTGAATGAACGCATAAATGAATGAATGGAAGGAAATGAGCTAGCCATGCTTAAAGCTAATGACTGGAGGTCACAGTGCAAATATGTAAAGAGAACTGGGGGCAACCTGGAATAATAAATTACCATTTGGGCCAGGTTTGAAAGCGGTGATGATCTCAATACCCTGACACCCAGACAAGTTAATTCTAGAGCAACATTTACGTATCATCATATCCATTACATTAAGTGACACAATTACATTAAGAGGCCATACACATAAAGAAGGCCTTGAACTTGGATGCTAAGCTAAAGCAAAGAACAAGTGTGGCATAAGATCACCGCTCCTTATTTCACCTTTGGGACAGAAGCACGCCGTGAGGACATCTCACTAGCAAACTTTGGAAGCCCCACCTCTGGCAGCTGGTAATAAACCTTCTTCTCTATTCAAACTAACAAGCAGTTGCAGTTCATAACAATCCGAAAAATGACTCTCCTTAGCCACTTTATATTAACGGTTATTTTACTTACAATTTTGTTTCAATTATTATTAAAATGCGTTTGCATTCCCAGGCATCCATCAAATGATGGCAGATGGAGATACCCCAAATGTCTCTCTCCTAAGCAGCAAGAAAAAAGCAGACTAGAAATGTAAATGTAATATTTATCATGCACAATTAAGGAATCAGAGATATGGCACAAATGTATCATTTATGGGTATGATTCTTGCCCTCCAGGGGCTTCCTGTGTATACGGAGAGAAATTCCACATGCAGGAAGTTTACTGATCGATACTGTATACTTGATTCTAAGTGAGAAATGTGGAAAAGAAGCCCTAAGAAGCTGAGTCCTTCGGGACTACTGCAGCTTCCTTGAGCTGTTCTCAAGGGCAGGTGGAGGTGAAGAAGTCAGGAACCAAAGGTGTCCAGTTTAGGAGCATAAGATGGTGAGGTCTTTAGCCCAGACTGAACATTTGTTTTGAGGAATGGTGAGAAACAAGTTGCAAAGATTGGAAAATGGGCTGGAGTGGCCCCCATCTACCCTGCCCAGCCCTTCCCATCTCCCCAGACATCTTTCCAAAAGTCAAATCTAGAAACCTTCCCAGCCTTTCACAGTGTTGAGCATGACATCCAGACTTCCTGATAGGGCACACGGCTCTTCTCCAAGTACATTCTACGTACCTCCCCCATCCCCTTTCTTATCACTCCACCCAACATCCCCTTTCTCATCACTCCACCCAACTCTGGTTCACTCCAGCTCTGGGCAAGTACCTAAGATTTCCCAAATGGGTCATGAAGTTTCTGGCTGCCTGTGGGCTTGCCTCCTCCTGGCACACTCTTTACAGCCCTCCTCCTTCTAATAAATGTCTTGTGACACATCCTTTCCCCGGTCTGGGTTAGCAATCCTTGTTCCCTTCTCATGACCACCACCTCACAGAGCCTCCCTGCAAATACACACATACACCTGCACGTGCGATGGTGCCCCTCCCCCCACCACACACACTGAGTCAGCATGTTGTTTAAGGGGGAGTTTAAGGACTGGACTCTGTCTTATTTGCACTTTGGCAAAAATAGGCAGCTGTACAATGAATGAAGGGTAAATGAATAAATGAACACATGCTAGACAGAATTTGGGTTTGATCTCAGAGGCAATGAGGTGAGTGGCAGGAAGATGTATTAGGAGCGGGGGAGACAGTGCTTCCCAGCGTGTATACCCAACAGATTCAGGCTTTTAGCTGAGTGACTCCATGAGCCTCCAGAAGACTGGTGTAAGAACATGTAAAGAAATCTGTAATAACCAAAATAGATTACTGAATGTCTCCAATGGAAAACTGCATTGTGTGGAGCACACCCCTCTGGTTATTTGACCATAGCTTTTTATTGCCTTTGATATACTTTGCAATTTTGTAAATGACACATAACAACATAGCAATGAAATACAATTCTTGAGCATAGGCCTGTGGATATATGCTTGCTGGTGGGGGTTCTGTAGAGTTCCTTCTCCATCTCCCACTCATGCAAAGAGTCAGTTTCCCGCCAATTTTAAATTCATCTCAACATTTCTTTATTTCAAGTAAATGTATGTTCTTTTGACTTCCCCTTTGGGCCTTAGTGGTAACATCTGCCTGGCTCTCTCATTAATAATGAGTGAAATAATATCCTTAACATGATCACTGAGGAACTTTAATCCTTAACATTATATCTAGATGAAAGTTATGAGTTTTACCTTTTGTTTTCAGAACATTATCCTTTACCAAAAAGGCTGGATTATCAGCGTGTTTCCTAAACCCATGCCAGTGGCCATGACCTCAGATCGTCCCCTTACCCAAGCCCCATCTCAGTACCTGGAACAGCCACGCTTTCTTCTGAGCAAACAGCTTGTTTTTTTGTGATCTGTGTAGCTGAGGTATGCCTTTCTGTGACAGCTGCCAGGAAGCCAAGGATTGGTCCACAGTTGTTTGAGAGACACTCTTAGTCTGGTTCCTGGCTCCATTTTATGACCCCCTTATCAATTCTCTTCATCCACTGTGATGTTTTATGTGTTTGGGGCCCTATAAGTATCATTAAACGAGCACTTTAAGCATGTTTCCAAAAAGGGAGATACAAAATCAATGAAATACTATAGATCCGAATGGGGAGGGAGTAGTGGGAATGAAAAAGAGCAGCTAATTTAAAAACATTTGGAAGGAAGGAAGGAAGAAAAGCCTGCAACAGGTTAGAGAAAAGAGGCAGCATCAAAGGTCACCTTCAGTTTTAAGCAAGGTGGGTGGAGGGCATGGCACTTATGTCCTGAATTCACCCAGGGGAGCTTTTGCTCCCCACACGGCTTTCCGAGTGGGAGTCAGCAGCAGAATTTCAGTGCCTGTAAGACATGTTCTAGACAAGTGAGGATTTAGGCTTTTGTGCCCAGATGTAAAAAACAGAAACTGAGAGAATGCAAATATCACCCTGGAGTCTAGGCAAAAAGGTTTTCCTGGGTTCAAAAAGGTGGGGTTGGGGTCTCTAGGAAGCCAGCTAGAGGCAGGGTGCCCGGGATAAAGGCTACCTCTCTCTGAAGCTCTCAGCGGTGTGTTCCATTTGCTGACAAAATCAGATAAAGACCTTTAAGCTGCTACTTTCCGAAATGAATCCACTTCCAAATCCCAGGCCTGGGAGCACACAGCACTAAGCCCATGAGCAAACACGAGCTAAAGGAGAGAACAAGAGCAGAGCTCTCTGCTGCCCCATTAGCACGTTTGGAAATTAATCTAGTTCAAACCCCTCCGAGCACACTGCTTTTCTGCGCTTGCTAAATGCACATTGATTAACTTGTCACTTGGAGACAAGGCAGGCTCCCCAGGTAACAAACAGGAAAGAGATCAATGGTCTGTATGAAGATGCTCTAAAGCTGAAGCCCCAGCCATCTGTGTAAGATGTCTCCATGAATTTGGAATTCCAAGAGATTTGTTTACAATACGAATATGGTGTCTGTCCAAGGAAGGACGCCTCCCTAGACCCCCGTTCCTCTGAAAGTTTCCCCTCTTATTCAGAAGAGAAATGTGGCTTGTTAAATACCACAACAGAACGTCACCCTTGCTGACGCAAAATTCCAACCCCATGGAGCAGAGTCCAGGGAGCAGGGTTCTTCCAGTTTTAGGGGCTGCACAGACATGACACACATGTACATAGACTTTGGGACTCAGCTTCAGGGGGTCCCCAGACGCCTGAGGCCCATCCATGAGCCCAGGTCAGGAGCCCTGATAGGGATCTGCCAGCCACCAGTCAGCTGCTCTGCCATCAAAATCTTGGCTGAGATGGTTTTTCAGGAGGTCAGCACCCAAAGCAAGGCGGACACTCACTCTCCATGGATGAGGTCAGCATCACATTTAGGCCCCACGAGCTTTGTTTGTGCCCAGATGCTCCACCTGAACTACCTAACATTGGGACTTGCCTCTATATTTTAGTAAGCATTGAAACGATGAGCTGGAATAATAATGGGTCCACACGTGGTCTGGTGAGGCCACAAGGACACTACCCGCTGTAATACTCAAAGTGCAGGGCACAGAGAAATAAGTCTGCTTCTGGTGAGGAATAAATGGGATTTCTTTTTATTAGAAGATGGTTCCCTTTCTTTGCTGGCCACTATGAGGTCAGCTATAAGATCTGCCCAGTACTTTGTCCACAGGAAAGGACTGGTCTCCTGGGCTCCTGTACCAACTTTCTCAAGGGGTGTTTGGTCCATTTTAGAGATGGGGAGAGTGAGGCTGAGGGAGGTGAGATGCCTCTCCCCCCCACCATCAATACAGGGGTTTGGGCCTCAGAATGTCCATCGCAGGCTCCTATGTTTATCCCAGTTCTCAATGTTTCCCAAGAGCACCCGAGATTAAAATGCTCAGTTACAGCCCCCATCCTACCAGACCTGTCTGGCCCATCTATTTTCACCCACTCCTTTTCTAAAGAGGTTTCCATCTTCCCTTCCTCTCTGACAACAAAAGAATAAAATAAATAAAGAGGTTTGGTTTAAAGTTCATTTTTGGAACTTTATTGGGGATAAATTAAAATAAATTTATTTAATATAAATATATAAATATATATACATGTGTATATAAATATAAATACACAGAGAGAGAGAAAGGAGAGATTAATTCAGAAAGTGGGAGCTGAATCTCTTACTAGTTCCCTGTTCTTCTGTCCTATGGCTCCGTTTTAGGGGTTCATCTGCACTCAGTCCTACTCCAACATTCAGAGAAATGAAAGTGAGCAGATTCACCCTCCCCAAGCACAGCTCTAACTCTGAGTCACTATTCCTATGCTGTACTGTCCACTTCAACCCTGATTTTTCCAACAGTGTCAGTGTGCTGCAAGACAACGCTTGCCCCAAATCCTCAGACCAATACTATACACCAGTATTGCTCGGTGCACCCGCCCCAAGGCTCTGCTGGTGGTACACACCGGACTGGGGCGAAGGGAAGATCCTGTATTGTTCACAGCATGCTCTACAGGTCTTACGGACAGATGAGCTGGCCTGAGGCTGTCCCCTCTGCTCTCCTTCTTCCCTTTGAATAAACTAGGTGTGTAAGAGGGAAAGTGAGCTGGTTCTAAATGTCCAGAGACCCAAAGTCACAGTTCAATCCATCTTTAGGAGCGGGGAGACACAGGAAGCTGTGGCAGGCTGAACAAGCCTCTCAAACCAAGAAACAAACAGGCTGATAAATTAGTGCAGCAAAGCCACTGAGCTGAGCCCCAAGGATCAATCCAATAGGCTGCCTCCTCTTCTAGCTCATTAACTATTTGAGATTACCATCATATGGGGAGTAGCCTCTCAGTTGGAAATTAAATTAGCCTGGCCATCAACCAGGAATGTGGGTGGAAAGTATCTGATGAGCCAACCTGGGGAAAATCTCCACCACCAAACACCCTTGAGCTGCACCCTCCTGTCCTCCAAGCGGGGCTCCCTCTGAAAATTCTCTCCTGAACAATAAGAAAAACCACGACAGCAAAAAGAACAAGACTTTCTTACTTTGGTTTTCAGATAAAAGCCCAGTAAATGGGGGCTACTCCTGGTAACATATCAGAAGGGGTGGCTTCATGAGACTACATGGTCAGACATTTGGCATTTGGGAAAAAACAGAGAAAGAAATGTTCAGATTGGAAAGACAGAAAGGAAAGGGAGCAGAGGTGAAGAGGGATGCTGGGGAAAATAAACACACATGCACACCCGCCCACCCCGCCCCCTCCCATGCCTGCAAATGGTCTGTGTGCGGGTATAAGCACCAGGAGGAAGAGCAGAGGCATGAATTGCACATTCAGAACAAGTGTGTGCTTGCAAAGCCATCTCTTAATTACCAGATTTGGTATCTTGGTACTGGCATCCCGGCTCCCTGGCTCAGCTTCTAAGAATGCTGGAACTGAGCAGCCATAGTTCTGTTCCTGCCATAGGTCTGAGGAGCTAAGAAGTGGAATATCTAATCACACGGATCTCGGCTTTCCTCTACTGAAAGGCTCCATCCAGGCAAGCAAACAGCCACCAGCGTAGAAGCTGTGGGTCCCAGAACACATCCTGAGAGCATCTCCAGCACTTGCCTTTTACTCTGGGTGGCATCTTCTCTGGTCACCAGCAAAGCAATTCCTGATTCACACTATGCCACATAAATACCACTTCCAAGTTGGCATACTTGAGAAACAAAAAAAAAAAGAAAAAGAAAGAAAAAGAGCAGGATAAACTGTACTTGTTAGCTTTGGAAGTCCTGATGTTAAGGATCATTTCCAAAAGGCACCAGTCCCCTAATGCTGCCCTACACAGCCCCTGTTTCTCCTCTGCTCATCCTGCCCTGCATCCACCACACTTTTTCATGTAAACCTTCTTGCTCTTTCACATTTATTCCTTTTGCCAGTGAGACCCCCTTTCCCACAAGGTCTGCACACAAACTCCTACTCATCTGTCAAAACCTTGATCGGGTGTCACCTTCTCTCTGAAGCCTTCCTGGTGAAGATCCTCCCTCAGCTAGATAGACTTAATCACATCCTCCTTGGCAACATATTTATGCCTTGAACATCTCTCTCTTTTAAAGTATATCAAGTCCTACTGTATTTAGCCATTCTACCCTCTCCCTTCACTCTGTCTCTACTCAATCACCGCAAAGTGTTCAGCATTTTCCTAAAAAGTAGGTCAGGCCTTGTCCCTCCCTTTTATAGAGCCCCCAACCAAGAACACACTAAGAACATAAAGAGCCCCCCTCTATGCCCCCTCCCTTTGATCTCTGCGCTCTGGCCACGGTGTCTTCCCATGGGGACCTGCTGGAACCTCGGATCGCCCTTCTCTCCATTCAGGCCTCCATCAACATCACCTCTTGGAAAGACTTCTGCCTAAAATAGCCCTTTATTCCCAGGACCCGACCCCCACGGCCCTCCATCCCCTCTGTTTTATTTTTCTTTATGGCTTTTGCGGTGGGGGTACCTTATTTTTATTAGTTTACTTGTGGTTTATTTACTTCTCCCTCCCCAGTAGAATGTAAGCTACAGGAGGGCAGGATCGGCGCTCATAAAATAGGCACTCAATAATATTCACAAAATGAATAACTCTTTGCATCCCAGAGCCTGGCACAGAACAAATGTTCAATCAATCAATACAATCCATATGCAGTCATAAGGAAGAAAGCTGACAGCAGTGGACATTCAAATACAGGGACACCAAAAGGCTGAGTGAAACCAACCGGATCCCTCCCCAATTCTCTGTCCCCATTGCTGCTTTCCAATGGATGTAATCCCCAGTGGTGTCCTGAATGCCGGTGGTCCTCTCAATACCCTGCATTGAGCACAGAGACAAAGGATTTTACAATCAAGACAAAACAGCACCAAATCCAAATTAGAACATAATTGACAAGCCACCGGCAGCTGGCAATTTCTTTACGGACCTCACGTGTTAAACACGAGTGGGGGTGACGTTTAGCACCTAAGCCCGTAGCTGAACTTGAAGAGTGAATCACCCGGGGAGAATGTTTACCTGCAGCCCCAGTCCATGGCTGTCTGCCAGTGCTAGGTGGACACCATGAGCTTCACAGACTTACGATCCACCTGCCCCATCTGGGAACTGAGCAGCCGCAGTCGACATACACCAGTACACGCGCCCGTGCACTCCCCACGCACCAACCTCACATCCCCAAAAGACGCCCTCTGGGTGAGATGAGGTGGCTTTGACTGAAGTCCTCAGAATGAATGAAAGCTTAAATCTTGAGGAAGCTGGCACATATGCTCCCTGACAAATGCTCTTTTTACAGAACACAAAAGAGCCGTAAGCCTGTTCTGTACTTCTGTCTCCAGCTGGGGCTAGAAGAAAACACCACCCTAAAAATAACTGAATGAATGAACCAGAGAAGACAGATGACAAGGACACAGGGCCCATGCACGGCGTCCCTGCTCACGCTCACTTTGGCAGCTCCCTAACCAGGAGCCCCGGGCTCTGCTCTCCTGAGCCCACCTCTCCACCTCCCAGCTCTGTCTCTTCTAAACAGAAATAACCTCTGCAGTTCTCAGCCAGACTCTATCCACATATAACCACAGTCAGATGCTAACACGGAAGGCTCCCGAACTTAACTGAGTTGCTCCACTATGGGTGACAGGGATAGGGCTCAGTCACTTTGGGGATGCTGGCCACCAGGACCCATGCGTGGTTTCCCTCATTGTTCAGGATTCTGACACAGGAAGGTGAAGATTGTTCGCGCGAGCCTTGCCCCGCTGTGCCTGAGAGCGGTGGCCACGTGGTGGCCTCCATGGCTTGCTCAGAAGCCCCTCCCAAGGAGCAAGGGCTCCCCCCAGCAGAACTGGCCAGGGCACAGCCTGTAGGCTCCTGGCCATCCGCTTCTCCACCACATGCAGCTGCAGAAGCTGGCATTTGGAGCCATGCTGGGAGTTGGAGAAGAATGATTCTCTCTTCACCCTGAAACTTCAAACCACAGAATGGAGGCCCATTGGGGCAGTTGTCCAAGTTACCCAAAGGCAACAGGGAGCAGGGCATGTGGCTTCTGTAAGGAGTAAGTGTTTCTGGACCTTCCTGTGAGCACCAGGAGCGAATGCTTGCTCCTCGTCCCACAGTGCTGTTCATTTTAGAAAACGCTCTGTGCATCTTCTTGCTTCTCTGCCTTGAAATACTCAATTCTTTTATTTTTCTCAAATATACATAAAAATAATTCAAATGCAAAATTCATGAAAACTCTGTGAACTTCTCTGCTATGGAAGCCTCTGCCTGAAACACTCCCTTTGGCCAGTGCACAAGACGTTCCACCTCTAAGCCAGCTTCCTGGCTTCCCTTGTCCAAGTCCCAACACTTCCTCTGCTCCACCCAGTCTCCAGCGCTCTGGCACGGTTCTCTCTGTGCCTTTCCACACAGTGCTGAATGCTTTATCTGCTCTCCAGGAAAAATCGGCCAGTAAACTCCTATCCATGCTTCAAAGCCCAGCTCAATAATGGCCTCTCCTTCGGACCCTTTTTTCACTTTTCTATGTATTATATCTCATCATGGCTTCTTAATCAAGATCATGAGCTCCTTAAGCCTTCTGGCAATGTTTCAACATCTTATTTCCCAAATGCTTTCATACTGTTTGACCCATTTGTAGGTGTTCAAAAACCGTGTAGTAGATGAAATCAAATCATGAATGAGTGAGCAGGAGACATCCCATTATTCCATTAGCAGTACCATCCAGGTGCCCTGGCCGTGACTGGGCAATAAGGTGTATCGTTACTGCCTGACTTTCACAGGGCCCCATAGAAAGAGAAGGTGAAGATTAAATATCCAATTAAAAGATTAGTAACTTTATAGGAAGGGAAGTGTGATAAGAATGAAATGTGAGTCAAGTGCGTGCCATCGAGGACCCTCTCTGGCATGAACTGAAACTCTTCACCTCCAGCCATGTGAACCGCCCTTGCCCAACATCTCCCTCAGCGAGAACTCAGAGCAGAGCTGGGGGCAATCCAAACAGGTGTTAGAATTTCCCCAGACACCCAGAGTCCTCGGTCAGTGTATCAGGAGATAGTAAGATTACAATATTAGGTTTAGAGTGCTGGGAGGGGAAATCCAGGTACTCTTGTAACTTAAATTTTGTACAAACAGGTAAATTAATCCCCCATCTCTCTGTGTAAAAGGTTCCACTCATCTTCTCTCCCAGGGACACCTAATCTGAAAGTTTCCTTTCTTTCCAGTGCCTTGTGACTGCAAAACACTTTTAAGCATTTCCCCCTTGACTCCAGACAACAAAAGGGAAAACGCATGTCTTTTTTAAAAAAAATTTGGTTGGCCTCTTTGTGGCTCAAGGCTGCCAATGTTTACACACGGCACTCAACATTATTTCATTATTTCAGGGAGGCCTCAGCGTTATGTCAAGGGAGGGAAATCATCTTGATGCTATGATAGAACATAAACAGACCCAAGGACTATATCAGGCCAGGCGTGGCTGAAGAAACTTCACCCTTTCCCAGCACCATCAAACATCTTGCTCCATAAATACCATGGAGACAGAGCACTTGTCTCTGAAAAGAGACACAAGCTCTGGGAGGAACAGTGAACCAGCAGGTAGCCTGCTTAGGGGGAAACAGCAAGCGGGAGCCTAGCAAAGAAGCTGGAGGCAAGATGGGACCTGAAATCCACTTGAGTGAGGCTGACCTCCCCGGCCTCAGCCTCAGCGAGTTTCTGCCCAGGGTCCCTGATTTACTGTGACTCCCTTCTCCTTCTTTACTCTTTTTGCATAGTCATCTGGGGAGCAGAGGGGGTGCAGACACATGGGGTCTGAGATGACATCACAAGCAGAAGTCTAACTGCTCAAAAGGGTACAGTGAGCAGAGAGAACACAAGGTCAGGGGTCTGACCCTTCAAACTACAAGCAACTTTGGAGACCTGCTCCGCTAAAGCACCCCAAAACTGGCATGGGGAGGAGCAGCACTCCTCAGGTTAGCAGCAGGCACTGGATGAAAAGAGGGTTGTGTATTCAAGGGGAAATGCTACGATCAACAGAATTAAACAAAGTTTGGTTTGGTTTTATTTTGATCTGTAGTATTTCTCGGGACTTTTAATATCGCAATATGGAACCATTTTTTTTTTCCTACACATCACCTATTAATCTTTCCAGAACTTTCTGTTCACTGAAAAAACTTGAGAAAGTGCTTCTCAAACTGCGGTCTGTAGACTACTGGCAAACTGTCCTCAAGACGATAAATACAAAGGCTGAGAGAAAGCGTTCAAAGGTGTCACAAGTAATTTGACATTGCTACATTCATGATCAGTGAACTCGTTGGACAGGGCACAGGCAAATGTGGGCACTGCAGACTGCAGGGCAGGAGGCCTATGACACGAGCTGTGGGTTAACCTCAGGAAGTAGGATGACAAAGCAGTTCACAGTGGATTGGAAAGAAGTGTGGTCCTGCGCCAGAGTTTGCTGAGTCCTAGTTTGGGCCCATCTCCATTGTACACGTGGGGATGTTGACACCAGAGAGAGGAAAGTGACTTGCTTAAGGTCGCAAAGTGTCCATAGCAAAAGGCTGATCCTAATTGTGGGGCCACTTGGAAGATGAGCTGAATAAAAAAATTAAAAATAGGTGAAGCATGTCACTAACACGGATTTTGATAGTGATTCTGATTTTAAATGGCACCCACCCAGCAGACCTCCATGCAGCCTCTCCCACGGCCCCCCCAGAGAAGTAAAATGAAAACTAAGTCAAATAGAAGGAAGCTAATGACAGTATCACAGTATCTCAGTATCTAACAAGGACCTAATCGGTCAGCTGAGGCCAAGATGAGCTGATGGAGGAAATTCAATCCCAAAACAGTGCATACTCAGGAAAGGCGGGAAGACAGGTTGTGCCTCCCCACTCTGTCTGGCATTGACCCAGACCTAGGTCTGGGCAGGTAACAAATGAGTGGAGACAGTCAAATGTGAGCCAGTAAGGAGCTGTAAGGACTGGGTCAAAGGGAAGAGAACCTGCCCCCATTCGCAGGTGCAGTTGCTCACCAACTCCAGCCAGTTCTTGCCATGAGAAAAGCAGGCCCAGTGCCGCCAGATCCTTTATATAAGATGCAGGAAATCTGGATTTGTATGTGTAATATCCAAATCCGTCAATATTGGCAATGACTCTACATATTTCTAACACCCTGCAAATACTCATTCTAGGACTTCATTTATATTAAGTTCACCAACAGGCAAAACTAATCTGTGGTGGTAAAGGTAGTATAGCAATTACCCTTGGGACAGGGACAGGGACCGGAAGGCAGGTTCTTGAACTGCCATTACATGGGTTTACTGACTGTGAAAATTCTCCAGGCTGCATTATTCCGATCTGTACGCTTTTTTTATAGGTATGTGGAATAAAAATTTGAGCTAAAAAAAACACCCATAGGTCAGATACATAAATAAAATAATATGAGGACTGGGATTTTCTTCAAAGAATATAGAAAAGAAAGACACTTCTTAGAAATGATGGAGGGAAGGAAGTCTGGGGAAAAGCAGATGATAAGGCCAGGTCGAGAAGAAATGGAAAAGCGAGTGGTATTCCCAGCTGCGATCTCTCTAGATCGAAAGAGTTCTACTAAGAGGAGTTTGAAGGGAAAGGCTGCCACCCAGAAGGACCCATGTACAGGCTGGTGACTGGCAGGACCACAAGCTGCAGAAAAAGAGCCAAGTTCTTGTCTGAGAGCATAAATGCAGGTCTGCCCTGATAAGACCTTTGCCTGCACAGCTCTGGAGACAGGACAGAACAAGATGCCCCCTCAGATGGGGGCAGATAATGCAGAAGGGAAGCAACAGGCCATAGGAAGTGAGTGGGGAGGGGTTCGTGTGATCCTAAGACCTGAGAATCTGAGTGGCATGATGATGGTGGGCAGCTTCCAGGAACAGGGGAGAGAGAGGAGATGGATTAGTAAACGAGGAAGTGGAAGGAGGTGGTGGTTAGCAAAGGGGCATCAAGGTTACAGAGCTTATCGCTGGAGTAAGGGGCTCCAGGGATGATGCTGGAGTGGCAGGCTGGTACACGTAGGACGTCATGGAGACTGCCCCCATCAACGCAGACGTCCCTTCAGCAGAGATGGGGCTGAGGAGTGCGCATGGGGAGCAAAAGGGAAAGGTAGGTATAGGGACCGAAAAATAGGGGAAAATGTAATTTGGGAGATATTCTGATGTGGAAAAGTCTGTGTCTTTGCGGGGAAAGAAGCAACAAAAGAGATGGCTTAACCCAGTCCAGAAGGAACATCATGTCCAATGTCAGCCAGGTATAGAAGCTCTGAGTTGTAAGTGCAAAGGGTCCTCAGGAGGCACTGAGCCCAGATGCAGCTGTCTGACCCTGGGCGATCTCCGTGAGCTCCCCCTTCCTCCTCTGCGCAGCTCGGTCACACAGGAAATACTGCAGCTGAGGTGAGATCAGTGCCTGGCTGCCTGCATGCAGCAGGCCCTCACTCACCCAGGCCCAGCGGTTGCAGCCCTTAGTAACTGACAGTCCCTCTCCTCCTCATCTCCTTAGCACTTTTTGACAGGCTCCCAGAAGAGTTAAATACAAACATCACATTTCTTAATGTTTAGTGTTTTATCACATACTTTCCCTTCTCAAATGGTTTGTAGATGTATTAGTGATTTGGCAGGTCTGAAGATTTTTTTAATCAGTGCTTAAATTGTGTGGAGAGCTCTTTGCGCCTGTCCGTCTCAGTTCCCTGACTAAGACAGGCCCCTCAAGGACCAGCCCGTGTCTCCTGTACTCCCTCAGCACCTCCCGTGCTGCCTGGCCCAGCACTTGATCAAAGTGAACGCTCCTATTTAGGGCAGTGATACGGTTCTGGATATTATAGTGATGGATGCCTGTCATTACCCATTGTCAAAAGCCTTAATATGTGCAACATCAAGAGTGATGTTGTAAACTAGGGATGCCCTCATGTAAGCTATGGACTTTGGATGATAATGTGCCAGGGTAGGTTCATCGGTGGTGACACCAAACCACTGGTGCTGCATGAAGATGGTAAGGGCAGAGCGTATATGGGGACTCCATCTTTTCATGCAAAAATCTTGTAAACCTAAAACTGCCCTAAAGAATGATGTCTATATATGTATGTATATATGTGTATATATATATATATATATATATACACATATATATATATATGTATAAGTGCCAAAGAAATTCTTCTTAGATAAGTGAAGAAAAACATGTGACCATGACTTATAAGAATGGGTTACTCCAGTGACTATACAAAGACTTAAATGGTCACCTTTCACTTCCTTCATTTAAGGATTTCAAGTCAATGACAAAGTGGTGACCTGCTTCCATACCTTACTCCCTTCCAAAGCCCTTGGCTGGGAACAGGCTGTTTTCTTCTTTGTGTATCTGTTAACTAGCAGCACTAGCATATGCTAAGTGCCTGGAGACTCTGGAACAATCAGATGGGAGGGCACCAGGGACCTCAGAACAGCACACATCAAGAGGGATGGCTGGGCTGAGCCAGGACATGGCTTCCGGCTGGAGAGGTCCGGGAGGAGGGGCTGGGAGGAGGGTGGGGGGTGCTTTCAGCTGCAGGAAGGCACCAGGAGAGATGTGGGGTGAATTACTGTTCTCTGATCAGTGGCTCAGTGTCCGCCCCACTGCGGAGGCTACTCTAATGGAGGTATGGACCAAATGCTGCATTTCCTCAACATCTCCTGCATCAGTGAGCCGTGTTCTGAACTACCTGGCCTTTTAATAGTCACCTTCCGCACATCTGCAAAAAATTCCCCCCAAAAAAGGTTTTCTCATCCAAAGCCACATCATACTTCTCCGAGCACGGTGTAAATTCCATCCTGAGAGCAGGCTTTTGGGGGGTGTCATTCCACCTTCTACAGCACTAGCAGAAGGTGGGCTTGTCAATGACCGCCCCGCAGGTGGGGGAGAAGAAAGGCGCTTCCAGGTTGCCCAAGCGGAGCCATTCCTGCCCCTCTGGGCCTGGACAGCCGCGGAAGTGCGAGCCAGGAGCTGAGGGAAGGAGGGCGACCTGGGAGGGTGTGCCTTCCTTCGAGGAGCGCTGGGGCAGCACAGGGCAGTGCCGGGAGGGGGCAGTCCACTAGGACACCGATCCAGCGGAGATTCCGGAATGGGAAGGGGGCTTCAGAGTTGAGCGGTTCGCCTTTCCTTTCCCTCCTCTCCTCTCAGCCTGAGCCTATCCCACCTCCCTTCATCCCGTCATTCAGCCGGCCACATTACGGAAGTGAAGCTATTCTAGCTTAACTACACAAACTGCTGAACCGCACTCTAAGCCCTCCTATACAAGGGGCGAACTGAGGACTGTACATGTCTTTACCCCAAAGAGGAAAGGGTGAGGTGCTGGGGAGAAAGAAAAGAAACGTGCTGGCTGGAAACGGACTCCATGGATTCACTTCCTTGCGAGTGAGCAATCCCACTCTCTTCCCCGCCCCAAACAAAGCCTCGAAAGGCCGTTTCCTCGCCAGGCTTCCAGGGACTTGTGTCTCGGGCCTACGTCCCAGCAGCCACGGATGCAGGGAAGGCCCGTGGGGCTCTGTCCTCTACACAACGGAGGCAGACATGCAGAGGTGAGAGGCAAGGGGATTGGGGCAGAAGGGCTGAGAAAAGACAGGAAAGAACGCAAGGGCACACAACCGACCAGCGAAGAGACTCGGCTGCAAGAGACCGCGGATCTGCAGAAACTCACTACAACGCGCGCACGCTGGGCAGAGGGGCGGGGCTACGAGACTGCGGGACGCCATTGGCCTCTCGGCAACACTAGGCCAATCAGTGCGCTGCCGCGGCCCACTAGCACCGCCCACCGCGAGCGCGGGCCGCTCCGCTAGGTTCCACTCAACAGGTGAGGCTGGCGCGCGGGGCTCGGCTGGTCACGTGGCCGAGGCCGGCACCCGCGGGCGGAGGGCAGGCCCCGCCCCCAGCTCAGGGAGCTCCGCCTTCTGTGCCGGGGCCTCTGCGCTCCTGGACCCGAGGGAGTGATCCCCGCGACCCGGGCACGGGGCTGACTGATCCCTGAGGCCGGCCGGCCGCGGAGGCCATTTTCCCTGCCCGCTGCGAGCGCTGGGCCACCTTCCGGAGCGCGGGTCTCAGCGAACGCCCCCCTGGCTGCCAGAGAGGGGCAGACCCCCTGTGGCCGTGTTGGACGTTTTGAAACCAGACCTCTCCTGCACCTCCATTTATTAAATGCGGAGCCGGCGAGGAAATCTGCCAGTTCTCACTTCTCGTCTCTTTATAGTTTTTTCACTCTCCATTTGCTGCCGCAAGCCTCATATTGCCCAGAACAGTCTTCCAGCATTGTATGGGTTTCTGGGCACGTGTAGGCGTATTATATAGTGTGGGACAAAGATTAGGGAGAAAACAGGGATTTTGAATTCTTATCCCCCCAAGTTGCCCGAGGAACGCGCGTGGAGTCATTCACATTCTAAGCAAAGGTTTTGGAGGTACTGACCCCTTGGCAAGAAAGAAATACTCTGACCTGGGATGAGATACGATCAACTTGATGTTAAACTGAAGTCTTACTTTAATACATATGCTATATTTAGAAGAAAAATATTTTATTCTAAGAGTTCGTCGGTTTTGTAACAAATGTATCAACTTAAAGCCACAGTGACTATGTATGTTCGTGTACACACACATACTTTAATATTGCAAGAAGAAAGTATAAATTCATCTCTGGCAGTGCTCTTTAACCAGATCCACAGTCAGAATTTTTAAAAGCAGCTCTCTTTGGGAGGAGAACAGACCTGCAGTTCAGCTTTGCTATTGAAACCTGTTTCATCCATGACACCATGAAGTAAATTTTTTGAATGACCCAGTATCTTATGCTATTTTTCATATTTTTCAAGTCGCAGAAATATGTATTTAAAGAACTTAAGATACAGATGTAATATAAAGGATATTAATGCCACCCTTATCTATGTGCAAAGAAAATTAATGGGTTTATTTTTTTAGCATTAGCAGTATTTTAACACATAGCCTCTTGGCTGCAATGAAAATTACTTATTATCATGTTATTAAGCTAGTATTGCTCCTTACATCCTCAACTTTTCCCCAAATCTAAAATCAGAAAGAAAAATCAAGAGACATTAATATCATTTTGATATTGATATTAATATCATTTGATCTAAGTTTTATTTTGGTATAGTTTGAGAGGAATATGGGAATTCTAACAAGGTAATGTTTTAAATATTTTCGAAAGTTTCATGCTCAACTTACAAGGAGTTTGCAAAGATATCAGTATCTCATTTCTTTTTGGTCATGGTAAACATTTTCATTTGAGGTAGGTAGCATATTGTATTCATTACCCTTGAAAATATGCCACATACTTGGAGAATTCATTTTGCTGGGATTCCTGACTATCTCAACAGCCTAGGACTGAAATTTCCCTCACTCTCTGAAATCATTGACTGTTAAATGAGAGAGGTAGCACCCTATTTGGAAACTAACTCTATTCACATCAAAAGAAATGCTCATTATCCTCTGCCTTTGGAGTGGACATTTTGTGTTTCTGTCAATCAACTTAATTTCCATGTTCATAGAGTGAGAACATAAAGTATTCAAAACCCTCAGACAGAGAACGCAGTCCACAAGCAGTCTTAGTCACATATTTCAGTTCCGAAGTTTTAAATAAATGCCACTTCCCTGATTCATAACACTAACTGACGGTGGGTTTTTGGTTTTTAAATTGCTGGTGACCTTTAATTCTAAACAACTTTAGTGATTAAAAGAGTCACCTTATATAATCAGAAAACCTTCTATCCTACCTGTTTTAAACAAAAAGGCAAATCAGTATACGTATTTTGTAATGAGGCTTTGAAATGTATTGATTGTTCAAAATATCAAGTTTTTCTTCAAACAAAAAATAATACGCAAAACCAGAAAACACAGAATACAGGTCACTTAAAAATTTTCAAACAATACTTTAGATGGTAAAATACCTTTTATAAATATTAGTCTACATTAAATTATAAATTTTCAACCTAGTTTAGCCAGCATTGAATTCCTAATTGTAGTATTCTGTTTTGATAAAGATTTTTTTAAGACATGGGCTGCCACCTAATTTTTGAAGACCACTAATAACATCATTTGAAAGATAATAAGTGTAATTTAATTCATACTTTTCAGCATTTTATTTATCTAAACCAAATAGATTCCTTAAATATCGACTATTTTATTAACTCAGAGCATCTGGGAAAACACTTATGATTAGGTTAATTTATGTTGTATTTTCCCCTCAACTTGTAAAAGATTAATCAACCATTTTATGGTCTAATTTAGGGGCCTAATTAAAAACAGAGTTCAACACATGCTACACTGTCTTGCTAATAAATCTTGACAGCTTTGTAACATGATGGTTTGTATTTCAAATTGTTGCATATAAATGTGGATTTTTGATCTTCACCCAGGAGCTTGAAGTGAGCTAAATACTTGGTTTAAACTCCAGGACTGAGAAGTGCAATTAACTTCAAAAAGGATTATACCCAATCAGATTTTTTCTTAAATATCCCTTAGTGACGGAAGCAGTCTGTAGGAAAAATGTAGGAAAAGTTACTGTTTTCAGCTATTAGCTTTCAAGAGAGAGATTTCTGAAGTTACTGGGTTTTAGAATCTAATTCTAAAGAAATCTGCTCAAAGTGTTAGTTGTAACTGTCTTCTGATTAATATGTACAAGTCTGCAGTCTTGATCCGAGGCCCTGGGCTTTTAAAAAATGAATACGTTCATCCAAGATATATTAGAAGATCTCATTTAACCCTATGTCTTCCCACACCTCCCAGCCTAAAAACAGGCAAATGCAAGAGAATCAATCTCTCAGTAGGGACACTCCCTGTTTCCTCAGCCTTTATACTGGAGGGCTATTTCTGTCATTTTTAATAGCTCTTGTCACTCTAACTGTCCTGTGCAGGCAGAGAAACGAAACTTTCACAGTGATGTAATTATCCTCACTCTAATTATAAACCAATTTTGGACATGGTAACTAGCCTGTTCTGGATCTGACACTCCTTTAAGGTGAATGATGATGTGAGTAATCCACTCATTCAAAGAAAACCCAATTTTGAACCCATCATAAACCATCAACTCCACGTTTTGGTTACTGAAGTGAGGGAGCACGGGACAGTGTGACCTCTGGAGCAGGACCACCTGGATCGGTATATTTAGCTTTGCTGCTTTCTAACTTTGAGACCTTGGGCAAGTTGCTTAACTTCTCTGTGCCTGGGTTTCTTCATCTGGAGAAGGACTACTTCACAGGATTGTAAACAGGATTAAATTTGCTAATCCTGTAAAACTTGAAACAGTGCCTGGCACATAGGGAAAACATTTACTAAGTGTGAGCTATCAACGTTATTAAACCACCCACACACTGTACTTTTTAGATGTGGCCACAGGATTAAAATAACCAGCTCATTTTTGTACAACCAAAAGTGGAAAGAAGAATCAAGGTGGGGAAGGAGTTTCTGCCGCTGCAAAGCTCTAAGGCCTATTTCTATATAAAAGATAGTAATCACACAATACTTGGCTAATTTAATTCTCAAACTGAGGTCATTAAAATTCGTGAAAATCTACCAGACTTAAACCAAATAGAAAAAGAGAAGATTATTAGAAAATGTATATGTTTAATTTTAGACAATTCAAAGTTTAAACCAGTATTCAGAGCTTAAATGTACATGGTGGGTGTTTTCTCCACCTTGGCATATGTGAGGTTCTTCTGAACCACGGGCCCATATTTTTCAAACACCATGACCAACCCGTGGAACAGAAGGTAGGGGCCACTTTCACCACAAGTCCTGATGAGCCCCTCCGGGGGGGTCCTTTAAGCACCTGCTAAGTTTGGGAGGCCCGATTAAAGAGGGAGCTGAATAATGAACTGGAAAAGCAAATCCACAAGAGCCTTAATCCCATTCCCAAACAAACTCGGTTCCAGGGCAGAAGGACCGCGCAGTAGCCCATTTGTTTTTTGCGGAAGATAAGGTGGCGGAAAAGCTCCGGCTCTCGCGCGAGTGGGTCAGCTCCGCGTTTCCACCACGTTGTGCCCCATCCCACCATGTTCAGAGTGATGGTGTCTCGTTTTGCCAAGTGGAAGTAACTACAAATTCCGAGACCTCATGCAAATCCGCCCAGGCCCTGCGCTACTGGTTAGACCAGGCCACTGGTTAGGCTGGACTGTATATCAAACGATTAAACCCATTAATGAGTCGCTCAGACAGGGCCGGGATCTCGTTCTCCAACAGATTACTATGCTGACCCTTGGATTCAACCATCAACGCCCATAGTTTTTTAATGCCTTCGAAATGTCTAAAGGACTTCAAAATGTCTCCCTTCTCTCCAATCTTCCAGTTTTGAGGACTTGTTTTAACCACGTTTTTAAACTGCAATTCTTCTCTGGTTAATTATTATTTATACTCTTCTCCCATCTGCTACCAGACCGCACGCAAGCAGCGGGAGAGACAGACAGTGAAGCACACCTCTGGCCGCAGCGAGGCCTGGCTCAGCTCAGAGGGCCCCCTCCAGGGCGAAGGGTGCTCCCTGGGAACCGGATTTCAGGAAAAGCGGTCTGGATACGCGTCCGCTCCCGGTGTGGTCTCTAAAGTTCAAACAGCCGCCTTCAAAATACTTGTTAAGTCTACACATAGCCCAGACATCCAACATATCCTTCATTAATTAAAAGTTTTTAATTAAGCACATGGCATTTACATGATTTTTTCCCTTCAAAACATCCACTAGCCCTGCGGCCACGCCCGGCGCTGTTGGAGCGGTCTGGGAAGGCGGCATCTGGGGCGAGGGGCGGGGTGGGCAGTCTGCTCCTTGCGCTGCCCGGTCCTCGGGGTCACCGCCCGGGCCCTGGGCCTCTCGGCCCTGTCCGTCCTGCTCGTCAGTTCAGGGAGATGGCTCCGGAGGAGGATGGACTTCCCGCCTCCCGCGGCCTGGCCAAGCCCCCGCGGCCCCCAAGTCCGGCCGCCCGGCGCCGCCGCTCGCCACGCGGTCCCCGGACGCCGGGTCCGCCCGAGGCTCCAGGGTTGCGCTCCCCGCAGCCGGCAAGCGGCGAGGGTTTCCAGAGCTACTCCGTCCTTTATTCAGCGTTTTTGAGTCAATCACAGGCAACGTGGCAGGTGGAGGGCGGCCACCTAAGAAATGGAGTGAATCTTCCAGTGGGGATTTCCACTGCGTGCCTCGGGTGCTTCTAAAACCTCCTGGCTCTAAGGATTCGGTTATTTTCCTGCCAGTTCTCCCCAACCCGGCCCCCAGTACGTCTGATCTCTGAAAACCCCGGGCTGCCTCCGGCCTCTGGTGGGTTCCACCTGGAAGCGCGCTAGTTACAGCCTGCCATCCCGGCTCCCGGAATCCTCTCCCCGGGAGGAGGAGGAGCGGTGTGGCCTGAAGTACTGCTAACAATGCCGTTGGTGACAATAGCTAACAATCAGAGAAGCCCCCACGCGCCCACCCAGCACCCGGCAGCACCGGCGACCCCCGTCCCGCCCCGTGATCCCACTGCACGGATGAGAGCACCGAGGCTTGGCGCCCCCCGCTAGCCGCCAGAGCCAGGGCGGGATCCACAGGGATCCCGAACTCCCATTCTTACACGCCGTGTCTGCGGCCGGGAACCGAGGAAGGGCGACTGTCACGGCTGGCTAACCTTCGGGACTTGGCCAACTCCTGACAATAATAAAAACATTAAGGACAAAAGGGAGGAGGAGGGAGAGGCTGGGAAGAGAGCGGTTTTAATCCGATGGGTCAGCCCCCTTTTATCTTCCGTCCTCTCCTGTGGCCGAAAGGGGAGTGGGGGCAGGGAGTGGGGTTCGGGTTCACTCTCTCTTTTTGTTTTCCGAGGCCTCGAGCCTCTTGGAGGCTAACTGGGCCTGGAGGAGTGCTGGGAACTCGATGGAGTCATGCTTGTGAGAGTTGGGGGGTGATGGCAGGAGAGATGGGGTGCGGCCCGGGTCCCTGGCTGGCGACAAGGTTTCCTAAGGCCGGAGTCTGGACCCACCCGTGCCCCACCGGAAGGAAGCCCTGTCAACGCAGCTGCTCACTTCGAAGACCAGCTGCTGCTGAAAGCGTTGGGCAGAGGTCGTGATGATTAACCGGGCCTCTGTCTCTTCGGAAAGGGACTCACAGCCCGACCAGAGAGCTGAGTTTTCGGAAGCCCGACCTCCCGGGACCTACATTTCTCAATCAATGAGCCCCGAATGTTCTTTGCGCCCCGACGAAGAAAGGGCCAGCGGAGACTCACGTCTCTGTCCGGGCTCTCCCAGCACCCAGACCGAGGAGGCGGAAACCGGCGGGCTGTGCCCGGGACGCCCTGAAGCCTTCAAAGCCGCGCGCCGTGGCCGCCGGCTGCAGTACGTGCCTTTGCCCGACAGGGACCAGCACCGCTCCACGCTCAGCGCGCAGCCGGCCTGCGGGACGTAGGCTCAGGGCCACCCGCCCAGCCCGTCCTTCCGAGCCCGTGCAGCTTTCCAGTGAAGCAGATCTGACCCTCTTCGGGTTCCAGCAAGGGGGAGCACTGTACCCAAAAAGTTAATAGCTGCGGTCTCTCCCATCCCCAACCCCATATGGGGAGCTGCTCTAGAAGTTGGTCATGGGAGGAGGCCGCGACCGGCAGGGCGCAGAACACCCCCGGCTCCTGGAGGAAAAATAAAATCCCGAGGAACACTGAATTGATTGGTTTGGGACCCGGGCACAGTTAGGGAGTTGCGCGCTTCCCTAAGCGTCATCCCGGTCGCTGCCCCCCTTCTTCAAGGAGAGCTCGCCTGATTCATTCTAGGGCACCGAGGACCACTGAGCCTTCGGAGCTCCTCGAAAAGTTTCTCTGGGTGGTGGCGAGAGCGGAGCCCCGTGCACCCCGAACCGCATTGGGGCGGGTTTCTCCACGCCACCACCCAGCCTGCACCGCGCTATTGTCCCTCTGCCCCTCCCTGTCCCCGGTGGTCCGAAGCTGTTCCCACTCCCCTCCCAATGTCACTTCCCCAGCACATGCCACGTCTCCCTCCTCTCCACGTCTGGATTGCGTCTGGCGCCCCTAACCCTACCCCTGGCGGAGAAACTCACCGGTACCAGGCGAGGCCCTTGTCGTAGCTGCGGTCGAAGAAGTGGGGTTCGGCGCCCACGGCGCGCACGTCTGGGTGCACGCGCAGGAACTCCAGCAGCGCCCGCGTGCCGCCCTTCTTCACGCCGATGATGATAGCCTGAGGCAGCTGCTTGCTCCCGGACCCACTAAAGAAGCTGGAGATGGGGCTTGGGGAGTCCGGCGCCTCGGGACTTTGCTCCTCCTGACTCGCGGCGCCCTCGGCAGTGTCCCTGCCCGCAGTCAACGAGGTGACTGGCGCCGCCTGGAACGGCAGCCTGGGGGGAGTCCCATCGGCACCCGTGGCCAGGGCTGGCGGGGCGCGGGCGGCGTGGGACCCCGAGCCTAGCAGCAGCAGCCCCCGCGCGGCGGCGCACGAGCCGGCGCATGAGTACAGGAACATGTACAGCCAGATGCAGAGCATGGCGAAGAGCAGCGCTAGCTTCCTCCTCACCGCTGGCGGGGGCGGCGGCGGCTGCGGTAGGAGCCCGCCGGGGACATCGAGGCAGGATCGGCCGCCGCTCAGGCGCTGCCCCATGCGCTGCCCGCGGGCGCGGCGAGGGACATGGCTCAGCACATGGCGCAGGTCCCGCCGGAGCAGTGAGCGCGGAGAGGACACCCGGGGAGTTCGGCTTATTGACTCCGCACGCCGGTGGCCGGCGCGGCGGCTGCGACTGCTCTTCCCCAGGTGGCAGCGGCAGCTGTAGCTGCGGCGGCTTCTGACATGTTGCCCGGGAGGAGCCGCAGCTGGAACGAAAGTCCGGGTGGCGGCAACTGCTAGTCGAGGGGCTGTTCCTGCTGCGCGACTCCCAGCTCGGGGCCGGAATGCTGCCCTTCTGCGCCCTGGCCACTTGAGACGGAGCGCACGGCGGCTCGCCGGGGCTGCCTCCTCGCGGACTTGCGACCTGAGCCTGAGAGCGTCGCCGGCACTTGCCCGCGGAGGCTGGGAAGAACTGCGCAGGAAGGGAGCCCCAGATCGAAGTGGAGTGGGCGGGCTCTGCCTTCCGGAGCGACGGGTCGCTCCACCTACCAGACTCACCGAGCGCCATGCAAATACAGGCGCTCCGCGGAGGGTTCGGCAGCCAACCGGCTCCCGGAACGTGGGGGTGTGGAAAAGATTTGGGGCGGTGGAGAGCGGTTTAGGGTTTCTATTGGCTGTGAAACAAGGGGCGGTCTTAGAGGGGCGGAGCCAAGAGCTGGTGACAGTAGCAGATGGTCGGAAGGATGCTGGAGTGACCCAGCGCTGGGAGTGTCCCACCCCGCCCAGCGGTGCGCTCCGGCACTCGCGCCCCAGGAGCCATCCGAGGCTGTGGCTGCTCAAATGTTGGGACACCAGTCCCCATCCAGAAGTTTCGCCGGCGGGCTTGTGATGCGAGTTTATCTTGTCAAGTGGGGAGGAGGTTGGAGGAACAAGAGTCGGGCGGGAGATGCCTGCAGCCCCCCGAACAGCCCACACTATGCCGGGGACTCGGAGGTGGCGCCCTCCAGGACAGCACAGGTTTCGGAAGTTTAAGTGGAAAGCATGTTTGGAAATCGCTGTCAATTTTTTTTTTAAGTCTTTCCTTCTTATTCTCTGACAGAGTTATCTTGCTCGGGTTGCTGGTTAACTGGAATCCGGGTTAACTGTCCTCTGGAAAAATCTCCCCTAGGTACAGAAATAGGGGGCGCGAAGGGAGAAATTAACAGCGACATACGGTGTTCTAAAAAGTCTCATGTCAGAAAAGTGAGTGTGAAAGGCACGTGTAGAAAGTTTTATCCGGATATGAGTTTGTTGGGGACGTTAGGTTTAAGCAAATGCTCCGTCTCCCCATTTTCCTTAATAAATAAATATTCAAGACAACATTAGCCTTCATTTAGGTAACGGTTTGGTTTGCCGACCAGTTACACTAATTACTAGGTATTTTTTCCCACCTTTTTTTTTTTAAGTCAAACGTCAAATCGGAGCACATGGATCACGGAGTTGCCCTTACTGAGCTGCGGAAGTCCGCTCGGGCCTCCCTCCCCGGTCCTCTTCTCAGAGCGACCCTCTCCGGGCGCGGGGCGGCGGAGCCCGGCTCTCTGGGAGCGGTGACCGTCTCTGGGGCGCGCGGCCGAGGGGGCGAGCCCTGCTGCGTTCCTGTCACGGGCTTGGGAGCGAGGAACTTGGGATTCTCAAGGTCCCACCGGAGTGTTCGGGAAGTTTTCGATGCCTGCAGCCGGCCCCGGCGGGGCCAGCGGGCTCCAACGCCCGGCTTCGCGCGGCTCCAGGACAGATGCCGCTTCCGATTCCGACCCCAGCGGGCCCCGGGCGGAGTGTCGCCCACGAGGTGACTCACCGCGAGCCTCCGCCCACGCGGCGTTGTCCTGTCCGCGCCAGCGAGCGCAGCCGACCGGCCCGAGCCCTGTCCCTCTGCCGCGCCGTACCAGACTAGTCCCGCGCCAGCCCCCGCGCACGCTCGCCCCCTTCTTGAGTAAACGTCTCCAAGGGTCCCGGGTCCCCGCAGCCCTACTCCGGGTTCGTTCCCCCGCGTCGGGAGCACCCTGAGAGAGCCAGTCTGCCGTTAGCACCTCCTGTGCGAACACGTGCGGGACGGACCCCGGAGGCTCAAATGGCCCAGTGGCCCCCCCCAGACCCACGCGCCGAGCTGTGCTCCGCGCGACCTCCTTGTAACTAACTACCTTGCGCCCAAGACACTTTCCTACAAAATTGGTGAGGGGGAAATCATTTAGGTAGAGGATTTTCCTCCCCCTTCTATATCCGCAGGGAGAATTCCTTTTCAGCTTGTCCTGTCCCCCTATCGCTGGGATGTTGTGCTTGTTCTTCGGAAGTGACTGACGCGCCCTTAATTTTTAATTTAATTAAACTTCTAAAACAGAAGAATGTATTTCTGAGCATTAGTCCGACTCTATTTTGGAAATGTGGGAGGGAAATGTTAGCGTCTCCAAAGGGCGGGTCTCCAAATTCACATTATTTCAACAGGGAATGAAGTTGTGTCTTCGATCTTTAGGCGACTACAGGTTTGTTGATTTGTGGGTTTGAGGGTGAGGGAAATATGGGTTTATGATTTGTATGTGTTCAGCAGACCTGCACCTCCCAACATAGCTAACTGCAGGCCTGGCTGGATGTGAATCTGATAGTGTTTTCCCCCCAAAGGATTTGATAGTCCTAATAAAAACGGTCTCTGTCCTGAGGGTTAGGAAATCCAGGGTAAAAGAAAAAAAAAAAAAAGAGGGATTACAAATCGAGGCCACCGGATATATTTAGGATTTTTCCCCCGGGGGTGAAGGAGGGAGAGAGTGGAAGCAAACACGTGGGCTTCGGGAATTGCCCTGAGTGTTCCGCAGAGCCGAGCACCCCAGAGCCCAGCCGCCGCGCGCACCCACTCCGCGCACATTCAGTTCCTCCGGCGGCAACATTTGGGGCAATTCTCAGTGCGCGTAGCGCCGAGGGGTTTCTGTCGCCGAGGTCAGCGGGTCATCTGGGGCCTGGGCGGCTGTGCAGCAGCGGCGGCGGAGCAGGGTCTGGGCTGCTACCTGACGCTGTGGCCCTTTCCGCCCACTGTGCTCAGACTGCGTCCCCAAATCCCCCTGCACGGCTGCCGGTTCTGGCTCTGCCCTTGGCAAAGGCCATCTCTTTCTGATCGTCCCATTCTGCAGATGCAGGGCTCAAGACTCAACCCTGGAAGCAACTGACGTTGAATCCAGTTTGAGCCTCTGCCCCGAACCTTTGCTTAGAAATGCTGGATTCTCCCGACTCCCGAGCCTGGCCATCAGCAAAGCGCTGTCGCCCAAACCTGGAGAAAACGTTTACCGTTGATGAAATTATTCAAAAATTTTGCCGTTGGCAAATATATAAAGGAAAGAATTCGTTCTCAGCACACCTGTAAGGTAATGTTTTATTCTGGTTGATTGGTTTGGGATGACCGACGGGGGTGCTCATCCGGGGCCTCTGAGGATGCTAAACTGGCAGCAGCCCCTCTCCTTCAGAAAGGGACAGGGCCGCCTCCGGAGGCCGCTCCTTTTCCTTTTCTCTGCGGACCTGCTGCCAGCCACTCGCTGTGTGACCCAAGTCGGGTCACTTTCTGGCCCTAAAACTCCCCCCCCTCTGTAAAATCGGGGACTTGAGCCAAAAGATCCCCCCGGATACTGTCTACCTGGTGTTTCTCTGATTCTGGGCTCGGGAGGGCAGGCGCCGCAGCTGCTCGAGTCCCCTGGCAGCTCCGCCTGGTCTCCCACAGTCTCCCTGGCCCGCGCCCCAACGTGACGCCGTGCGGGGGCCGCCAAACACACATTTCCTGGGGCGGCTTGAGCCGGTGGCGCGGAGCCCCAGTTCCTGTCACCGGAATCCGTGCCTTCCTCCTCCCCCGCGTCCCCTCTACCCCGCGCGAGGCGGCCCCTCGGGGGGTCGCAGCTGCAAGCTCGCTCTGCCCTGGTGGAGGCTGCGGCGGGTGACGGTCGTGGCGGCGGCTCCAATGCCCGCCCGCAAGGGGGCGCTCTGTTAGCTGTCGGGCGGCGGGAGCGGAGACCCGTGCCGCTGCGCCAGCTCTTCTCTCCAGCACACCGGGAAGGGGCGTTTCCCCTCCGCTCCGGGCGCGCCCCAAACGCCTGCGGCCCAGTTTCCGCGGGTCTAAACCGCGGAACCCGGTCTCCTCCGCACTGGGAGGGCGCCGAGCAGCACGCCCAGAGTTACTGGCGGCGGCCGCGGGCCAAGCCGACGCGGGGACTAGAAACTCCTTGTGAGAATGTCTGGAGGCTCCACCGGGAGCAAGGCACTGCTCCCCAGAGCCGAGCTCCAACTGCGCCGGAGGGACCGCGGGCGCACCGGCCTTAGCTGCACCCGCCGCCGCGACGCTGGGGCTGTAGGCAGCGGGTCCTCCCAGTAAGCGCTACCGTCGAGGAGGAGCCCTCTGCAGGTAGCAAAAGAGGGGTGATTGCCCTTGTCTTACAGATAAAAGAAGTTTGACGCCCAGGTTGGTTTGGTGGCTTGTGTCCTGAGGAATCGAGTTTGTGCGCCGATTCCAAATCTCTCTTCAGCACTGCACCCTGCTTGGCCCAGAGGGTCCCTGCCGCCTGCCGAACAGGGCAGCGATGGTGGGTAGATTAAGGCAGAGGAATATATGCGCCGGGTTCCCTCTTGCCTGCATCACAAAGACTGGCTGCTGCCCTCGCCTGGAAGACCCCTGAACGTCCGTGCTGGGAAGTCCTGTCCATAAAGCCTTGCTGGAATGTCTGCCCCTCTGACCGCTTCCAGCCTAGGGTGGCAGACAGCACCCTGACCAGTGCCAAGGCATGTGTGTTCTTTCCTGCTGCAGCGGCTCTGTAAGTAGTCCTTTCATCACACACTCCTTTCAAATTACCCCAGTCGGAGTGTGCCGTGGCATTCCTGCCAGGACCCTGACACGTGATACACCAGAGCTGCCTGATTTTTCCTAATCTGGTTCTCAACCATTCACTGGCTGTGTGACTTTGAAGAAGTTACACAACCCTCCTGAGCCTCAGTATTACTGGCTCTCGTGTGCCTCTCCTGCAAATGCTTTCAGCGCCTCCACACCTCCATTCTGCTCTCCTGGAGATCCTCCACCGCCAAGCCTGCCTTCCACCTTCCTGGCCTGGGCTGCTGGTTTACTGGAGGAAATCACTAGATAGAGGTGATTAGTCCACATTAATTTTCCCACAACAAATTTGCTGGGGTCACAAAAAGATGCCCTGCAACTCTCCTAAGTGTCTCCAGGAGGCCCATTTCCCAATCCCTGAGACAAGCATTTCTTCTCTCCCACACATAGCATTTCTGAAAGCTTCTTTGAGAACACAAATGCTGAGGGAATTGTCTACACCTTCCCAGACCAAACTGGGAGACTGACTGACACCCTCCCAGCTCCTCCTTCCCTCTTCACAGTAGAATGATCCCATCACCGCGTCTCAGCTGTGCTTACCTCAAGGAAGTCACTTTTCCCATCTCCTTGCCTCTATGTCATCAGTGTCCCCTGTGGTAGACACGGAGGTGACACCCAGATCCATCAGTGAGGGACGTCCTGCCTCAGCTGTGGTGTGCTGTCAACCCACAGCCTCCAGCCATCAGCCCTGCCACAACTTCAGATAATGGCTGCACAGAGCAGCCAGGCCAAAGGCTGTGGCCCTTCCCAGGGGACCCCACCCAGTGACTGATGCAGAGGTAAAGGCCTGGTCGTCCCAGCCAACTGCAGACATCTCTGAAGGGCTGTCGGAGCTCCAGAGCTCTCTGTGAGGTTGGTAAAGGATGGTGGGCCTGCAACCCAGCTGGGTTTCTCCCTCTGCCCAAGCCTGCTTCCTTCACCCATCCCTACCCCCACTCTGCAGGTGTTGGTCCCAGGGCCTCTCCCTATCAGACGCTGTGTACACTCACCAGGGAACCTGCCCTGTGTCCGCCTGACCTCCGTGGTATGGTTCACATTGGCATCCAGACTTGCTCCTATATTGTTGCTCTTCTTCATAGCCAAACATGTACAGTTTCTACTTTCTCATCTATTATTTCCTCTTTATTACGATAGTTTTTTTCTTTTTCTTTAATGATGAAAACATTTACACAAATACCGATCAAAATCAAAATTTTAAGCAAAGAAAGGTAAGTATGACTCTCTGACCTCAAACCGCAAGTCATTCTCTCCATAACCAAACATCATTGCTGAATATTTTAGGCAAATACAAGTAAACAAGTATATATTGCCCTGCCTTTTTTTCCCCTAATGGTAGCACAAAATAGTAATGTTCTACCATGGTATGAGCGATCATTCCACATCTGTGTGTGTGTGTGTGTGTGTGTGTGTGTGTGTGTGTGTTTAAAATGCCAACTATAGGTAACTTCAATTTGAAAATGGAGGAATCATTCAAGTAATGCATGTCTCTCCATACCTAGGAGTATTGATGTCCTAAAAGATACTTCTAATGCTAAGAAGAAAATTAAGTGCATGTGTTATTTTTTAAAACTACATATTCTACTTATAGACAGTATTTATTTCTTGCTTTAAAAAGTGAGTAAATTAGCAAACTTATACTTGTTTTCACCCCCTCTAACTTAAAAAAAATTAACTAGTGTATTACTTTATTCTACTTTACTAAGTTGGATAGCACTTACACCCTTAACCACAATTTCATGAGTTGTCTACTTATGCTTTATTTCTATGGGACACAAGGGACCCATCATCTTTGATACATATTATAGTTGGCTAGAATTTATGGAATAAATGGTTATGGTTGATGTTATTTTGAGAAGTGTTTTTGGATGTGGTACTTCTTGACACCTTGAGAATGTCTTTCTATTGCCTTCTTCCACTTGAAGAAAACCTTGGCTGGGTACAAAATTCTTGGGTTACACATTTTTTTCTACTTAGAATTTTATGAAACTTGTTCTGCTTTCTACTGGGATAGTGTTGCTAGCTCCTTCTATGAAGATATCCATTCTGCAAGTCAACATATCATTTCAGTGATTGTCTATGTTTTATCTGGCATCTCTAATTATTTTTTTTAATTGCTTAGTTGCATGTTTCAGTGGTCTACTTTTTCTCAGTGAGCTCATGTTTCTTGAGGCTATCAGCTGATAATACATATCTGGAGAAGGACAGCCCAGGCTCTAGCCTCTGCCCCTCAATGTGTTTTTCAGGGTGGGAGAGAAACTCTGGTGTTACAAATGGGACTCAACTACTACCTACATAGCCTCCTACCCTCCCAACTTCAGATGACCCCACCTTTCAGGGGAACGGCAAGGATCTGAGCTCAGGGTACTACTTTTTCTGAGGGCTTCTTGCCTAAATTGTATTCTATGTCAGGGAAGGTGATGGAGGACAGCCATGAGGGAAGGAACACCTCCCAGCTGATTTCTCATTGTAGCAACAGGCTCTCTTTCTGCCTAGGCTACCATCTTCCTCCTGGACAATGAAACAGGAAGCCTTCTACCTTCCTAAGGCTTTCTCATGTTTCCTGTGCTCTAAGTTCTGGGATCTCTTGCTCCTGTGGCATCTTCAGGGTTGAAATCAAGGGAAAGAGTCTGCAACACATGTTTGTCCCAAACTTTGAATCAAATTATTCACTACTTAGAAAATTGAATAATCTTACTTGCCTATATCTTGATGTTGGCTTTTCTGCATCAATTTTATTTGAGACAGAACATACCATTTAAGCTTTATGGTTTATTTCACCTTTTTAAAAACAGTTATTTTAAAACATGAGCATTCTTCCTATTCCTCTGTTTTGTTCTATTTTTCAAGAAAATTATTTATACATTATACCTTTTTTGTCTTTCATACCTTTGCTTTTTTCTGTAATGACTTTAAACCTTAGATACTTTCCAGTGTTTGTGTGTGTGGTTTCCTTTAGCTTGCCTACTAGATCTCTGAAAATAAATTCAGTTATTTGCATTTTTTGTTATTTCTCCATTTTGTTCTTCTTTCATTTTTCCTGATCCTATCAGCAGACTACTTTTCTTTTTCTTCTGTTGTTTTATGGCTTCTTATTTGAAACACTGAATCTGTTCTTTGATCTCATTTGCTTTTCAGAAGGATTATGTAAGTTGGAATTTTCTGAGTTCAGGGAATTATTATCCTTCCTCCTCACTTTTATGTAATAAATAGACCTTATTTTTTAGAGAGGTTTTGGGTTTACAGAAAAATTGAATGGAAAATACAGAGTTCCCACACACACCCTAATCTCACATCCATCCATGGTTTCCCCAATTATTAATATCTTGCATTAATGTGGTACATGTGTCACAATTGACAAGCCAATATTGATATATTATTATAAACTAAAGCCCACAGTTTAATTAGAATTCACTCTTTACTATACATTCAGTGAGTTTTGACATGGATCCACCAATACAGTATCATACAAAGTAGTTACTGCTGTAAACACATCCCTCTATTCCTTCTTCCCTCCTATAAACCCTTGGCAACCACTGAATCAATGATCATTTTACTGCCTGCATAGTTTTTCCTTTTCCAGAATGTCATATAGTTGGAATCATGCAGTATGTTGCCATTTTAGATTGGATTCTTTCACTTAGTAACATGCACTTAATGTTTCTTCATGTCTTTTCATGGCCTTATAGCCCATTTCTCTCTCTCTCTTTTTTTTTTTTTGCTGAATAATATTCTATTGCCCGCATTAGAGAGGATTAAGGATGGTGGCGTGAGAGGTAAAAGGCTTCATCCTAAAACCACACATAATACAAAAATATAATTAATAAAACTAATCTTGAAAGAGCAACAGGAAAGAGGACTGTGCCAAACTGCATACACCTGGAGAAAAGAATAAACTTCATGGAACAGAGTAATATACCAAAGCTGTGGCCCGGCAGGAAAAAGCCCTTCCCCAACCCCAGCTCACCAGCAAGAGGAAGAGAAACAGAGTGGGGAGGGAGTGGAGGCCTGGGACTGCTGAATACCTAACTCCAGAGATCTCATCTGGGAGCACAAACCTACATTTCATGGTGATTTCAGGGTACTCTCATGATTAGGGGGTTGGAAAGCTAAGACAGGCAGAATACCTGGAGAGACTAAGATTCCAGCTGCTTGTGGAAAGCAGACATCCATATCCAGCTGCTCTGGGAAAAAAGAAAGGTGGGCAGTCTGAGAGACTTCCTAACAGCAAGAGGGCTGCTAAAGGGGCAAGGATTGCACAGAGCTTGCTGCTCAGGAGAAAGGACAGGTAGACAAAATTGTCTGGGTGCACTCTGCCCAGCAGGTTGGGAACTTTCACAATCTTCAGGAGCTCCAGCTCCCTGGCTGGCTACAGAGATCCAAGGACCCCCTCCATGATACACAGCCTAATGAGCCTTTCTCCGGGCCAGCCCCACCTGGCTTGCAAACCAGCAAACCCTACCCTGAAGTTAGTCCAGCCAGAGGGAAGCCCCGTCTACAGCAACTGCAAACGCAAAGCACAGAGGCTTATACCTGTGTGATCAGCCCACTGGTTCTGGCAGTGGAGACATGCATAGCAGCCGGGAAGCAGGAAACAGCTCTTTCCTCCCCCAGGCACCAATACCACTCCCCTGTGACCACCAACATTGCTTCGGGGGCTGAGCAGCTCCAGAGAGTAGACTTCTGGGCACTAGAGGGCGCCATATACAAACATGAAACACCAAAGGAACCTGGTTCAGAGTAAAATTATGAATACAACACCTGAGAAAAATTCAAATGAAATTGAGCTCATGAATCTGCCTGAAAGGGATTTCAAAATAAAAATCATTAACATGCTCATAGAGGTACAGAAAATATTCAAGAACTCAGGAAAGAATTCCGGTCAGAGATCCAATCATTACAGAACACAGTATCAGAAATGAAACATACAATGAAAATTTTAAAAGCAGATTAGATACAGTGGAGGAGACAATAAATGAAATAGAAATTAGAGAAGAGGAATACAAAGAAGCTGAGGCACAGAGAGAAAAAAGGATCTCTAAGAATGAAAGAATATTGAGAGAACTGTGTGACCAATCCAAATGGAACAATATTCATATTATAGGGCTACCATAAGAAGAAGAGAGAAAAAGGGATAGAAAGTGTTTTTGAGGAGGTAATTGCTGAAAACTTCCCCAATATGGAGAAGGAGATAGTCTCTAAAGCTATGGAGATGCAAAGATCTCCCAACACAAGGGACACAAGGAAGACAACACCAAGACATATACAATAATTAAAATGGCAAAGATCAAGGACAAGGACAGACTATTAAAAGCAGCCAGAGAAAGAAATAAGATCACATACAAAGGAAAGCCCATCAGGCCACCATCAGACTTCTCAACAGAAACCTTACAGGCCAGAAGGGAGTGGCATGATGTATTTAATGCAATGAAGAAGGGCCTGAAACCAAGAATACTTTATCCGGCAAGATTATCACTTAAATTTGAAAGAGGGACTAACAATTCCCAGATAAGCAAAAGCTGAGAGAATTTACTCCCACAAACCATCTCTACAGTGTATTTTGGAGGGACTGCTATAGATGGAAGTGTTCCTAAGGTGTACTAGCTGTCACCAGTGGTAATAAAACCACAGTAAAGAAAGTAGAGCAGTTAATTACTAAGCAAATGCAAAATTAAATCAACTATCCCCAAAGTCAATCAAGGGATAGACAAAGAATAGAGAATATGATACCTAATATACAAAGAATGGAGGAGGAAGAAAAAGGAGGAGAAAAAAAAGAAACTTTAGATTGTGTTTGTAATAGCATATTGAGTTAAGTTAGACTCTTAAAAGATAGTAAGGAAGTTAACCTTGAGCCTTTTGTAACCACAAATCTAAACCCTGCAATGCCAATAAGTACATACCGATCGATAATTACCCTAAATGTAAATGGACTGAATACACCAATAAAAAGACATAGAGTCACTGAATGGATAAAAAAACCAGACTCATCTATATGCTGCCTATAAGAGACTCACTTTAAACCAAAAGACATACACAGACTAAAAGTGAAGGGATGGAAAAAGCTATTTCATGCAACTAATAGGGAGAAAAAAGTAGGAGTTGCAGTACTTGTATCAGAAAAGATAGATTTCAAAACAAAAAAAGTCACAAGAGACAAAGAAGGACATTACATAATGATAAAAGGGTCAATCTAACAAGAAGATATAACCATTATAAATATCTATGCACCCAACACAGGAGCACTTGCATATGTGAAACAAATGATAACAGAATTAAGAGGAGAAATAGAATGCATACATTCATTCTAGGAGACTTCAACACTCCACTCACTCCAAAGGACAGATGCACCAGACAGGAAATAAGTAAGGAGACAGATGCACTGAACAACACATTATAACAGATGGACCTAACACACATCTTCAGAACTCTACACCCAAAAGCAGTAGAATACACATTCTTCTCAAGTGCACATGGAACATTTTCAAGAATAGATCATACACTAGGCCACAAAAAGAGCCTCAGTAAATTCAAGATTGAAATTGTACCAACCAGTTTCTCAGACCACAAAGGTATGAAATTAGAATAAATTATGCAAAGAAAATGAAAAATCCCACAAACACACGGAGGCTTCACAACATGCACCTAAATAACCAATGGATCAATGACCAAGTAACAACAGAGATCAAGCAATATATGGAGACAAATGAAAACAATAATTCAACACTGAAAAATCTGTGGGATGCAGTGAAGGCCATGCTAAGAGGAAAGTACATTGTAATGCAGGCCTACCTCAGGAAAGAAGAACAATCCCATATGAAAAGTCTAAAGTCACAATTAATGAAACTAGAAAAAGAAGAACAAATGAGGCCCAAAGTCAGTAGAAGGAGGGACATAATAAAAATTAGAGCATAAATAAATAATATCAAGAAGAATAAAACAATATAAAGAATTAATGAAAGCAGGGGCTGGTTCTTTGAGAAAATAAAGAAAATAGATAAATCCCTGGCCAGACTTAACAAGAAAAAAAGAAAGTCTACGCACATAAACAGAATCAGAAATGAGAAAGGAAAAATCACTACAGACACCACAGAAATACAAAGAATTATTAGAGAATACTATGAAAAATTATATGCTAACAAACTGAATAATGTAGAAGAAATTGACAGCTTTCTGGAAAAATACAACCTTCCAAGGCTGACCCAGAAAGAAACAGAAAATCTGAACAGACCAATTACCAGCAACAAAATTGAATTGGTAATCAAAAAACTACCTAAGAACAAATCCCTTGACCAGATGGCTTTACCACTGAATTTTATCAAACATTTAGTGAAGACCTAAAATCCATCCTCCTTAAAGTTTTCCAAAGAGCAGAAGAAGAGGGAATACTTCCAAACTCATTCTCTGAGGCCAGCATCACTCTACTACCAAAACCAGGCAAAGACACCACAAAAAAAGAAAACTACAGACCAATATCCCTGATGAACATAGATTCAAAAATACACAACAAAATATTAGCAAACCAAATTTAAAAATATATCAAAAAGATCATCCACCATGATCAAGTAGGATTTATTCCAGGGATGCAAGGATGGTACAACATTCAAAAATCCAACAACATCATCCACCACATCAACAAAAAGAAGGACAAAAACCACATGATGATCTCCATAGATGCTAAAAAAGCATTTCACAAAATTCAACACCCATTCATGATAAAAACTCTCAAAATGGTTATAGAGGGCAAGTACCTCAACATAATAAAGGCCATATATGAGAAACCCACAGCCAACATTATACTTAACAGTGAGAAGTTGAAAGCTTTTCCTTTAAGATCGGGAACAAGACAGGGATGCCCACTCTCCCCACTTCTATTCAACATAGTACTGGAGGTCCTTGCCACAGCAATCAGACAACACAAAGAAATAAAAGGCACCCAGATTGGCAAGGAAGAAGTTAAACTGTCCCTGTTTGCAGATGACATGATATTGTACATAAAAACCTAAAGAATCCACTTCAAAACTACTAGATCTAATATCTGAATTCAGCAAAGTTACAGGATACAAAATCTGTGGCATTCCTATGTACTAACAATTAACTAGCCAAAAGAGAAATCAGGAAAACAATTCCATTCACAGTTGCATCAAAAAGAATAAAATACATAGGAATAAACCTAACCAAAGAAGTGAAAGACCTAGACTGAAAACTACAAGACACTCATGAAAGAAATTAAAGAATATACCAATAAATGGAAACACATCCTGTGCTCATGGATAGGAAGAATTAAAATTGTCAAAATGGCCATCCTGCCTAAAGCAATCTACAGATTCAGTGCAATTCCTATCAAAATACCAACAGCATTCTTCAATGAACTAGAGCAAATCGTTCTAAAATTTATATGGAACAAAGGACCCCCAATGGCCAAACCAGTTCTGATAAGGAAGAATAAAGCTGGGGGGATTATGCTCCCCAACTTCAAGCTCTACTACAAAGCCACAGTACTCAAGACAATTTGGTAGTGGCACAAGAACAGACCCATAGACCAATGGAACAGACTAGAGAGCCCTGATATAAACCCAAGTATATATTGTCAATTAATATATGATAAAGGAGCCATGGACATACAATGGGGAAATGACACCCTCTTCAACAGCTGGTGTTAGCAGAACTTGACATCTATGTGCAAGAGAATGAAACTGGATTATTGTTTAACCCCATACACACAAAAGTAAACTTGAAATGGATCAAGGACCTGAATGTAAGTCATGAAACCATAAAACTCTTAGAAGACAACATAGGCAAAAATCTCCTGAATATAAGCATGAGCAACTTCTTCCTGAACACATCTCCTTGAGCAAGGGAAACAAAAGCAAAAATGAACACATGGGACTACATCAAACTAAAAAGCTTCTGTGTGGCAAAGGACACCATCAACAGAACAAAGAGGCATCCTGCAGTATGGGAGAATATATTTTTAAATGACATATCTGACAAGGGGTTAACATCCAAAATATAATCCAAAATATATACAGAATGCTTCAACACGCAAAAAGCAAATAACCTGATTAAAAAATTGGCAGAGGATATGAAGAGACAGTTCTCCAAAGAAGAAATTCAGATGGCCAATACACACATGAAAAGATGCTACATATCACTAATCAACAGGGAAATGCAAATTAAAACAACAATGAGATATCACCTCACACCAGTAAGGATGGCCAGCATCCAAAAGACTAAGAACAACAAATGTTGGCGAGGATGCGGAGAAAGGGGAACCTTCCTACACTGCTGGTGGGAATGTAAGCTAGTTCAACCATTGTGGGAAGCAATATGTAGGTTCCTCAAAAAACTAAAAATACAAATACCATTTGACCCGGGAATCCCACTCCTTGGAATTTACCCAAAGAATACAACTTCTCAGATTCAAAAAGACATATGCACCCCTATGTTTATTGCAGCACTATTTGCAATAGCCAAGATATGGAGGCAACCTAAGTGTCCATCAGTAGATGAATGGATAAAGAAGATGTGGTACATATACACAATGGAATACTATTCAGCCATAAGAAAGAAACAAATCCTACCATTTGCAACAACATGGATGGAACTGGAGGATATTATGCTCAGTGAAATAAGCCAGGCAGAGAACGACAAGTGCCAAATGATTTCCCTCATTTGTGGAGTATAGCAACGAAGCAAAACTGAAGGAACAAAATAGCAGCAGACTCACAGACTCCAAGAAGGAACTAGTGGTTACCAAAGGGGAGGGGTCTGGGAGGGCAGGTGGGAGGGAGGGAGAAGGGGATTGAGGGGTATGATGTTTGGTACACATGGTGTGGGGGTCACGGGGAAAACAGTGTAGTGCAGAGAAGGCAAATAGTTGAATCTGTGACATTTTACTACACTGATGGACAGGGACTGCATTGGGGTATGGGTGGGGACTTGATAATATGTGTAAATGTAGTAACCACATTGTTTTTCATGTGAAACCTTCATAAGAGTGTATATGAATAATACCTTAATAAAAAAATTAAAAAAAATTTTTAGCATTAAAAAAAAATTCTATTGCCTGGAGGTATCACAGTTTGTTTATCCATTCACCAACTGAAGGACATCTTGGCTGCTTCCAAGTTTTGGCAATTGTGAATGCAGCTGCTATAAATATTCATGGGCTGTTTTTGTGTGGACATAAATTTTCAGTTCATTTAGGTCAATACTAAACAGTGCAATCACTAGGTTGTAGAGTAAGGATATGTTCACTTTTGTAAGAAACTACCATTGTTTCTGCAAAAGCAGTTGTACCATTTTGCATTTTCACCCACAGTGAGAGAATTCCTGTTGCTCCACATTCTCTCCAGCATTTGGTGTGATCTACTCTTCACTTCTTAGGATTTTTAAACTAATCCCTCTTGTAGGGTTGGTTTTTTTCCTTTACTCCTTTTTAAATGCATATTTTTAAATTAGGAAATATTTCAAACATACAGAAAAGCAAAGAAAATAAAATAAGAAACATCTGTGAATCTACTATCCAGGCATTTAAGCATAATTTTCTATATCACAGAAGCAGTTGAGTCTTCCCTTTTTATCTTAATTAATGACACAGACTTATTTTTACATTTATTTAGATTCTATTTACCACCTTTGTCTTTGCTTCTTTTTTCTCATTTCCAATCTTCTGTTGGGCTGTTTTTCTACATTTCTTTCCCTTACTCCTTTACTGATCTGTCCACTGTAGGTAGAATATATATATGGCCATTCATCTGGTGGTCATGATGGATTGTTATACTCATGGCCCCAAGTGAAGCACACCCTTGGTATCTGTACCCTTGCATAGTCCTCTCCTATACTGAGTCTGTGTTTGGCCATGTGACTTCAGCAATGAGATGTCAGCAAACATGACTCAAGGAGATACTGAAGAAGCGCTTGCACATTAGGGCACGCTGGATGTTGGCATCACCTTCCTAATGCTGAAGGTCACATGGAGAGAGAGACCCAGCTATCCCAGCTGCCCTGAGGCTAGCTGAGCTCAGCCCCTAGCTGACTGTCCGGCTGGATGCAGACATGTTTTGCCAGGATTTGTTTCAATCCGGTATGGTAAGACAGGCAGACATGGAAATGACTGTCAGGAAAGAAGTTTCACCTGCAATTCTCTAGATGCAGGAGGCGTGGCACAGCATGCAGGGCCGCATGAAGAAGCACCAGGTAGGTCAGGGGGTAGAGGGAGTGAGGGGAAATCTTGGGCAAGAGCTTTCACTGTGGTTTCTGCAGAGAACACCATGCAAAGCAAGGTGAGCAAGCTTAGGATCAGCTGGTTAGAATGATCTTGGTGCGCTCGGGGGTAAGGACTGTCCCTAGCTCTCTGGTCCTTGGCCCTGGGTGATGAGGGCAGAGGAATATTGTCTCTCAGAGTGTGAGAGCCAGAGAGGAGGTGGTCAGGAGCATGGGCTCTGCTCCATCTAAGAATTGGCTAGCCCAGGACAGTCATCTGTCCCCAGACAGTTCAGTGAGGCCAGAACAGCAAGAATACAGAAAATAAGAAACCATAGTTAGTGCAAACCCTGAGTGTGACTAGTAAAGAAACTACCCAGCTAACCAACAAAATCATGAGAAATAATGTCACTTTAAATCACTAAGTTTTGAGCTGTTCTGTTATGCAGCAAATGATAACAGAAACTATGGATTTCCCTAAATTTGTTTTGTCCCTGTGCAGTGAAATTAATAATTTTTCAACGTCAGTCGCCTATAGCTGTGCTTTCACAACCTTTTGGCTTATGTGCCATTTTGATTCTGTTCTTCCTTTTATGAAACCATGTTATCTAGAGTCTTGTATCTCTTTATTTCTAGAAGCTCTTGACTTTTCTCAAGATAGGTAAAGTTCTCACCAATCCCACCAGGAGCTTAGTGAAACCCTTCAATCTGGAGAGTCAAATCACCCACTTAATGTCATTTTCTTTAATTGGCTGAATTATTACCTCGCCTTCCATTTATTCTGCACCCTCTGGAATTCCTAGTTTGGGCTCGTTGTATGTCCTGGACCTAACAAACTGAACTATCTTTTCTTCAATATTTTCTTTTCCTTTGAATTTTTGCCTCATTCTTTGAGAGAGTTTTCCCAGGATGGTAGCAACTTGACTGGAACTCACCAGTGTCCATCTTCTCCTGCATCTCCTGAAGTTTCAGTTCAGCATCGTAGGTTTTAAAAAACCATGATGCCTTGACTGTGGTGTACCTGTGTGTCCTCCACTGCTTCCCTGAGGTCAGCCTGGGTCCCCCGGGGCTTTTACGTGCAAAGGGTCCCTTTGCGGGTTCTGCTTGTCCCTCCTCTCTCCAGTGGGTCCCCTTGGTGTGCTGCTCCTTCTCCACATCGATTCAATGGGGTTCAGTTCTTGCTGCCGTGGTACTGAAGTGGTGGCCGTCCTGAGGTGGAGTAAGGACAGCACCTGTGTCCCCCGTGAGCGTGTGAAGGAGGCGAGGCTGTCCACCCCCTACAGGAGCAGAGAAAGACGGCTGTCTCTGCACTCTCGTCGTCATGCGTACAGAGGACGTGAGCCACCTGTTACAACCTCTGGGAGCCAGAAAAGCAGGAGTCATCCTGTGACGAGACAGCGCTTTCTCTCCAGACGGCCTGTGGGTGTCTCCGAGCAGAATCCAGGTACTGCCTTGGCCACCGCTTCTCCCCGGGAAGGGGTTTGGAATTGAAGTTGGGAGAGGAGAGGAGGCTGGACACATTTAAGATGCATCCCCTATGCTGTGTGCTGAATGGTGAGCCCCCAGATGCACCTGTTGAAGGCTTGAACCCCAGTGGGCTGTATCTGGAGGTAGCGCTTCAAGGAGATAATCAAGGTTACATGAGGTCATAAGTGGGGCCCGACCCATAGGTCAGTGTCCCTGCAAGCAGAGATACCAGAGAGTTCACACACTCTCTCTCTCTCCTACCCCCACCTGCAGCCCCAGCGTGGAGGACGCTGTGAGAAGGTGGCCTTCCTCAAGCCAGGACAGAGGCCTCACCAGACACACACACTTGCTGGTGGTTCCTGGGTCCCGGACTTCCCGGCCTCACAACCGTGAGGCATGAACGTCTGTCCTTTAAGCCCCCGGTCTGCAGGATTTTGTTCTGGCAGCCCGAGCAGACCCAGACACCCTGCTTCCCCCAGGAAGCCAAATCCAGCGGCCGCTTTCCTGTCCTCTTTGGACATGAGCTCCAGGCAGCCTTGCCTTCAGGGGGCCGTTATGTCTTCCTTGGCGCTTGCCTCTGGGGGTTTCTGAGACATCCCACTGTTCTGTTTTTCTCCTGCCTCACTGTTCACTGCTTCCCTGTCTCCTTTGCTCATGCTTCCTCTTTTTACCAAATCTCTAAACACTGGTGGTGGCCGGCACTCACCCTGGGCCTTCCTGTCTTCTCTCTCCATGCTCTCTTCCCAGCTCAGGGGCTCTCAACCAGGGGGAAATTCTGCCTACACCCCCTCCTCAAGGGTGTTTGACGACACACACAGACATTTTGGGTTGTCCCCCTGGGAGAGACGCTACTGGCGTCTAGTGGGTGGAGGCCGGGGAGGTGCTGACACCCTGCCGTGCACAGGACACCCCGCCACAGAGAAGGTTCTGGCCTGAAACGTCAGTAGCGCGGAGGTCCAGAGCCCCATCCTAGATTATTTTGCTAATATAATGGCTTCACGTTCTTAGCATATTCTGATGCCCCTCAGGTGACGCACGGTCCGCCCGGACCTCTTTCTGAGATCTAGACGCACTCGCCTAACTGAATTAGTGGCAGCTCCACTCGGGTATCTCACAAGAACATCACGTTTTATGTATTCAGGATAAGAATCTTTATTTCATCTTAATTTTGATTCAGTCCTCCCCATCTCACCTGACAGTTCCTTCTAGAAACCTGGGATGAGTCCTTGATTTCTTCCTTCCTTTCCCTTTCCAGCAAGTCGTGTTCATTCTACCACCGTGACACTTGTCTGGAGTCTTCACCGTTTGTCATCATTGCCACCTGCTAAATGCAAGCCTTCATTTTCTCTACTCTGGTTGTATCCACAGTCTCCCAGCTGGTTTCCCTACTTCCATTCTTGTCCCATCTCCAACCCATTTTTCCAATTACAGCCAGAAAAAACTTACAAAAATTGGACTATATTCTCTTTTCAGCTTACAAGCCACCAGTGTCTTCCCAACGTATCAACAGTAAAATCCTCCCTCTGTACCAGAGCTTGCAAATGCCTGCCTGCTCCAGCTGCTCCGGGTCTCCCAACTCCCCTTGGGAAACGCTCGGGGATCACTGCAATGGGCTACCCTGGCCTTTTCTTCGGCTGCTGAAATAACTCAAGTTTGCTCCCTCATCACAGGACCTTTGCACATGTTGATTCCTCTTCTTAGAATTAATTGCCTTTTTCCTCAATCTTGCATGCTGGTTCTTTCTAATCTTTAGTCTTCAGTTTAAATGTCCTTTCTTCAGAGTCCTCCTCTGATCGTTTTACCAAAAGTCTATCTTCTCTAGCTCAACTCTTCTTTTTTTTCTCCCAAGTGCTCTGGCACTTTTATAACTATGTTATATTACTTTGTTATATTTTATTGTATTTTGTTCATGCTCTGTATCATTATTCTCCCCCACCAGGAACTTACCTACTTTGTTTATCATTGAACACCCAGCACAGGTGCCCTGGATAGCTAGGCTTTCAGTGTATATTTGTTGAATGCATGAATTCATTAGTAAGGACTAAATTTAAGTGTAAATAAGGTGCCTAATAATATGCCTGACACATTGTACAAGTTTAGCAATACTTAAATTCCCTCTCACTGAGAACGGGGCTATTTCTGCAAAGGTACTGTGGCTTGTTTGTGAAAATTCCAGTGGTTCCCATTGTTTTCAAAAGAAAAAATAGAAACATTTTATGGAACTCTTGAAGCAGGGGCTCTCAAAGCGTGGCCCTCGGACCAGCATCCGCGTCACCTGGGAACTTACTAAGAAAGTAGCCAGAAACTCTGGGAGCTGTGCCCAGCGGTCTGTTGTAACCAGACCTCCAGGTAGCTTCTGATGTGTGTCTGAGTTTATGAACCACTACCTTATGCTTTTGCTCTTGTTTTTCGTTTTAGCTGTGATAAACTATACATAGCATATGGTTTACCATCTTAGCCATTTCTCAGCGTACAGTTCATAGCGTTACGACCATTCACATTGTCGCGCACTCAATCTCTAGAACTCTTTACACCTTGCAAAACGGAAACTCTATACTTATTAAACACTCACTCCCCATCCCTCCTCCCCCGAGCCCTTGGCAACCACCGTTTTACTTTCTGTCTCTGTGAATTTGATGCGCTAGTAGCTCATGTAAATAGGATTATACAGTATTTGTCTTTTTGTGTCTGACATTTCACTCAGCATTACATCCTCAAGGTTATCTGTGAGGTAGCATGTGTCAGGATTTCTTTCCTTCTTAAGGATGAATAATATTCCATTGTGAGGATAAACACCTTTTGTTTATCACGTCACTGTCATGGACAACTGAGTTGCTTGCACCTTTTGGCTGTTGTGAGTAACGCGGCTGTGAGCGAGGGTGCATAAATATTCCCTCAAGACCCTCCTTTTATTTCTTTTGGGCATTTATCCAGCAGCGGAATTGCTGGATCAGATGATAGTTCAATGTTTAATTTTTTAAGGACCCTAAACAGGTTTTCACCACAGCTGCTCCTTTCACCTTCCCACCAACAGGGCGCAAGGGGTCCACCTGCGCCACTTCCTCGCCAACAGTTGTTATTTTATTTATTTACTTTTTTGATAGTGGCCAACCTGATGGCTGTGAGGTGCTCACTCATCGTGGTTTGTTTATTTGCACTTCCCTAATAATTGGTGTCCCTTGTGGAATTTTTACTTATACCTGGGCCCAGTTTATAGGCTAGAAGACTTACCTACTCCAAAACAGACAGGGCATTTTCAATCACCTCAACATTCAATGTAAAAATCTGAACCAAAATCCAGATTTCCTATTAAAATCCTGACCGATCTTTATTTTTGAATCCATCAGAACAGAACCTTGTTTCCACTTCCACCATCATGGCCGTAAGGGCTGACAAATACCGACGGGGGCGCACCGAGAACCCACCTTTGGGGGCCGACTTGTCTTTCACACAGAGACGGCCGGCCTGGGAGATGGGAGACGCCACGCCCAGGAGGGCAAATGCCCTACAGTAAAGTGCACAGGGGATGAAAAAGCTTTTGAAGTACAGGTGGCACTTTGAGAGCTTTGAACAGGATTCTACTTACTTATTGGCTAAAAAGGAATCTTTTGTTTTAATCGAAGAGAAAATCTTCAGAGGTGTCTGGGGGCATCAGCGGCTCTTAGAACCTGTCTCCCAAAGGTCCGAATACTTTGACCAGACCCCGAAAACTCACTCCTCTGTAAGTGGCAGGAGGTTAGTGGCCATAGTAGTATTTCGTTGACCCACAGCCACAGACTTGTTGAAGTCATATAGGTATTGTTCGCAGCCAAACCAAACCCATCAAAATATTACTTGTAATATTTTAGAACCCGTTCACCCTGGAATTCTCCCTGCAGCCAGGTACCCTATTTCTGGGAAAAGTCGCCAGGTTCTCCAACCTACTTTTAAAACATGCAGTGCATACGGCCCCTTGCTCTCCTTATCAGAAAGGCTGCTAATTCCAGAGGTTTCCCTAGTGGGCTTCCCTGTCCCTCTGTTCCTTCCACTAATGTCACCCACATTCACTTCCCTACTGACGTGTTCCCCTCTATCATTTCTGACCCTTGTTTCCCATTTTCCACTCTTTCTCCTTCTGGAAATCACCTTTGTAACCTATGCCTCATTTTCCATTCCCAGTGGTCACCAAACAGGCTGAAGTAATAGATAAATGAGCTCCCTGCTGCCATGAACGCTACGCTCATCTCTCTCACTTTGCTAAGTGCACTATGGAAAAACCAGCAATAGAAGAAATGATTTTTCTCTTTTTGATTCCCATTAGCATTTTATGACTCTCTTAACTTTGAGCTTTTGGGAAACCTTTTTGAAATACAGATGCCTGGTACTTTTTCTGTAAAAAATAAGGATGCTGACTTTCCCAAGCTGTCCACGGAGATCAGTTCTGACTGAATGGTGGGCTTTGTCTCCATGGGTTCTGCTCAGCCTTCAAACTTCCAGAGGCCATTGGCAGACTTCTGACCCCATTTCCAACTGGTAGGCACAAAAGCACAAAGGTGAATCGACGAAAAAATGAGGTTGACTTCTAAAGCCCAGAGCCCCTCTTGCTTGCTTTCCTTAAGAATCTGTCTTGAGGAGGTTAACAGTGCGTTAAAAGGAAAAATGCTCTGCTGGAAATCGCTTTTCCAGCTGTTACTATTCATGGAACTAGCGCTCAGCCCCCGGGCTCTGTCCTGCCCATCCAGGCCGATGCTCACCCACACCAATTTCCACCTGTCGTCTTCCACTCAAAGTCTGTGGCTCTCGGCTGTGCACACCTGTGGCTTTCAACCTTGATCTCGCTCTCTGTCTCTGTCGCCTACCATCCCAGGGCTCCTTGGGAAGGTCTGGGCCTCTCTCTGGGCCTCAGTTTCCATCTGTAGAATGGCGTTGGTGATGCTGTAAGGGCTTAGAGCCGTGCCAGGCCTGCACCAGCACTCAGTGAGTGGATGCCGGCTCTTCTCATTGGGCAGAAACGTTCTCTGCCACGTTACATAAAAGCAGCACCTACCACACTGCCCATGGGGTCTGATCTGCTGATTTTTCCAGCAAGGCTGGAAAACTGGATTTTTATGTGGTTTCCCGCTTTAAAATATGAATGACTTTAAAGGTTACATTTTTTAAAAAGAATTTAAGAAGAGCCCTGCAGACTGTTACTAGATGAGCCAAATACGAGTAGATCAGGCCTGTGGAACTGCACCTTCCAGCCTCTGGCCTGTACAAACCCCTGTCCCTTCCAGAAGACAAAGAGAACATGGTTAGCATCAAAAGGACTTCTGTGTGCCCTGAATCAGGCACTCCTTTCTACAGGAGAAGATACTGCTTTTCAGCCAAGGGAGGGGACTTGCTGAAGGTCACCTGACTTCAGAAAATGAGGCCCAGCAGAGCTCTGTCCCCTCCTGGGTCCATTCTACCCCATGAGAGCTGCCCCATCCCGCTCCTCCCTCAGCAAGGCACGGGTACCACCCACGCAGAGCGCATCTTCCCTGTTTGTGCAAATCTCAGCCCCCCACCCAGGGACCAACCTTCCACTTCTTTGTAAGCCCCCTCCAGCCCCGCTCTGGCACCCGGCATGATCCTAGACCCACAGGAAGTGGCCGAAAATATGCCGAGCCTCAGAGTAATTAATGAAGCATGTTGGATTTTTGCATTAGAGTAACAACTGACTCAATGACCATTTAAATACTTATGGATCCTGTCAGTTTGCAGTCTGCTTTAGGTGCCCTAGATTCTAAAGTAAATGAGTTTCTGGATCCTTGGCTAGCTCAAACCCTTCAGTCATTTATTTATTCATGCATTCACTCGGCCTCTCAGGAGCTACCCGCTGGGCCCAGCATGGTGCAGAAGCCCAGTGCATGCCTTCATACAGCTCACCGTCTGCAGAGCAATCTTGATGGCATTAAGTATGGTACTATAAAGGTGTATACTCATTATGAAAGAGAAAAAGACACATTAGTGTAATACATGACTATGACACGTGAATCCAGATGGAAACAGAGACAGCTGAATACAAGGAACCTCTCTCCCTTTTCCCCAGCTGGCCTGTCCTTTTTTAGTGGCTCAGACAAATAAGGACATGTGTTCATTTCCTAAAGCACCAGAGGAGGCCTGACTAATCCCTGCACAGTGAGTGGGCATTACAGGAGCACAGACCAGGGAGAGACCTCAGAGGGCTCCTTGCACATCCAGGGAGGATCTGCAGACGTTTTAAAGCAACATTCCATGGCTTTCCATCTGCCTTTGGCTCCAGTGATTCCTGGGTATAAACATAGATACTATCTAAGCAATGATTCAAGCAATTAGAGCCTATTGGGTAATTCCAGAGAAAGTTTGTTTTAGTGAATCCAGGCTTGGGGGGCTGATCGGGACACCTTTTAGAGCCAGGCTAACATTCAGGAGGGCCTTTGCTGGTTCACATCATCTGCTTGCCCTTTAAGCTGTAGGTTTGAGATCCCCTCCTCTTTCCTCTGTACATGATCTCCCGAAGTGGCCTTATTAGTTCCCATGGGCTTGAATACTATCTATGTTCTGATGACTCCAGATTTGTATCTCTAGCTGAGTCTTCTCATCTCTGAGCCAGTTTCCTGTTCTGCTCCCTACTCAACATTCCCACCTGGAGGTCTTATAGATAAACCCAGAGAACTTTCTGTCCCTGCAAATTTCCCCCACCACAGTGAATGGTACCACATCTATTCATCAGCTGTAGAAAACCAGGAGTTGTCCCTAAGTTTTCCTTGCCATTTTGCTCATACACGCAGTCACCCCGTGGGGACGTCCTGCACACCCCCACCACGGCACAGCCCCCTCTCTCACTTCCGGGCACCTGCACTACCACCCCTTCAGCCACACCACCTGGCATCTCTCCTGGACTGCTACACACCTCCTCCCAGCTGGCCTCCCTGCTTCCACACCACCACCTCCAGTCAGTTCTCAGCTCAGCCAAGAGTGATGTTAAAAGTTCAGTCGAATTTTGCCACTTCTTAGGAGGTACAAACTTCCAGTTATAAAATAAATAAGCCATGGGGGTGTAAGTACAGCATAGAGAATACAGCCACTAATATTGCAATAATTTTGTATGGGACAGATGATAACTAGACTTATTGTGGGGATCATTTTGTAAAATGTAAAAATATCAAATCACTATGATATAGACCTTAAACTAGCAGGATATTGTATGCCAATGATATCACTAATTTCATCATTGATCATTATTATTTATGACTAATTATTATTGTTATCAACAATTATCATAAATTTTACCATTCACCATGATCTTCCATTTAAAAAAAGTTGGGTCACTCCCCTGCTTATAATACGGCTTCCCGGTGAACTTCAAGCGGCCCTTGACTGCTACTCATTTCTGCAGCTTCACTGGATCCTTTCAGTCCTGAAACCAGTAAGCCCGTGGAGAGGTGCTTGCCACCGTCAGTCACGGAGGAAATGCAGCTCAGCGCCACGGTGAGATGCGGATGATGGCTCTGGTAAAACAGAAACAAAACAGAGAGCAGCCAGTGCTAGCGTGGATGTGGAGAAACTGGAACCCTCATGCACCACCTGCGGGAACGTAAGGTGACGTAGCCGCCCGAGGAAACACTTGGCAGTTCCTCACGAAGTTAGACATAGAGTTTCCATCTGATTCAGCGATTCCACCCCTGGGTATGTGCCCCAGAGAACTGCAGGCAGGGTCTTGAACAGATACTTGGACACCCACATTCACAGCAGCATTATTCACCCCAGCCGAAAGCTGCAAACACTCCAAGTGTCTATCAAGAGATGAGTGGATAAACAGGATGTGGCAAATGCATGCAATGGAATATTATTCAGTCACAAAAGGGAATGAAGTCCTGGCACATGCTACAACATGGACGGACCTTGAGCACATTCTGCTAAGTGCAAGAAGCTAGACACAGAAGGACCCGTCCTGCCTGATTGATTTGTGAGGCAGCCTGAACAGGAAAATGCATGGGGACAGACAGTAGAATGGAGGTTGCCAGGGGTTGGGGGAAGAAAGGAATGGGAAGTTACTATTACCATTTTCTGTTTATGTTGTTGAAAATGTCTTGGAAATAGAGAATGGTGATGGTTAACATTCTGAACGTACTCGAGGCCACTGAGATGAACACTTACAAATGGCAAAAGCAGTAAATTTGATGCCGCGTACATTTAACTACAATAAAGAAAGAAGTAGAAGGAAGAAGATGTCTGTGAATCTATGACTGGGGAGTGATACAGAAAAAGTGGGGGGACAAGATGGTGGCAGAAAGTGGCAACTGGGTAAAATCAAAGAGGCTCAACCTGGGAAGCATGAGATGGTGCAACGAGTAAATGCCTGGCCGTGCCAACAGCACGCATACCGGGGGCCCCGGGGTGGCTCAGGGCCAAGGGGGCGGATCGGGCTCTGACGCTGCAGGGGGTCAGGGTGCCCAGGCCAGCGCAGGTGACGGGGCTCCAGCGAGGCCCGGGCCGAGGCATGGGAAGCGCTCTTCACAGCCTCTCCGGACCTAGGCAGGCTGCTCAGTCAGGGCATGACGACCTTACGTGACCCATATGCAAACCCCTACCCAGGATGACTACGTCTCAGAAGTCACACGCCTTCCCGCAGAGACTCCGGGGTTTGCCCCCCCCCCAGTTCGTTCAGCAAGCCCGTGCTGGGCACAGCCGCGGTCCCGGCCCCGGCAAGAGGTGGAGCAGCCTGCATGCCTCTTGCCCCGTCGGCCGTGACCTGCACAAGTGCAGTGGGGTCAAGAACGAGGAGCTTCTCTGAGACAAACCCCTGCACAGAGGGAACCCGGGCACAGCAGGCTGGCGCTGCAGCTCAGTTCTTCTGGAACACAAAGCCCGAGACAGAAGCAACAGTTCTTGGAAAGGCACAGTCCAGGAGCGTGCATGAGCACCAGCAGGCCGGGAGGTGGGTGGGAGAGGGAAAGAGGAGAGGGTAACTCCGTGGGCATGTGCTTCCTGGTGAGATGGGCAGGCTTGCTCGCCAGCCAGCACACCAGCCTGCTGCAGAGGTGAGGGAGGAGGGCCTCGGGATGGGGCGGCATTTATCTGTCTGGCTTCCTCCTTCTCTTGTCTCCCATTGGCTGAGGCACTTCAGTTGGCATTACTTCCCTGCACCTCCAGACTGCAGCCCTGGTGGCTGTGGGAAGCCAGACCCCAGCCCTCTGGCGGCGTGTTTCCCACAGGTGACACGGAAGAGGTGCGGTGGTTTAAATGGCAATGTCCGCCCAGAACCTGTGACTGTAACTCGGGGAAAGGGTCTTCACAGGTGTAATTAGGTTAAGACCCTTGGGATGAGCCGGTCCTGGAGTAGGTGGGCCCTAAAACCAACGGCCAATGTCCTTCTAAGAGAAGGAGAGGAGACACAGAAGAGAGGGGCACGTGGAGACTGAGATTGGAGCGAAGCTGGCACAAACCAGGGACCACCCCGAGCCCCGGAAGTTAGAGGAGGCAGGGACTCACCCTCCCCTAGGGGCATCAGACATGCTGAGGCTGGGCCCACACCTGGATTTCAATTTCCCACCCTCCAGACCTGTGAGAATAAACGAGGGTGCTTTGAGCCGCTAAGTCTGGGGCAATTTGTTAGGGAGCCTCAGGAGAGGGGCTGCTGGGCACAGGAGGGGCTGAACGCACAAAGAGAGACAGAGGCCAGCTGAGGAACCCTAAGATGAACAAAATTTGTGTCCAGTCTAACTCGCCTTCCAGGGCTGGATGGAGGGAGCAAGGAGACGTGAGCAGGCAGCCCGCTTGCAGGCGGCAGGTGGGAAGTGGGGCTGGAAGTCAAGGGAGGCTGGCAGGCTGAGCCGGGAGATCAAAGGAAGCTGCTGGGTCATTCAAAATGGATGCTGCTGTCAGTGAGGACATGGCAGCGGGTGCGAAGAGGGGGGAGCACAGGGCTGACATGCTCTGGGAGCCGGAGATGAGTTCTGGTGCAAAGGGACTGGTGGCGTTGATCACTCAGCAAGAATCGAGCAGATGAACGGCTTGGATGTCAGGTGATAACAGTGGGCGGCTGGTGAGAGTGAATCATGAGGCCATGCAGAAGGAACACCGTGGAGGGCGAGCAAGGTGCGGCACGTGCCACCAGCAAGCGCCAGCAGCCAGGACAGGGAGCGTCCACCCTGCAGAAGCCAGGCTCACCAGTGGAGGCCACGAGACACTGGGAGAGGCGTTTGGGGGGTGACGGTTGGGGGGGTCTTCATTGGCGAATAACAGCATTGCACTTCACTGTAAATAGGGCAGGATTTTTTTAAAATGATGCAAACACTACCTGGATGTCCAGGGGTATGAAACAAAGAGAGGCTGAACCAGGGGGCAGCTGGAACCAGAAGCCAGCACCAAGGAGCCTTTCCCTTTCCAGGGCTGAGGGGCTCCTGCCTGAGCACCCGTGCTTCTGCCCCTTCCTCCCCTCAGGAGCAGCGGCACAGCCCCTCGCCTGGAGCGTGCACCCAGGTGGGTGTGGCGCCCCGTCTCCTGACTGCACCTGTACCAAGTCGGTGCAGCGTCCTGCCCGCAGGGGGCTCCCCCGCACTTGGAGCTGCGCACCCTGTCTGTCTGGCCCCATGCAGCTGGTGCCCTGCTCTCCGGAGTCAGGCGCCCACCCCGTGAGTCAGCCGCGGCCAGGTGGGGAGGCCAGAGTAAACACAGCCACCTGAACATGCCTTCTCAGTGGGGCTGTCTGTGGTGCAGGAGGCTGGAAAACATTCCCCTAAAGATATGAATCCTCGGAAACCGTGGCTGTTATCTCACAGAGCAAGAGATGTGATTACGTTCAGGATCTCTTGAAATGGGGAGGTTAGCCTGGATTATCAGGGTGGGTTCTAACTAAGAGTATACGTCCTTATATGACTGAGGAGGAGGGAGAATTCAACACTCACCACACACACACACACACACACACACAGGGAAGGCAGTGTGACAGAGGTGACAGCGCTGGAGAGATGGGGTCATGAGCCATGAACCGAGGAAGCCGGCACTGCCAGCAGCTGGGAGCAAGGCAGGATTCCCCCTGGAGGCACCGAGGGATCACAGGCCCATCCCAGCCCGGGGTCCCGAATTCAGACTCCGGACCTTCAGAACTGTGAAAGCCTTCTCATCGTTTTAAGCCCCCAACGTGTAGCAACTGGGGACAGCCTCCTAAGAAACCAGTACAAAGCAGGAAAGTAAGGCTAATAGGCTCCGGGAGCCAGGGCTCCTGCAGGAAGGGGGAACCAAGAGAACTCGGGGGTGCAGAGGAAAGGAAAGCTCGGCGGACGGTAGACGAGATTCGGCTCGTGAAGCCTGCGCCGGAGCAGGCACTGCTGGACGGTCCAGGAGAGCAGAGGCTTACCTGGAAAAACAAGGGTAGAAATACGATGTGCTGAAGGCCGTACTGAAGATTTTAGGAGGAAGCAGTGTGAGTGGAAGCTGTGGGTCCTCCTTAGGAGACCCCGTTGTGCGAAGATGGGAGACAGCTGGGGGTGGGGACCATGACCTCAGCGCCTGAAGAGAGACGGGAAGGACCACATGCCTGGAAGCAGCGGGTAAGGCGGGCGAGGAAACCCAGCCAGGTGCTTGGACGTGCAAATGTACACACATGCCTACGCCCTGCACTTTAGGGCATCATGATTTTGTTTTCAATCTCGTTCTACTTTACGGCAGCAGGTTGTGTCTACCTGAGGCCAAAACGATTGGGCAATTCTGCAAAATCATTAGTCAAACTAAATGTTCAGTCAGGCAGCCCAGTAGGAAACAAAGCGTATGAATTATTTAGTCCAGTCCCTCCCCCTGACTTCCGAAACAGCCGGGAGCTGTCCCACAGTCAGTGGTACATGGGGAGGCAAACTGGAGCTTGCAGAGGTGGTAACAAGTCCCCACCGTCACACAGCTGAGAAGCAGACCAGAATTCGAATTCACATCTGTGTGACTCCTCAACGGGTGATGTTTCCGTGTGTATGGGGAGTGGATGAATGTACGTGCTCTGAAGCAGACTGCCTGAGATAAAACATGGGTCAGGCGAACCAAGACACTTGCAAAGAGCAAGGCAAGAATCTGTTAAGAAACCTCCTCGCAGTACCAGACACAGCCTGACTTGTTTAGGGAATCCTTGGGCCCCTGAAATTGTTTGCAAGATTGCATAGGTGTGTGTTCACGTGCTAGGTGACAGAGGTCTTACCACCTGTAGGCGTCTCAAAGTATAATAATCTTACTGCTTTAGACACAGGAAACCATGCCAAGTTTTATGAGCAACCATTCAGTCTTTCTAAATATAACGCTAGCTACCCCTCATCCACAAATCAAGACGGGGCTCTGGGAGGAGTCTTCGTAATTTACATATAAATATGTCGCTTCACTTGTCGGACAACTTCTGTCCAGGCAGTTCTGGTAGCATGTAGGTATGAAATATAAGATATAAGGTATAAGATATAAAAGGTGCCCCACCCAAAGCAAACCCAGAAGTTACCACATCATTCCCAATCACAAAAAGACTTTATTACAATTATTTAAAGACTTGGTCTCCTGCCCTACTCATTTGCCTGGAACCTTCCAAACCACTAGGATCCTCTCTTGGGGAAGGGGCCAAGGTCAGCGGACAGGGCGGCCTCACCTGCAGGGAAGGGCAGAACGGGACGGGAGGAAAGCTGGCGTCAGCGCGGGGCACAGCCCTCCTCCCTCGGCATCTGCTCTGCCCAGACCTGTCTGCAGCATATGGGTTCTCCAGAGAAATGGAACCACGGGTGATTGATTAGGCTGATTGATTATAAGGAACCGGCTCTTGCAGTTATGGAGACTGAGAAGCCTCAAGACGTGCAGTCGGCAAGCTGAAGGCCCAGGAGAGCTGGAGAGGCTGAGGCTGAGGCTGGAGGCCTGAGCAATGGGGGAGCAGACAGTGTGCGTTTCAGTCTGAGTCCGAGTTCTGAAGGCAAGAGAACGCTGGTGCCCAGCTGGGAGCCGGTCAGGCCGAGAGAGCACACTCTCCCTTCCTCCACCTTTTGCTCTGTTCAGGCCTTCCACAGACTGGGTGAGGCCCACGCCACTGGGGAGGGCCATCTGCTTTACTCACTCCATGGATTCATCTAGAAATGCCTTCATAGACACACCTAGAGTCATGTTTACCCAGCTGCCTGGGCGCCGCGGCCCAGCCAAGCTGCCACTCAGCATTTCCCCATCACACCACCTGTTGCCTCACCTCCTGAAGCACCCCGAGACCCACCTGAAGGTAGGGGAACCAGCCAGAGGGAAGCGGAGCCCTGCCTGCAGCCTGCCCTCAGGTAGGGAAAGGCTGCGGACACCGGGAAGGCGAAGCAAGATGATAGACCACAGGCAGGTCAGACCTCAGCAGATTCCTCAGCTAGGGTTTGCCAGTGAGAGCAAACACGACTCAGAATGGCATAGGCCCAAAAGAAATGGATTGGCTCATAGGAGCGGCAGGTCCAGCGGAGATCCTGGGGTTGACACTAGCCTCTCCCCTCTCTGTGCTCTGCTTTCATCTGTGGGGCCCTCTCTTTGGGGTGACCAGCAATTCCAGCCTTAGACCCTCATAGTGCAGGCCTGACAGTTCAGTTCAAAGTTACACCCCATTCTCATGGTCAGGAATTGGGCCACCTGACCAGTCCTGGGCAGATCGCCGAGGCCACGAGGATGCCACCATGTTCCACGGGCCAAGCCCAGGTAACACGTCACCCGTGGTCCCTGGTCAGAGTCAGCCCCGCTCACCCCTGGGGGCCGAGAGCAGAAGCCGTGTGGTCCTGCTCGAGAAGTCAGGGTGCCGCCAGCGGAATAGAGGCAGACGGACGGTTTGGTGGTGAAATGGCAGGTGTTTGTCCATGGGCATTTGAGAATAATTCTAAGACAGTGGTTCTCACAGGGCAGGGGTGGTGATTATGTCCCCCAGGGGACATGTGGCAATGTGTGGTTTTCTCCATCGGGTGTTGGTACCTCGAGGGTGGAGACCATGGATGCCGCTGAAGCCATGGACACACAAAACAGCCTCAACAATGGACCTTCTGGACAAATGGCAGTCATGCTGAGGAGGAGAAACCCTGTTCTGAGACCTAGAATGCAGCCAAGGAAGCTGTAACCCGTGTCTTCGGAGAAGAGAAGCTCTCCATCCGTGTCGCCGAGAATGTCCACAACCTTGCAGTCTGTGACGACCTCCTGGCTCTTCAGGATGGGAAAGAGGCCAGAGCCCTCCCTGCTTCCCTTAACTCTCCAGCTAACGTCCATCCCCATCCGTCTGCATATCGAGTTGCAATCGTTGCATTGACCATATTAGATCCAAATAATTAGGTGGAAAAATCCTAGTGGACACCTTATAAATCAAGATTATGGGCACCAGTTAATACCACAGACGGTGAGCAGGGGGCCTGTGATCTTGGTGAAGATCGGCCAAACGGCTCAGCATGGTCCGTCAGTTCTACAGTCTCAGGGGGAAGCTGCCTACCCGTCTGCGTGTACTGTCCTTTCGCCCCTACCGGCTGGGCTGGTGAAAGTGGCGCCGGGGTCAGAGCCCCTAGAGCACATTCCCTGGGGCTTCCAGCGGTGCCCTGTGCAAATGACGTGTGGTCTAGGAAGACAGGTGAGGGACCGTGCAGTTTCCCTTCACGTGGCCAGTTAGGGTGCTTCTGGCTGCCGAACACTGGAACTGTTTAAACAATACGCAATTTATTATCTCAACTAAATGAAGTCCAGAGGTCCTAGTTTATTTCACTGTGGGTTTCCCGGCTCTGCCCTCTCGGCAACAGTGAACAGCACCCCGTGCGGGTATCCCAAGCCCAGAGGAAGACGGCCTGCTTCTTACAAACGAGGGGATTTTTCCCAGAAGCCACCTGGCACACTCTCCTCGGGTGCTTATCGTCCAGGAGCCAGTCACGTGCCCGTTCCTGACCCAAGTCCCAGAGAATGGAGTGGGATTACAGGATGGGTGGGGAGCCGAACGACGTGGAGCGAAGCGGACCCCGGGTGTCTGACGAGCCCTGTCCCGTTGGCAGGAGGCGCGTGCTGACTGTCCGCGCCCTGGGCTGCCCTCCGCAGCGAGTCCGCAGCAGAGTCAGGCTCACATCGCCCACCAGCTCTGCTGTTACCGTTGAATCTTGTCCAAGACAATTTACACTTGAATCACATGGGACTGGAGCCAGATTTGATTATGAATCAAAACTAGCTTAGGGTGATTCACAAGCTGTGAGGGTAACACCGGGTTTCTCTGGATGGTGATTATGAAAGAGTTTCTCAAAGATTGGCCTAAGTGGAATATTTAAGAATATCAGCGTTGGAGGGAAAATTAGATCTGGTATCAGGAATTTTTTTCATCTACCCAGCAATTCTTTGGAAAGAAGCCTGAAGTATTGAAAGTTTTACCCTCAATATCCCTACAAGCTGAGTTCTAAGACACCAAAGCCAACATTTAACCAACCAAAGACGTCCACTGTCCCAACCAGCAAGACCCCCGCTCACTGGGACGCAGGTGATTCTGCGCTGTAGGGATTGCCACCTGCAATATTCCATTCTGGGTGTCCGTCACCTTCTTCAGGAAACGATGATGCCAAGACATTTTGGAAGCTAAGTTTTGACATGTTCAGCACATCAAAAAACATGTGCAAATACAAATGAAAAACAATAGCCCTAAAGAAGAAGGTACATCTAGGTGCCATTAGCCATCCTTTATTAATTTTTTTTATTGTTAATCCCTATATAATCTAGTAATAATTTTGAATATTTTGCCTTGAAGTCAGACCCCTGCAGCCTATTGAGGGTTCTGAACTCCTATCTGCTTGACGTGAAATATCCTTCATGAAATGTTTTCCTCTTTGAACTTCCTTTGTTGACAAACCTCCTGTCGGCCACATCTCATGATGAGGCTTCCTATGGTGTCAAGGCGCTGTCCCCAGCTGTTCCAGTCCTTGCCCTTGGAAACAGTAGGTGTCCAGCCTGGAGCCCTTGTGGGCATTTTGTGTAATGTGTAAGTTTGTCGGGCTGGAGCCTCTGGCTGCCGTGGGAGACCTTCTAGCTCTCTCTTTCCCTTTGCCCCAGGAATCAGCAATGTTTAAGACAATGGTTCCTCTATCGGTCTGGGTGCCAGAGCCCCCATCTTGCCTGCGGTACATGGGTGGTCTGAACAAACATTTTTTAAAGCACATTACAAAACAAAAAAGGGTTACTTGTTACTGTGGTGAAACCCAGCCCATCCTAACCGAAACACCTGCCAGAGTCCTTTCTGTGGCAGACAAGGATGCGCTATCAGCAGAGAAAAGGTCAGAGTCGGGGAAAGCAGTTATGCAGCCCCCAACACACTCCAGAATCTTCTAACATTGAGAGAAGTGGGTGGGGTCATGATTGCTTCTGAGCGTGGATTATGGAAAGGTGACGGGATGTCCCTCCTGTGACAACATGATGTCTTGGCACGAGGGAATGCCACCTTGCTGGCTTTGTGGTGGGGTCTACGGAGAGGGCCACGGGAGGTGGGGCAGTGGGGGGAGCCTGCAGGAGCCCAGGGCTGCCCCACAGCCGGACGCCAGGCCTACAGCCCCAGGGGATGGTGGAGCCTGGAAGGGAGCCTTCCCCAGGGGCACCTCGGAGGAGACTGCAGCCCGGGCAGCTCCTGCCTGCTGAGAAGCCAGCCACGCTGTGCCCGATGCCTGACCCACGGGAATTGGAGGTGATCGGTCCTATCGCTCTGAGCCGCACATTTACAGTTTGCTGTTAACCTGGTAGGTAGCAAGAGGAGATGAAGGCGCTCTATGAAATCGTTTTCTGGTCAGAAGATTCCCCACTCCCGCAACATCAGCCATTTGATAACACATTATTGAGGACCCACTGGGTCTGGTATTGCTTTAGGAACTTGGGATGGAAAAGTGAACTAAATAGACAAAGACACATGCCCTTATGAGCTCCCAGTCTAGTGAGAAAAGAGAGTGAGGGAGATGGGCAACTGAGAACATAAGAAATTCTTTAACATGTTAGGAAGTGCTGGGTGCTATGGGAGAAGGTAGAACAGGCGAGGGACCCATGATAGTGAGATGGGACAGGGCTGGACACAGGGCTCAAGGGGTGGACCTGAGGGCAGATCTGCAGGTGAGCAGGCAGTCAGCCATGCAGCCACCTCGAGAAGCAGAGTTCCAGGTAGGGGAACAGGTGGTGCAAAGAGCCTGAGGCCGAAGTGAACCTGGTGTGTGTGGAGAGAGCAGGGAGGCCGTGTGACTGAAGTGGACGTGGCAGGGGCAGTGTGGGGAGGTGGGTCAGAAGCGCCCCTGAATGTACTCCTGTCTGTGGCCTCACACTCTGAGTGAGGTGGGGAGCCATGGAGGGGCTAGAGTGGAAGACAGGTATGATCTGGCTTGTGATATGAAACGATCTCTTTAACAGGGGTGGTTTCGGACAGACCGAAGAGGGGCGAGGTTGGAAGTAAAGGAGCTTTTGGAGTAACACAAGCAAGAGATGGTGGTGGCTAGACAGACACTGAGAAGTGGCCAGACTCCAGGCTGGATTCTGAAGGTATAGTCGGCAGGATTTTCTGAGAACTTGGACATGGGGCATGAGAGAGAGAGACAGGATGGGGTGAAGAATGGCTGAGCAGCTGAGGAATGGAGGTGCCATCAACCAGGTTGCAGGAGCTCTGGGTAGAGAGGATGTGGGGGGAAGATCAGGGTCAAGTTGGGCATGTCAGCTTGCAACGCCTTGTAGACATCTAAACGGAAACGCTGAAGAGGCGGTTGCACAGGCAGGTCTGGAGTGAGCTAGGAAGGGCCAAGCAGGGGAGACACGTTTGGGGTCCCCAGCACATATGTGGTGTTCATAGCCGTGGGACTGGGTGGATCACCAAGGGCATGAGTAGAGACAGAAAGGAGAAGAGGATCAAAGACTGAGCCCTGGAGCCATTCGCTATTAAGGGATTGAGGGAGAAGAGGGCCAACCAGCAGGACAGCCTGACGGGGAGCCCCCAGGGAAGGGGGAAGAAAACCCAGGAGTCCCGGTGGACTAGATGACAAGAGAAGACGGCACCCAGAGGAAGACAGAGCAGAGCTGGGTGCACGGCTGCCGGGAGGTCAGGTGAGGCGAGGATGCGGCACTGCCTGCTGGGCTTAGCCACGTGGAGGCCACGGGCGACCTCGTCAGGAGCAGTGACAGTGCAGCGGTGGCCCGGGAGCCTGGCTGGTGTGGAGAGCGCATGGCGGAAGGGAAATAGAAAACAGCAAGTATAGACAGCTCTTGAATTTTGCCCCAAGAAATGGGGTGACAGTGAGCAGAGGAAGTGGTTTCGGAGGTTCTGTTTTCTTTTTAAATGGGAGACGTAGCATTTTTGCATGTTTGTGGGAAAGATCCAGTAGAAAATAAGAAAGTGTTGTGGAAGGGGAGGGGAGGTTTTCCGGAGCAGAGCCTCGGAGCAGATGAGCAGAGGTTCCCACGCCCACTGGGGTCCGGCTTTAGGCAGGAGCAGGGCCCGCAGACCACGGGGCGCAGAGGCCCGAAGGCAGGGCTGTGTGCTGGACGTTCGGGAAGTTCTCTGTGGTTTCTCCCATTTCTCTGAGAAGTAGGAAGTGGGGCATCCGCTGAGGAGGGGGGTAGCTGGGGGGGCGCTGGGGAGAGGAGACTGGGGAGGCACAGCCGAGAGGGGAGGGGCGTCCCGGATCACCACTGCACAGAGGCCAGCCGTCCTGCGGCCGGGCAGCCCGAGGCGGGAGAGAGCCGGCCTTCGCCAAGGCTGAGGCTTGGCCCAGCGTGCGTGAGGGACAGAAGAGCCCTGGGAACTGGGGCAGGGACGGGCCCTGGGCTGGAGCAGGACCCCTGCAGACGGGGTGCCCCGGCCCCCTGCCGAGCCCAGCAGCTGATGTCTTTTCATCTCTTCAGTGATGAGGCCTGCGGGTCTGTCACCATCCCGTGTGTCTTGCACTGGTCTTCATCTTGGAGAACGTTGAGGAGCCAGATGGCACCACGGTCACGACCGAGGCACGGAAGGAGCCCGTCCCACTGGCCCTGGCTCTCCACCAGGGCGGCACCACCAGCCAAGCCCTCAGCACCCACACCCTCCTACCTCTCGCAGCCCGTCCAGCGGAGAAAGGAGAAAGGGCTGCTTCTGAGCTCCGCAGGCTGCCGGGCCCAGCCAGTTAGAGCCGTCTGCTGGAATGCGGGTTGCACGAATACATATGTTAGGGCCTGCGATCTCTCAGCACAATGACAGAGGTTTATCAAATGTTTGCCTCTTGCTGCCTCCTTGAAAGGCTGATTTATTAGGATGCAGCCTTTGCCTCCCTTCCTTTCTTGAAATATGAAGTGTTTGTGAATAGCCAAGGTAATATTTAATATCCTGACAAAGAGCCCTTTGCACTTGCTAACAAATGAACTACATCTTTGCCAAATGGCCCACATCTGTTTGGGCGCCTCTTTTTGAGGAAACAAATTAGCATCAAAATACCTCGCAGAGAGTGCCAAGTGTCCCTTTCTCCATGAGGAAGCAGAGACAATTCGGGGGAGAGGAGTCTGCCTCCGGCAGGGCAGATGTCCTCTTGCCTGGATTGTCTGCAATGAGCGGGTCCCCCAAAAAGCCAGTGGCCGGGAGCCTTGGGACCCCTGACAGGCAGGGAGACACCCAACCCCTCACTCCCCAGGGAAACCCAGGGCTGAGACCCCAGGACGGGGTGACTGTGACAAAGAGACTTGGCTGCCTCACTTCTGGCTCTTCAATCCAAAAGAGTTTTCCCTAAGATTCCCAAGAAAGAGGAAGTGTCTTTCCAGAAACTTCTTGTTTGGAGAAGAAAGTCGCTACAGCTTAAGATGCGGATTCGAGTGGTTTTGGCAGGGAGTGAGTGTGGCCCTCCCCGAATAGGGCGCCGGCCTGGAAAACCCCAGGCTGATGTGTGTCAAGAGCAGGCAGCGAAGTGCCCTGGGTGTGAGTCTTGCATGGCCTTGTAAGGAACCGACCCAAGTCTAGGCCTGCACGTAAATGTGGTCTTCCTTTGTCATCACTGGGGGCCACAGATGTAAAATGGTCAGGACAATGGGCAAAACCTTCAGCTTGCCACCTTGGCCGTGGGGGGAAGGTCTGTGGGTCTGCAGAGCAGCTGGGCTGGGACCTCTCCCCAAGCCAGAGGGGCTCTCTCCTGGGCCTCCAGTCTCGGGCCCACTTCCTCACTGCCCTGACCCTAAAGGCTCTCTAAGGACCAACCTAGAACATATTTTCCCTTCCTCTACCCCACTTCCTACCAAATTTCCCAAATATTCCTCATGGGTGGGGACCACTGCCTCCTGCACATGGGCTGACTTGAACCAGACTGAGTGGGTGGAGACTGGGTACAAGCCTTCAATCAGGCCAATTAGGGCCAGCATCTCAGTTCCCAAACTTCCTTTCTTACTGGGTTTGAATAAGAAGCTGTCTCCCCGCCACCGGATTCCTCATCCCAGTTACCAGGTTTGGGCATTTCCTCCTGGAGATGCCCTGGGCATGATGGCGGGGATGTTTGATTGTCCAGCTCACTGCTGCATGCCCAGCACCAGAACAGCACCTGGCACAAGGCAGAGAGTCGATAAATGTCTGCAAATAAAGACACAAATAACTGTCTAAGGGATTCCCACATCTTAAGGGGGGAGCGTTTGCCAAGAACTGTCAACAACGGCAAGCGGAGAGAATAGCCTGTCTTCTGGATTGAGCCACGCCTGAAACCAGAGCTTCTGGACCTGTCAGCCACATAAACCAATGAATTTCTTCTCTTGAGGGGGCCAGTTTCTGTTGGGCTTCCTGCCACTTGCAATTGTGAGTCCAAACTGCTACAGAGGTTGGTTAATGGTTAAGTAATAAGGACACTGCTATAAGATTAGCTGTGAGTGTTCCCCCAGTCTGGTTCTGGGTAGAATAGAATATCTATATTTCAGAGCGAAAGAGTGCCCAGTGCAGCCTGACTGGCCTCAAGGGACATCAGCCATGGTTTGGGTCAACTTTGGGGTGAACAAGGCCATTCTTATTTTGGAAGTGGATTCAGATCCTCTGGTGGAATAGGCCCGAGGGTTACGTAAATTGGAGAGACTCCAGAGAGCAGGAAGACGGAGGGAAGGAGGCTGGGAAGAGCTCCAGCTCCAGAATCTCCTGGGCAGGGGCACGGCCTGGGGGGAGCCGCAGGGCTGTGCGGGGCACGGGGAGGGAGCTGGCCCTCCCAGCGCTGCATGGATTATGGGCCACAGCTACGGCGGGCCAAGGCGGGAGGTTCCGGCAGAGCCTCGGGTGGACCGGGGTCTGCATGTTTTGGGGGGCGGGATCATGTGCGCGTGAGCAGATGGGGAGCAGGGCGAGGCAGCCGGGGGCTTCAGCGGACCCAGGCAGAGGAGGAGAAGGGGGCGTGAGCCGGGGACGAGGGACGCCCTCTTGGTGAACGGCGCTGCCCTCTCTCCCAGGCTGGGCCTGGCATATCCCATGACCTTCTTTCTGCCAATCACCCCAGCCAGGCCTGCGGCTTTCTCTCTGCCCTGCTTCTGCCCCTCTCCCTTGTCTGCTGGATTCAGAATTCAGGCCCATCATCACCCATTTCGTCTCTCCAGTCCTCCTCAGCTACCTTCCAGGTTATGGCGTGAATTTTCTCTCTAGAGAAAGAACCCGCTTGGCTCCTCCCTTCCCCTTTGCCCTTAGGGAGAAGCCGAGACTCCCTTCTGCACAGGGGTCGTCCTTCCCTTCGTCCTCCAGCCCCCGGCGCGCACATCCAGCCAGGCGGCACTGCTTACCCCAGGCTTGGCCCGAGGACCGATGGCCTGCGCGGAATTCCTTCCAGGAGCCCCGACGGGGAGGATGCGCGGCATGACTGTCCCGTAAAGAAAGGAGGGTAGGGCTGCGGTGGGGAGAGCTGCCGGCTGGGTTGACTACTCAGTTTGGCTCAGATGCCCTTAGAAGGAGGGCCTGCGGCCAGACCAGCTCTGTGGGCGTCTGCAGCCCTGCGGAGGGCACCTGACAGTCAGATCAAGACACAGAACCGGGGAAAAGCAGCTGCTGAGGGGCGCTGGGAGGCCGAGAAAAGGCAATGCTCACGCAAGGTGGCTGCGCCTAGAGGGAGTGAGGGTGAGAGCCTCGGGGAGCCGGCCCTTGCGGGTCAGGGTGCCTCCGGGTTCATGTCTTCACCCACACAGGGCCTAAGCATGAGTCCCTTGGATAATTATTTGCTCAGCGGCTACTGAGTGAACCCGCCCCTCTGGGTGAAGGCGCCTCTCCGGTCACTTGGTGGTCTTTTGGATGGTGTCTGTCCCGGAGCGGAGAAGGGTGGGGCCTCGCTGGCGTTCACCTGCGCTCCTTGTCTCAGGCACCTGGTTGTCTGTAGATGTGTGTGTGGGGTGGGTCAGCCAGATATTTTGCTTTGTCTCCTCCAGTTTCCTGTGTCTCCCCCCACCGCCTGCCAGTCCCCAGCCGTGTCCCTCACCTCACTTTGGCGGGAGGAGCTGGGAGCCCAGCCATTTGGGGCCCGGCCTGCAGCGCCCCCTGGCTGCTGCTGGCTGAGGACGGACAGGCTTTGGCCAAGTCCCTGGCACCCCATGTTCAGGCACCCAGCCTTCTTGGCCTTCCCTCCACTGGGGGCCCCATTCTCGCAGCTTCCACTTCCCAGGCAGGTCCCCCGATTTATGAACAGGTTGAGGGGCCGTTCATTTTTGCTGACCTGGAAGACGCTGGCTCTCACACGCCGGAGGTGTCAGCCGAGCTCAGGTCCGCTGCGAATGAGTCAAAACAACTCATTTAATGGAAGACCGTTAGGGAAGAAGAGGGAGCTAGACACGAGCGTCTCTGCTAATGTAACTGAAAGAGGTAAAGGAAAAAAAAAGAGACAGAAAAATAGTGGTCGAGAGAAACATCAGCCAACTTGACTCTCTACAGCTAAGTAGTTGAGTCAAGATAGCCCCAAGGATAGAGAAAATGGTGAAAATTTACCACCATTTGGAAAACAAATAATGAAATGAAATCAGGGAGAAATGACAGTTACTCATCCTGGCTCAGGTCTGGAGATGTTCTCTGCAAACAGAAGGCGTCTTCTCCGGGCTCGGGCACGGACGCGGCATCGCCCCCACCCTGGTGCTGCTCCGCGAGTCGGGCACACACAACTGGTCACGGGCTTGGGCCTCCTCCTGCTCCCGCTGCTGACCCAGGGCCGCCCGCTCCTTCCTTCCGTCACCGATGGGGCAGCTACCACGTGGTCACTCACCCAGTGCCTTCTGCTCTCGGAGCCCGGATACAGCGGAGAGAAACACTTTTGCCCTGTGGGTTGACAAGGTAATAGTGATAGTGGGGAAGCAGGAAACTGCCAACACACAGGTAAGTAAAACACGCAGGCTGCACATCATGGGAGGCGAATGGAGCCGGAATGGTGGGGGACGGGGTGCTCTGAAGTTAGAGAAGGCAAATTCCAGGCATACATAAGAGGCACTGCGGGTTGGCGGGGTGCAAGCGTGGGAGTGCCGCTGGTCCGTGCTGTCTGGGGGCTGAGTCTGCAGGCAGGGCTGGGCAAAGGGCTGCCCATCAGCAGCGGGAGGAGGGTCTCAAAGCTATTTTCCTCATGTAGTCACATGCTATACGCACCTTTCCAAATCAGTGCATTGTAGATCGGGGCAAACAGCCTATGCCTCTGCCGACAGGTGCCTCTGGTAACCCAGGTGGGGTTATTCGTGCAAAAAGCCCCTGCTGAGCTCTTACTCTGCGCCAAGCATGGTTCTAGAGTCTGGAGATAATAAGATGCAAAGATGACGTCCTTCCCCTCATGGAGCTTATGTTCTATGGGGGAGACAGAATAAATAGGCAAATAAGGATAAGCAGTTAGAATGTTCAATAGTGCGACCAGGAGGGTGTCCGGGAGAAAAGACGGGGAGAGGACTGCAGGCGGAGGCGGACGCCGTGGATCAGTGGAAAGGCAGGCCGGCGCGCAGCAGGGGGTACTTCCGCACAGAGCAGAGCAGGGCTGTGCCGTGTGGGGCCTGGCCGGCCACCGTGAGGGCTTCGCATGTTATTTGTGGGATGAGGGGAGGCCCTTGGGGAGGGCGGGGTGGGCCCGTCCTGACATGCCTTAGCAGAACTGTGCTGCCTGCTGTGGGGAAAACAGACAGGGGTGGGGGCAGAAGCCGAAGCAGAAAGCGCGAGGGCACGTGGGGATGGAGGGCTGCGCCCAGCTGGGGGCAGTGGGAGGTGAGGGGGTCAGACGTGGGGCGCGCTTTCAGGGGGCTCACCCCGACGGATCACAGAGGGGCTTGTGGTCCAGGCCGCGCCTCTCAGAATGCAGTCCCGGTGGTCAGGAGCCCCCAGCCGCCCGGCACCATAAATGTTCTGTGATGCGCATGGCGGGACTGGTTCTGAGCGGCAGGCAGAACCTGAATTAGGAAGTGAGTGTCCAAAGTGCTTTGATCCAGAACATCTCTTTACAGTGTATTTGGTTAGGAAATTGTGGCCAAAAGGTGCTTGAAATTGTAATCTGCCCGGCAGGTCAACTGTATTTGGGTTTCCAACGAGCGGCGGCAGGCACCTGGTGCCCGCTGAACGGCTCCGGGCCGTGGCAGACCCAAACTCACGGGAGGAGCCCCAAAGCAGCGTGCCTAGTGGCCACGCCAATCGCTGGTCCTGTTCACGTCCCACTCGCCTTGGACAGCCCTGGCCCACCACACAGACGGAGACAGAGCAGGGCTGTGAGGGTGATGGGCCCTAGAGCCAGAGAGGGAAGCCAGGCAGCCTCCTGACCCGGGTCTTCGTTCAGTCAGAGGTGTCCTCCTGCATGTGAGCCTTCCCCAAAGACTCTGCCCCAAGTCCCTCTGCAACGACAAGTGTCAGTCACTTGGTTGGAGCCTGTCCATCACAGCTGCAGGCTTACAGAGCTGGACCCGTGTGACATTTGGTTTTCTTAACAGATACAGCTTTCCTAAAATACTTACCTATTTTCCTAAAATAAAAGGAAGTAGGTACAATTTTCCCAGAGTCAGGAGTCCTGTGCTGAGAGTCAAGTTTTTAAAAGAGCCAGTTAAGGGACTGGACACATCCCTTCTTTTTCATCAGTTGGCTGTATTATAGAATAACCAGGCTTCAAGTGAGATCCCGCTAAAATCTCAAGCCCCTTCTCCACATGTGGCCCCTACCCCGAGTTGGGGCCTCTGGGCTGGGCCTGTTCTCACAGCCCAGTGACCGGAAGGACCCTAGAAAAAACCCTGGGGATTAGGGCCAGATGGCGTGTCCCAGGCTGAACTCCAACCATGATCCCACTCGAGGGCTCGGACATGTCATCGTAGGGAAGGGGTCTGCGCTTACGTTGGGGACCAGCAGGGCTGGCAAACTCAGTGTTTTCTTAACTTTGAGTCCTGTGGCCTTTATGTGCAAGCGCCTAGTGACTTCCCGAGCTGCTGCAGCGCCACTCCGCGGAGGCTGGATCAGCGCGCCCTTGGAGGGCACAGGCTTCACCCGCTCGGGAGACGCTCAAGCAGAGTCCTTCTGAAGGGCGTCAGGGGCAGGCCCTCCAGGTGGGTGTGGGGTGCCCCTGAGCACAGGGGTGTGAGGGGCAGTAGGGAGTCAGCGAGGCAGCTCTGGTCTGAGCTGAGAGGTGGGATTTCATCTGATAGCCCGCTGGAGAATGGCAGGTCCGAGAGGCCCCAGGATGGCTTCTTAGGTGACGGTTTTGCAGGAAGGAGAAGGGAGAGACTGGGCGATTCCAAGCAGAAGGCAGGGTGGAGGTGGGTGGTCGAGGCACTTCCCTTACTGTTCTTTTGGGTGAACAGGTATCAGAAACCCAGTGTGCTTGCCTCTACCCCCTGAACCACAAGGGTCCATGTGCCACCTAATTCTCTGCTGGCCCGGGAGAGCAAGGCCGCTGTTACCCTTCCCCAGGGAACTGTGCAGACTCAGCCCAAGCTCGCCAAGTACACTGACATCACACACACTCCTTCATACGCTGGTTTATTGCGGCAGGAAACAGAGAACCGATGCGCTCCAAATCTGAGAGCTGAGACATGCTGACGTTCCTTCCAGGCCTTCCGAGGCCATGTTCCCCACAGAAAGCAACCTGGATACAGCCAAGAGGTAATATTTCAGATAAGCAGAAGAGGGATCAGATGCTCCCTGCAATGGCTTTAGGAATTTTGGAGAGGACGGGCAAACTGCAACGACTTTAAGTGCGGCTAAAACTCCCCCAATGAATTCCTACGGGGCAGCAGTGCCCTTGAGACTGATTGAAGCGTCCTGTTAAGCCTCAAGACCTTCAGATAAATGGGACTCAACAGCAGACGAGTGGGAACGTGAAGGATGGACGGAACTACAGGTGACAGGCTGTGCCTGGCCACGTGCCTCTCCGACTGCAGCGTCCCGCCAGGAGCCCACCTCGCGCCTCGCGGCTCTTACAGCCATTGGACGTGGGCAGGCTAATTTCTGAATCGAGATAAGAGCAGGATGGAAATGTGTTTTCCTCTGACAGGACAAGAGTTCAAGCTCTGCGGGCTGGCCTGTCACTCACCCTTTTCCTGATCGCCCCTCCCCTGCGCCCTTGAGAAGTCTCCGCAGAGGCGCTCCTGGTCCGCAGTGGCAGCTAAAGACAAACAGCCCTGGATCGGAGCTGGAGGGGCTTCTGGTGTCAGGTCTGGTCCAGACGGGGCACTTCAGACCCATCCTGTGCTTAACTGTGACCTATACAGCGGCCTTTGGCTCCCTGGAGCCTCTGCAGAGCTGACACCTCAGAGGCGGTGGGCTGGGCTGGCAGCCCGGCCTGGGATTCCCTAGGCAACCGTCTGGAATTCTTCCTCCGAATGTCAGGCAGCAGCTCAGGCTGGGCCTTCTGTTCTTGTGTGAGGGGAGAAGCAGTTGGGAATATATGTGAGAAAGCTGGCAGGGGGGTCCTGGCTCACTCTCAGGGGATGGGGGGCTGCGGCTAGCAGTGTGCGTCCTCTGGTGCGGCCCTGGAGTGACTGAGGACACAGCACGGAGAGCTCACCTTGTCTGGCCACCGATTCCCACTCGGTGGGCAGGAAGAGAAATGTATGAACACCCTCGAAGAGAAAAATGTTTTCTCTTTGTATTAGTCTACTTAGCCAGCCCTTTCTAAGAGGGGAACATTTTGGATATTACCAATAAAACACAAATTGTTGCATGATCACTGAGTACCAGAACGTTTTACAATTTTGTACTGAGCCCAGTGTTCTCTTCTTGAGCTCCAGAACTTCCAAAGTGTTCTTGCCTAACAGCGAAGAGTAGAACATTGTGCGTCTCCCTGTGTGATTTTGTTTTTCCCCATATGCCCGTGCGATTCAGCTCTGAGGCTCTCCCTTGTCGCTTGTCCCACCTGGGGACCGCTTGCAGGTGAGCATGAGAAGCAGCAGCAGGGGCAGGTGCCACAGGCTGCAGAAGAACAGTTTCCTGGAGCTCTTCCGGTCTGCGTCCAGGTAGAACCGAAAGCCGAGGTAGGAGATATACAAGTTGATGGGGAGGGAGATGATGGGAAAGGTCCATGTGGTGACATCCAGGACGGGCGCTGCCGCAGACAGTCCAACCAAGGCCAGACAGTGGCGCAGGGCGACACGCCTGCACAGGGCCGGGTGGGTGACCGACATCATGCAGTAGCCTCCTCGGGAGTAGTCTTCACGGAGGCCCCAGCTCAGTGCGTTGAAATGAGGAAACTGCCAGGAGTAGAGGATTCCTCCCAGAAGAAATGCTCCTGTGTGGGGTTTAGGAGAGAAGAGGGAAGCAAAGACACGTGGTCAGCAGAGATCTGCACATGGTTTTCTCTCACCCGGACCTCAGGTTCTCGTCTCTGCCTGCCCACATCAGCCTGGCCTCTGAGACAGGCAGGGTGGGAAGCCGAATGCTCTCCCAGATCCCTCGAGCTTCTCCCTGGGGGTGGGGAGGCTCCCGGCATCTGGGGGGGTGGCCCCCACTGCAGGGCGGTGAGCACCTGTCTTTCTGCCCCCAGGGGTCCCGCCAGTGAGATAGTGAAAGAAGCCCCTGCACACTTGTTTGGGGGAGAGACGGGACCTCTGTGCTTGGGTTTCTAAACTAGGCCTTGCCAGTGAGGTACTTGGGCGAGGCGGGCCCTCCCCAGGGCAGCTGGCAGTGCCATCTCGGCACGGACAGAACTGAACACACCCCAGGCCTGCGCTGAGCACCCGGGCTTGTCTCTGGACTGACTGTCTCACAGTGGCCTGCCGCAGCTTCCAGGGCAGATCCTGCACAACGTGGCAGGGCAGGCGTTGTGGGGTGGCACACGGCAACACGGTCCCTGAGGACAGTGGTAATGTGTCTGTGGCTTTGTCGTTTTTCAGTGAAGACACATTCATGTCTGGGACACCATTCAGCCCTGTTGACGGCACCATGGCCTCTCCTCACCCACATGGATGGAATGAAGGTGGCCCTTTACTGAGCACCTATCACATGACAGAGACTGTCAAGTGGAGCTGAGCTCATTTAATACTGACTATAGGATTTTAGGTAGGTTTTGCACACATTAAACAAACACACAACCGATAAACTAGATGACGTTAAGTTCTGCAAAAGGAGGTGAAGAAGGATTTCAAAGCAGGCCTGACGGATGTGAAAACAATCCAAGTCAGGCAACAACGCCGGGTCTTGACAGTAGGGCTACGGTAGTTCCCAGGCAGGCGGGTCACCACCCTTTACTCACACAGAAAGCGTTCACGGAGCCCCTCCTGAGCAGCAGGCACTGTGCCCTGGCAGCGAGCAGGTCCTCCGCGAGCTTTATCAAAAGCCACACAAGTGAATCTACATCCCCACTTACTCACTGTTGTCCAGAGGACGCCTGTGCGTGACAGCACCATGCGGCTGACTACGGAGGGGAGCAGAGAAGACTTCTCTGAGGAGAAGGCACCTGAGCTGAGCCGAGGGAGAGGCGGCCTTGACCCTGTGAGGGCTGGGGGGGCAGTGTCTGCCGAGGCCTTGAGGCGGGAAGGTCACGGTGCAGCCATTAAAAGGTCAGTTTTACTGTATGATAATTTAAAGAATAAATTAAAAAAGGCAGGCTAGTCTGACTGGAGTGCAGGGAATCAAGGGGACACCATTGGGGATCAGGCTGGAGGGAACAGGCAGGGCCCTGCCACCCTGACTCTGCAGGCTGTGGTTCTACCTAAAAGCAACAGAAAGCCATGGAAGGATCTTCAGGTGTCAGAGTGCGCATGTGGTGCCAGGGGCATGTGTCAGCAAGGGAAGGTGTTCCCTGACCCAGCCTGCGAAAGGTCACAGTGCAGGGGTCCAGAGCAGGTGCGGCAGGATCTGTTAGGAGACGAAGAGGGGAAAGGTGGTGGTAGGTGGGGTCAGGGTGGTGACAGCACAGATGGAGGGTGAATTTGAGAGGGATTTAGGTGACAAAGCAACAGACGCTGAGTGCAGAGTAAATAAGGAGGAGAGGGAGGCGGGTAGGGACCGTGGAGATGCCACTCACTGAGATGACACACAGGGAAGAGAGGCTGTCAGCCCAGAGCGTGACCTCAGCAGTGTTCAGTCTGCAAGCCTCTGCGTCATCCAAATGGCAACTGGGCGGGTGTGAAGAGGGGCCTCGGTTAGGATGTGCGCCTGGGAGCTCCTCACACCTACATCTGCACTGAGGAGACCTCGCTGTCCAATCTGTTTCCAGCTTGAATACAAATTCCTCAAGGGCATGATCACTTTTCTCCGCATTTCCGGAGAGTAAACACAGAAAGTGCTCAGTGCTATGACAGGTGAAGGGTCCTTAAGCTTAGCAATGGAGGCCTTGTGTACAAAGAACTGTTTTACTAAAACCGATCCCACGATCACTGCTTTCCAGCACAGACTTGTGAATCCATCCCACAAACTATTAGGACCCTGTCTCCTCTCCCCCTTCCCACCTCCCCCGGGAGGTCTCAGATGCTCCGACTGGGCTCCTGGTTCTCTGACATCCGACAGCCTCGTGGGGGCCCCGGCCAGAGAGCCGGGAGCATGCCGCCCGCTGTGTAACCCACTGGGAAGCCCCATCTTGCCAAGAGAGGGTGAACATTTATAACCACAGCTGCCGTTCAGGTAATGAGGATCTCTTCCTCAAGCTCCCGTCTGCGGGAATGTTCAGGAGAAGGGGGCGGGGCTACTACTAGGACAGAGCCCATCGGGAGGACAGCAGTTTAAACAACTCAGCGGCATTCAGAAAGCAGGTCTGGGGCTCTAGAGTCCTGAAGGGCCCCTGCCGAGCCCATGCCGCGGAGGGTCAGAAGGATCGGGCCCCTCTTCTAATCTCTTATCTGCACTCCTCCACAGCACGGACTGTGGGGTGACCATAGTGCAGGCTTTGCAAGTCATTTAAAAGGAAGAACAGTGATTTATATTCATATTGTTTTGGGCAGACGTCTACCCATTTCTGAATTAAGTGCATCAGCCGGCTGTAGCAGATCAAGCAGAGCTTGTGTGGGTACAGAAGACTTATTAGAACGGGGGCCCACTTTTGTATCCATTAACCGTTTCTTGGGGGTCCCATAAGTCAGTCAATTCCTTTTCGGCCTTCCAATACAACAGAGACTTCATTTAGGCTCCTTACTTTAGAGGGTTAATGTCAAATTCCCCCAATCCATTTTAATCCTACCTATAAATAACACATTTTATATGTCTCACACACACACTCCTATAAACATACTCTGATTTTCGTGATAGTAGTAACAGGAGCAGTTACTATTTGTTGAGTCCATTCACCTGGCAAGCAGATGACAGACGTCCATCACATGTTAGGCCCACTGCTAGAAAGGCAGTGGTTGCCAAGACAAAGCTGGGCTTAAAGTCTAGAGGGCAAGACAGAGAGAAACACCAGTGATGAACACTACAGAACCCAAACTGGGTGACAGGGTGGGGGTGGCTTGAGACTGACTGCTCAAGGAAGGCCTTCCCCAAGGTGACAGTTCAGCTGTGACCCAGTCAGCTGGTCCGACTCAGCCCGATCCTGTGACAGGTCACTTCAGGTATGTTTCTGGGCCGGTGTGGGGGCTGCAGGGAGGGAGGCAGAGCTACAAGACGGGGCTGGCCAGGTTGGGAAGCTGGAAACCCAGGTCGGGGTGGGCTCTCCCCATGTGGCCAGTCACAGATGGCAGGGGCCTAGGGCACAGTGGGTGGTCAAGGCACTGATGAGGCGGCAGACACTGGGGCCTTTTAACGCAGGTGAGGGACACCGGGGACACGCAGTAGTGTGCCCGTGGGGGAGACATGAAGAATTCTGTTTGGGCCATTTGAAGGAGTCTATGAGACACCCACTGAAATGCCCTGTGGCTGTCAGCACCAGGCACTGCGTGGAGGGACTGCATACCCACGCCAACTCTTCCCACAGGTGGCACTGCTCTGAGCTCACAGATGAGAACAACTCATTAACCTGCCCTGGGACAGTCAGCGCCATGGGGACAGCAGACCAGTTCCGGCTTTTGGGCAGCACTTACTGTATAGATACACGTATCTTGATTCAAACTGGTAATGGCGGCCTGCTGGGTGGCCATTCAGTGCCAAAGGTGCTGAGCTGAGGGAGGCCTGCTGGAAGGAGGACCTGCACAGGCACTTCCAGGTTGATTAAGACCAGAAGTACCTTCAGGGGAAAGTTTGCTCCAATTACAGGCAAGCAGACAATATTCTCCCTGACAGTGCATACTCCCTGGGGATTGGAAGGGACAGAGGGACAGAAGGGAAAGCTGGACTCCTCCCTCGTGTCTGGACGGAAAAGCAGAATGACTTCGGGTTTTAAAGAGACCTGTCATGAGGAAGTGCCAACAAGGATTCAGCGCCCTGGGTCACTGGGAAGTTAATGAGCCCGCCCTGGGCTTCCCCGCGGCCTCCCAGCCAGAGGGCTGCAGCAGATTGGAGCGCGCAGCGATGTGCGCACAGCAGAGGGACAGCCGACAAGCCCGAGACGCAAGAACCCAATGTCAGCGATGACTTAGACACGGGGAAGGACGCAGGGAAACCCAGAGCACAGGAGGTGTCCTGCTATCGAAATGACTGCGAAAGGGCAGGCGTGGCCGGGGAACCAGGCTTGAAACGGCTACAGCGTCAGACCTAACGGTGGACTCCTGCCTGTCTTTCTCAAAGGCCCTCTTTTTTGTGTGCCAACTGGAGTATTCTGTTTTGCTCAATACACATTTTCTGTTATGCTTCTGCTTAAAAAAACAGAATTAAAAAAACCATTTTCACAAGGGTAGCGTGCTGCTTTCTCTGAGAGGAAATTGGGTTCGGGTTTGGCTCATGTCACAAATGAAAGAGCTTTAGAAATCGCGGCTTAGCCCTGATGGATCGTAATCAGAGAGCCGCCACCCCCACACAGTTCTACTTGACAGGCTCCAACTGCCTCTGCTCCTATGAAGGATGGAGAACAAATTACTCTCTCATCAAGATAAGGTGAGGAGAACAGGAAGACTTGAATTAGTCCGGGGCTGTGGTGGGACCTACCTTCCTTGTGCGTGAACATAAAACTCTCAGTCCCCCAGAGCAGTCTGCTTTTATGGGCCGATCTTCAGGGACGGTGAACATGCAGTGTGCGCACCGTGCGGCGGGGGCGGGCTGTTCCCAGGCGTCTGCGGGAGTCTGGCCAGACAGGGGCGACACCCGGGGGGTTCCAGCCGTGAATGTTCCCTCAGGCGGAGCGCTCGTGGGTGGCACACAGGACGAAGACGGACTCAGCCTTGGAGAGGCAGGAAAGGCTTCTTGGAGGATGTGGTTTGTAAACTGAAATCTGAAGATGGTCTCTTCACACAAAACGTACTTTCTGTTTCTTTTAAATGTATTTTCTCACTTTCCTACCTAACTGCAGACTCTGTACACATCTGCCTTAATCATAAAGGTCTACTTCCTTCCTTTTAATCAAATATTTGTTGGTATGAATGTATATAATAGTGGAAATCTGTGGAATAGGGGTGTGTGGTTCTCCACTGAGCAGCAGTTCCCAAGGTCCCGATGCCACACCCCCAGCTCACAGGCCACACCAGGGACCGCCTGGGCGTGCAGGGCGTCGTCATTTCCCACAGACGGGAAAGGGAGGTGAGCGCATGGAGGCTGCGTGTGTGTGAGTAGCGGGAGAGGGCCCATCTCTCATGGACCCCTGCTCTGATCGGGGGGACACTGTCAGTGGGGCAAGGCCTACCCATGCCTTCACAGCGACTCTTTGAAAATACACACATTTAAAAACCCTTTTCAAAACGGCTGTCAATCATTTGCACACCACGCCACCAGGGCTGTCCCCTCTGCTCAGGTCCAGCACTGCTGTCTGCAGCACAGCTCCACCCTTCTGGGCAAAGCCAGGCCGGTCCAGCCCAGTGGGTCCCAACACAGTGGAGACAGACAACCTCAGGCTGGAGCTCTGACTCTCTGTACTCTTCCAAGGGGAATTCCTTTCGGAATGGGGTTCAAGGTTTCAGCTCACCTTCTCTCATGCCTGGGGGGCTCCCATTCAACCCCTTCCCACCTCCACCCAAACTCGTTCATTGTCATTCACTGTCCACAGGGCCTTGAAAAGCATAAGAACCCGCTGCAGTGACCCAGGTGCTGGGCGGGAGGTCTGCCCTCGCTGGCACCACAGGCTCCCTCCAAACGTGGCCCTCGGTAGCTTGTCTGCTCCATGACTGGTACGTGTGTGCTGCCAGGGTCACGCAGTTATGTAAGACGGGCGCTAGCTGGGGAGCGAAGCCAAGTCCAAAACTTCATGGTCACAGATTTCAGAGCCTTTCTTTTGGGGGGTGTCACAATGGAGCTTGTGAAACAGGTCAGCGTCAGCAGGCTGACCGACTTCTGTGGCATTGTAGGTGGCGGGAAGAGGCTGTGGGGATAGTTTATTAACTGCCCGGCGACAGAAGGGAAGAGCAAAGTCCTCTGGAAACAGGAAACAGAGTTGGCAGCAAGCGCCCACCCTTGAAGAATTCTCTGGAACGCCTTGGGAAGAATGAAGAGGCGAACGGGCGCTTGGAGCTTCCCTTCCCTCGCCTGCTGCCCCCTGCCCACCACCCGCGGACATACCCGGGAGGTGCATCCGCACGGAAAGACGGAAGTCAAGGCAGCGCAAAGCTCTGACTCTGAAAAAGTGCCCCCTCTCCGTTTCTCTTCTCACCATTCCGCTGGAGGCAAGTTGCAGGCATCTGAGGGTCTCTAAAATTCACTATTCCCTTCGCTCACATCTTTAGGTCTTTCCATGTTTATCACCCAAATACTAATTTGGTCACTGAAAAGGACTGATTAAATGTGCACTCTGGGCCGGGCACTGTGTCCACCAGAGGTGGCCTGTCCAAGCATCAGCTATTATTTCCTTCAGGGAGGCACCAGCCCAGCTCCCTAAGAGCCCCTGATAACTGGTCAACAGCCGGCTCACCCCGCAGGCTACAGGACCCAGTGCCCTTGGTACCAAGGTCGGCCTTCGGTTAAACAGCCAGCCAGTCTTGGGTCTCACAAGGCACTTCTGATACGGTCTTCCTTAGCCTTGTTTCTTTTTCTTTTAAAAGAACAGGGCTCTAAATATTGGTTTGCTAATATCCCCATGATAATGTTCACTTGGTCTTTAAAAATATCATTTATCTTAATGAATCTGAAGCTCTGAGGCTAGTTACGGAAAAATCTCATAAAATGAACACAGACGCTCATTCTCGAGTTGGATTTTAAACTAAGACAGTTTTTTAAAAGAAATATTTAATAATGCTTCCTTTACTAAAATGTGCCTGGTACTTAACAAAGCCCTCAATAAGTATTAGTTGAATGAATGAGTGAATAAAGCTCCTTTTATTCTATTCTGTTTTCTCATCCTGGAATAAAGGAGGTAAATAAAGTGAAACCATATTTAACATTTTGTAGTTTACCAGCTGAGGCTAAAAAAACTCATTCTCTTTTTGTTACTAAAACCATCCATCTGCCAAATGTCACTTCAAGATAAGAGCGCATTTCTGAGTCCTCATTTGTGACTGAATGTCGGCTGACATAATTAATGTTTACCACACAACAACATTTGAATTACAAACCAAAGGCAATTTACAAACCTACTCTACAAGCCCGACCCCAAGTCCCATTCCATAAACTCCCAAGACCTGGGATTTATTCAAATTTAGGAAAATGACGAAATAGAATCTGAGCCTTTTTAAGAAATGGATGTGACAGAAACAGAGGTGGCCTTGGCTTGGAGGTGGGGGAAGGGGCCTTTACCCTGAGGCCTCTGAGATAAAACAAACAGCCTCCGGAGATAAACACAGTTGAGAGGCCTAATGCCTGTGGCTCCAGGCCTGCTTGGAGCTGGACCGCCTGCCGCTGGGCACTTATCTGCAGTGACCCCAGCCCCACAGCTAAGTCCCAGGTGGTTCTCACACTGCCACCCACCACATGCAGAATCAAACCGGGCCCCCTGGATGGTAAGACAGCAAGATGCCAGAAAGCAGCCCCTTATTTGGCCTTCTTGGGTTTTAGTTGGTCAGCATTTTTAATACATTCTGCTAACAGCAGTTAAGCTAAAAGAAAAAAAAATTAGGCAGGTGGGAGGAAAAGGCCTCACTGTGAGTCTCAGGTAAAACCCCATTACAGAGATGACCTTTTTGATACGAGCACAGCCGCAAAAGTGCCTGGGTTTTAGAACAGCACTCTGACGCACACAGCCCCCTGAAGGCTGCTGCCGCTTCACGCTAGCAGAGAAAAGCTGGCTGTTGACAATTCTTTTGTGCAGCTATAAAACAGTAAATACCAAGAATTAACATTTGCTTAGTGGTAGCTTTTACTGTTTTAATGTCTTAGTGTTAGCTTCACAATTTGCCTTCGCTAGCCGGTTGCACTGCCTGGCCCCTTCGGCCTCTCTCAGACGGCTACCCAAGTGGCGGACCAGGCAGGCGCTTTCGAACAACGGGGCATTTCAAACAACGAGAAATTCTTTTTCACTGTCGGATAAAAAAACAACAAAGTAGTTGTGTGGGAAAAGAAAATCAGGCGAGGTCCTTACAGCTATTTCATGTTCTGTGTCCTTCCTGGGGGAGGGAGGCACCATACCCCCTCAGGGTTCACGCCCTCAAGAGGTCTCAGCTGGCCCTGCAGCCACGAGAAACCCCTCGAAGAGTTCTAGATGGCGAGAAGGGGAAGGGATACTTCACATTGACATTTCCTTACTGCGCAAGCTGTTTGGGATGTGCACCATTTCTACAACTACTCATTTCATTCCCCTCCTCCCAACCAGACAGCTGGTTCCTTCCTGGCGTCAGAGGGTGCAGGATTTCCACCTCACACGGCCCTGAGCTACTTCCTCTCCAATCTTGCCCACCATCTACTGAGGCCCAGGAAAGGGCTTTTGCTAAGGTACAGGGGTCAGAGTGACTGGGCAGCGAAAAGGTCAGTGTTGGGTTTGATGTCCTTGTGAGTAGCCAGGGACAGTGGCCCTGGGCGGAGTGGCAAAAGACCGGATTCTATCCAGTGGCCTCTACCTCCCTTCGAACAGGCTGCATCCACTACCACCGGGGAGCTCACTGGTGTCAGTAAGTGGGGCTCTCAAAGGAGGGTGGGACTGATGCTTCCCGGAACTGAAAGGATGCAGTTTTGACTGGGAAGTGGGTGGGGGCAGAGGGCAGGACTGGGGTAGGTAGAGCCCTCCTGGAGGGGAGGAAGTAGGGAGGAGAGGGCAGGAAGAGAGGGAAGGCTGTAAGGCTTGGGAACACAAAGGCAGGCTTCAGGAACTTAGTGATTTCCAATACCATGGTAGAACCAAGCTGCTGCACTCCAAATACTCCTGAAACGGGACCTGCTGCCTTCCTGCTTACACCTACAATGGGCTTCAGGAAGGAGGGACTGCTGAGCCAGGCGGCTTAGCTCAGCTCATGTCCCCTGACCACACTGTATTGCTCTGGCTTTCATGCCTACGAAACTCTACACGCTCTTCCCTCTTTTGGAAAGCACCTCCTCTCCTCAAGTAAGCTGGTCATGACTTAAGTCAGAAGTCATTCTGCTCCAGTCTTCTTAAACCAGTCTGGGAGGTTGCGAGAGCCCACAGCCCTCTGAAGACCCCTTTCCTGGTAAAGCTCGCAGCCTGCTCCTTTATTTGCTTCCTTGTCTGCCTCTCTCTTTAGATGCTGGGACAGGACTTCCATGAGGACAAGGGCCAGGTTTAGTGGTTTCTGTGTCCTCAGTTGGCACCTGCACAATGAAGCGGGCATGGGAGCAGGTTATGAAGGCGGTTAAGTCCCAGTGGGTCCTAGTCCAGGCTGGTCTGCCAAGTGGGTGTCCTCCCAGCCTCCTCTGCCCTCCTCACCCCCCATCTCCTTCCCTTCCTTCCTATTAGTAGAGTATTCCAAAGACTTCCCCTACTCACAGGATTCAAGTTATCAGCCTTTGGAAGTTCAAAGACGACATGGTTTGGAGATACCACAGAAGAAATGAAACACTCTGGGCCATTTTTTCTCAGAAAGGCTTTTTCAAGCAAACATGTTCCCTAAGATAAGAGCCTAGATAAGAGCTATAACCTCTGAGGATAATATAAATGACACCATTTGTGCATCTCAAATAACACTACCTGCCCACACCCTTTGACCAAATCTCTAGGTCTAATTTCTAGGTATTCTAACAGCTAGAGTTCTCTGTGGTTCTGTCTTTTCAGATGTGAGGCATCAAGCATGTCCTGGGAATTTATTAGAAATGCAAATTCTCAGGTCCTACCCCAGACCTACTGAATCAGATTCTGAGTTTTATCAAAGCCCTCTAGGTGAATCTGATGCGCATTAAAATGTGCAAACCACATTTTAGACTCTGGTGAGCCCACAGGTATGGTCTCGTACAACGCCCTATTGTTTAAAATGCAAACTCACATGAGAAAAATGGAACATAGGTTCATAAGGATATCAGTTTGTTCTTCTAGGCAGTGCTGTCTACATGCACTTTCTGCAAGGATGGAAAAGTTCTACATCTGCACCATCGATATGGCAGCTATAAGCCCCATGACACTGTGAGCATTTCAAACATGGCTACTGGGACTGAGGAACTGAATTTTTATGTTTATTTAGTTTGAATTTAAATAGCCACACGGGGCTAGTGGCTAGTGGTACCCTACTGAACAGTGCAGTTTTAGAAGATGACAAAACTGTATCTATAATCATATTCCATCTAGTTCCTAAAATCCCAGCAATACAAATCTTTAAACTACATGCTCTCTGATTCTGCCATATTTCTTTGTATTGCTTCCCTCCTTTATAGAATCTTGTATATATAGTATAGTATATAGCTGGGGTTCGGAAAATATTTGGCAACTGACCTTGGGTTAACTGAGCTTGTCATCTGTAAAATGGAAGGCATTGATTCATTGGCTCATTCATTCAAAGATTTACTGCTTATCTCAAGTTTGCTCCAACAAATTAATGTTTTGAAACTTTTTGAAGCACTTTAGAGCATTAAGTAAAGTAATATTCTTTCTGTGTAAAGCTGACAAGGCTTTAGGTATATGATTCGTCTGTGGCAAATCAGAATTCTGAGGGCAGTAAAGCATGTTCTTATTGTGTGCCCTGCAGTGCATCTTGAAGATTTAAGGAAAAAGGATATAAAAGAAGTCAACCTCAAAAACTGCTAAAGGAACTTCTGTTTGTGGTAAGACACATCTTTCAGACTGCTCTGCTTTATGCTGGGGTCAGTTCAGGTAGATGACGGGTCTCATTTTTCAAGGTAAACATGCACTTTCATCCTGTTACCTAAAGCAAGGTAAAGCCTGGTCCTTAACTGTCCCTCATTCATGGTTTGTATACACATGATTAAATTTGGATTCAGAAAGACTATACCAAAATTAAAACCATTTTTTTAAATTTAAAATTTTAAATATGACTGTTAGCAATTTAGCCAAATCCAGACTGCCCCTGAATGCACCTGCCTGAGTGGGAGGGAGGACTCAGTGCGAGGACTCCCTGCTCACTGGGAGGGCATTTGCAAAGCTCTATTCTTTCTCTGGCTCTGGATGCAACTCCAGCTAATATATGCTGAGGATCGAACTCTTCACAAGGAAACTGCCTGGGAGTACGACAAGGACCTCTAGCCCTCGGCAAGAACCTGGGTGACCAGCAGACGAGGGAGATGGCCTTGGATTGGACTGCTCTGCCCATCTCCAGTGATACCTGCCCCTGGGGCTATGGGGTGTGGCCTGCCCTGGCTCTGTCTGGGATGCCCCAGAGGGAAAAGGTGGTTTGGGGGTGTCTTTTTCCTTTACGGTAGGTGTGAGGAACCTGCTAGGGCCATTGCCCCCCCAGCAGGATGCGCAGCTGTCTACCAGAGAGGTGTGGCCGGGAGCAGGGTCCCCAAGTGCTGAAGCAGCAGGGCACAGCTGCGGATGGGAGGCACTAGAGGGCGCAGGGCCCGGCGAGTCTCTCACTTCCCTTCACTCCACAGCGAGTGTCTGGGCAACCACCAGGACGGTCTGGAGGGGTACAGGATGGGAGTGAAGAGTTGGGTTAAGGGACAGAGGGAGTGTGGATCCAGTCAAGGTCTGGGCTCCAAGTGGAACTGAGGGGGAGGAACCTGCCCAGGAGTTTGGCGGCTTGCAGGGGTGCTCTTTAAATTTAAATTGTATACCAGGGGGAAACCCAGACACCATCTAGTCCAGGGGTGCCAAGCCCTTGCTCTCCACCCTCTCCTCCCTCACCCAAGACAGACATCACTAATGGACCGTGGTGCTCTTTCCCTCCAAGACTGGAGGCACCTCACAATCTGCAAAACAGGCCAGGTAACAATTACAAATCGCTCAGTTTGCTGACCAATGAAATGTCATGACCTGCACATGATCTGCACATTACTCTCTGTACAATGAGGAATACTCAATAAGAACTCATTTAATCTGCGCAGCCCCATGAGAAGGGATCATCATTAGCCCCCTGTGGCTCAAGTTCATGCTGAAGGGCCCCAGAGAATGAGCGGGGAGCTGGGCTCCACACCAGGAGATCCCTGCCTCGGATCCCTGGCTCTTCACCACTATGCTGACACTGTCCGCACATGGGTGAGATTCTGCCAGTAGGCTGTCACAGAGCAAATGAGCGCCTATGCTTTAGAATATTATATTTGTAGATTCATGAAACTCCAACATGCACAGGATATTAAAACCCCTCTATGAGACAATCACGGTAAAGGTGTAATTGCCTTTGTAAGCTTGCCAAATCAGAGTGTAAAAGCTTTTACGAAGTTTCAGAAATGTGACTTACCAGGCAATGGTTTATGGCCAACTGCCTTTTGATCTCTTCTGTGAAAAATACGTACTTACATGTATTGCAGGAAATCTCACCACTTCCTTCCTAAGTGTTGGTCAAAAAACACTAATTACTTGACTAATTAGACTGTGAAACTTCCCTTACAGATGGTAAAATGGGCTATTTTCACCCCACAAATTTTGTTGTGACATGTCACCAAAAACATGTAGAAATGCTTCAATGGGTTTACTGTAGACAGCATGAACAATTTAAGCATATCATATAAAAATAAATTAAAAACTAATGCAAATAGGCTGTTCCTTCATAAAGGGGGAAAATACTGGTTCTGGGGGAGTAAAGCACTGATGCAGGAGACCTGTGACGCGGCAACGCCCCCTCTGACAGGCGCCAGACGCCCTGCCCTGATGTGGCACCCCAACCGAGTCCTCGGCCTAAGCCGCACGATGCTGAGGGCTCTGAGTTCTTCCTGTTGCCACAGGCTGAGGCGGCGTGGCCCCCTTCAGCTCCTCTCAGACACTCCCTGCCTGGCAACGCCTACGCTCACCTGGAAGGCAGACGGCACAGCCTCCCTTCAGCTCGGCAGCCACAAGTATTTCAGATGAACACGCCAGCACATTTGCCGAAGGGATCAGTACTGGAGACAGGGGAGCCCAGCACAGAGTAGTGCGGTTCAGGGAAGGGATGGCCTCTGCCCAGCCCGTGCTTGCAGGGGAGCCCCTAGGCTGTGGTTCTGGCACCCACGCGCAGGCATGTTGAGAAGCTGGGGCTTCCCACAGGGGGTGGGGGGCACTCACCCGCATCGAGGCTGCCGGTGGCCGCTGTCCAGCCCATGACAGGTGGGATGGCCCCCACAACGGCACCGACCCAGGTGTTGGCAATGCTGAGCCTCTTCAGTGGGGTGTAGCAGCAGGTATACAGGAAAATGTTGAAGACCCCCAGGGCTCCTGTGAGTGGATTCACCCCCCAGGTCAGAAGAGCAGCCCCAGGAACAGCACAGCCAACCGCAAAGGACACAGCTAGCAATGGGCTGAAAGAGAGCAGAGGACACAGAGCCATCACTTTCAAGTCCAGCCAGCACACCTGGAGAATCAGAGCTGCCAAAGAGCACAGCGGTACACGCGGCGTGGCGTCAGGGTGGCTGTGCTCTTCCTGATCTGCCAGCTGGGACCAAAGAAGTTAAGAGAGGGTTGAGCACCCTGGATTCAAGTACAGGTTCTGCCACCCCCGGCTGCGGGATGTCTCCCTTGAATCATCTGTTCAGGAGAGGATGAAGTGAGAAGTGAGGACTAAGACAGTGGCTGTTCTGTGCAGGGCTCTGTTCTACGGTTAGTGGGAAGCAAGTGCTGGCTACCCATAAACACTTGGAACACAATACTGTAAGATCTGTGTAAAAAATAGTACCTTAATTCTGTAAGCAGTCCTACCCATCTATACTTTAAAAACATCACCCAATTAGCATTAATAGGTGACGAAGTGTGCCCACGTGTATCCCTGTGACAACGCACAGCCTCAGCATGGCACCAGCTTTGCACCCACAGTGCGCTGTGGGGGCTGTGCTGCAGGGACAGGGCACTGCAAGTTCGGTTTCAGAGCCGTGACTTGTTTAACGGGCATGCGATTTTGAGGAGGAGGCGGCACAGTGCTTTATATGTAATAAGGATTGCCAAGTAAAACTATAATAGTGATAATGATCAGAAGTCCGAATCTCAGCAGAGCCCACTTTTTAAAGTAGGCTTTGTGTGGAATATTGGGAAAGACTTTTTGAAAGCATAGCTGAATTGGATATACTAGTTCCTGATTACACGCATGTTTATTTACTCTTTCTTAAGAAACTCCAGGAGGCTATTCGAGGCTGCCTTTTCCCTATAGAGGCCATAACTGTGCCTCGTGGGGAGACTGTGTAGTGTCTGGAAATCCCACTCCATCACAGCCCCCACAACGTGGTCCTTGGGAAGCAGGCATCACGGGTGAGCAGCTTTTAGGTGCTCTGCCTCTAACAACGGCCAGTTCCTTTGCCCCTAAGCCCTGCATCGACAGGGTAACGTCTACCACTCACAGGGCTGCGGTGTGCATGGCAGGAGAGGCCCTGTGCCTGCACGGCTGCGCTTCCATGAAGACTATCTTGGAAAATTATGCCACAGTAGGACTCAGCCAGAAGTCGGGGCCAGGGGAGTGGGAGAGCCCACCAGTTGAAAATACACGTGATGTCAGGGCCACAGATCATGAAAGCTGGAAGTGACTTGCTGGAGAACTCTGGCTTCTGCTCTGATCTGATGACCAGCACTGACTCTCCTTGCAGGCCTGTGGCTACTCTGCCCAGAAGGTGGAACCCAACAGAGTGGGAGTTTTGATGGAAACAGAGAACGCACAGGGGACATGCTGTCAAGGTGCTTGTGACAGAAGAACTGGGAGACTTTTCAATGCACGCTCAACCATGAGGGTTAATTTCCGAGCCCTGTTCTTGGCTACTTCTTGTGAAACATGTGTTCAGTTTCCAACCCTTACTCTGCACCCTCAAACTTTTATTCTGCCTGGTCCTTCCACCATCCCCACCCTGTAGATTCCCATTTCTGAATCTGCTCAATGATCTCTCTCTCTGCTTCTGCTGGAGAAATCGCACAAACGGGCTGTTTTGAGAGGACGGCTTACCAGTGCAGGTGCTTGGCTGGGGGGATCACCTCTCCCCTTCCTCAGCCCGACTGTTCTAACTCCTCTCCCACTTCCCCAAGGATCCAGATTTACTCCAGTCCCCAATACCCTCAACAGAAGTCCTTCCCTCTTATAGTAGCAGTGACACATGCCCTCATCTTTCTCCCATTTGCACTGAAGAGTACATCCTCTCCATTTTTAAAGGTAAACTCTCCACTTTTGCTCTTAATCTCCTTTCGAATCTTTTATCTTCTGTCTCCACTGTCCACTGACTTCCTTGCATTCTCAGATCACTTGCTTTGTCTGTATTTCCCCCAGGTTCTTACTACTAAGCCTGAAACCAGGTATCCTGATGGAGTGGAGGACACATGTGTCTCTGTTTCTCTGATCCCCCCACTTCCTATTTGTTCCCAATCCTCTCACCCCTGGTGGAACAGACTTCTCCCAGGCAGGCAGTGATACACACATGGGCCCGAGGGCCACCTGTTTCCACAGAGCATACAGTGTAATTTTCCAGATGAAACTTAGGAAGATGCCTCTGTGTTCTTACATATCACATATGCCCAGGCAGGGGAATTTGTATGGCTAAAAAGCAGTACAAATATTGTAACCGTGGTTCTTCTTTCAGTAAGGCAGTTTATAGCTTATAAGAACAGATTTTTTTTTT
>JAQQAC010004778.1:15341862-15461998 GCA_029783875.1 Phataginus tricuspis | reverse complement strand
TCTCAGCAATGCAAGCAGGCCGGAGCTGAGAGTTCAGCACACCCTGCACACCTAGAGTCAGCCCGAGGGCGCGGGGGCGGGGGGCAGAGGTTAGGAGGGCCACACTGGGACACCCGAACATTGCTTCTGGGCAGATGCAGAATCCAGGATGCTCTCTCCATTCTAAACAGGGAAGAACATGATCAAATCTGCTTTTCAGCAGGATCACTGCCTGCCACGATGGCCGGCGAAGATGGGCAGTGTTCCTTCGCCTCCCGAGGAAGTTCACCAGGCATTTTTGAGGAAAAAGAGTCATGAGCACACCACCACACAATTTTTATTGAATGTTCAGTTGAAAGATACAGCATTCAGCTAGCTGGTACCTTTAATCTACTTTCCAGAAACTGCAAAATATATTGGTGGAGCAAACCCAGTCAGCAGGGAGAGGAGCTCCCTGTTCAGTGCGCACCTCTTTGGCAGATCCGCATGAAGGCGATCACGGTTCCCATTTTTAGCTCGACTGTTTTGGGCTCTACGTTGTCTTTCCCTCTTTTGTTTTTTCACTTTTCTGGGGGTGGGGGACAGTTCTGTGGCATTTTACATACCTTTGCAAGTTAGCTTAAATCTTGCTTGAAATAAGGCCAAATAAAAGAGTTAAGTACACAAAGGGTGACTCCAAGATTTTGTTTAGAATCTTGATACATAATGAAGCTGAAAGTGCAAGCAGGAAGAGAACTAGCAAGAATAACGCTTCTGAGATAAAGAGAGTATGTACCAAGGGGCATCTGGGTTATTTTTCAGTTTGATTTAGCATGAAATCTTTAAAATCATGGTGATGTTAAAGTTGTTTAACTTTTAATAAACATATCTATTTCTGACACAGAAAAAGATTAGAAAAGCTTATTCATTTCTCATTTCAGTTAAACACAACTATGATTTCTGCTTTAGTGTTCATAAAAGTCAGAGCTAAATCCCAAAGACCTGAAGGGCAGTTCTGGTCAAAGACTGATTTCTTGTTATTGTAGGTGAATTACTCAATATATTCTTCCTCCTAATCAGACTGCTCAGCCATTGATCAAAAATCCCAACTGCTTTTCCCATTCCCAGAGGGGTTTTGGAAACTATCCCAAACCTGGAGACACATACACAACACAGGGTCATTTTTCCTTTTATTTATTCTTTAAGTTTTTGTTTAATTTTTATTAGTTTTTTCTTGTGTTTGTGCTCCTTTTATAATTTGAATTCCTCAGCAGGTTGCTTCCATCTCAAGTGCTACTCTGAAGCCTGAGTTCTAGAAGCAAGTCTAGAGAAGGCTAAACAGCTTCTCTGGGGTTCCGGGCTGAGCATTATCTGAGGGGAGAGGGCTGAGCTGGAAGTGGGTTAAACTGAGCGTGGTCTCTGGACCCACAGCACCGGCACCTAGGAATAGGTTAGGCATCCAGGTGGTGTGCAGGCTTGCCTACACCCGAGACCCTCCACTACACCATTACCAATGAGATGCTGGTTCCCCCGGTACATGTCTGACCAAAAGTGACACAGGCTGAGCCTGCAGAAGTCCCCCATCTTCCCTCTATCTCCACCACTGACCATGGCTGGCCTGGGTAGGCTGCCCATTTTTAGTTGTTTTTTGATATATGTCTTTTTTTTTTCTATTATTAATATACAATTACATGAGCAACATTATGGTTATTAGACTCCCCCTATTATCAAGTCCCCACCACAGACCCCATTGCAGTCACTGTCCATCAGCATAGAAGGATGTTATAGAATCATTACTTGTCTCCTCTGAGTTGTACAGCCTTCCCCGTATCCTCCCACCCCACCCCCACACCCGCTACATTATGTCTGCTAATTGTAATAGCCCTTTTTCCCCCTTATCCCTCCCATCCCACCCATCTTCCCCAGTCCCTTTCCCTTTGGTAACTGTTAGTCCATTCTTGGGTTCTGTGAGTCTGCTGCTGTTGTGTTCCTTCAGTTTTTTCTTTGTTCTTATACTCCACAGATGAGTGAAATCATTTGGTACTTGTCTTTCTCCGCCTGGCTTATTTCACTGAGCATAATACCCTCTAGCTCCAACCATGTTGTTGCAAATGGTAGGATTATACGTTTTTTGAAATATTCCAGGTAGAGAGAACACAGGGCAGCAAACTAGCTCTTTTATCAACTGAGGAACAGCAGCGTATCCCCCCGGTCCATCCACTTTGATTTAATCAAGTCTGTCAAGTGTTTTGGATGAGCGGAAGCAGGTGTGGCAAAGCCTGGATGACTGCGGGTTCTGGGGGATGGGTGGACTGGGGTTCATTGTACTGTCTCTACTATTGTCTCTTGGAATATTTTCAAAATGCAATTGTTTTAAAACATGCTTCAAGATTCTGTTTTTTTTTTTAAATTCTGGTTTCCATAGAGTATAGCATAACTAAGCTTGTTGCACAGGTACCAGGTAGTCTGAGTTCAAGTTCTGACTTGGATGTTAACTAGCTATGTAAAAGTGGACAAATTACCTAACCTCTCTGGTCCTTGGTTTCCTTAACTGAAGTACAGGGCATATTAGGGCTCTTTTGGTGGTAAGGTCGGAACCCAAGCCAAACCAGCTTTCACAAAAAGGCAGTAACAAGACCAGAGGGAAGGTGGTGGTTCTGCCCCACTGAGCTGTGTGGTCTTCTTGAACAAATTATTTAACATGTTGGCCTTAATTTCTTCATCTGTAAAACGGGAGATAATTTACTGCACAGAGTGAAGAACTAAATGCATGAAGTAAATAAAGCGCTTAGTGCAGTACTCATTCAATGATTCACTTGTTCGTTTATCCATTCATTCATTCATTCATTCATTCATTCATTCATTCATTCATTCATATTTCTTACTGCCTACACAGCCAGCCACTATGCTAATTATGGATATACAGCAATGAACAAAATAGATAGCAAAGTTTAGTCTAGAAAGGAAGATAGGCACTAAATGTAAATGCCAGTACTATGAATTCTCAAATGGTAAAATAAGTTACAAGAAAAAGAACCAGAGAAATGAGACAGAATTTTTTAAGTAGGGAGGGCTTATTTAAATATAGTTGGAGGTGGGAGCTAATAAACATGCAATAAATTATTTCCACTCATTTATTTTTTTCAGGCTTAAAAAGAATTATGGATATATATTAGAATATGAAAATACAGGTGTACATGCTCAAGAATTTAATTTCTTAATTATAAATTATAAATGTATGATGACTGTGAAGCATGTTTGTAATAACAATTAAAATGGCAAAAGTATTTTTATTTTATTAAATTAAGGAGTTAATTGTATTCTATCAAATTACAAAAAAATAAGCCAACACCAGGAAAAATCAGATTGATCACATGTAAACCATTTCTAAAAATGGTGATCTTGCATATCTACAGCAGTAGTTGTAATGGCCTTTATCAAGAACAGAGGACTTAGTGTCTCTGTGAGTGCTTCTCGCTGAGGTGAGTTTATATAGGGACGTTCACAAAAGTGGGGAAGTGTGATGATACTGCAAATTATTTCTGACTTTCAATAAAAAGAGAATAAATATATGAATGAGGAACATAGCAGTTTTTGATGGAGGGGAGAATGGCAACAGAAAAACATGTAGCAATTTTCTTGAGCTTAGAAAAAAATTCTTTTATGTTCATTCACTCACTCATGCAAGTAAGTTTACGGCTCATGCTGAGAGCCAAATGATGATTTATTTCCAAACTCATATCCAAAATTGAATCACATTTTAAATTGAGGTATCTTCCTACTGAGCAACAGTGCCTGGGACCTTTCCGCTTCTGCCCTTCCTGCTCAAGGCTACAGCAGAAAAGAAACTAATAGATCTCAAATGGGGAGAAATTTGTCACCACATTTCTATGAATTATTTATTCCTCCTTTAAAATACAGTATTTCTTTGTTTACTAAACACCAGTCCTTAGTAGTTCTATCAAAGGGGAATTTTCTAAAGAAATTGGGAATAAATGAGAAGAAATATATATGCTTTAATCTGATGCCTACTTACTGCACTTAATAAATGTAATTTAAATTACCTGACTTTTAAATAACTTACTGTAGAAATGTGGCCTTTTTGTTTAAGCAGTGTGTCAGAGAAGTCTATGAAATGTTAGATTAAATGAAAAAAGCTCTGTATTTAAAGCAGCTCTGCAGGGTAATTGGTTTATACAGAAATTAATCTCATACCTCTTCATTTTTCCAGAATAAATTATTTTTAAATTACAAAAAACGGCCTTTCTTCAACAAAAGAAAATGGAAAACTTTAATCAAACCAAGCCAATTTAACTTTAATTTCCTGCCTAATCCCACATATGAGCTTGGCCTAACTTTTGGGGGCAAGTCCCTACAGGTAAGTGTTTTGAAAATGTCTTCCCAGAATCTTATTTAGGAATTTTCTATTTATGAACAGGTCTCAAGTTATAGATACTGCAGAGTAGCGGAGGACTAATGTAAATTCAGAAGTTAAGGAATATGTAAAGAAAATAAGGACACAAAACATATTTTAAAAGAAAATTAATTATAGCAATTTTTGAAAAGGTGTAATCTGCATATAAAATGATGGTAACCTGCTTACAAAATTAAGTTTAAAAACATGTTTTAGACAAATTCAAGATAAGCAAGTATTTTTAGCATGGTTATATTCAGAACATGGGGCTGGCATCCTATTAAGAACAACTTTTTTTTCAAGAACGGAAACAAAGCAGGTCTAAGCTAAATGAGTTTTTGAAAACTGAAAGAATCTTACTGATCTACAAGAGACATAACAAAGATAGGCCAGTGAAAAAAAAAAAGTTGAAGATGAACTTTACCCCATTGTTGACCTGTGAGATTCAGCCTTCTAATTCAGGGTGAAGCAAGTGGTAACTCTTGAATTATGCTACATCGATTCAGTTTAAATTAAGGGTCAGCTATTTGTACAAAGTGTCTGGGATTTTCAGAGAGGAGATTGTTACTGTTTGATCCCATCCATGAAAATCAAGTTTCTAATGTGGTGGTCCGACCTCAATGTATTTCTCAAACTCTTTGAGTGCAGGGACCACCTACTGAGTTTCTCCATCACCCCTTCTCCCATATACCTTGTGCCCGCCACATGGGAGACACATGCTTTTCTTTTTTCCTGGTTGAGCCACTTGGCTTAATTCCCTGACAACTCCTCTCCCCCTTCTAATTGATAAGACTTGAAAAATGCAGCTTTGTTCACCTGCATAAAATAAGGGTCAATGAATTTTAAGGAGCTTTTGAAAAGGTTTAAACGAGCTTTTGACCACCTGGGCACTGTGTACCTGTACAGCTACTCAGAGAGGAGGCTGCAGATGGGACAACTGTCTCCTGCACGTGGGCTGGGCAATCAGGCCCTTCGGTCTGGACCAGTGTTTGCAAACACACACAGCCTAGGGAACAGCTGGCAGTGTAAAGGAGAAAGTGGGCCTTCTAAAAACAGGGGTTTGAGGAACTGTGGGGACTGCTACTCAGGTCTGGCTGGCAGAACCATGTGGGAATGTGCAAAAAAAAAGCCCATCAATCTGGGGTTTTATGTTAAAATTTTCTATTTTTAAATGCTAGCAACTGTAGGAAAGCACAGCAGGCTAAACACACAAATGCCTCTTCAGGATTCGGCCTGCTGGCTGCTGTTTGCCACCTGCGGTCTAGGTGAAAGATCTCCCCTGGGAACCGCACAGGGTTCCTCTGCCCTAGAACTGACCCCCTTACCCACCACATCCCGCCCCCACACCTCCCAAAACTTCTCACAGCCTTTTGTGTGGCCATTTCTTAGTCCTCCTCTAAGATTCAGCCTAGTCATCAAACAAGTCCTCCTGAGAACATTTTCCCTCACTCTCCTCCTTCCGGCCAGGCCCTAGGGGTGGTCCACATGCCCTCAGGTTCTCACCGGCTTCTGAGGCCTTATGCTGACAGGCTCTGTGGCCTTGCCTGACCAGCCCACCACAGCTTAATTTTTTTTTTTTAGCGCCTTGAATCTGTACAATTCATCTTTGCACTCCTTGCAACCAAATGTTGGTTGGTGCTCAAAATGTGGGTTGAAACACCTTTGTACAGACCATGCAAAAGAGAGAAGACTATCTCAGGTCTACCACTCACCTAACGACAGTCAATGTGAACTGCATTGGATCCCGTCAAATCTTTTCACATCTTATTTGAAAAGAGAGGAAATGAAGTGATAGGACCTAAGACTAAATGACTGTGAGTCCAGATCATTCATCTGATTAGACTCCAGATCATTAATGCTCCTTTGACTTGCTTCTAAGTGGCTACAAGCAACTGACTAAGTTATTGTGATTATTGTGATATAATAGTCAATGCTTTATATTCATATTTATTAGAATATCAGAACTTTTTTTATTATAAAAGAGATGTGGGAACTGAATGTTCCCCCATCCCCAGGATCGCTGTCAAGAAATGTTCACAACTCATGATGCTTTGAAATAATTGTAAATGCCTTCTTTTTCTTAGGACAACGAGAGAAAAGAATGTCAACTCTCAGAAAATCCCAGTGTTCCTCTCATTCACCCACTGTTAACGACTGAGTGTGAAGATATGTACAAAAACGTTTTGTTGTCTCTTCCTTCATTGGTTCATAATGCTGAAATGATTTTATTTTAAGAACAAAGTTCTCTACATCAGCACTACTGTTATTAAGTTGAGACTAAATTTGTTCTTCCTGTCACCTCAAATGACTAGTTAACACTAAAAGAGATTTCTATACTTATAAGATGTTTATGTTCTGATTACATTTGCAATATACACACACCAAGAGACTAATCATAACAATCCTTAGAGACTCTGCAGAGCTCTAGCCTGGCCAGGGTACATACCCACCAGACTATGTGATGGGGTGATGAATAATATTCACAGCTCCCCTACAGCCCACAAAGGCTTACATTTGCTTAAGTGCTTACTGGTAAAACCTTCAGTAAACTTGAAAAATGTCTCCTGTAAATCCTATAATACTTAAGCTAAACCCTGTTCTTTAAGTTAATAATGCCAACTAGACAATCCATTTCATTTAGAAAACTCAATCTTCGTCATTCATTTGGAAACGAGGTATTGGCCAACCCCGATTCCAAGTGTTTTAATTTATCCTTGCTAAATAACCTTTCACTCTGCTCTTATCGTTCTAACTCTCCTGCTTACGGCCCACACCTAAAGCTTCCGAGTAAGTTATGGGTCACTCTCATCTGATCCATTAAGTCGAAAAACCTAATGCTGACACGTATCATTTCCCTGTCAACATCACCAAGGTAGAAAATGGAGTATCGAAGGAGTTGTAATCAAAAAACAGATGTGTTTCAAAATAACAAGGAAGGCCTCGCCTGGGCCCACTTCTTCAGGAAGCTTTCAGAGTCCAGTCTGTCCTTATCCCTGTATTTCCTTTCTCTGACCTCCCAGGGAACTTCTTTGGACCAATTCAATCATTTCACTCAATACATATTGATGGGTCGCCTTGTCCTGTCTGCTAAGCACTTTATGCATTTGGCTCAGTTTTTCATCCAGCTTATAAGCCTTTCGAGTATTATAAAAACAGAACCGACAGTGCTGGTAACATTATAGGTAATCAATAAATTCTTAATGAATTGAATTAGACATGGAAATTATTTAATTCTAAAATTTATAGAACATACATTAGGCCTTGACATTCTAAAAAAGATTAATTTTAATTAGGATGGACTAGGAAAAAGGTTATTACTTGAAAAAAAAACCTCATGTAAGATACGTTAGAAATCTAAGTCTGAAAGGACTTCAAATTAGACAAAGATGGCACATTAAAGGTATATGTATCCCTCTGTCCTCTCTGAAAACAAAAAGGAGAACATAAAACAAAAAACTCCAACTTTGACAGAACCAGGAAGTGACTCCTACAGAAGAGCTGCCACATCCAGGGAGGACAGTGAGAAAGGACACAGGCGTCCACACACCTGAGGCAAAGTAGAAGACCCAGTAGATATTAAATTAGGAAGAATCTCTTCCTTAGGCTTTGACTACAAGTCATGGACAGAATATGACATAAAGTGTGTGCACTGGGGGTGGAGGAGGTAGATCACAGCTACAAAACCACAGAATAGAACCAGGGCTTGAGATCCATTCACATCTGACTGAGGGCTAGCTCCAGCCATGTGCAAGCAGCAGCGGTACTTCGGTACTTTTTGCTCCCCCATTCCCACGCTAATTGTCCCCACACTCTATCGCTTGACACAGGGCACAGGACCAGGAATGAAATATCTGACTCAAAGGTGGGCAATTTTCTCTCACAAGGTTTGGAATTGGGATAGAGGACTCAGAAGGAAGCCCTTGGGGCTGTGGCTAAGGTTATCACTTTGATGAAGAGTCGATTTATGGGAAAGTGGGGTCAGAAGAGCCAGTATGCAGAGACAGAAATTTTACATGAAGTGAAAACAGAGGGAGAAGCAGAGACATGTAGTGAGGTGGGAGCTAAACTGTACCTGGTGATTGGCCACTCTTTCCAGAAGTCTGGCTACAAAAAGAGAGAATAGAAGAAAAACCAGATGGCAGAGAGGGCTCAAGATGGCGGCGTGAGCTGGGTAGCAGAAATCTCGTCCCCAAACCATATATATTTTTGAAAATACAACAAATACAACTATTCCTAAAAGAGAGACCAGAAGATACAGTACAACAGCCAGGCTACATCTACATCTGCAAGAACTCAGCATCTCATGAAGGGGGTAAGATACAAAGCCATGACCTGGCGGGACCCGAGCACTCCCCCACCCCAACTCAATGGTGGGAGGAAAAGAATCAGAGTGGGGAGGGAGCGGAAGCACAGACTGCTAAATAACCAGCCCTGGTGATCTGCACTGGGAGCACAGACACACATCGCATGGTGCACTAGAGATTAGAGAAACGGAAGGGCAGGATCCGAGATGGAGACTGTGAGCAGGTCCCCACAGCCGGCTCCCCTGGGACAAAAGAAAAGCGGGCGCTTTTTTAAAAAGTCTTAACGGGGAAAGGGCCCAACAGCTGAACAAAACAGTCCCAGCACACTCGGCCAAGCAGGCTGGGAATCTTGAGGAACTGTGGGTCCCCTAACACCCTGCCGGGTAAAGCAGGTCTGAAGCCTCTCATGGCGATAAGCAGCCTGCCATTCATTCCCCCCGGCCAGTGCTGCAAATGGACCGGCTGACCCGCCACAGCTGCGGAGCAGCGGAGACAGGCCACACCCCCAGCAACCACACAGAGTCTCCTCCCGGGGTGCAGCTAACCGGGACGGGCAGCGGAAGCTGGAGCAAGGTCCAGAAGGGGTGAAGGGGTGCCACCCTTGCAGTAGAACGCAGCCAGTATGGCTGCCACAACTCCTACACCCCAGCAATGCTCTAGGCTAGCCTGAGGGCAGCCCCACCCACGGCAGCTCAGGGGATTATCCCAGAGACTGCCTCCCGGTGTGCGGGTAACCGGCACAGGCTGCGGAAGTCAGAGCAAGGTCCAGAAGGGACGAAGGGGCGCCGTCCTTCCAGAAGAATGTACCCGGTGTGGCTGCCACCTCCAGCAGTGCTCTAGGCTAGCCTGAGGGTGGCCCCATCCACAGCAGCTCAGGGGATTATCCCAGAGACTGCCTCCCGGTCTGCGGGTAACCGGCACAGGCAGTGGAAGCCAAAGCAAGGTCCGGAAGGCAAAACGGGGCGCCATCCTCGCAGTAGAACATACCCACCAGCAGAGCTGCCAGCCCCGCAGTGCTCTAGGCTAGCCTGAGGGCGGCCCTGCCCACGGCAGCTCAGGGGATTATCCCAGAGACTGCCTCCCGGTCTGCGGGTAACCGGCACAGGCTGCGGAGAAGGGAAAGGCAAACAAAAAGCAGGCAGGGACTTTGTTCTCCCAGCTGACACATGCCACATGCCTGCGACCACTTCTATCGCCATGAAAAAACAGAAGAATCTGGTTCAGTCAAAAATCACTCAGACAATTCCAGAGAGAGGGCCTGGTGGGATGGATTTAACCAATCTTCCTGGAAAAAGAATTCAAAATAAAAGTCATAACCATGCTGATGGACCTGCAGAGAAATATGCAAGAGCTAAGGATGAAGTCAGGAGGGAGATTACAGAAACGAAACAATCGATAGACAGGCTTAAGAGCAGAGAGGACGAGGTGCAAGAGACTGTTAATGGAATAGAAATCAGAGAACAGGAGTACAGAGAAACTGAGGCAGAGAGAGATAAAAGGATCTCTAGGAATGAAAAAAATATTAAGAGAACAGTGTGACCAATCCAAACGGAACAATATTCACATTATAAGGGTACCAGAAGAAGACAGAGAAAAAGGGATAGAAAGTGTCTGAAGAAATAATTGCCAAAAACTTCCCTAAGCTGGGGAAGGAAATAGTCTTTCAGAACATGGAATCCAACAGATCTCCCAACACAAGGGACCCAACGAGGACAATACCAAGACATATAATAATTAAAACGGCAAAGATCAAAGACAAGGACAGAGTATTAAAGGCATCCAGAGAGAGAAAAAAGATCACCTACAAAGGAAAACCCATCAGGCTATCATCAGACTTCTCAAAAGAAACATTACAGGCCAGAAGAGAATGGCATGATATATTTAAGGCAATGAAACAGAAGGGCCTTGAACCAAAAATATTGTATCCAACATGATTATTATTTAAATTTGAGGGAGGGATTAAACAATTCCCTGACAAGCAAAAGTTGAGGGAATTTGCCTCCCACAAACCATCTATACAGGATATTTTAAGGGACTGCTCTAAATGGAAGCACTCCTAAGGCTAAATAGATGTCACCAGAGAAAATAAAATCACAGCAGAGAAAGCAGACTATCCAAATACTAACCAAAGGCAAAAAATAAAATCAACTATCCACAAAAACAGTTAAAGAAAACACAAAAGAGTACAGAATAAAACACCTAACATATAAAGAATGGAGGAGAAAGAATAAGAAGGGAGAGAAATAAAGAAACATCAGACTGTGTTTATAATAGCTTAATAAGAGAGTTAATTTAGACTCTTAGATAGTAAAGATGCTACCCTTGAACCTTTGGAAATCACGAATCCAAAGCCTGCAATGGCAATAAGTATATATCTATCAATAATCACCCTAAATGTAAATGGATTGAATGCACCAATCGAAAGACACAGAGTAATAGAATGGATAAAAAAGCAAGACCTATCTGTATGCTGCTTACAAGAGACTCACCTCAAACCCAAAGATTTATACAGACTAGAAGTGAAGGGATGGAAAAAGATATTTCATGCAAACAACAAGGAGAAAAAAGCAGGTGTTGCAGTACTTGTATCAGACAAAACAGACTTCAAAACAAAGAAACTAGCAAGAGATAAAGAAGGACATTACATAATGATAAAGGGGGCAGTTCAACAAGAGGATATAACTATTGTAAATAAATATGCACCCAACACAGGAGCACTGACATATGTGAAACAAATACTAACAGAATTAAAGGAGGAAATAGAATGCAATGCATTCATTTTAGGAGACTTCAACACCACTCACTCCAAAGACATAACAACCAGACAGAAAATAATAATGACACAGAGGCACTGAACAACACATTAGAACAGATGAACCTAACAGACATCTACACCCAAAAGCAGCATGATACACATTCTTCTCAAGTGCACATGGAACATTTTCCAGAATAGACCACATACTAGGCCACAAAAAGAGCCTCAGTAAATTCAAATATACTGGAATTCTACCAACCAACTTCTCAGATCACAAAGGTATAAAACTAGAAATAAATTGTACAAAGAAAACAAAAAGGCTCACAAAAACATGGAGGCTTAACAACATGCTCCTAAATAATCAATGAATCAACGACCAAATTAAAACAGAGATCAAGCAATACATGGAGACAAACGACAACAACAGCACAAAGCTCCAAATTCTGTGGGACTCAGCAAAGGCAGTTCTAAGAGGAAAGTATATGGCAATCCAGGCCCATTTAAAGAAGGAAGAACAATCCCAAATGAATAGTCTAAAGTCACAATTATTGAAATTGGAAAAAGAAGAACAAATGAGGCCCAAAGTCACCAGAAGGAGGGACATAATAAAAATCAGAGAAGAAATAAATAAAATTGAGAAGAATAAAACAATAGAAAGGAATCAATGAAACCAAGAGCTTGTTCTTTGAAAAAATTAACAAAATAGATAAACCCCTAGCCAGACTTATCAAGAAAAAAAGAGAGTCTACTCACATAAACATAATCAGAAATGAGAAAGGAACAATCACAACAGACCCACAGAAATACAAAAAATTATTAGAGAATACTATGAAAATCTATATGCGAACAAGCTGGAAAACCTAGAAGAAATGGACAACTTCTTAGAAAAATACAATCTTCCAAGACTGACCAAGGAAGAAACAGAAAATCAAAACAGACCAATTACCAGCAACGAAATTGAATCGGTAATCAAAAAACTACCTAAGAAAAAAACCCCCAGGCCAGATGGACTCAACACTAAATTTTATCAGACATATAGAGGAGACATAATACCCATTCTCCTTAAAGAATTCCAAAAACAGAAGAGGAGGGAATACTTCCAAACTCATTCTATGAAGTCAGCGTCACTGTAATACCAAAACCAGGCAAACACCCCACCAAAAAAGAAAATTACATACCAATATCCCTGATGAACATAGATGCAAAAATACTCAACAAAATATTAGCAACCCGAATTCAAAAATACATCAACAGGATCATACACCATGATCAGGTGGGATTCATCTCAGGGATGCAAGGATGGTACAACCTTCGAAAATCCATCAACATCATCCACCACATCAACAAAAAGAAGAACAAAAACCACAAGATCATCTCAATAGATGCTGAAAAAGCATGTGACAAAATTCAACATCCATTCATGATAAAAACTCTCAACAAAATGGGTATAGAGGGCAAGTACCTCAACATAACAAAGGCCATATATGACGAACCCACAGCTAACATCATACTTGACAGCGAGAAGCTGAAAGCTTTTCATCTAAGATCGGGAAAAAGACAGGGATGCCCACTCTCCCCACTGTTATTCAACATAGTACTGGAGGTCCTAGCCATGGCTATCAGACAAAACAAAGAAATATAAGGCATCCAGATTGGTAAAGAAGTCAAACTGTCACTGTTTGCAGATGACATGATATTGTACATAAAAAACCCTAAAGACTCCACTCCAAAACTACTAGAACCAATATCTGAATTCAACAAAGTTGCAGGATACAAAATTAATACACAGAAATCTGTTCCTTTCCTATACACTAATGATAAACTAGCGGAAAGAGAAATCAGGAAAACAATTCCATTCACAATTGCATCAAATGAATAAAATACCTATGAATAAACCTAACGAAGGAAGTGAAAGACCTATACTCTGAAAACTACAGGACACTCCTAAGAGAAATTAAAGAGGACACTAACAAATGGAAATGCATCCCATGCTCTTGGCTAGGAAGAATAAATATTGTCAAAATGGCTATACTACCTAAAGCAATCTACAGATTCAATGCAATCCCTATCAAAATACCAACAGCATTCTTCAACGAACTGGAACAAATAATTCTAAAATTCATATAGAACCACAAAAGATCCCAAACAGCCAAAGCAATCCTGAGAAGGAGGAATAAAACAGGGGGATCTCGCTTCCCAACTTCAAGTTCTACTACAAAGCCACAGTAATCAAGACAATTTGGTACTGGCACAAAAACAGACCCACAGACCAGTGGAACAGAAAAGAGTCCTGATATTAACCCAAACATATATGGTCAATTAATATACGATAAAGGAGTCATGGATATACAATGGGGAAATGACAGCCTCTTCAACAGTTGGTGTTGGCAAAACTAGACAGCTACATGCAAGAGAATGAAACTGGATTACTGTCTAATACCATAAACAAAAATAAACTCAAAATGGATCAAAGACCTGAATGTAAGTCATGAAACCATAAAACTCTTAGAAAAAAATATAGGCAAAAATCTCTTGGGCATAAACATGAGCAACTTCTTCATGAACATATATCTCCGGGCAAGGGAAACAAAAGCAAAAATTAACAAGTCGGACTATATCAAGCTGAAAAGCTTCTGTACAGCAAGGACACCATTAGTAGAACAAAAAGACATCCTACAATGTGGGACAATATATTCATAAATAACATATCTGATAAGGGGTTGACATCCAAAAAATATATAAAGAGCTCACGCATCTCAACAAACAAAAAGCAAATAATCCAATTAAAAATGGGCAGAGGGTCTGAACAGACACTTCTCCAAAGAAGAAATTCAGATGGCCAACAGGCACATGAAAAGATGCTTCACATCACTAATCATCAGAGAAATGCAAATTAAAACCACAATGAGATATCACCTCACACCAGTGAGGATGGCCAACATCCAAAACACAAACAACAACAAATGTTGGCGAGGATGTGGAGAAAGGGGAACCCTCCTACACTACTGCTGGGAATACAAATTAGTTCAACCATTGTGGAAAGCAGTATGGAAGTTCCTCAAAAAACTCAAAATAGAAATACCATTTGACCCAAGAATCCCACTCCTATGAATTTACCCTAAGAATGCAGCAGCCCAGTTTGAAAAAGACAAATGCACCCCTGTGTTTATCGCAGCACTATTTACAATAGCCAAGAAATGGAAGCAACCTAAGTGTCCATCAGTAGATGAATGGATAAAGAAGATGTGGTACATATACACAATGGAATATTACTCAGCCACAAGAAGAAAACAAATCTTACCATTTGGAACAACATGGATGGAGCTAGAGGGTATTATGCTCAGTGAAATAAGCCAGGCGGAAAAAGACAAGTATCAAATTATTTCACTCATATGTGGAGTATAAGAATAAAGCAAAAAACTGAAGGAACAAAACAGCAGCAGACTCACAGAACCCAAGAATGGACTAATAGTTACCAAAGGTAAAGGGACTGGGGAGGATGGGTGGGAAGGGAGGAACAAGGGGGAAAAAGGGACATTATGATTAGCAGATGTAATGTTGGGGGGGGCACGGGGAGGGCTGTACAACTCAGAGAAGACAAGTAGTGATTCTATAGCATCTCACTACGCTGATGGACAGTAACTGTAACGGGGTATGTGGTGGGGACTTGATGATGTGGGGAGTCTAGTAACCATAATGTTGCACATGTAATTGCAGACTAATGATACAAAAAACAAAAACAGAAAACAGATGGCGCAGCTGATCTGAATTTTTAATATAGAAGAACCATGTCTCCAGATACTTAGTCAGGAGAAGAGGATCCAACGGGGCGTTGGGCTTGGAAAGGTACTGAGAGGGCGCAGGGGGCCAGAGCCAAACACCTGCTCTCAGCAAGCCGCCCTCTGGCCTCACAGCCTGGGGACTGTATGGTGGAAACGGGGTCCCCCCCAAGAGCCCTGTGGGCCTCAACAGCTTCCAAAAATAGCTATTAGATTGAGCAGGTACAATCTGCTGTGGAAACTGGGCCTGCTAAAAAGAACTGGGGTATTTCTTTAAGAAGAACTATTGGGACACTCACTTTTAACCACTCCTCTTCCTCTGACCTCTCCTCTTGGCCATCCTAAAACTACCGAATCCGTTTAGGACGTATGTTACCAGTACCCATAAGCTTCATTAGATAGGAGTTCAAGGACACTGGATACCTGCCCGATACGTAAGGGGCGGAAGGGAGTTACCAGTGAGGATAGAGAAACAGGAGGCCCAGAGGCGCCATAGATAAAGCACTTGCTGATATTGTCGGTGACAGAGCCACCTGCCAACACATGCATCCAGACTGCCAGAAGCTCTGCGGCCCTTAGGCTGCGCCCGCCGCACTCACACTCAGCCTCAGGGGAACGGATGCAGTGGCGTGGCTCTGCATAAACAGGGATAAACTGTGGTGAGGAGCCAATACCAGAGGTTAAAACAGCGCCATTCTGAGCCTCTGGTGTACTTCTCTCCAGAAGTCCTTAGATGCAGATGCTAAAGCTCTTTAGCCAAATGCACATTGACTCTGAGGTTATCCACTGCATCTGGGATGCTTCCTAAGTGATATAGGTACGATGTATTCAAATTCGTCAAGTGGCCTCCAAGCCATTAAAGATTCTGATACATAATTCTACCAAAAAGGCCTCAGAGCTGAAGTAAAAAGCAGAAAGCCATGGGGTCAAGTGTTTCCACAGGAATTGCATTTGGTAAATAGAAGCTGCAAAAGGATGTTTCTATTAACCACCTGCAGTTATTGTAAGATCATAGTGTTCCTTAGAATAGACAATCAGAATAACTAATGACTTCTCATGTCCCTACAAGAGTTAGGATGAATTTAAAAATGTCATCTTTGTATAAAAATGCCTTCTCTTTCCACTAGTGAGGAAAACAGGAAAAGCAGTATTTTACCAAACAGTTGGTAAGAAAGAAAATGGTTCTTTTTAACTGTTTTATTCTAAGTAATGTCTTAGACATACAGAATTGGCATTTTATGTGGGTATTAAAGAGACAATTAAAAGTACTGTCCTCTGTACTCTCCTTGGGGAAATGAAACAAATAATAAGGTAATTTCATAGATTTTATTCTTGTTAAACGGTATTTGTGTTGTAAAGATTTTCCCCTTTGATTCTCAAAAAAATTAGAAAATTGTTGTTGCTTAAAATGCACAGGGTCTGTTTATATTGTAATGAACTATTTCAAAAACAGTCAATTATCTTACTATTCATCATTTATTAAATATATTCGGTGTCACTGTATCCTTCATCTGAAACAATGCAGACAAACAGTGGCAGGTCAGTAAAAACAAAGGCAAGCATACTAAGACTGGCACCTGAAGATGCAAGAGGGCTGGGTTTTCAGTCTTGAAACATGGTAGAGCTGCAGTTATATTAGGTCAGCCCTAAGGTGAAAATACATTACACTCAAAATTATCCTTCAAGATCTCCTGAAGTCATCCCATAAAGTACATGCAAGGTTATGCACATATAGTTCTGAAAAGTAATGACTATGCCACTAAAGTTTGAGGCTCACTGAGTTAAACTAACAGAGGAAACAAAAGAAACAGCTATGTTTAGATGGCTGGGCCTTGAAGATGAGTTCTCAGCGAAGGAGAGATGGCGGAGGCTACAGGGCCGTTTCTGTGCTGTGTTTACTCCATTCTGCCTGAGCGCTGAGCTTCCTATTTACCCAGATGCCCCATGACCCCGAGTGATGTGTTTGTGCGTGTGGCTGTGAGGATTCGACCGGACACGCTGGGGCTGCTGCCTGTCTGCTGTCTGCTCAGAGTGAATCATGCGGCATCTGCATAAAGAGCTGAAGAACTTATGTAAGGGGGTAACATGGAGACGGGAGAGAGACATTCCTAAGGGACAAATCAAAGTTGCAGAGCAGAGTAAAAGGGGGACAGGCAGGTAGAGAGGAGCTCGAGGAGCAAAGGCAGGCAGGGATGGGCAGGGTTCTTCTGGGGGAGACCAGGAAGCCACAGGAAAGAGGGGAAGGCTTTGAAAAACAGACACCATTTAGTTGAAATTGTAGGTGGCCAGCCTAAATTCCGAACCAAGCAACAGCAAAACTTCACCTCTTCTGCAACCACCTGGGTCCAAGCTATCATCACCTCATCCCCTAGCCCTGCAACACGTCCCTCTGCTCACTTCTGTGACCCTACATCCATTCTGAGAAGTTCTTTTAAAAACGTAAATCTGGTCACACTAATCCCATACTAATGACTCACTTCTGGCTTCCCGGTGCACACAGAATACCGGCGTACTTCTGGTTTCATCTCACACCACTCTGCCTGCCCACACCGGCCTCCTGTCCATTCACTGCAACAGGCACACCATGGCTGCCTGGGGTCTGCGCTTGCTGCTCCCTCTGCCCCTGATGCCTCCTGGTCTCTGGCTCCCTATCCTCCTATCCTGCAGCTGTCAATGCAAATGCCACTTCCTCAGAAGCAGCATGCGCTCTCTAAGGTGGTCTCCACCAACCGCTCTATATTAGCACTCTGGTTGCTTCTTTTCTACACCAGATGACTACCTGGAGGGAACTCTTAGAGTTCATTTGCTCCTGGTTCATCATCTGCCTCCCCTACTGGACCTGGTTCACCCGGTCCCAACCCAGCAGTTAGCCAGGGGCCAGCACCCAGAGATGCCCAGCACATGACTGATGAAAAAGCAGCAATGGCCAGCTGGCAATAGTGCTATGCTCACTGTCTGTTTACAAGGACAGTCACATTATCATACAACCCAAGGGGGTCAGGGCATTATCCCCAGTCTACAGGAGAGGATGCAGCAGGTACAGGCAGAGGGGCTGGATTTGAGTCCAGGCAGTGGGACCCCAAATCTACTCTAAAGCTCTATACTCTATATCAATATGGTTCTCAGGGAAAACCAAACGCTCTGAAAATCCAGTCTAAGACTTACAGTAGTTTTACATGCACTAAAATTTAGGTGTACACTTAGTTCTGAGTCCTGAAGAAGATAAACAATTGTGTAACCACCACCACAATCAAGATATTCAACATTTCTAGCACCCCAAAAAGTCCCTTTACACCCCTCTGTAATTAGTCCCTACCCCTTAGCCCTGGTCCCTGGTAACTACTGATCTGATTTCTGTCCCCATAGTTTTGGCTTTCCAAAATGTCAAGAATATGGAACCACAGAATGTGTAGCCTTTGTGTCTGTCTTCTTTCACTCACAATGCTTTTGAAATTTATCCTTATCACTGCACATATCTATTCACCAGCTGAGGGGCATTCAGTCTGTTTTCAGTAATAAGGAATTAAACTGTTACACACGTTCAGGTACAAGTCTTTATGTGGACAATGTTTCCACATACACAGGAGTGGGTTGTATGGTAATGTTTGTTTATAGGAATCTGCCAAACTATTTTCCAGTCCTTGTACCATTTTGCATTCAAACGAGCAATACATGAGAATTCCAGCCATTCTACATCCTTGCCAGCATTTGGTATTATTATTTTTTTAAATGTTGGGCCATTCTAACAGGCATATAGCGGTACCTCACTATGGTTTAATTTGCATCTTCCCTAATGACAAATGATGTTGAAAATCTTTCTATGTGTTTATCTGACATTTGTATCTCCTCTTTAGTGAAGTGTTTAAATCTTTGGTTCATTTTTTTAACTGGGTTGTTTTCTTGTTATTAAGCTTCATATATAATGATTCTTTATATATTCTGGACACAAGTCCTTTATCAGATCATGTTTGCAAATACTCCCAACTCTGTGGCTTATCTTTTCCTTTCTGTAAGTGTTCAAGGAGCAGAATTTTCAAAAATTTTGATGGAAGTCTAATTTACCCATTTCTTCTCTTATGGCTTGTGCTTTCTGTGTTTTAAGTAAGAATTCTCTACCCAGCCCAGTTTCACAGCTCATGCTATGTCAGAAGAGCAACGCCTATTTTGAGTTTTGTATCTGGTGCCCCGGCTAAGTTCACTTATTAATTCCAGCAGCTTTTTCACAGATGTGCTTGAATTTTCCATGTAAACAATTTTCCATTGTCTGTGAATAAAAAGATTTATTTCTTCCTTCCCAATCCCTATGTCTTTTTTCCTTTTTTTGCTTTGTACTAATTAGAAGCTCCACAGCCATGCAGCCCATGATCCAATTCCTACACAACAGCGCTCGCAACTCAGCGTGGCAGGAACATCTCCTCGACGACCCCCCACCACCCCCGCTTTATCTCCTCACTGTTTTACTACACAAACCCTTCACTCTAAGTCCAGCCAGGGCATTTTTGTTATCCTTAAGCACATTTTGCACGGCCCCCTTGGTACTCCGGCTCACCACGCCCATCTTGCCCGGTGCAGTCTTGGCTTACTCTCCACCTGTGCAAAGTCAGTTTGTCAGGCCAGGGCCGCAGCCTCCCGCTCCAGCCTTCATGCTCTCTCGTGGTTCTCCGCTCCTGTCCCAGGGCCTTCTCACTGCCTTGACGACACACGTCATGTAGTCCTGTCTTGGAGGCTTCACTTTTGTATTTTCCTCACTCGGGGGGTCATTTCTCCATCTCCAACACCTGTCCGTCATCGCCTGCCTGTCCATTCACCTATCCCCATTGGGCAACACCGATCTGCCAGATGTGATGGCTAGAATGCACACTCCCATGTTACGGATTTTGTTTTGTTCACTGCTCTATCAGAGCACTGAAAATGGTGCTTAGCACATATTAGGCACTGGACGTAAACAGATGGAAGACTCAGTCTTTGTCTGAGAAGAGCCCCCAATGTAACAGAGAAAGAAGCACCAGGAACTAGTACTTAGTGTGCTAACAAGCAGTGCTGTGACAGGGTGCGCAGCACAAGGAAAGTGTCAAGGCCAACGTCCAATGCCACCTCCCTGGAGTTCAGGAGCACTACCCTCCCCCAGAGGAAGTACTGCTGGACATAAATCTACCAGATAATGAAAGGGCAAGGTTAGCACACCTGGCAGAGATGAGAGAAAGCATGGCTTTCAGCAAAAACGCAGCGGCTCCATGTAGTCACAGTACAACATACAGGATGAATGAAAAAAGGTGCAAACGGGGGCAATGGTCAGTGTCTGAAAGGCCTTGTGTGACACAGTTAAGAACTGAAAGCAAGTATTTTCTCCTTAAATATATTTAGAAGACTTTAAAAGGTTTTAAGCCAGAAACCAATGAGATGACTTAAGGAAAACCTATTTGCCACTGAGGGGAAGACAGATGGCACGAGTTAGAGAGAAGGTAGAGGCACTGCTGTCCCTGCCCACGCACAACTGGTGGTGGTCCTGACTACCGCAGGGGGCAAGGCAGGCTCCAGGGCAACTTCCAGGCTGGAAAGACACTGTCTTTGGGATGCACAGATGAAGGGAGCAGAACAAGAAAGTCCACAAGGACTTCTGGGTGCCCCACTATGGAATGTGAGGGAATAGTATATAAGGAGACAGTTTGGGAGAGAAAATGAGAACTGGTATTTTCAAAGGGTCCAGGCTCCGGAGAGTGACCCAGGCTGGAGGTACAGTGTGGAATGGACTGCCCGAGGGAAAGAGGGAGACAAAGAGGCTAACAGGCACAGCAAAGGAACAGCGAGGGGGAACAGAACGAAGAGGAGCCTGGGCAGGAATGCACTTCTCATTCAGCTCCCAGACGCCCCACCCAAGGCACCCTGACCTCCTCAGTGTGGGCTGGGTTCCCCTCTTTTGCTCCTACCTCACCCAGGCACGCCCCTATTGTAGTATTTACCACTGCACCTTCGGTGTCCAGCACGTGCCTGGTAGGAGGCAAAACCCAAACACACACCTGCTGCCAGAACTGTCCCTTTGACAGCTCTCAGTGTCCTCGGGTACGTGCACTGCCGTGTCCTCAGAGGATTCTAGGAGAACAGACCATGTCATTCACATCTTTGTGACCCTAGCAACTAGCCCACTTCTCACTAGGGACACCATTCTCTGTAAGCGTGTCCTGAGGATGGTGGTCTGAGGGAAGTTTGAAACCTGCCACTGTCTACTTTCCACCGTGGCTGGGCCACTGAAGCGTGATCGTAAAACACACAACTTTCACTTGGAGTTCTTTTATTTGCCAAGTTCTTCTCTCTATCCCTTGACACTAATCTGAAATTATTTTTTACATTACTGCCTGATAAGTATTGAAATACTTCTATTTTAAAGTAAATTCTGAACAGGTGAAAATTCAGCAAACAACTCTGTATTTCTCTAGTTTTAAACCTGCTCCTCCAACAATGCCCTCCAACTTATATGATTTTGGGGATTATACTGTTATCCTCACAACACTGCTATAAGATGAGCAAGGTCAGAATTATGATCCCTACATGTCAGGGCATGGTGGAAAGAGTAATTCAGTGACTTGCCCAAGCTTACCATCAGTTATGTAACATTTTTTTACTAGCCTGTGATTACCATATGAAAAATACCTGAAGACTGAGACGTTTTCTATTATGTGAACTTTTTAAAAATTGCAAATTAGCTTTCTCCAGGCACCAAGTGAGAAGTGGCTTATACTGAATCTGACTTTCTAATAAGAAAGTGACCTTCTCTGTCATAGGCCTTCGCTACATGACTGAGTTTGTGGATTCAATGTCGTCAGTGGGTTTACTCCCTGATGCATGCATGAGGTGTGTTCTCTGCCAGAGATCAAAGGGAGCTCTAAGTCAACTCCCTCCTCACAACAATCACTCAGAGTCATCACATTTTTGCCAGAAATGTCCAAACATGTCAGTGGACCTTATTCACCATTTCTGATTTATAAGAAAATAAAGATATTGAGTGTCATTTTTAAAAAGCTAAAGAGTTCTGTATTACAGTGTCTACCCACAAACTGACTTAGATACATCATACTTTCTATTTATGTGCTTTTTTTCCTTCGAAGCAAAATAAGCAACTGGAATTTGAACGAAAAAGCCTTAAAATTAAGGAAATTCTAGAACATCAAACCAACACCATCATCCCCTGTATATCAGATGATACAGTTATCATCAAAACTGGACACTGCTGACAGTGAGAGGGGACACTATCGGTAATGTATGGGCACAACAGGAGTGTCCAGGACACACCAGGGTGAACGGTCACTGACCTGTGGCCTGCTTTACAGTCCTTCCAGGTGGCAGAGCACTTTCCCTCCATCTTCTCCTTGATCCCAGACATCCCCTGATATACACTTAACACTGGCACCTTCTCTGCTCTTCCTTTCAGTGTCTCATTTTAGTCCCTGCATCAGGCTGAACTGCTAGAGATGAAACCTTGGCTAATCAGTCTGGCCAAGAGCTCCCACATCCTCCCACCCCCTCACCCCCACTCGCCTCCCCACTCGTGTCCAGGCCATACACTCTGCATGGTTCTCGCTGGGGGCTGCCCTTTGGTGTGGCTTGCACCACAAGAAGCCTTAGAAATCGGCTATCTGCTTCCTTTGTATAAATCCAGAGGATATTTTTCTGATATCATCACCAAGGGTCCCTGCTTACTTTTTAAGAACTAAGAGACAGATGTTTGATTTCCCTAGCGTGGTGTTTTCTTCTCTTGGAAAAGAAGACTTACAGAGACAGTTACGTGTAGTGGCTGGGAACTCAGGGTGTGGAGTCAAGCAGACTAGGCCAAATTTTGGTTCTGCCACTTATTCGTGATACTTGGATCCTCAGTTTTCTCACTTGAGTATTGAGGGGAATTTAACAGCATGTATCTCATGGAGATATGGGGAGATTTAAACATAAATAATGCCTGTAATGCTCATCATTACAGTTTAACTGTGATTTCACCAGGAAATGTAGGATGAAATTTACAGCTCAACTTTATTTACTATGTGAATTTGATAAGTTTTTCTTGAGGTCTTTCCATTTATCCCATATCCTATTTTCTGTAAGCCCTGACTTTCTTTATATCTTTTTCCTATTTTACTAAAATACTCTTAGGAAACCTTTAAACCTTTCTGTAATAAAGAACAAGTTACACAGGCAAAAAGCACTCAGTTCGTAAAGCGTCCAGCACCTACCCACCCTGTACCTTCCCGGCTTCCAAGGCGTCCAAGGACCTACCCAGCCTGCTCCCTGGGAATGACAGCCAGGCACGTGCACAGCCGTGTTGACAGGTCCACACCAGCAAGGGGTCCCTTCAGGGCATTTCCCTAGATCTTCCAAGGAATCAAAGAGCAACTAGTCTAGGCATACGTTTGTTCTCTTATGTATTACTATTTACTTTAACTCCTTTTATAATTTTGTTTACTTAATATAATTTTGTTCACGGGAAACATAATTTTGTTCACTTAAATATTTTCAATGTGAACAGCAATCCCTTGAAAAGATTAATGAAGTATATTTTTTCCACAAATGTTTATAGTATGTCTTTAGAATGGAGAGAAATCAAGCCTTATACGAAGACTGAAATAGCTGTCGTCAGCAAAAAACTTTCAAGGATTTCCTTCCCAGACTTACTATTCTGCTGTCCGTCAGCAATGATGGGAACTCATACTTTACACGCCAAATTACAAACTAAGTCTATGAAGTTGAATAGATTCAACAAGGAATATCAGCTCAAATCAGTCGGGGCGGTAAGTACCAAAAAGAGAATTTCAAAATAAACTAGGTGGGCTTTGCACTTAAAATGCCCAATAGTCTATAAACGTTAGTGGGTCCGTCTATAAGACTTTCTACTATACCTCTAAGGCCACCCACTTATAAAGTATCTGTGTAGAAGATAATAATTTACTAGATTATAATAAACACTGACTGGCAAGGTATAAAGTTTTCAGTTTTAAAACTAGGATTCTCAGTGCAAGATTACTGCCCCAGATACGTAGTAGCTCCTTGTGTCTATATAATAAAATACATCCTAGCTATAAAAATAAATTTATTTTTTTCAGGTCTATAATTTGTCCTCTTAAATAGCAGTTAAGGTTTATTACCATAAATGAGATACTGCCTGGGTCATCTTGCAAACAAAGGACGAAGTTACAAGTTTAACAAGACTGGTAACTGTGCTGTACCACTCAACTTTAAAGGACAGGCACTGCCAATACCAGCCACGATGGTCAGGCCACTCCTGCCTCCTGGATGAACTGATACTGACTTTGCTTTCTGCAGGAAACTACCCCACTGGGCAAGTAAGATGAGCTATGAAAAGAATCACAGGTCTTTATCGCATTACCATCTTATGCCTAATGGCTACTTCCTGGGTAGTCCTGTATTTCCCTTGGTTCTAAGGAAGCATACAATTTCATGGAGGATAGAAATGCCAAATAAGGACTTACCTGTGATCTGACCGGAGGCAGGAGCAGCTTTTAGGCTTCTGAGATGGTTATAGAGTTTGCAAATAAAAGTACTTTTTAAAAGGGGCATTACGATTAGCAGACATAGGGTGGGGGGGCACGGGAAGGACTGTACAGCTCAGAGAAGACAAGTAGTGATGCTCATCTCACTACACTGATGGACAGTGACTGTAATAGGGTTGGTGGGGGGGAACCTGATGAAGGGGGTAGTTTAATCATCACAATATTGCTCATGTAATTGTAGGTTAATGATACTAAAATAAAATAAATTGTAAAAAAAAAGAAAAAAAAACACAATACAAGGCGCAAAATCAAAAAAAAAAGTACTTTTGACACTTTCTAAACATGAACACAGCAGATAGTTTTATTTATATTTCAAAAAAGTAAGGTATCAGTAGATATTGAAATGTCTATTCTTACATATTTTCATCTGCTTGATTGCCTTTTCCAATTAACAGTATTTTAAATTTATTAAATGGCTAACAATAGCTAATATTAAAAACCATTTTTATATAGACAACTGACTGTATCTCCATTTGTTTCCTTTATTATTTTACTTAATATGTGTGATTATTGGACCCACAAATGTTACCACAGTAAATTTTATGTTCTAAGAACGCATTGCCTGGAAATATGAAAAGAGGATTCACTGATTGAGAATAGTTAGTATAAACTATTTGCCTCTTTTATTTTTCTCGGCCTGTAATACTGTATTTAAAAAAATATTTCAAAATGCTAATTTCGATGTTTCCAGGAAGTAAAGTGCTTAATTATTACCCATTAGTGATATTAAAATATTTATATGCTTTTTAGCTCTACCTAATTGAATTTGGTGGAAAGGAGCATAAGGGAGGCAGTACTTTACTCAGCATGTCGGAGCATTATCAGTTTATCTGACAAAAGAAGGCTTCAGACATACCTTTCTTCTAGAACCCTCTATGGATTTGTCTGAAATCATCTGTGTTAATGGAATGTTTTTATCTTCAGATACTACAAGTGAAAACAAGTCCATGCCTCAAAACTGAGTTTAATAAAGCAATTTATTGCATGAGTTACTCTCACACCATCTCAGACCCACTTTCAGTGCTCTGTAGTACATTTTGTTAATGGTTGAAAAGGACTATGGGTCCACACCGACACGTCCCTTTGGGACTGTGTGATTTTCACTTCATGACTCAAGGCAAAAGATTGGGAAATGCTTCAGGATGAACAAGCAAATGACTGTTCTGTACTGTGAGAGACTTAAATTCATGATTTTACCTGATCTGCCCGAGAACCAAAGGTCTGTTCTTCGTCCTATTCATGTTTGAGTCAAATGGCACCTCAAAAAACTGCAAAGAGATGGAAAAAAGAAAACATTAAATGTAACGTGAAACAATTCTCTTCTGCTTTAGTTCTACAATGTTTTCCACTGTACATTTCAATTTATTGTTGCTTGTACAAAGTAATGCTCTGGGTACTCTTTGGAGAAAAATTCTCTGGGAGAGACACTTTTTAAAAATTACATGCATTAACTGTCAAGAAAACACACAGTTTCACTTTCACGCACTTTGAAAAAACTTGTTATACAGTTGTATCCTTCAAAGCCGCTGTTTCAAGTTTAAAGCATTACGCTGTAAGTGATGTCAGAATCTTTCTCATATCTCAATGCCTGTGTGAATCAAGCAAACACCAATCAACCCTGGGAAATGGGCTACTAAAGTCAAGATCCCAGATGAAACTGTACCCAACTGGTGAGGTCAGACTGCAGCTAGGGTAGCCAGCCAGCCCTCTCTGCCTGGAACACCTGTGGTCCCCACATTAACAGTAACCCCTCTACTCTCAAAGCAATCCAGTCTGGCCAAACATTAACAGTAACCCCTCTACTCTCAAAGCAATCCAGTCTGGCCGATACTTTGGTGTGATCGCCCTATGAAGTAATGTTTCCTGTCTATCTGTTAAAGGATAAGGTCCAGGGGATCTTCAAAACGCACTTTCCAAAGCCTTTGCATATGTTCTTAAATTTGTTATCAATGTCACTTACCTGTCACCTTTTTTGATACAACAGAGCTTCTCCCAAATGTGATGAGGTTATAATTTGAGAACACCTCTGATTAAATGGGCTACAATAGCAAATCAGTAGACGACACACGAATTCAAGATTTAAGTCAGCAGTTCCCTATTCTCTCATAGTAGATGTCCTTGCTCTCAGAATGATTCCGAGGTCAAATCCCATTAGTATAATGAAGGTTCTGAGAAATCTAACAGTACTTAGCCAGTTATTTGATAATGAAAACTTTTTCAAGAAAAATGTTTTTAACAGATTTTGGAAATATCTGGTCTGAGAATATCCAAGTGTAAGGATCTCATGTCTTACATATACTTGGTTTCAAAACATGGTTCGTACAGAACCACAGCTCTCTACAGTGAGTTGTGTTCGTTAGGTGTTCTATAAATGTTAGAAAAAAATACTTAGTGCTAAAAAGCAAAGTCTCGAAATAAGTAAAGGAACATTTTCTTTATTCTATTGCACTTTTGAAAATCACCTAGTACTAGCTAATAAGTAAATGTTAAAATGAAAGAAAATTTTATCCTGAACTATTTGAGAGATTTTTAATTTATCCTTACAGGTAAAGACATCTGGTAAGCTGTGTTCTTAAATTTCCAAAAAGTTTGACATATGTTTCATTTTCCCTTATCCTATGGTACAAGACTGTCGTTACTATATCTTTTAACAGTGTTTTAATATCCCTAAACACAATGACATCTTCTAATCAGATTATTTCCTCTTTCCCTCATGCATCTCAGGTTCCTGCACTCCCTCACAACGCCCCAGGCAGGGTTAACCACAGTAAGTCATTCAGGAGCCCCAGGGTCTCACCCCTGGCTCTGATGACTGTCCAGTTGCCCATTGAGCCAGTGGTCTGGCATCCGGTGTTCTCAGACCTTTCAGATAAAACCACACATCAAAAAAGACCACTGCTCATCCCACAATGTGAGAATATATTGTATGTATTATATTATATATATGGATTAGAATAATAGATATTCTTCTGATGGCGAATCCTTAGTAAAGGTGGGCTATACATATTCATTCAGCACGTTACCTGCAACACAACAGAAAGTGTACGCTGAGTCTGGATTTTCAGAGCTTCTTGGGGTACAACTGAAGCCCAACATTGCAGTTGTTGATGGAGTAAGAAACTAAATGTCAGGGAATCCATATTGTCTCACCTGCTCTACTTGAAGCTGTGACTACATGAGAAGACGCTCTCTCAGGTTAGGAGATTGTAGTGCTCACTCTCTAGGGCTTTTATTCCAATGGATCTGTTGCAAGCAACTGGCAGCTACTATTACCAGTTGCAGAATATTCCTCTTTATGGATATGCCATAAAACCACTCCCACACAGGATATTCAGAATGTTTTTCATCATATTACAAACATCTCCAAACATGTATCATGCATCTGCACATGTGTACAATTATTCCTTCAGGATAAATCCTAGAAAAATTCCCTCCCTTTTACATAGTCCTCTCTTGATTGGGATATACTACTTAATAGTGGTTCACCTAATCTACATTCTCCCAGTGTCCCACTTTAGGCTCATTATTTAGTCAATACAATTTCCTTTACAAACACTACATACCATACAGTGGGGATATAAACGCCAATTCCATTCAGTACCTGCTTTCAAGAAGTTCATACATTTTTTTTTTTGAGGTTTTTCATTTATTTATTTTTTCTTAAGGTATTATTGATATACACTCTTATGAAGGTTTCACATGAAAAAACAATGTAGTCACTACATTTATCCATATTAGCAAGTCCCCACCCACACCCCAATGCAGTCACTGTCCATCAGTGTACCAAGATGCCACAGATTCACTGTTTGCCTTCTCTGTGCTACAGTGTTTTCCCGGTGACCCCACACCATGTGTACTAAACATAATACCCCTCAATCCCCTTCTCCCTCCTCACCACCTGCCCTCCCACACCCCTCCCCTTTGGTAACCTCTAGTTCCTTCTTGGGAAGCCTCTGAGTCTGCTGCTATTTTGTTCCTTCAGTTTTGCTCCATTGTTATACTCCACAAATTAGGGAAATCATTTGGCACTTATCTTTCTCCGCCTGGCTTATTTCACTGAGGATAACATCCTCTAGCTCCATCCATGTTGTTGCAAATGGTAGGATTTTGTTTCCTTCTTATGGCTGAATAGTATTCCATTGTGTATATGTACCACCTCTTCTTTATCCATTCATCTACTGATGGACACTTAGGTTGCTTCCATATCTTTGCTATTGTAAAAAGTAGTGCAATAAACATAGGGGTGCATATGTCTTTTTCAAACTGGGCTGCTGCATTCTTAGGGTAAATTCCTAGGAGTGGCATTCCTGGGTCAAATGGTATTTCTATTTTCAGTTTTTTGAGGAACCTCCATACTGCTTTCCACAGCGGTTGTACTAATTTACATTCCCACCAGCAGTGTAGGAGGGTTCCCCTTTCTCCACATCATCGCCAACATTTGTTGTTCTTAGTCTTTTGGATGCTGGCCATCCTTACTGGTGTGAGGTGATACCTCATTGTGGTTTTATTTGCATTTCTCTGATGATTAGTGATGTGGAGCAACTTTTCATGTGTCTATTGGCCATCTGAATTTCTTCTTTGGAGAACTCTCTCTTCATATCTTCTGCCAATTTTTTAATTGGGTTATTTGCTTTTTGGGTGTTGAGGCATGTAAGTTCTTTATATATTTTGGATGTTAACCCCTTGTCGGACATGTCATTTACAAATATATTCTCCCATACTGTAGGATGCCTTTTTGTTCTGTTGAAGGTGTTCTTTGCCGTACAGAAACTTTTCAGTTTGATTTAGTCCCATGTGTTTATTTTTGCTTTTGATTCCCTTGATCGAGGAGATGACTTTAGGAAGAAGTTGCTCATGCTTATAGTCAGGAGATTTTTGCCTATGTTGTCTTCTAAGAGTTTTATGGTTTCATGACTCACATTCAGGTCCTTGATCCATTTCAGGTTTACTTTTGTGTATGGGGTTAAACAACAATCCAGTTTCATTCTCTTGCATGTAGCTGTCCAGTTTTGCCAACACCAGCTGTTGAAGAGGCTGTCATTTCCCCATTGTATGTCCGTGGCTCCTTTATCATATATTGATTGACCATATATGATTGGGTTTACATCAGGGCTCTCTAGTCTGTTCCAATGGTCTATGGGCCTGTTCTTGTGCCAGTACCAAATTGTCTTGAGTACTGTGGCTTTGCAGTAGAGCTTGAAGTTGGGGAGCATAATCCCCCCAGCTTTATTCTTCCTTCTCAGGACTGCTTTGGCTATTTGGGGTCTTTTGTGATTCCACATGAATTTTAGAACAATTTTCTCTAGTTCGTTGAAAAATGCTGTTGGTGTTTTGATAGGAATTGCATTGAATCTGTAGATTGCTTTAGGCAGGATGGCCATTTTGACAATATTAATTCTTCCTATTGATGAGCACGGATGTGTTTCCATTTATTGCTTTCTTCTTTAATTTCTCTCATGAGTGTCTTGTAGTTTTCAGAGTATAGGTCTTTCACTTCCTTGGTTGTTAGGTTTATTCCTAGGTATTTTATTCTTTATGATGCAACTGTGACTGGAATTGTTTTCCTGATTTCTCTCTCGGCTAGGTCATTGCTAGTGTATAGGAATGCCACAGATTTCTGCGTATTAATTTTGTATCCCGCAACTTTGCTGAATTCAGATATTAGATCTAGTAGTTTTGGAGTGGATTCTTTAGGATTTTTTATGTACAATATCATGTCATCTGCAAACAGGGACAATTCAACTTCTTCCTTGCCAATCTGGATGCCTTTTATTTCTTTGTGTTGTCTGATTGCCATGGCTAGGACCTGCAGTACTGTGTTGAATAGAAGTGGGGAGAGTGGGCATCCTTGTCTTGTTCCCGATCATATAGGAAAAGCTTTCAGCTTCTCACTGTTAAGTATAATGTTGGCTGTGGGTTTGTCATATATTGCCTTTATTATGTTGAGGTACTTGCCCTCTATACCCATTTTGTTGAGAGTTTTCATCATGAATGGGTGTTGAACTTTTGTGAAATGCTTTTTCAGCATCTGGCTTTTGTCCTTCTTTTTGTTGAGGTGGTGGATGATGTTGATGGATTTTTGAATGTTGTACCATCCTTGCATGCCTGGAATAAATTCTACTTGATCATGATGGATGATCCTTTTTATGTATTTTTGAATTCGGTTTGCTAATATTTTGTTGAGTATTTTTGCATCTATGTTCATCAGGGATATTGGTCTGTAGTTTTCTTTTTTTGTGGTGTCTTTGCCTGGTTGTGGTATTAGAATAATGCTGGACTCATAGAATGAGTTTGGAAGTATTCTCTCTTCTTCTACTCCTTGGAAAACTTTAAGGAGGATGGGTATTAGGTCTTCACTAAATGTTTGATAAAATTCAGCAGTGAAGCCATCTGGTTCATGTATTATGTTCTTAGGCAGGTTTTTGATTAGAAGTTCAATTTTGTTACTGGTAATTGGTCTGTCCAGATTTTCTGTTTCTTTCTGCGTCAGCCTTGGAAGGTTGTATTTTTCTAGAAAGTTGTCCATTTCTTCTAGGTTATCCAGTTTGTTAGCATATAGTTTTTCATAGTATTCTCTAATAGTTCTTTGTATTTCTGTGGTGTCCATCGTGATTGTTCCTTTCTCATTTCTGATTCTGTTTATGTGAGTAGACTCTCTTTTTTTCTTGATAAGTCTGGCTCGGGGTTTATCTATTTCGTTTATTTTCTCGAAGAACCAGCTCTTGTTTCGTTGATCCTTTGTATTGTTTTATTCTTCTCGATTTTATTTATTTCTGCTCTAATCTTTATTATGTCCCTCCTTCTACTGATTTTGGGTCTCATTTGTTCTTTTTCTAGTTTCATTAATTGCAAGTTTAGACTGCTCATATGGGATTTTTCTTCTTTCCTGAGGTAGGCCTGTACTGCAATATACTTTCCTCTTAGCACGGCCTTTACTTCATCCCACAGATTTTATGGTGTTGAATTATTGTTGTCATTTGTCTCCATATATTGCTTGATCTCTGTTTTTATTTGGTCATTGATCCATTATTTAGAAGCATGTTGTGAAGCCTCCATGTGGTTGTGGGATTTTTCATTTTCTTTGCTTATCATTTCTAGTTTCATACCTTTGTGGTGTAAGAAACTGGTTGGTACAATTTCAATCATTTTGAATTTACCGAGGCTCTTTTTGTGGCCTAGGATATGATCTATTCTTGAAAATGTTCCATGTGCACTTGAGAAGAATGTGTATTCTGCTGTTTTTGGTGTAGAGTTCTGTAGATATCTGTTAGGTCCATCTGTTCTAATGTGTTATTCAGTGCCTCTGTCTATTTACTTATTTTCTGTCTGGTTGATCTGTCCTTCAGAGTGAGTGGAGTGTTGAAGTCTCCTAGAATGAATGCATTGCATTCTATTTCCTCCTTTAATTCTGTTAGTATTTGTTTCACATATGTAGGTGCTCCTGTGTTGTGTGCATAGATATTTATAATGGTTATATCTTCTTGTTGGATTGACCCTTGTATCATTATGTAATGTCCTTCTTTGTCTCTTGTGACTTTCTTTGTTTTGAAGTCTATTTTGTCTTATACAAGTACTACAACGCCTGCTTTTTTCTCCCTAATACTTGCATGAAATGTCTTTTTCCATCCCTTCACTTTTAGTCTGTGTATGTCTTTGGGTTTAAAGTGAGTCTCTTGTAGGAAGCATGTAGATGGGTCTTGTTTTTTTATCCATTCAGTGACTCTATGTCTTTTGATTGGTGCATTCATTCCATTTACATTTAGGGTGATTATGGATAGGTATGTACTTACTGGCATTGCAGGCTTCAGATTCCTGGTTACCAAAGGTTCAAGGTTAACCTCCTCACTATCTAAGAGTCTAACTTAACTCACTTAATATGCTATTACAAACAAAATCTAAAGGTTCCCTTTTTTTATTTTTCCTCCTTTTTCTTCCTCCTCCATTCTTTATATATTAGGTATCATATTCTGTACTGTTTGTCTATCCCTTAATGACTTTGGGGATAGTTAATTTAATTTTGCATTTGCTTAGTAATTAACTCTTCTACTTTCTTTACTGCGGTTTTATTACCTCTGGGGACAGCTATTAAACCATAGGAACGCTTCCATCTATAGCAGTCCCTCCAAAATACACTGTAGAGATGGTTTGTGGGAGGTAAATTCTCTCAGCTTTTGCTTATCTGGGAATTGTTTAATCTCTCTTTCAAATTTAAATGATAATTTTGCCTGATAAAGTAATCTTGGTTCAAGGCTTTTCTGCTTCATTGCATTAAATACGTCATGCCACTCCCTTCTGGCCTGTAAAGTGTCTGCTGAGAAGTCTGATGATAGCGTGATGGGCTTTCCTTTGTATGTGATCTTATTTCTTTCTCTGGCTGCTTTTAATAGTCTGTCCTTATCCTTGATCTTTGCCATTTTAATTACTATATGTCTTGGTGTTGCCTTCCTTGGGTCCCTTGTGTTGGGAGATCGGTGCACCTTCATGGCCTGAGAGACTATCTCCTTCCCCAGAGTGGGGAAGTTTTCAGCAATTACCTCCTCAACGATACTTTCTATCCCTTTTTCTCTCTGTTCTTCTTCTGGTACCCCTATAATGCGAATATTGTTCCCTTTGGATTGGTCACACAGTTCTCTCAATATTCTTTCATTCTTAGAGATCCTTTTTGCTCTCTGTGCCTCAGCTTCTTTATATTCCTCTTCTCTAGTTTCTACTTCATTTATTGTCTCCTCCACCGTATCAAATCTGCTTTTAATACCCTCCATTGTGCTCTTAAATGTTTGGATCTCCGATCGGAGTTCATTCCTGAGTTCTTGAATATCTTTCCATACCTCCATGAGTGTGTTAATGATTTTTATTTTGAACTCCCTTTCAGGGAGAGTCATGAGGTCGATATCATTTAAATCTTTCTCAGGAATTGTATTAATAATTTTACTCTGGACCAGGTTCCTTTGGCATTTCATATTTGTGTATGGCGCCCTCTAGTGCCCAGAAGCTCTACTCTCTGGAGCTGCTCAGCTCCTGTAGTAATGTCGGGGGTATTGGTGTCTGAGGGGAAGAAAGAGCTGTTTCCTGCTTCCCAGGTGCTATGCCTGTCCCCACTGCCTGAACCAGTGGGCCGAGTAGACAGGTACAAGCCCCCATGCTTTGCGTTTTCATCTGCTGCAGACAGATCCTCCTCTGGCTGGCCCAATGCCAGGGTAGGGTCTCCCAGTTTGCGAGCCCGGTGGGGCTGGCCAGGAGAAAGGCGCAGTAGGCTGCCTATCATGGAAAGGGTTCTTGGAGCTGTGTAGGCAGCCAAGGAGCTGGAGCACCTGAAGATCGTGAAAGCTTCCAACCTGCTGGGCAGAGTGCACTGAGACAATTTTGTCTACCTGTCCTTTCTCCTGAGTAGTAAGCTCTGTGCAATCCTTGCCCCTTTAGCAGCTTTCTTGCTAAGGGCTTCTTTGTTAGGAAGTCTCTCAGACTGCCTGCCTTTCTTTTGTCCCAGAGCAGCTGGATATGGATCCCTGCTTTCCACAGGCAGCTGGAATCTTAGTCTCTCCAGGAATTCTGTCTGTCTTAGCTTTCCAACTCCGTAATTGCAAGAGTATCATGCAAGCACCATGAAATGTAGGTTTGTGCTCCCAGAGCAGATCTCCAGAGTTAGGTATTCAGCAGTCCCAGATCTCCACTCACTTCCTGCTCTGTTCCTCTTCCTCCCACCGGTGAGCTGGGGTGGAGGAAGGGCTTGGATCCTGCAGGACCACAGTTTTAGTACATTACCCTGTTCCGTGAGGTCTGCTCTTGTCACCAGGTGTATGCAGTTTGGTGCAGTCCTCTTTCCTGGTGCTCTTTCAAGAGTAGTTGTGTTAGTTATACTTTCGTATTATATGCGGTTTTAGGAGGAAGCCTCTGTCTCTCCTCTCACGCCGCCATCTTTAATTCAAGAAGTTCATACTTTAATGCAGGGATTAGCAACGTGCAGCTAATGGTCCACATCCAGCCTGCACTTGTTTTTATATGACACTCAAGCTAATAGTTTTTACATTTTTTAAATGATTGGAAACATAAATCAAAAGACGAATAATATTTTGTGACATGAGGAAATTATACGAAAGTCAGACTACAGTGTCTAAGAATATAGAGTTTTATTGGAATCCAGCTACATTGTCTACATCTGGCTATTGCTGCTTCCACACTGTAATGGCAGAGTTGGGTAGTTGCGACAGAGATCGTATGATCCAGAAATCTAAAACATTCACTATCTGGCCCATTACAGAAGGCTGTTTGCCAACCCCTAATGAAACTGAAAGACTGGGATGCTAGAACCCAGATAATTTTAGTAACATGTAGAGGACAATGAAAGAGAGATGTGCACAGCATTATGGGAGCCCAGAGAATGGGCTCTGAACCAGGTGGGAAGGAAGGAAAGGCAGGGAAAATACCCTTCAAGCCTTCTTAAATAGGCTTAAGGATGGAGCAGGAGTCAGAGGCTCTAAGGGGACTGGAGAGGAGGGAAGAGCACTCAGACACAAGGGGAAGCACACAGAAAGGCATGAGAGGTGGAAATTTCATGATATGCTTGAGTAGCTGGAAAGAATTCAGCATAGCACAGACGTTAGGGCATAGGATTCACAGTTAGAAACCTGGGTTACATTTCAGCTTTAGTGCTCACTAGTGTCTGAAATCCAGTTTCCTCATCTGTAAAATGTGGACAGTAATATTGCAACTCGCAAGGTTGATGCAAGACTTAAAAATATATTGATATATAGTATAATGCCTGGCATTATAGAAGGTGCTTAATAATCACTAATTTAACTATTATTAATAATGACAAATTTAACTACTGTCGGTGTTGCTGGATAGCTGGTGAAAGATCTGGAGGTAGGCGAAGAGCCAGATCCTGGATGGCTTCACATGCCATACTCAACGTGCCAGGACTACCGTGCAGGAGATGTATTTTGGATAGATCACTGTAACTGCCACTTGGAGGGTGGCTTTGGTGAAACAGACTGCAGTGGCCCAGGTAACAAGGCTGTGGGAGGGGAGTGGAGATGAAGAGGAACCCACACCCGCCGTCACCCTCTAACATGTGGTTAGAGGGTGCCCAAGGGGCAGACCCTAACCCTCTGCATGCACTCTCATATCTTTAAGTAAACCAACTACTGTTGCAGCTCTGAGTTTCTCTTGAGCTCCACTTCTGTAATGTCGCTTGAGTGCTGGTATTTTTCATTTGGATATTTTAATACAATCACAAATTCAGTATGTCCCAAACTGTACTCCACACACATCCATGAAAGTCAGGTATCTCTTTTACTCTTATACCCCATACCAGAATCTTTAGAATCGGCTTTGATATCTTGTATTCATTAGCCACCTGAGTTCAGCTCATCACCAACTACTGATCATCTGGACTTCATAGGATCTCTCAGATCTACTTTTCCCATCTCTACTATCGTCACTGCTACAGAATCATAATAAAACTCCTTGCTCAAAAATGTTTCATGGTCTCCTCACTGCTCATTCCCAATGTATTCTGAAAGTCCAAACTGTTTATAAGTTACATTGTTCAAGAGGCCTCCCTGATCTAACCCCACCATTTCCAACCTTGTCACTCACTTTATTTCTATCACTGTGCCCCTCCTGTCATTGTCTTATGAACACAGCAAAGTGCCCGTGGGAGCTGGAGACTTACACAGTCTCTAATTTGAGGCTGGAGAAAATATTTGTGTCTGGAGCCTTGTTTCCTCAGCAGCAAATGAGAACAATTCTTTACCTGACCAAGTTGCTGCGAGGATTGGCAAAGAGAGTGTACGTGACGCCCTGTGGCACACCGTACGAAGAGCTTCTGCTCACTCCTCACCTACGTCTGCACTTGTTGGTGAGCCCGAACAGTCTCCAAACCTTCACCCAACAAATCTGACAGTTCCATCAAGACTGAGTTCTAGGTCAGCTACCCGAACTGAAGCCTGAACATCTGACTTAATATGATCTCTCCCTCCTCTGAATCCCCATGACGCCTCTCTGAACCACTTGGAAGTGTGGCTGCAGATTATATGAAATCAAAATAATGCAAATAAACACTTGTCAAGAATTACGATAATTTAAAAGGCAGCAGACCTACTGAATAAATCTGTTTTTGATTTCTCACCATAGCAGTGTCACTCTGGTCGGTGAATAAAAATAGACTGCCCATTTTTCAGTTCAGTCTTCTGTTAGCTTAATTGAGCCATAATTGCTATACAGTAGCCTGCATACACTTTAAGTTTTGTCGTATGTATACACCCATGAAGCTGTAACCACAATCAACATACTGCACAAACACCTCATTCCCAAAGCGCTGTCACAACCTGTTGTTGCCTCCGCCCAAGCCCCGACTACCTGTCCACATCGTGTCCTCAGGCAGCCACTGGACTACACTGTGACCTTACACATTATTTAACTTTCTAGACTTTAATGTAAATGGAATCATACAAATGTCTTTTTGTCTGGAACTTTTTTTCATAGATGTAATGATTTTGATATTCAGCATATTACTAAGTATATCAACAGTGCATTCCTTTTTCTTGCTGAGTGATATTCCATTACATGGCTAATGCCACAGTCTGGGTAGCCATTCACTTATTGATGGATATTTGAGTTGTTTCCAGTTTTTGGCTATTACAAAAAAGTTGCTATGAATATCTGAGTACAAGTTTTTGTTTGGGTATATGCTTTTATTTCTCATAGATAAACACACTGTGGTGAATCATATAGTAGATAGGTGTTTAAGCAGTTTAAGAAAGTGTCAAGTTGTTTCATGAAGTACATTCCTACCATCAGTGTGTAAGAGTTCCAGTCCCAGACCTTCAAGAACTAAGTGTTGGGTCATCTCATGTGGCAAGAACTACAACCATCCCAGGTGCTTGCTGAGGACACAGGGAATATGGAATGGTTAGAAGAAGAAAGAAGCTATAAATACCAGCTAGGCCCCTGTGACCAGTTGCAGAAACAAGGAATATAATAGTTCTGAGTATTTTTTCTCATTGTGATATAAATATATTTGTGTACATCAACCAAATTTTTTATCCTTCTCCCATTCTTCTACCACTGAATATATGTTAATAGCATTAATCAGTATTCAAGTTATACAGTATCAAGGAGGACATGACTCAACTTGAAGAGAAATTAAACACCACCCAAAGATAATATAAAGGAACTCTGAATCCTCTTAGGGGAGTGGGTTAGTGAACTTTGGGTTGTAGGCACAATTTCACCATGTTTGGCATAAACACAGCTTTGTTTTCGCTTTGTTTTGAAGCCAGCTATGACTGAGACCCACATCGGGACGCCAAGCTGAGGGGGGTGAACTGTGATGGCTGGGTGGGTGGCACTTCCGCTGACCTATATCTGTGTTGCCCGGAATTCCCTTCTTGTGTGGTTGTAGGTAAGAGACTGCCACAGAAGCTCCCAGGAGATCGGGAAGGTGGAGATGAAGTAGCAGCCACGTTCACACTGGGCAGGTGGTGTGAGGGCGGGCACTGCTGCAGCTCACACACAGCTGCTGTTGGTCTCTCAGCTTGTCCTCTGGCCTGCAGCTTCTCCAGCCCTGCCAGACTCGATGGCTGTAGCCAACTCCGTCCACTTCTCATAATCTGGGGCGAGGGCTGTGCTGTTCCCTGGCGAAGCGCACCAGCTCTTCTGGTCATCAGAGCTGCAGGCTTGGCAGCGGCAAGAGACAGACAGGTGTCCAGTTTGGTCTCTGAGTTTCAGCTCATCCTTGTGGATTCCAGGTTGCTCTTGCTGTCTTGTATAGCCTGACCATAGCCCTGCCTCCCTTAGGCCCAGCCCCGGGTACAGGGGCAACAGACATATAGTTGCTTTATTCCCAGGACTGCATCTGGTCTAATCCCTATAATATAGCCCTTCTATCACTCAGAGTGGTTCTGACATTCTGTCAAATCCTAACTGATACAGGCTTCTTCTCTATTACTTAAAACAGTGCTGCTATTTACAGGTGTTTAGCTTTTCAATATGTTCATTTTATCTAATGATCTAAATAACAGGATTCCTGGGATACATGAATTTCTAATTCTTAAAGAGAACTATGCAAACAGGCACTGAAATAATTTATTAAATGAACCATCAGTGCAAGTAAATGTATATTTGTAGACTGCATTGCATTAATTTTTAAATGATATTTATAAGCATTAAAAAGTTCTTTGCCTATTAGAGTCTATATTCTTTATTTAATCAGTTCTAGTTACATATAATTAAAATGTTCTGTCTGTTCATACTCCCTCCCTTCGCTAAAATTCAAACACATTTTATAGTTATTTGAAATAATCTTCCCTTCATGACCCTGTTAATTTAATTTCACAGGACTAATGAGGAATCCAATTACAAATCATGTTACTGAAATACCGGTAAGGTATCATCTAATATAACACAGAAACTCTTGTATAAATAACTGCTTTGGCAGTTCTCTAGTCTGTGTGTGTGAGTGTGCACATGTGTGCACACATACCCTTAGTTTAGGAATTTTAATGAATTATTTCATCTGGATGAAGAAAGATATTATCTTTTCTACGTTTCTGGCAAGTCAGCCATCCAAAGTTGGGAACTGAGGTCTAGAATGCAGCAATTGAACTCAGGGGTGCCATAACTCGGCAGCAGCTTTTGACACCTATGAATGCTTAAATTTACTGGACAAGCAACATCGGGGTAGAAACATCATGCTAACCAAGACTTGTGGTTCGTTTCAGTGAGGCCTCAACAATTCCTCCCAGCACCAAGAGGTCAGAGTCATTATGCTACTGTATTCTGTTTTACAGGCATCTTGTACAATGCCTTTCAGTTAGGTTTCCTGCTTTGGTTCAGATATTTAAACTGCATTTCTGAAACATCAACACAGTAAGTATACTGAGATGATAAATTTAAACACTTTTGAACCTATAGCTGCTAAATCTACTCACATCGTTTCCCTGTGCTTTATAATATTTTTTTTCATTATGCTCTCATTTCAGTTGGCTCCAGTGGCTGCTGCAGCAGTGAAGCAAAACTCCAGCAACATGTGTTAAAATAAAATACAAATGCAGCATTACCAACCTTCGGAAGACACTGTTCTGCCCCCTCTCATATGCTCCCCCACTTTGTGTAACGCTGGCAGCCCATTAGAGTCTTTTCTTGAGATTTGATAAATGAAAGCCCAGGAATATATGCTCCTTTCTCATACATTGCCTGTGGCTGTGGAATAGGACACAAGGGAAGTAGAGGAGAGACCCAACATTGATTCCTTGTGTCATGTTACCCCAAGTCGCACTCTGCGCTTTCCTGTTTAAGTCAACCCTACATGGGTCTATACCTCTTGCCTCCAATATCCTAATACATGAAGACTGTAACAATGTCACATTAAAGCAATGCATTGCAAAGAAGTGAATAATACCTGTTTTTTCCTTCAGCAAGTAACTTATTTTCTATGCTCATTTTCAAAAGAAGTTTGTATCTCAGTCTCTTCTCCACAAAAAAGTCCATCAATCTTTTGGAATTCTTTCCCTAGGGTTCCCTACCTCACTGTCTTCCTTCAGTTCAGTCATACACTCCCTCACATCTCTTGCCCTCCAGCAATCCTATGATCTGTTATGTTAATCTCAGAGTTGCAAATAGTAGAAACACAACCCAAACTAGTTCAAAGAAAACTGAGGCTTTGTCTCTTAAAACAGGGTGGTACCTGCTTTAGGAATTACTGGATTCAGTGTCAAATGTGCTGTCTGATGTGGCTCTGGCTCTGGCTCTGGAATCTTCCTGGGGTATGTCTGCATGCAGGCTTTTTCTGTGAAACAGGCCAAAGGCACTGGCGGCCCCAGACTCTCAACCTCCAGCAATCCTCGCACAAAGGTTATTTCCAGATCGCTCCAAAAGAAAGGTCCAGAACCATCATGGCCATGAATCGTCATGGCAGGGGGATGAGGTCACTATTCCATGAGCACAGAGAACGTGCTGGTGGAGAGAGACAATGACACAGTAGCCCACTCAAACACAGGTATTACTTTCTCTATATGAAAGAAAACATCTATTACTGGAAGGAAGTAGGAAGACGTTAAGCAGACAGATGCAGTGAAATTATTTATAACACAAAACTATCAATCCTAGATCTTTCATTTCACATGTCACACCTATTAAATAACTTGCCTATTGTAGAAAGGGTATCCTAGTTTAAGCATCTGAAAGGCATTAATCAATAAAGACACAATAAACAATTTATATTAATCTTTGTCTCAATCAGTTTGGGAATCAATGCAATAGTTCTGTTTAACAGAGTAGTAAATGCACCATTTTTTCCTCATAGTCACATGATGAAGAGACAGGGCACTATTATATCAATGGATAAATATTTATTAGATGCCTATTAGGAATGTTCTGCTTTGCTATTATATCATGCTTTTATGTTAGCAATTATTATTACTAAAAAGAGATGATGCTCAGATATAAAATACACTCATTAATCCTTGTAACAGACAGTATGTGAATTTTGTGAGCTAAAATGAGATACCAAAGCTGGATAGAAATATAACTTGGCCAAGTGATGAACTTCCTATTCTGACTTTTATTATTTATATGCAAAAAAGGAGATGTATTCTAGAGGTGTTTGTAAGTCAGGCTCAGAAAATATTGACTTTGATAACTAGGTGCAACTTTTTCTCTCCCTATGCTAAATAATGAGAGCAAAATTCTTCTAAAGGCTCAACAGAAAAACAAACATGAGAGCCTTGTTGGGGTTTGTTTTTCCATTCATCTTCTAAGAGCTGTCAACAGGTGTTTGTCATTCCAGTATGGCTCATGGCTTCCAAGGTCCAAGATAATGTCTCAATCGATCTCAGACCTAGTTAAAAGGGATGTTTAGAAAAATAAATAAAGCACGGGAGAGGCCCCTTATCCAGCAGGAGCCCACATGCCATTACTTTCAGCTTACAGATCAGTTAAGATACCCAGCCAGCCATGGTTCTCCAGTAGTCACCAAGGGTCTACTGCCATACCTAGAATAAACAAATTAAGTAAGACTCGTTCCCACTGATTTTTCCCCAAGAGGCATTTGAAATAACAAGTGCATGTGTGCTCCAGCATTCATCAGAAGTGGCTTTTCAACCTCATGTGGTAACTGGGTCAATGTTCTCCTCTGAACACCTTACTCAAGCCATCTCTCATTAAGCTGTATTTTAAGGCTTTGCCATTTAAGAAAAATAATAAAAAGGTCTAAAAGGTCACACAGCATTTAATAGAGGCCCAAAGTACCACAGCCTATTAAAAAAAAAAAGTCACACTAGCTTTGACTACCTTCAAAAAATGATGCTCTAGGTCACCCTCTCTCCTGCCAGAGAGATCTCAACTTGCAACATTGCTTTCTGAAAAAAGATGGAAGGAAATATGTCAAAATATTTGTAATATTTGTCTCTGGGTCTAGACACATGTGGGGCGATTTATGACTCTTTACTTTTTGGTATTTTACAATTGTCTATAAAGATCATGTGTTTTCTACTTATGAAAAAAGGTAATAAAAAATCCTATTTGAATGATACAAATACAAAGTAGTTTAACTAATAATTACAAAACAGATCTAGTGTAAAACCAACAGTAACTAATTAGTCAATCAGAACTATTTTTTTCCCAGAAAGAATCACAGGAAGACAAAACTTTGATCCAAATATTTCCCATATATGCTCCACCCTCAGGGCCACTTCCTTAATTTAGGCTACTATTTTATTTTGCCTAGATTACCACAGCCTTCTACTGTCTACCACAGGTACTGATTCTCTCCTAGCAATTATTCACATAGCAGTCAAAGGGGTCTTTTCAGATGCAAACCTGGTCATGTTAGTTCCCAGCATACCCTTCAGCGGCTGCCCACTGCTCAAGGAACAACGTCCTACACTCCACACTCCTCCCTAAGTATTTGAAACTACCTTCCAGGTCCTCAGGAACAGCTGTCAGTTCCTCGCATCTGCTTGCCCTGCCTGTACAGATCTGTCACTGAACTTCTGCCTCAACTGTAATGACCTCAGGACTTACGGGAGGGCCCATATTCTCCTATCCCTCTATGCCTGAGCAGCGCAGCTATGCTGGAAACACCACCACATGGGACTGGGGAATTCACTGCAAGTCCACAGCCGCCAATTTCAAACAGGCTCTTAACATGCCCCACAATCTTACTGTGCCTCTGCAGTCAGCTCCATCTGCTCCATGGCACACGGAGGTCTTCCAACCTGCTCCACTCAAGCAACTGGCATCTCCCCTCTTTCCACTCTCTTCCTTCAGTACATGATGCTTATTACATACTGATGTTTCTAACAGAACACTTTCTCCGTTTGCTACTCTCACCCTTACTGACAGGTGCAACCTCCCCTCCCTTCCCTCCTACCTAGGGCTAGTCCCTCCCCCTGTGCTGGCGATTCCCCTCACCCATTAGGAAACCTGGTCCATCACTGACCACCTTTCTCCACAGTATATGTAGCCCTACCTGTATCTCTCCCATCTACACAGACACATGCTTAATTTCCCCCAGCCCCAGCCCTCGCCCAAGCCCTCCATGTCTCTCAATGGAATATCTGACTTTGGCACAGATTAGCAGCTAGAAAAAAGAAAACAGTCTCTTCTTCTAATACACATGAAGTGTAGGGCCCATGTTTCAGCCAGCATGTTCGGTAACAGGGTGTCCAGAGTCTGGTTAAGAGCCCTCCAAAGCTTCCATATAAGCCCAGAGGGATTTCTACTCTAACAGCTGCCAACAACTAAAATTCTGTCTTTGCAAAAACCATTTTTAAAATAATTAATTCTGAAGGCCACTTTTGAAGAACAGCATATAAATGCATGGAAGCCCACTGAAGGCTACTAATATGAACAGAGTATTTACATTGCAAATTAAAAAAAATACCTTTTAAACTTAAAAGATGAGAAAATCTTTTCTCAACTAGTGTAACTTCATCATAATCTAATATAGACACAAGACTACCATATTAATAAATTCTCGTGAATCCTTCTGAAACTACAAAAAAGACCAGGCATGCTTACTGTGACGTCAACAGTGATAAAACAATAAGACAACAGGCTGATCTCTGAAACAGTTCCCCAGAATACTACAGAGAGTTTAAATACTGTTACTTAAAAAAAATTAGAAAATGAACATTTTTTAAAAGACAAAAAATAAGTAAATTCATCTTTATCTAGGACTCCACAGCAGAATGATACGATACTTGAAAAGGAAAGGTTACACCACATGTTGAGCAATAAAGCTGGCAAATCTACAGAGGTTCACATGCTGCTGTAACATACATCTGGTCACAATGGGTAGGGGGCAGGGGCTAGGGAGATCATTTAGCAATCTGAGAACTCCCAAACAAAGAAACTGTAAAGTTCTGAACTTTAAAGCAAAGGAAACACACTTAATCCCTCAGGAGTTGCAGTGTGTATTTCAGCTGCGTTACCCCTTCCCTCATAAGGACACAGCAATGCTCCAAACCCTGCAGGGACACAGTAACTCCCCCATACGCCCTTCTCCTCTGTGCGCCCATGGACATGAAGCCAGTTCACTTTGGCGCTCCTGGCACCTGTGGTTTCATCACTGCATTGCTCTCTACAACAGAGAATAAGTGGGGAGGAGCAACATGAGGCAGCCTGGGGTATGTGAAAAAGAGACATCTCATTCATTTTGCCTATCAGACACCTTTAAAAAATCTTTTTTTTACATATCCTTCTGCAAATTTTTAATAACATGTTGAAGGATTAACACATGTCTTCTCAGATTACAATTTATTTCTGAACTTCAGACACCATTTGGTTTGTTAGGAGACACCAACTTTCTACTATAGTATTTTAGCAAAGTGACGAGAAGCAAAGTAACACCTCTGGGATTCTGTGGTGGAGGTACAATTATAGTGCATTTCTATTTTAGTAAAATTTCTCTGCTACCCATTTCCCCACAATCCTAAAACAGTATCTTACAGATTCCATACAAATTTTTAAAAACAACTTTCTGAAAATCTTCAAGTTTAAAGCAAGTATATTACAAAATGTGCTTCTTTATGAATTTCTGTGGAAAATGCTGGAGTGGTGAATAAATATAATGACTACACATCAAAATAATTATAAATAATAGAAATAATAATGCTTGCATCAAAGGGAAAAAAGTAGCACATAAAATATATTGAGGCATTTTCAAAGAGGTCTCCAGAAGGGAACACAGTCTTAAACAGTAATCATTAATTATAATACTTTTTGGTAGTGTTTTACAGTTTATTCTGTTCCTATATTCCCTGCTTCCTGTTTACTGGAAGTGCCTTCTTAATTCTGTATCTGTATGTTCAGGATATGTATCAATGGACAGAGTGGGACCATCCGCACAGCAGAAGAGCCTAGGGTTCCTTTGCTGAGAGATAGGAAACGGCTGAAAATTCCTTCAGTAGGGAAGACATTTGACACACACAGCGGATAGGAGATTGGGTAGTTTCCCAGAACCCTCCAAAGTTTAAGTATATAGTTTCTCTCCTGAGAAGCCAAACAAAAACCTGTAACACGTTATCAGCATAGTCACTAGGTTTGACTGTGCGGTATGTGCATTTAATGTCTCACAGAATGAGCCAAAGGTAACAAAGGGAAAGGGGTCCATCAACACACAAAGTATTTTCAGTCCTCATGTTAAGAGCAAACTGGGAAGAAATGTTTCCTTTTCTAAGATATGTGGATAAAAATTCCTAATTACTAGGAGTTTCTAGAAAAGACACAATAGGGTTCAGAGGTTTGTTTTGAGCTTTTCAGTGGCACCTTTTAAAAAAAGTTTTAGCTTAATTAATTAAAAATAGCATAGAGAATTTAAGTATTTCTCACTTTTCTGCCAAATATCAATTTAACCCCCAAAACCAGGCAAATGTTTTTAAATACCTACGAAATATATTAATCTATATGTGATCATCAATTATTAGTAAGATTATGCAGTTCAGATAAATGGTATCTGGTCATCGAATCCCAGTATTTAAAGAATTACAGTAGATTACATCTATAAGTTTCATGTCTGCATTGTGGTTTTCTGTCTCAGATCAGAGGCAATTAGAATATCAGGAATATGTGATTTTCTTTGCTTGTACAACTATCCGTATAAAATAGCAATCTAATTTCCTGACGAATATGAGTTAAAGGAAGAGTGTTACTGTCTTAATAAAATAGTTCCAAACAGAAAGGGTTTTAATTTCACTGACTACATTTCTTTTGAGTTTCTTCTAAAATACACTAGGGGCAAGGAAGGTTTTCTACAAGATGTACTTATTCCTTTCTTGCTCTTTTGGTAAAGGGAGACAATGAAAGCTCTAGGAGAAAGGCTTGAGGTTAGCAATGGGTACCGTGAAATAGTGAATAATGAAAAACTAACACCTGGCTAAATTCTAAAGAACACCCAAAGAAAGATTTTACAGAAAAAAAAAAATTTAAGTTTATTTCTAATCAGAGATTTTACTTTAGCTATGTTAAATGGACCATAATTCTTAACTTAATGCAATCTTGCATTTAAAAAATTGTCCAGATCATGTACTGCTTCTCTTATGTGATGCAGAGAAAGGATAGACATTAAGTAACAACAATCATTTCCACTCCCAACACAATCCATAGCAAATGCAAAGTAAGTAAACACTTTGTAATGAAACCTGTAATGATATAAGACATTAGAGAATAAATGTCTTAATAAGAAGGTAGTCGGCAATGGTGAACTATCTAATCATTACAACATTTATTTTAGCCTATCCAGCTGGTAATGGCTTTTATTCCACAATGATAATAGACTAAAATATTCTCTATTTTTATAAAAGGCATGCTTTCTAAGTATAACACAAATTAATAAGACAAGTTACATTAGAGAGAGGGTTTGGGATTTTGTTAAACTCATCTTTAACAGATAAATAAATTAGTGCTATAACTTATAATTAGGCTTAAAAATCCTAGACAATATGCATGCATGAATTTTTGAAAGAATATATGAGGAAAAGCAATAAAGGAGAATCTAGTTTATATCAATATTTCAAAAATGATAGATCTAGTCATTAAATATATTTGAGGCATTATTTCCTTCATGTATCATAATGTGATGACTTAAATTTATTCTGTTAAAAGTTTTTTTTTAAAGAAAATTACCATCACAAGCCTAGATTTTGAAAGCTTTACCACCAAGAAATCAGATGCAACATTGCAATTAAACAAGGGACAAGCTCTCTGAAGATTATTGACCACATATATTACAAGGTGTTTAATAATCTAAATTTTGTATCACCTCAAAAAAAATCCATGAAATTATTATTAAGGATAAAAAATGTTTAAATTAAAAACATAAGCAGGAATATGAAAATAAAATTATTTCAATATCACAAATGAAAAGGGAGAATGGTCTTATGAAGAGCAATAAGGAACTCTTAGTTATTTTAGTTCATTTCTAATAAATTCTACTTCTGAAATTATATATTAAAAACATGATGAAGAAGTAGAGAAAACTACATGCTAAAAATAAAATGTGTCTGCCACGGTGCTGCTTTTAATAGACAAAACCTGGCAGGAACCTAAAGGAATGGGTAAAGTGTGCTAACACAACTTGATGCAGTATCAGGCAGTCATTAAAAACTACAAAGACTCTAATACCTGGAAAAATGCTTTAAACACTGTAACATATAGCTTATAGATTATTATTTGTTTTTCAAAGTGGTGGGTTTATAGTTTTCTGCTCTCTTTTCAAAAGGTTCTTCATAATAAAAAGAAGAAAAATAATAGATGCAAAGAAGAAATTACACAGAAGGGTGTGGCTATTTTCTTTAAAAAAAGATTTGTACATGGTTTGGGAATATTTTTAGAAATTAAATGTTCCACTACATTTTCCAAACCAGGTTAAATCTTTTAGGTTTCCCAAAACACCTTAGAAATGTACAAGTTCCATCACAAAAATGTACAAGTTCAAAGGCTTTTGAAGGTCAGTCTGAAGGAGGACGGTAAAGATGGCAGGTCCAACAGTCAGAGAAAAAGCTCCTTTTGGAAGAGGTTTCTTCACTTTTAAGAACTCTTTTCATAATGATATTTTCCACAGCTTTATTTGTTTACACATAGCTGTAACTTGTTAAACCCATGTTTCTCAGGATTTTTGTTTAATTTTCATTATTGCTATAGCATATGCTGCAGTCCAGTGAGCAAGGTGGTACTCCAATAAAATCTACAAGCTGAAACAGTTTTTGATACTGGAAGCAACAGAGGGATCCTCTTCTTAGGCGTGAGGCCTCAGATATGTGCATTTGAAGCTTTTCCACGTCAAGCTGTGACGCTAATGAACAAAATTCCTAAATTTGCAATCACTATGTAATTTTACCTTATTGCCAACAAATCCCATTGACTTATTTAGGCATAAAAAATACTGTTAGGTTATTTCATTTGAAACTTTCTTAGGAAAACTTCAATAATAAAATTACAAAATCTTTTGATCAGTTTTCTACTTGAAAAACAATACATATTCACAGCTATGGATTCAGTGATTAAGGGAATTTCCTATGAGATTAGCAGCCAGTTTGTTATGATTAGATTAACTGACAGATCCTAATACTGTGAAGGTCCATTAAAATGTTAGCCTCTCATGATGACCATTCACAACTTTATCAAAGCAGGTGAAACTCTGTAATTCAGTAACTGAATGAATATAACAGAGAAGCAAAATGTAGAACACCAACAGAACAGTCCCTTTTTTATACTGAGAAGGCTACAGCAATGCACTAATTTTATTTTTTTAAAAATCAGGAACAACGTACTACTAGTTTTTACTTACTGAGGTATAGTTACCAAGCGTGTGCTAAATGTTTTATGCATTAAGCATTATCTCATACAATCCTCACTGTAGCTTTCTTAGGTTGAATTGTACAGGTCCACTTATATTTATTTTCAATGAACATATTGGATGACTTTTTGGAGGTTTGTGTCAACTTGAAAAAAAATATTTTCTCTAGCTTACTTTATTGTAAGAATACAGTATATAATACATGTATAAAATATGTATTACTGAGTATTCATGTTATTGGTAAGGCTACTGGACAATGGTAGTCTATTAGTAGTTAAATTTTGGGAAGTAAAAAATTATTTGCAGATTTTCAACTGCATGGGGGTTAGAAGCCTTAACTCCTGAGTGGTTCAGGCATCAACTGTACTACCACTGTCTTCATTTGAATAAAGAGGAAACTGAGTCCCAGACAAGTAAAGTAACTAAACAACATCATAAGGCTTTGATTTGAACCCAGGCAGTGTGATTCCACAGTCCCCTGTATTTAATCTCTATCCTGAATACCATTCAGCACACTCCACTTGAGCAAGAAACAGCAGCTACAATGAGAAGGCTGTAAGGCTGTGCAAGACAAAGTTCTAGTCAAGCTCAGGAGATAAGATACATATTTATGAAATAATAAGAGGTAGTACATTAAGATTCACAGAAATGCAGAAAACAACTGCCAATAGTAAGTTCCGAGAAAGGACAGATGATGACTGTCAATACTGGTACTCCCCAAATCTGGCCTACCAAATTTTCCATGTGGGAACTTTTAACAAAAGTCTATGTTCACCTATGTAGCTAGGAGCACTCGAGAACTGGGAGGGCTAACCTCCACACATAAGGAATATGAACTTAAAAAACACTAGTCTTGCCACCAATCCAGGAGTTATCATTAAGATGGTAATACGGAGTATGTTTCAAATGATTTTAGTCTTATCTAAAAGAACCACTGGCATGCTTATCTGCAGTGGACTCACTTACAAATTATTAGGCATAATTCCAATATCCAGCAATATTAGTTTATGTGAATTATGATGTAGGGTTATAGTCATGTAAATTTGGTTTAGTTATATAATGGCATAATATACAAATTTTCCTAAGTTATTTAAAAGTAAATAATATTTAGTGGCCTGGGAAGGTCATGATTTGGTATTTAAAAAAATTAAGACAAAAAGTCATGATTTGGTGGTATGACATGTGATATCCTGTATAATGCCTATCTGTGTTTGTATATTGAAAAGACTGGATAAGAGCTATAAACCAATAAATTATAACTAAAGGATACTATTCCCTTAGTAAGGAAATTTTATTCATAGCCTTTTAATGATTATCACTTTATAAAATATTTGAAAGAATTGGAATCAGAGTGTTGAGATTTAGTTTAATGGCTAAAGGTTGCTACGCTGTAGAAATGTGTTAAAGAAATGCACTCAATTACTTTTGCATTCAAGAACATTTTGGAATTAAAAAGCTCTGATAGAATTGCAAACTGTATCTGAATACCACTCTAAATCCATTCAGAAAAAAAAAAAAAGGAATATAAACCTTTCTTGAGGAACATGCCACTTTATCTAGACTTCTAAATTGCATTTGACAACTGAAAATAGCAATGATTCCCAATACTGAAGAAGTTTTCCCCCTAGAATGTAAACGCTCAAATCTTCCTGTCCTTTTGACACACATTATAGTAGACTTTTTAGTCTACTTTAATGCTTTTTTCCTCCATTTACTCATTTATTATTTTGAAGTGATGTGTTTGAAGTTTTTTATAGTCTATAGAGAAGCATGTGTCAGAATCTTAATCATATTCTTTTAACACTGTCCTTAAAATTTTCTGTATTAAATCTTTAAATATATAATGGAGAATTATTTTTATTCTCTTCATCTCTGTTCAATGTCTTAAAAAGTGGTGTAAACATTTATTTACTTTCACCTAGAATACTTTAATTTCCAATATTTTTTGATCTACCATTCAGACATAGACATACTGTTTAAACTATTACAATGCAATATTCTTTCATTTAACACAAACTTCCCATGTCATTATTATTTGGAAATATGATCCTTGTGATACTGTATAGTATTTCATTATCTGGATAAAACATAATTTACTTCAACTGAGCCCCTTTTTGAATGTTGAAATTACATCTAATATGTTTTATTATAAAATATTTGCATATATTTGGATAATCTAGAAAAAAATTTTAGAAATGGAATTGCTGGGTTGAAGGGAATGTACATTTTTAAGATTTTTAAACTGTATTTTCAAAATTTCCCTCCAGAAGGACTGTCTCAATTTACATTCTCACCAGCAGCGAGAAGGCTTGCCTTCCAACATCCTCACTAACTCTAGGTAAAACAATAAGAACCTAAAAACATCTCTATTCATTTAATTGCTCATCACCTCATACAGCCTCAGATGGCCTTCTTACTGATTTACAAAAAAAAACCAAAATTCTTAGGACAGCCTAAGTAAATTTGAAGTTCAAATTATTTTAAATGAAAATATAAACAAAATTATTTCAACATAGGATGTGAACTAAACCCAAAAACTTTACTTTGTAAGTTCATAAAGTGTTGATTTTTAAAATGAAGCACTTAGTAAATGCAGACATCTGTATGAACAGACTACAGTCATACATATCTTTCTGTCTCCTCTCACTATAATTAGTTTCTAATACTGAGTGAAACTGAAATTCTTGTTCTGTTAATGTCTTAAGATATTTAAAAGTAAAAAACACTTGAGCAGAAAAACACATTTTGAGGCCAGAAACTGTTAAGTTCTGACCTGTGTATCTCCAGAACACAAGTACAGTAGCCAAATAATGAGTCTCACTGGCTTTATGGAGAGAAGTTCCCCAAGTCAGTATGTTGCAGCCAAGCCAAGTGTAAGGTTTAAGCAAAACAGACATAAATGAAAGCAAGACTTTTTGTTAATAGCAAGAAAAAAGTCTTAAAAAAAGTATATATAATTACCTAGCTTTTCCTTAGAAGGATGCCTATCATTCAAAAGTCAAGTGAAATAGGTCTTACCTAATTTTTCTGTCACCTTTGGAAATAAAGCATTGCATAATACAAATGAATTTTCTGGATTAATGAAGTTATTTTCTGCTTCGAATAGCTGTATTTACGAAATTAAAATCAGTTTCTAATGGAAATGTTCCTAAAATTTCTCCTATTGCTGAACTTTGAAAACAACTCACTGAGCATCTTGCACCTTGTTTTCAATGACTCAGGATGCCTGCCTTCACAGGAGATTGCTCTACCTCCTGCACTCTTTAAAATAAATTGCCTGTTTCTTTTCTTTGTTTTGTTCTATGCTGTTTTCTTCCTCTCTACCTTCATCTCTAATCTTATAACTTTAAATTTTTTCTGTCATTATTTAAAAAGAAAGTAAGACTTCATGGGGAAAAACCCCCACCAACCTACTTGATTAGATGCAATTATGGAAAGCAGAGCTTTAAGGGTAGCTCTCAGTCTTTATTCCAAGTTCTTTGCTGCACAAATACCTTTGCTTCTCCCAAGTTCCTGGCCATAAGTTTCAATAGACATTTCAAGTGGAGAGCGGAGGTGTTACTGAATTGCAACATTGAAATCTAAAAATTCCAGTAAGTTAAGCAGAAAGAAATCATGCCATCTGGGACAACATGGATGGACCTAGACGGCATTATGCTAAGTGAAATAAGCCAGGCGGAGAAAGACAAATATCATACGATTTCACTTATTTGTGGAATCTAAAAACAAAACAAAACAAAGTGAACAAAATAGCAGTAGATTCATAGACACTGAGAAGTACCTGGTTATTACCAAGGGGGAGGGGTTGGAGGAGGGTGAGGGAGAAGGGCAAAAATTCTCAATCATAATATAAGTTGGTCATGGGGATGGCAGTACAGCATGGAGAACATAGCCAATGGTTCTGTAACACTTTCCTATGTTGACAGACAATAACTGCACTAGTTGGGGTGAGGATTTAATAATGTAGGTAACTGCTGAACAACTGTGTTATATACCTGAAATCAATATAAGATTGTAAATCAATTATACTTAAATTAAAAAACTAATTAAAAAACCCTGAAAACCAGTAATTCCATATTTGAAAAAAATCTGGAAAATGAAAATGATGTTCTTATGAACATTTAGGGAAAAATGTAAACATTTACCGCTTCTACAATATAAAGCCAGAAAGTCTTTAATAAAGTGTTTCTCAAAGCGTAGTTCAGAGGTAATGTGCACCAGAGTCCTCTGCAGTGTTTAAAAATGCAGATCCCTGAGCCCCACTCTGACCTCCTAAAGCAGTGGAGACTTAAGCCTGCATTTTCAATCTGCAACCCAGCTGATTATTTATAGACAGTAAAATTTGAGAACTACTAATCTAATACCTAAAATCAGTGATGTGCTTTCTAAATGAACACCAATACAGTTTCATTCTCAACAAAATAGCTGCATTAGTTCCAAGAAATTTTATCATCATGATATTGGTTAATTACCCAAAGATTCAGATTTCAACTTAATATAGTTTGTACACTCTTCTGATAAAAAAAAATCAAAACTAAACCTGTTAATAGAAACAATAAACTAAATTACACAGGAAAGTGAAGAGCACTTAAAATTTAGTAAGATTTAATTATTCAAAAATGAACAGCCTTATAGTATGAGTCTATGCCCCACAGTAATAACAGAAATCTCATCATATATTTATTAGGTTAATTTTAAAGATAATTTTTATATGTATAATATGCATTGCTGTACTTTATTCAGAATGAAATGAAAAAAAGTGCTATACTTTGACCATGTGGACAAACACAAAAAGCATTTTTAAAACATGAGGGCAAGTCTGTCTCCTGGCTATATACTGTAATTCTGTAAGATGTTACCACTGGGGGAAACTGGGTAAAGAGTACATGGGATATCTCTGTTATTTCTTAGAACTCTATGTGACTATATGATGACTCAAAGAGTTTAATTTAAAAAAGTCACCAAGGACACTTAATTTACTCATGTCTAGTTGAAGAACTACTACTTTGGAAGGCATGCTTTCTGCTATTGAAGGCAAAGGGTACTGCTGTGTTTTTAGCTTATGAAGCAAACTGATTTTAATTCTTCTGCAATAGTGTACTACACCCCTCATACTCTTTGGGAACAGGCCTAATGTCCTTTTTATGTGCTTGCTGTCCCTTTTTGGAGGTGAAAGCATCTGGGTCCCACATTACAAAGCAAAATCAGGCATCTTACAGTGTTATTCTGTGCTGAAACACTATCTAACAAAAGCAGATGCTTTTCACCGTCCTATATGAACAACCGTTAGGGTAGTTCTACGACCTACTTAATTTTTTCCAGAAAACAAACATACAAGTTTTCTAACAAATAAGTTGTTTACTAAAGCAAATAGAGAGGGTAACTATTTTTTTCTCTTCATATTCTTTAAGAATACTTTAACAAGCATGTAAGCATATCATTAATAATATTCCTAAGGTCATGAGTGTCAGGGACAATTCAGTGAAACACGAAAAACTGTACTTTTTAAAGATCTATTATGTAATGGGTTATCAAAAATTATTGCTTTTTTCTTCAGGCACTAACATTTTTTGAAGTTGAAGACATTATGGAGTCTACATCAAAAAGTCTTTTCATTATATGTAACTGAATAATTATTATTAATATTTATGGTGTAAAAAGGAATCCATTTAACACCAAAGCAGAGAAGAACCAAGAGTTCAGAAACATTGACTCAAAGAAAGATTACGAATACCAGGGTTCCTCTCCTGATAAAAGTCAAGTCATTCAGCATCTATACTGTTCAACATATTTTACAAAAGAAAGGATTTCTATATGGTAACACAGAGTCTCACTATGCCCTATAAAATAAGTCAATGCAGACTAAAACTTCTCTAATTAAGACTACCCTGGAGCTAATGAAAAATCTGAAATAAAGACTTTTTAAAAACAGGATGCTTCCTTAATTTCAATTATGGTAAAGTTTCATGAATTTAAAATTTACTAATTATTCATTTTGTGTATCATCAACTCTAGCATCAGAATGAAACTGATCTCCATTTAGGAAACTCATTCTACATAGTGCCATTTCATAGTTTTTGAATAATATTTGATGTTGGTAGTGATGGTAGACATTTAAAATGCTTGATAACCAACTGTTTAAATATCTTCAAATATATTTTTATCAAGTACTCTATATCATACATTGAGTATAATTATCAATTATGTTTGTTGATTCAACTAATTACTCTATTAGCTACTAAGGGGCATACAAAAATAGACACAGTACCCACTTTCAAAAATCACTCTTAACACGAGAAACTCTTCAAAGATATTATCCTAATTTAATTTGAAAAATAACAATATTGGATTTCTTCAGACATAGTCCATGATTTGAACCTTTCACAAATCCCATTAACAAAAATTAGTGTAAGGTAATGTAGCTACAATCATACAGATTAATGGATAACCAGAGGGTCCCTCAAAGCTTCCTCTAATGTATAATTCACAGAAGTATTTTAGTAGCAATTCCCTTGTTTAGATGTAAACACGCATTTTTAAAATAGTTATAATTACTAAAACAAATACATTCAACAAAATACAAACCATTATATTTTAATTTTTTGTTTTCATAAAATAGAAAATGTACATACAGCCCAATCTAACTGAAGGAATACAAAGTCTAATTACTAAAACAAAGTTTTTAAGTTTTACTATCATTTCTAATTAAAAAAACCTGTTAACTAAATGGCTTATTTTTGATAAATTTGAGGGAAAATTTAGGGAATTTTATTAAATGTACATTTACCCAAGGTTTCCTGGCTTCTTTGTAAAGAACTTTTCAAACACCATACATCATCTCTATAAATAAGCTACAAGAGTTACTACATTACAAAATTTTAACTTAAAAATTTCAACAGAATCTTAACCTGAGTTGTACTCATTCATTTAGCCAGCCATTAAATAAATCGAAAATGAACTAAACTTAAAAGAAGAATGATTAAATTTCTAATTACAGTTTTGTAACATTATTAGATTCAACTTCTATAGTAACAATGTATAATTTTTCTCTGATAATACCTAAACATTTTTTATGCTATCATTTAGCATCAACATAAAGTAAAAAATAACCAGGACTATTCTCTGATCTATATATTACTTAATGCAACAAACATTTCTTTGTTCCTTCTCAAATAATTAAATGGGTTAGAGGTTAAACTACATATATATCCTATAGAAAATTTAACCTGAAACACAAATTTTCTACAACAAATATATTTGCAAGACTGAAGAAATACATCAAATTTTATTTTTTAAGATAGGGGAAAATTGTGGATAGAAAATTAAAAAATACAAATTATGATGCTCTTACAGTGCCACCATCATTTGTTGAATTGCTTATAAACCCAAAATGACAGAATGCACATAATCACAGCAAGAATATTTAGTAATACAAGGACCATACCTCCATGTTGTTGAAATTGATACATCAGTTGTTTTACATCAGATGAAACCTTTTTAGGTAGTAGATCTGACCATCTACACTTATTATCCTCCTTCAGATTTTAAAATAAAATTACAGAACCTGGTTTCATATAGTGTCTTAGACACAAGTGATTGTACAGCTGTGGAAATCTCCATCTCAAATATCAAAAATTCCTGATATAATAAAACGGTGTAAACTTAAACCACCCATTTCTAATCCAATTACTTTATCTCCTTACCTCATCTGCAATGATTTCATGATGTCTGGATGAAGAATGATGTGGCATTTTGATCATGATTAAATTCTAGCATATAATGTAAGAATATTATGGAAAATGAAATCCAACAAAAGCAAATTTAAGTATTTTTAACATAAATATAAATGATGAAAATGAACATATTATTAAGGAAACATTTAGTTAGTAAAAAACTATACATAACCAGTTTGTTCATCATTTTATAAATTTGATTCCCCAGTTTTTTAGTCAGAAAATCCTCTAAATTAAAAGGACTTCATCAAATAGCTACTAACTTTGGTTTTAGAAGAGCCTTCATAATTACTTTCCATGCCTGATGAATGTCAGTACTGCAACATACATATAAACATTCTTTATTACCATGAGTTTGTCAGTCTCGTGACATGTATTTGCTATTATCACATGGCAACAATATAGGCTACAATAACTTATTTTAAGGGGAAAATTTTGTTTTATAATATATTCTACTATTGCTTTCTAAATATTACTGTTAGAATATCTGAAATGCAATGCTTTGTCCAATGTATTTGTTCCATCCAGTATATACCGTGGTATTGGGATCATCTGGTTCCATTCAGTTCTCTCCAGCTATTTCTCAAATGCAAAGCCAGGGCCAGAACAAATATCCTCACGGAGGACTCACCTTCCTCAGTGAAAATAAGTTGGGAATTGGAGCCTTCCCTTTCCTACTCCCTTGGTTTTTGCTAAGGGATTCTGTCATACATCGAGGTGGTTGTAACATCTCCCTAGAGGCCCAAGAGAGGAGAAACGTCAAAGAGGCAGCAGCTCCTTCGTGCCTAAGAGTTCTGCCAGGGAACAGGGAGGAAACACAAGCTTGAGACAGGGGCTCTCTGTGTTTTTTCTAATTGTTTCACTGGCTCTATAACAGGATAATCATACCTGCCTCCCGAAGTTGTAGCGAGGATTAAAGAACCCTGTAGATAAAGCATCTGTGTCTGGCATACGCTAGGTGCTTAATGAAGGATCGCTATTCTTACATTTCCATCCTGCAATCATCATTCAACAGTTTTTTAGCTGAAATCAACCTATTCTCATAGAACATTTAAAATCCTTCAGCTTCACAGACTTATTAATAAATTACCCTTAGTGTTTCACAGCTTACATAAAGTTTCACATATATTATTCACTTGAAAGTGCTTTTTCAGACATTTTTATATAACTTTAGGTAAAATGAGATGGGTAGGTTTGTGCCACTTTTTGTGTCTGTGTATCATATTCTGTTTGGTTGCTTCCAAATTTTCTCATGGGCTAAGATTTAATTGCATAGAAGTGAGGTCTCTTTTGCTAAAAAGATTGTTGATGCGGTCTTTTAAACTACAACAAGTAAGTGATACATAGCAGGGGCAGTTCAGAATATTTCACGACCAGTACAGCACGGGCACGGGGCCAACCCAAGGGGATCCTGGCCCCTTGCTTTCGCTACAGCTCTGAAGTCTAGGGGCTGGGGTATGGGGAAGGGAGTCTGTCTAGGTCCAGCAGCTATTTACCAACCCATATTGTAATGACCAGTAACTGCTATCGGCCTTGCACACAGTTTACCATCTCTGTGTTTACAAGATTATTCCACTCTACTGGAAGGGTGTTAGAATGGGTCCCGAGAATGCATTTTCTTAAATCTCATATATAGTCTTCAACCACTGTCTGCATGCTCCTTCTCATACATTATACATTTTAAATATCCCAAAATGGCCTTCTGTGATACCAGTTCTAATCACACACCAGCTGACACACTTTGATTTTAGTAGTATTGCTATTTTTGTCTGTGTTTAAAGCTTGTACTTTTCACCTTTTATTTATTGGGCTAAGCTGGGAAATGGTGTATTCAATTGTGAAAGAGATATTAAAAAATTTAAAACACTGAAAAAAAATTCCAGAAATAGAGCACTGAAGATTGTACTTAATTAGGAATTGTAATTAAGACTTTAATGATAATCATAGGTTTGATGGGAACATTCAGAATACCTCTTACAAAAGGCAGATTGATGTTTTTACATGTCATTTAATATATTTTCTTAGCCTTTAAGAAACAGTTTGCTCTTTGTTTTCTAATTGTAAAATCAGAAAGAAAACAGAAAAAATAAAAGATGAACCCAGGCACTGATACTTATACATGTATCTTCACACACACACTGCTTTGTAACATGCTCTTTCACTTAACGACAGTGAACATCATTTTGTGTTAAATATATATATATATATGTATACACACACAGATGTATCTACCTCATCATCTGTAATGACAGAGGATCTCCTTCAATGGACACATCAAAATGTACTTAAATAATCTCCTTTTAGTTTTTATCTGCTTTGTGGTTATTCTTCTAAATTACAGCGACTACTTTAGAAAAAAGCCCTTGACTTTCTCTTCAATTAGCTGCCCTTTTAAGATGTCTACAAATCAATAACTAGAGGGACATTCATATAAATGACCTGAATAGAGCCAAACTACAGATCACAATGAAAACATGACTGTTCATTTATTTGAGAAGAATTTTTTTAAGCATCTACTACGTGGTGCTTGGGATACAGTAGGGAACTAGGTTCCTAATACTGAGGAGCTGCTCTTAATGAGGGCACAACTTCAGACCAGCCCCTGGTGAGGGCTGTTCAAATACAGCCTAACTCAGGGGTTTTTAAGTAGTGTGTGAAGAGACGAGACTCAGGGTTCTGGCAAGACTCCTGAAAGGTCTTTGTTATGTTACAGTGGGCAGTGAGGGAGAAGAGGGGCAAAGGAGGAGGGAAAGAAGGGGGACAGGAAGATGGAGAGGAAAGAAAGCAGAGAGAGAAAACAACAACGATGAACAACAGCGAGGAAGAGGGCGATGCAGCCGGGCAAGGCAGACACGAGGGCCACAAGGACGGCAGCCAGGCCAGCGAAGATGGTGATGGAGAAGATGACAAAGGGCAAGGTTTTAAAAACAACAGGCCTAAATTAATTCTTAGGAAAACATTCCTCAGGGTAGATGCTGTGGGCCTCCCAACATTTCGACATGAAAAACCTGAGGTTCAATGAGATTAAGTAATTACATAAACAACACACTTAGTAAATGGAGATAGAACTTGATTCTAGGCCTGTTGCACTCTCAAACTGGTGACCTTAACCAGTACATTATAATACAGATTTCTATCTATTACAAATAACTTGATCAGAAGTTGCAGGGAATTTTTAACTGCCTATGAGGCTGCATTACAGAGGCAGAGACTGGGCTTTGAATCCGCCAATCATTGATAGACATTACTCAGATTTTATCTTAGAGAGGCTAAACTGCTCAATAACAATAATGAATCTAGTGCCTTTACTTGTAAAATATCTTACAAATATGGGAGCAGTGTTTTCCTAGGAGAGGAGGAATTACTGAGGGGGGCCAGACATATCCACCTATAGGATACTCATGTCCCCAGTGTCATTCAATGGGGGACCAAAAACTTCCCATTTATATCCAAAGGATTTTACTTCCCTGACTTCTGTTGAAATTCCAGGCTGGGTAGGGCTAACAGATATACACACCTGGGTTTAAGGAGTGTCACCAGCTAATTTATCTCGATTTCATAATAGCTGACTGCAGTGTTTTCTAGACAAACTGAAGCACAGATTGAAAAAGGAGAACCAGGCTTGCAATCTCTGTTCTTCAGTAAATAACAAAATTGCCAACCATAAGTGGCTGTATTTGACCCAGAGTCTTCTGTCGTTTTACTATCATAACTCTGTAGAAGCTGACTTGTCCACAGGGATGCTATCAACATAAAGGGGCCTGTTTTTGTTGAGCATGAATAGCCTGCATCTTTACATCTTTTGCAGTGCAATGAAGAAAATGAGTGAGGCGATTAGGAGGAGTTTTCTCAAGGGGCCTTAAGGAAACAGAGTAAAAGCAAACAAAAATATAGAAGGTTGAAAGAGCTGGTTTACCCATGAAAGACTAAATAAAAATAGCTCTACTACATAAGCACTAAGAATAAGGTCCTGGTAAAGATTACAAGAGATGTAAATACCACAGGAAGTTTTAAGCTGACTCAGACACTATGTATATAACTAGAAATCAAACAGTGAAATTCAGGTAGGAGAAACTGAGAGCTTGAGTAAATAGTTTTTAAAGGCAAGGGGCTCATCATTGGAGGAAAGGTTACATTATTTATACACTGATGTAGAAATATAAAGCACTACTTCATCAAAGAGAAGAAATTTAACTTCTACAAACTAAAATTTAAACATAATGTACCTAGCAATATCTTAAATCTAAAGAAAAAGATTTATTTTTTGCTAATGCAAAACAGGTGTTTAAAAAAATTAAATGTAGAAATACAGATTTTAGAAATGTACCTTGAGATATGCTCTTCTTAAAAGTTAAACGCTTTTGTTTAGGTTCTGTCCTCCTGCTGTAACTCAGTCCAGCTGTACAAGCATAAATCCATCCATAATGTACTTCACTTCCCCCTCTCAAGGCACCCTGTTCCCCTCCTCTTATACCCTTTTTATTTAATTATCTAAATATTTGAGGTGAAAGCATTCTTACAAGAATTCATGCATGCAAAAAAATTAGAGAATCCCTATTATATGCACACCCAGTTTGGAGAATTCTGGATAATTTGCATCATAAACTGCTCAATTTTGATGGCTTATGATGACCAAAGGTGTATCTGAGAATAGTGACTTTTGGTTCATAAATATAAAGTAGGATAAAAAGAACACCAGTATTATAATTAAGTCACAACTGGAAAGAAAATACATGTCTGATACTTACTATTTTTTATTAATGACTGCAGGGATAGCTTTGGTCAAATAAGCAATGTTTCCTTTTAATGTTCAGCGCTAACATTTTTATATTGTAAGTATTTGACAAATTGAAAAAATAACCAATTACAGCTGAAAATGCAAGTGCTCAAAATTGTAACATTCAAATGTAGACAAAAACAATTTTATAATTCTTTCAGGTTTTAAAATCTACTTATGAGAATACGAGAGCTTGTTTTTTTCATACATCTATATCTGTCTGTATATATTTTTTACTAAGAATTCAGTTCAGTGAAATTTGCTCCTTAAATGATTAGAGGTCCCCAAAAGAGTAAAATTAAACATAAAATGCCTACAATGTGGGAAACAAAAAAGATAAGTCAGATTTATATAAAGCATCTACAACATATTTGAGGCTAATTTTTCAAGGTTCTATGCTATAATTTAAAAACCACACACACACACACACACACACACACACACACACACACACGAATTAAAGATTCAAATTACTATTAAAAATACAATTTTTGAAAAAATTAAAGACATGTCTGAAGGTGGTACTAATTTTGACGTGGCCATGTTACTAAGACTGTGTAGTATTTGAGGGCAAAACACTAATTCCTCAGTAGCATGTAATTAATAGAGAACATCAAAGTGTGCCAAATAAATTTAAAAAATTTTAAATACAGAACAGAGTAACAATATTAATATTTTAATGTAAATATAGGACAAAATGCATAAATTCTCAGGGCAGCACTTCACACATATACATAAAATTTTTATTTAATAGGATTCAATAGCTCAATATTCTTAGTTCTGATCGATATGAATACAAATAGAATGCATTTACTGCACTTCAGTTTTTGTAAGTGATCTTAAAACTTCCTATAGGTAGAGAAAATTTAAACTGACTATAGCTTATTTTTACTTATAAACATTAAGACTTTGCATCAGAATACATCTTTCCTCTGCTCCTTACCACCAGGACATAAATACATGAGAAAACTGAGATAAAAATAATAAATAGCTGAAATATGTTTATTAGGGTGGAGTTGTCGACCCTATCTGAATGTCTCAATGTTGTTAACTTTACTTGGTAGCACCAGGAAAGTAGATACTGAAAAAATACTCTTCAAAAAATAATCTAGCCAAACATTAAATTTAAAAATACATGCACACACCTACAGTAGAGAAGTTGGTTTAGTAATGAAAGCAAATAGCTTAAATTTACCCCTTACTCTGTAATTTTCCTTAAAACTAACTCTCTTTAAAAGAACCAAAGCTAATTCAAAAGTTATACCACAGTTTTGGTCAAATTAGACTATTTTCTTTCAAGATTATATTTCAAAGACTTAAACATGATGCCCAGCACTTTCAGTCCTTTACACCAAATCTATGATTCCATTATTTAAGAAAACATGAATGGAATTATTAACAATCTATTTTTTCTAAAGTTAAAAACAAGTCAGAGACCAAATCAATACAATTTAGCATATTTCCTTACTGCTCACCATGATTAATACTTAAAGTACGTATTTCCTCATAATTCTTAAACACTAATAAAATACTATATAGAGCAAAAAATATACATATAAATTTTAATACTTCAAGAGCTGGAGAGAATAAAACACCAATTTGCCAAAGGCGCGTTCTCCCCATCCGTTATGCTCCCTCCCAGCACACACACACCTCCCCATTGAACACCCTCCTTTTAATGAGCTTAACAAACACGAATTTCATCAAAATAATAATAAAAAACTGAATTGTGACCACTGTCACCAATAAACACACAGTTCAATTAGAAGGCTTTAAAAATGTGTACACAAAGAAGTACAGAATATCACATTAAAATTTAAACACATCTATATAAAGTCTCATAGTTGGAAAGAGAAAAGAATTTTCAGTTGTTCATTAGCTGTGGTAACAGGATGTTTATTAGAGCTGGATTTATCTTAAAAATATACATTACACATCTTCAAAACTTAGAAGAAGATTAAAGAAACCAGAAACTTTTAAAAGTGCGTTTGAATGCAGTAATTCAAGAGTTTATACTGAACCTTTTATTCAATGGTTGGACTAAAGGAATTTAAATTAGTGAGACCCAAATGGCTTGAGTTTAAATGGATATTGATGGAGAAGTAAACATTTAGGTACATTTTAAAATAAAGATGAAATGGCAAAGTGCCTTCAAGCTAAACATATTTAAAATAATAAATAGAAAGTAATGAAAGATGCATCCTTATAAGGAATCAGAAAAAAAGAAATCCCGGCAATGAATCAACACAAGTACCCCTTATTAATCGCAGTGTTTTGTTAGAAGCATTTTTCTAATTGACACCGAATTAGCATTTACTATCCCAGAGAGGGTTCTCCGTGGCAAACACTTTAATGGAGGTTGTCTGATGGCTTTGGCTCGTATTAGAGGTGTAACAAAATAGATTTAGTGAGCAGAGTAAGCCGTGGTCGTACAAACGGCACCATGGAATAGTACTCCTCCTCACCCACAGAACAAGCTATGCATGAAGCTCTTGCCCTTGACTAATATATTAGGTCCTCTAAAACAATACATTAATTATGCATTCACTGTGAGCGCAGACACTGTGCTTAACATGATTAGTGCTGCTGTCTACTCCACTTAAGCACGGACGTGTACTTGAAAGACTGAAGTGAACTGGATGCCTTCTACTACCCAGAATGTTAGCTGGGAAGTCTTCTCAGAGAGCATATAATAAAGATGAACACACACATGCCTCAACTACTAATACTTGTAGGAGGCCTGGTTTAGTTCTTTAAACTCATGGGCATTTCTCTTTATAATCCATCCTCAAATCTGTCTCCCAAAGAGCTGCATTTCACTGTCTGGCTCTGAATATGTTTTAAATTTTACAACGTGCTCTTCAGTATTAAAGTAATAATTTATTTTTCAAAAGCTCCAATGTTTTTCTCCCCATGGCAATGAACCTCTTTGGTACTATGCAAGGTTAATTCAGCAAAGAATGAATTTAACACTGCAAAAATTACAAATTACACCTAAAATTCCATTCTAGATGGTTGTAGGGCTTTATTACATTTTTATTAATAAAATGACAGTGGTGTGCAAAAGGGCATGCTGTCACTTCCTATCAGCTGCAGGAGCAGAGCCTTCTATTTTCGGTGAATGTTGAAAACTACAGCCTGCATGAAATGTTTCCACTAGAGGTGACGGGATAAAAACATTCCTGTAGCTATTTTACCAGTGTGCATTCATCAGTGACAACCTGTGTAAATACATTTAAAGATGAAGTTCACATTTCATTGTTCACATTTCAGGGGGGGGAAACTCAACCAGCATCCCATAAATCAGTTTGTCACCTGCTCTTACTAGCCGTTTGCTACTTCAAACCCAAGTGAAAACTGATAATGCAAAAGGAAAAAGAAGGAGATCTAAATAATTTTATACAAAAAGGGACATTTCTAAAATTGGAGACTTTGTTTCAATCATAGCTTATAAAATGGCTGTGATTCAACATTAAACAAATAACACCCAATATTTGCTACATTCACACCACATTAAAACATCTAGCCCTCACAAGCCTTCAAGACTCCAGATTTTGACAGATCAAGAAACTGGAGTGCAGAGTAGGGGAACTGGGGGAGCTGAGTGGTACTCAAAGCATGGAGGGCCCTCTGCACCAGACCACTGGAGGCAGGAACAGGACAGGCCATCTTCCCCCTAAGTAATAATAATTCCCATAAGTAATCACCTAACAACCGGGTATTATGAAATGAATATGCCATCTTAATTATCAAGAGGCCCATTAACAAATTACATGTGCAACATGAACCATGAGGACAAATACACACCAACAAAGGACAGCAGAGTGGCAATAGACACCCAAACTCTAAGGTTTTGAAAAGAATAAGAGAAAATAACCAACTTTGAATTGTCCTATGGAAATTGTATTTTAACTTCCTAATTCCATGTTAATAATCAAGAAAACACCAAAATGGAACTTCTTGTGGAATAATCTTAGGAAAAGTCTCTACTGCACTGAAACTACCACCACCGGCCTTCTCTTCCTTCAGTGAAATGGCAATGAAGTGTAATTAATTCTAAATACAAATTTCTCTAAGGTGGTTGTTCATGATTCACATGTTTTGTGCCAAGTTCAAGAGATGAAGCAATTCTACCCTAGAAAAGACCTGTACAAGTCTAACATAGTGGTCACCCTGCAACATTTGATGCAATAACTAACCTATTTATAGCTGAACTGAACAGAAAACAAGAATCAGGTACCTGATTTATTCTTCAGAGACTGACTGTCACATTGACAGGAGTAAGAAATGTGAAACTAACCTCCATGCAATCAACTGTAACTGTTGTAAACATTTTATCTGCTTTTAACCAACAAAAGGCAAGCCTAGTTTCACAGCTGGAGCACTGAGAAAAGGGAAAAGCACTTGATACTGAAAGGAAAAAGGTCTGTGTTGGAACATCATATGGTTTGACTTAAAACGGACTGATTAAAGAGACTTAAACTACTCTTGAGCATAAATTGCATGCACCTGTTGTTCTCATATTGGTAGCCCTTCCACGCCCCTGTGAGCATGAGAATGCTTCTCCATGGACAGAAAGCCCTGGCTCACCCCATCTCACATTGCCTAACACGGGAGGAGAGTGGACTTATTAATCAATTTCACAGTTTCTTTGGGATACATTATTTACATTAAAATGTAATACCAAGTAGACCATAGAAATAACATTTACATTCTCTATTTAATGCCTCTCATTATAAACTGCCCTTTTAATTTTACAATTTGTATAAATTTTTCTTTTTAATCAGACAAATTAGTTTCAAATGTTTCCATCATGCTCTAGGCTACTTTATCTACACTGGGAAAAAAATCCTGAATTCTTAATAAAGTTTTAATTTTCACAGCTCACACATCAACAATATTGCCCATGTGAGAACATTCCATTCAAACAGTCTCAAGAAAATTACTGAGTTAATGCTGATGAGGAGATTTATGATTTGGGGATCCAGATTACTTATGATGGCCTGTGAATCTGTAGCTGAAAGAAAAATTCTGAAGAAATCACTTCCCCAGATCAATAGTTTATTGCATTTGAACTGGTAGAAGAACCAGTAGGTTTAAGGGAGACAAGAAGCTGCAATTTTGACTTTGAGCTCTGGAACCCAAGGCAAGGTGTTTTGAATCTGAGCCTCAGTTTCCTAATCTGTACTCATAAGGTGTGGGGAAGTTGGAAGTTCCTATGGCGAGGATCCTCACCTGACCATAAACTCCTTGATGATGTAATTGGCCTGCTGCTAGGCTAATACTTCCATATCTGTTGGCAATAAGCTATTATTAACTGAGTCACTATATAAAGAGCTCTGCCCAGCACTCTGGGAGGAGGTGCAGACAGGTGGGTTGCGGACTTGCAGACTGCTGGATGCAGACATGATTCTAGTATTCCACCTACCAGAGGCAGACTAAAGCCAGGCATAAACCCTTTTACCTCAAGAATGTTCCGTTGCAATTTCTTGGTCTCTTTGAATCTATAGTGAACTTGCCCAGGGCTGAAACCCTCTGGCAAGACATATGGGAACCCCTGTTTCATGGACCTCTAAGAATTGTGGGAAGATCAAAGACCTGGAACATGAAATAACTCTCTAAACTCTAAAATGCTCTAAAAATGTAGAGCATTATAGCATCATTTACATTCCTATGTTCTCTCCACATCCAGCCGACACCCTCTTAGGTGCTGTTTGATTCTACTCAGTGGGCTTGCCTTCTGCTCTCAAGCCCCTTTAGAACGAGGCACAGACTCCCGTGTAGAGGCAACTCCCACAAAGGCAAACACTGAGAACACCACCTCGGTTCCCTTGAGTACAGGCAGGACTTAGCTGGTTTCTGGCAGATGCATAATTAGGAAAGATACTAACTTAATGTGGTTCACTGAAGCCATGCTATCTTGGCCAATGGACAGTCTAGTACCTTGGCTTTTGTGATGACTGACACAGTGTGGTGTGTTTTGTGGCAGTGAGCAGGACAAGTCTCAGAGATCACAGCACCACACCAATGGGCAGGACTTCTCTCAGCTGGCCAAGGGTATTTTCCTTCCTCAGAGAATCCCAGCAATCTGTGCTGCCAACCAAGACTTCAGTCAGCCCCATGCCTAGAACACTTCAGGCTATGGGGGAGGAGCTAAAACAGAGGGAGTACCGCAAGGCTTAAATCCTCAAGTGGGAAATATCATGGGAACAGGTCATACACAAAAATCTGCTGCTGATGAAAGGGAGGCAAGAATCTGGGGATTGGTCAAAGCAAGGTTGGACAATCAGGTGGGGAAGTCAGAGTCCGAACAAAAAGGGCTCAAGAGTCACATAAAACTGGAATGACTTCCAGCGCTGCCATTTGGCCAAATAACCTCAGGCCAATCATTTAATTCTCAGAGCATCCCTTTTCTCATCCGTCAGATGGTGCAAACAAATCGTGGCTTACAGGATTGTTAGGAAGGTGAAATCAGATGATGTATGTAATGTGCCTGGCCGTCTAAAGTGACGCTCTCATTATCACCACCATTATGATTACAGTTATTTGCAGACTAGCAAAGCTGGAGACAAGGAAGCAAATGAGTCACCAAGGCAGGAGCCAAGAGGGCTGGCATGCTGCCCACAGAGCAAACGGGAAGTTCACGGTCTAACCCACCTGACTAGGAACCCAGTGACACAAGAAATTAGGGGTAGAGGGACCTGGGCTATGCACAGATGCCACGTTATGGTAACTCCTTGGCTGAGGCACAGAGCATTAATATGGTGCCAGCAGAAGGGAGGACCACCCAACAGAATCAACCTGGTACAGATCAGCTAGAAGGCAGAAGCAGGACACTGGGATCCCACCTGACTAAAGAGAATAACGCGGACTGACAAGAGGAGAACCCCGAGCAGGCAAATTTTAGCCCCATATTTACAACTCTGATAACGATGAGGTAATGGTTCAAGGATACTCACAAAGACGCAAATCTCCTCTTATAAGAGACAGACCTCCAGCCATCTCACCCCATTGTTCCCTCATCAAAATGGGCAGGTGCCAATAAAAAAAAAGTCCAGAGAAAGAAAAATCATTTAAGAAGAATAACAGAAGGTCAAGTTTATTCTCCACTGAAATGGCCCACCACTGTCAGATCAGCAACTAAGAATTTCGTGGTCCCCTAACAACCATACCATAGCTTCAAATAAGAACTTATAAGAATCACCTCTAGCCAGTCAAATTTGTTTCACTTGTAATGTAACCAAATTTTAATATTCTTGAAATTTCCATGTAGTAAAAATTAGGGATTTAACTAGTTAATGGATTCAGTGAGGACTGAAATTTGTTTGACTTGTAAAAATTTTTTTAATTTCATGAAAAAACACTGGTAATTATTTACTCACAATTTAAAGAAGTACATAAAAATATATTCTCTCACCGGAACTGTATTTATAACAATTAAATTTCTCTTATCTTCACTATTTAAAAAAATTTTAACCAAAGAAACTATGATAAACTATAAAAAATAAGCAAGGATTTGGAAAGACCCCAGAAGGCAAACACTAACTCGCTCAACTGGCGGGTGGTGACTTCCCGGCGCTTCTGAGGCTCAGGTTGACGGACAGCAGTTGATCTTGCAGCCTGATGAGCTCCAGGAGGAAGAGGACTGATCACAAAGTGGTGGCTCCCACCGGGACCAGCACATACATTTGCAGAACAATAAAGCCAGCTCGAAGTAAATTAACTTTCTCAGAATGAAGGTCTTTTTTTCTCAAATCCATTTCCTTTTCTTTATTATCACCAGTATTTCTGAGTTACACTTCCTACAGTTGCTGGAGCGCTGGTAACAATACCCCAACAGGTCAGCATGCCTCTCAGGCTTTGCCCACGTCAATAGCTCTTCATTTCCTACTGAATCAAATCTGAACTCTTCTGCCTGCCAATTATGACACTTAGCAATGTAACTCCAGTCTTACAGCCAATTACTTCCTTTCTGCAATCTGACATTCTAGGCCCCTCCACACCACACACACTTCTGTGTATGTATGCTTTCCAACTTCCCTGCTTTGGCTCAGGTAATTTCTTTTGACTGGGACCATCCATTCCTCATTGTCAAATCATGCAGCCCCTCCTAAGCTAAAGTGCAGCTTCTCCCCCAGAAGCCTTCCCTAACTTTTTCCATCATATAGACCAGAGAGAATCTTCCTGTTGTAATACCCAATACCACTTTATTTCTGTTATTTTCTGTCTTTAATTATGTTGCCTGTGTATGTATCTTACATTTCCCACTAGGTTGTAAGAGTAAAAATGATGTCTGATTTGCCTGTCTCCACTGACAGCACATGATATAGGCAGATACTATTATTATCACCTCCATTTTACAGATGAAGAAATCAAAACATAGAAAGGTTAAGTAATCTGCCTCATGCCATACGACTATTAACCTCCAGGACTCATATTTATGCTCTTAACCATCATGTTACATATATATATAGCCTCTCTATCAGGACACGGCAACGGGTAGAACTCATGATTATTTTTATTTTCATGTGGATTACTAGGTTGCTTACAGCTTAAATGGCTAAGTTGTAGCCACTATAGAAACAGTGCAGGATATTAAGATATGCATCCCTAAGCACCTCACTTAAGTTTTTAATTTATTATTTTTTCCTTGTCACGGTTCTTAAGAAGTGCCTGGGAATAAATATATAATTTTTAAAATGGACATTTACTTCCTACTCATAGTAAAATTCAGATCATAAAACTTGAAATCAAAGGTTAAATGAAATAGAGCTGATTGAGGCAGACAAGATATAAAAAGAAAGCTGGAAGATATGAACAAATAGATTTAAAAATATAATTACAGAATTCAAATCAGCACTAGAAACATTAAAGAACAAAATCCATCATGAAGGAAATTAAGCCAGTCATAGGCAGAGTGAGTATGACATATTACCCAGACTACAGAAGGAAAGGACAGAGATGAAAATGTCAGGAAAGGAAATTAATAGTATGGAAGACAGACAATGGAGAAGGAAAACATTACCAATGTCTGAATGGGAAGACTAAGTGTTACAAAGGTATAGATTCTCCACATCAAAATTTCTGTATTCTAAGTGTCTAAACTTTAAACCTAAAGAGCTATCAGTTGGAGAGACTAGGCTTGGACAAACTGTAAGACCCTATGTTCCCAAGGGTATGTTCTCACTCACTGTTTCCTTGTGAAGTTTCCATGCTCACTGCCTCCGTTCCATCATCTTCTATTCCTCCTGCCAATCTCGCTTCCCGTGGCTACTAAGCTGCACACCTCCTGGAAGTACCATTCATTTTTATTCTGTGTGAGTAACATCTTCTAGAACGATGCTTCACTGTGAGCCTGTGGCTTTGTCACCCAACAGACCATCAAAACAGCTCTTCCTAAGGTCACCAATGATCTCCTCATTATCTCCAGTAGACTCTAAGCAGCATTTTACACTATTGACTGCTCCCTCCTTAATTATGCCCTCTGCTCCCATGTAACTCTTGCTTTCTTCTTCTCTTTCTTCTTAGTGTCCTCTGCAAGTCATCCTCCTCCATGTGCCATGAAGTAGTGTAGCTACTAGCTCCTCAAGGCTGGTCCTAGGCCATTTAATCTCATTCATGTCCACAGCTCCAAATGCCATCCCTATGCATATGACTCTCAGATTTCCACCTGCAACATATTCCTCTGACTTTCAGAGCCATATATCCATCTGTCTACTTGATGTTTCCTTTTTGCTATACTGAAGGCACCTCAACCACAAATGTCCAAAACTGAACTCATTATCTTTCACCAGACCTAGGTCCTCTTTGAGTAATGAATGATATCACTATTCACCGAATTTGACATGCTACACCCTAGAAATCATCCTTTACAACTTCTCTCCCTCTTTCCTCCACTGCTAAAATCAATCCATAGTACTGCTCATTTTATCTCAAATTTTCACCCTTCAGGGGCATCCTGGTATGAGACTTCATCATCTTTTGCCCAGGTGTCAGCTGTTCTCTCTGAATTCAGTCTGGCTCAAATAACACATCTGATCACGTTATCCCTCTCTGCTACAGGATGACAATGGCTTCCAAATGCTCTTAAAAAAAATCTTAATGTAGCCTGGAAGACCATACAGGGTCTGACCTCTGCCCTCCTAGGCAGCCTCACCACACTCAACACCTCCCTTTCCTGTCTCTGTCCAGTGACAGTGCTCTCAGTTTTTCTAAATCATGCTCTCTCCTGCCATGGGGCTTGTGCACGTATTATTCACTCTGCCTAAAACACTCTTTCCTCCCCTATTTGTCTACTAAACTCCCACTCATCTTTAGCATCTCGGCTTGAGCATCACTTCCATCACTTTTACTAACTCAGATAGTACCAGGTACCTCTCATTTTCAACACTCACTAAAGTGATCTTAAAATTTTCAAATAAAATTTGTGATTATTTAATTATTCTGCCTCCTCACTCCCCTCTAGGCATTAGGTCCACTGGGAGTGAAGATCATGTCCGTTTTTTCCTTACCACTGTTGCCTAGGGACTGGTATATATAATAGACACTTAATTAGCTGAAGACAAAATAAGTGAAGATGAGTGAAATACAGGAACCAATTGCTTTAATAAAGACCTGAATTATGAACTTCTACAATATTGAGGAAGCGGGACCAGCAAATATCATTTCCGAGCAGATAAACAGTCCATAAACATCAGAGTAGCGAGGGAGGAAGAAACACATCCACTGTGGCATATGACAAGAGCAGAGAGGGTGACTGTTAACAGCATCAAGCCTGGTGGCCCAGGTAAATGCTTCACGCCCCATATAGATGGAAATGCTCTGCGTGCCTATGCCTCTCCCAGGACAATGGTAAAAAACAAAATGGGGGTAATAACTGTAGGATTCTCAAACCTTCCCAACTAGAAGGTAGAAAACAGTACTGAGAAGCAGGAGAACATATGTTTGAGGAAAATCCTACCAGGGAAAAACAAGAATAAGTTTTAGAAAGCATTTGCTGTTTACTCTCCATACCGTAGGAGAAGAACTAAAGGGAGATATGACAACATACTTCTAGGAAAACAAAAAAGCCTGAGTCCACACAGGTATAAAAAGAAAGAGTGGTGAGAAAAATGGAACTATTTTAAAGAAGCTAAAAATCTCAGAACTAAGAAAACCTAGGAATGCACATTCAAAAAGTACAAGATGTAAATTTTAGAAATTACATCTTATTAAGAATACATAACATAAGCAAATAGGAAAATATTAGCATTTTTCTGATTCGTATGTGTGCTTTTCTCTACATTTTAACATTTCTGAAAGTAGGATTCACTTTCAGATTGACTGGCAGACCTAATGCTGTCTAGTGTTACCCTAGCTACTCTTGCCCTCATGTGTTAGTAAACGCTCTGAGAATCTAGGCAATGCTTTTGGATGGGGAAGACTGAGCGGTGGAAAGATGTCTACTTTCCTCAAATAAGTTTACAAGTACAATGTAGTTCTAGTTAAAATCCCAATTGATTTTTTTCAAAACAATGATTCTCAACTTTATCTGAAACAAAAAAGTGATGACACCAAAAGAGTCTTGAAAAAGAAATGCACTGTGGGAAGACTTCCCCTCCCAGACATTAAAGTATATAATGGAGATACGTTATTAAAAGGGTGTGGTTCTGGAAACAGAATAGATTAGTGAAACAAATAAATCCAAAGCATAACAGAATACAGCTATTATAAGAGTGGAATTTCAAAATAATCCTGGGATAAGAAGCTAACAATTTGGGAACAAATTAAGTTAAATCACCACCTCACAGCCTATTTTTTTTTTAAATCCACATATTAAGATATAAGGCCTTTCTAATTACCCTTGTGGAGTAAGAAGCCATTATATACTGACAGTTTTAAATTTTTAAATATTTAAATATATATCCAAAGCAATATAAACATAGATAAAGGGTGATGTCAAAGACAGGGTCAGAGAAACACTTGTAACAAATTGTTACATAAACAAAAAGTGCTTACTTATCATTTAAAAAGAAAATATTTTCATGCTAAAATGGACAAAAGACATGATGGAACAATCATGGCTATTAACAGGTAAGAAAATACAAATGACTAGTAAATATTCATAATTCATGCATTTCATTATGCATAACACCATTTTCCTTTTCTCAAGATTTAAGATAAATAAGATAAAAAATGCCTTCCCTAGCATGAAGAAACAGAACTAGGGGGAAGGTGACAGGGTGTTCACAAGGGCCTCGGGAGTCCCTGGAGGTGTAGAGCTGAGAAGAGAAGTGATCTTTACTTCTGTTTTAGAGCATCACTCCGGGTGTTGTGCTGAGAACAGACTGGAGAAGGGCGAGTCAAAGTAGCAACACCAGTCAGGAGGTTATCACAACAGCCCAGGAGAGAGACATGGTCACGGAAAGGGTGTTGGACCTGGCTGGAGCATCCCACCATTCTTCAGTCATTCCTCACAACCTCTCCAGCTAACAGTGTGTATGTGTATGTGTGTGTACACAATCAGCATAATTTCCTGGTGGACTGAATGTGGGGTCTGAGACAAAACTAGGGATCATGAAAGATTCCAAAGTCTCTGACCAGAGCCAACATCACATTGGATTGATTGAAAGCAACAGAGATGTGTGGTCAGCAGGTTTGAGGAAAAACATCAGAAGTTCAATTTAAATGTTAAGTTTCTGGTACCTTGCAGAAATCCAAGTGAAGCTGTTGAGTAGGCAATAGGATACAAGGAGAGCCTGGGTTTCTGAATCTCCTATCTATTTCTTTTCCTCTGGTAATGAAGTTTCTGATGAGGAACTGCATCACTGGAAAATGTTTTTGCCACCAGCTATTTGTTGTAAGCACAGGGAACATATAACTCATAACATTACTTCCAAATCACTTTGGAAAACCAATTAATGAAGAATAATTTTTAAAAGTCTTCAAATGACAAAGAAGATGAAATTAATACACAGCCTCATGTAGTATTGTATGAACAAAAGCTACTCTGCTGTTACAAGAAACTTTTACATTGCCATAAACTGTAGAGTGATTTTATCTACTCCCCTAGTATTACTCAGTTTTAATTCAATTTATAATCTCAAATCTAATCCTTTCAGGTGATTAATAAATTCCCAAGAAAATTTGTATGAAGAATGGGATTATCTTCCTCTTTACCTTGTAAAATATAATTTCACTTTTAAGTTAACAGCCTTGATGAAGTTAGAACAACAAAGGAAAAGAGGAACCATGTTTATTTAGACTCTTTTAACAACTGAATTTATGTTCTTATTTGTTGACTCATTTTTCATTCATTTATTCAGTAGTCATTCACTGAAAGCCAGATGTTAGGGATTAAGATAAAAAAAATTTGCCCTTGTAGCCAAAGAGCTCAGAGGCTAGTGGAACATTCAGATATGTAAAAATCTAATGCAGTCTAATAAATGGTGTAACAGAAAAATATACAAGGAGTTATGAAATCAGATTAGAAGGTGTAACCCAGAAGGTTAAATTAAGCCCTAACATACAAGTTTATGGAAAACAAGCACTAATCAAATATTGGTTAGAATGTCCCTTAGTGCAAAAGATTAAATATAATAATTTAGGAATACTTTTGTGCTCCACATACTACTTTCTAATGACCATACTTCAGAATATTTTTTCAGCTAAAAACTAAGAACTATATATGCATATGACTGCAGTTCTTTTACCAAAACCCTTAACTCTAAATTATTCCTCAAACACCGAAGAGTGGACCTCTGTTAAATTAGTTAAACAAGAAGGCCATTAGACTGAGGTGGTTCTAAAAACCTGGGCAGCAGACCACACAGGCAAACCACATCCGAAGCCTGTAAACGCCTCAAGGTTAAGAAATCAGAACTTAGGATAACTAATCACAAACAGCCAACTGGCTTCCTAAAGAAGGCAAACGCTTAAGCTATAACCGAGCAAATAATTTCCTTGCTTTGCTTCTGCATGTTCTCTTCAAAAGTCTTTCCCCAAACTCCTGTAAGTGGAGAACTCCTAATCACTTTTAGTTTGGGGCTGCCCAATTGAATAGATTTTTGTTCAAAAAACTCTCTAAAATTTTAAGATGCCTCAGTTTATCTTTGAACATCTTTTACTGAGTATGACTGTGTTAACATCACCTGCTGGCAGCTTGAGATACTTTGTAGGAAGACATTAGTGGCATACCCAGAAAAATTTCTTCAATCAATGAATTATTAAACATAAATGCTGAATTTTTTACTATTACACTATCCTATCCCAACACTTAGAAAGCAAATTAAGAACTCTATGTTCAATGACTTCTTAGATTTCAACCTGATAGACATGATAAGGGATGAAAATAAGGAAAACAGGTTTAAGTTGATTTTCTCTTCTTGCAAAAGGAACAGTGGGATTAACTGCCTGTCTAATTCAAGTGATTTTTTTTTAAAAGGTCATGTGAATTTTTTAAAACTATGTTTGGAAAATAATAAAGATATTTAAGGTATCATACTTCAGGGGTGTGGGGACATTGGTAGGGAAAAATCGGGCTATCGAAGGAGAAGATAGCTAAGAAATGTGGATAACGTTAAATACGTAGGCCAAGAAATGTCCTAATATGGAATGGCATGACATGTAAATTAAGTTTAGGATCTGGTCTTTTAATTTGACAGCTGTTAGACAACTGCAAAATGGAAAACTGACCTCAGACAACTGCAAATAAATGAGACGATTAAGGCCAAGAATTTCACACGGAATGATACAATATACATTGTAGTAAACCCTCACAAGGGAATAGATAAATGAAGGCTGGAACTTTTATTGTCTTTGAAGGTACTGATATTCAATGTACTTAAGTTTCACAAAGAGCTGTGTGTTACTCTGGTATAATTAATGGTGCTGGTCTGAAACATAACTCCATCAGTGGAGAAATAATTGTAAACACATTTGAAATTTCCAGGTGTTTCTTGAAGCAATTTGTAGTTGACCTTCCTTGACTTTTTTGGATACTAAAGCAGCACCAGCCCCTTTTTTCAGCTTAAAAATAATGAGCTCTTCTATGGACTAGCTAGAGGAGACACACATGCTCAAGAACGCTAGCAGCCTCATCTGTGAGCTAAGACTCAGGGCCCACCACCTGATTTTATCTAGGCAACTGGGCTATCTTATGCTTCACTTTTCTCATCATGATGAAAATAAGGAGAGAAAACTACATTCTGCTATTCAATGTCAAGAATTCTGTTTTCAAGAAAAAAAAATCATTTTCTTTCATTTCAAATTTTGGTAAATGATGATAATATAAATTATATGTCCTATTTCAAAGGCCAGAAGAGGGGCAGGTCCTGAAGACAAATTCAATCCACTGACAGGTTTTGTTTGATATGCACATGGTTTCAAAAAAATTGAGCCAATATTTAACATTTGAAGCTCAGGAAATTTCACAAAAAAAAACCAAATATCTAGGTTGTATTGAAAAATCAGAGGTTCTAGCAACACAAGGCCTGCATCTATCAGGCCAATCGTTTACCAGTGCTTGGCCAGGGCGCTCACTCTCCAGTTCATCAAGGCCGCCACACACGGCCCGGAAACAGCAAGGAAAACACAAGGAGGAGACCGAAGAGCCTCTGTCTCTGAAAATGGAAAACGTCACTGTGTGTGACTGAGATGAGTTCTCTATGACTAGGGAATAGCTTTAAAAAAAAAAATCTCATTTCTGATGCTTGTCTATAATCACTTTCCAGCAAGACTGTTTCCTATAAACGCAATCATAGTCCCAGGAACTAAGTAGCTTGAGGTGGCATGTGGGAGTCGGGGGCAGAGGGGCTCTACAGCCGGATCTGTCCCCATGGAGCTGCCTCCCCACCCCAGGAAGCAATATACAGGAAGAGCAAGGTGGGCAAAGAAAGCCAAGCCCAGGTTCCCAGTTTGGTCTTCCTCTAGCATCAGCCCATGACTTACCACAGTTGAAATGTTGTAATTACTGTGTAAGTTGTTTGAGTGATAACTTCCCACCAAATATAAGCAGCATTCATTAATGACTCATTCATTCATTTGTTGAGCTCCTACTATGTGTCAGGCAATTTTCTAGGTACTGGGGGCAGAATAACAGATAAAACCAGCCTCTGCTCTCATGGGACAGATATCGTAGCAGAAGAAACAGGCACCAAACGAACAGAACACATCAGAGAGAGGGACAGGTGCACCCTCATCTCAGAGCTGCTGCGGATGAAGCCACGTGGGGCTCTGTGAGAAAGCAGCGGCCCCGGAACTGCTGAGCCTCTCGGGTAGGCGGGTCTGACAGACAGGGGAATGGCCAGAAGACAGTGTGGCTGGAGGGCGGTGAGCAAGGCTGCCGGAGGGAAAAGAGAGCAGCAGCTGAGCCAGAGCATCTAGAAGGGGGGACCTGGGTTATATTCTGAGTTGCATTCACCCTCCGCTAGTATAACTTTCATTCCATTTGTCCAATATCTTTATTTTCCCATCATAAAAAACACCAAAAGTTGTACCACACTACCAGCCCATGAATTCCCACTTCTCTACTGTCCTCAAGTCTACGCTGCTATCTACCCCCACCCTGCCTGCTGCCACGCTCATTCACTCTCATCGGAAGCCAGGCATCAGCTTTGGGGCGGTAGCTCTCTACACTCTTATCTCCATCTCCTGAGATCCAGTTAGGGCCCTAGCCATTTCCACCTGGATATACCGAAAGTACAGCAATCCACAGAAGCCCCCGAGATATCCAAACTGAATTATCATTTCTCTGCTGAGACTTGCTCCTTCTCTGGTATTCCCTACCATGGGAGGGCACGCACCCCACCCACCCCACCGTGTCGGAATCCACTGGGTATGTTATAATCTTTCTTCCTCCCTAGGGCAGCTAACTAATGACCCTCTTCAACTCAACACCTCTCCTATTAATGCCCTCTATCACGGTCTTAACTACTTTGTTATCAGAATTGAAGCTTTGCTTCACAGAATGGCTAAGCCAGTTTTTGGCTAAGCAAATCTCACCATCTCCTTTCTTCATTCAATAAACTTTTATTAGTAAATAGTAATAATAATGAACATTAATTGCATGCTTACTAAATACCAGGCCCTTCTCAAAGAATTAAATATATTTTTAAATTTTCCTAACAACCTCATTTGTTGAAAGAGATTAAGTCAACTGCCTGAAGTCACAGGGTTAATTAATAAGCATAGATACAGAACCTGCACCCAGGAGTCTCACTGAGTGTGTACTAGGCCACTGGCCTCTTCAAGTGACTCCCTTGCACAAGCCCTGATGTATGGATGAACAGACAGGGTCCCTGCCCTTGCTGAGCTTACAATTAAACCATCACCCAAATGTACACTTACAAATGCTAAGAATCATATGAAGGGAGCTGTGTGCTGTGGCTTAAGAGGAAGAGCTGACCAGGCCAGGGGCAGGGAAGCCTGGGACGACCAGATGTTGTCGCATTTTCTGGTTTTATCTGCATCATAGGACTAGCTCCCGCCTGATGTTTTCTTGTTAAAATATGTATTTCCCCTCTCTTGCTACTCCACGAGAAGTGGTCTGTCTGTATGCCCAGCACCTAGTACAGGCCTGACACAAATCAGGTGCTTAGGAAATGGTTGCTGAATGGATGACACTTTACCTGAGATCTAGGTAGAGCAAAGTCAGGATTTGCCTCTCTATCCTTAGAGTGACAGAAAGCCATTAAGTGTGTTATGGCCTTATTCACACCCATCAGTGTCTGCCTGGAGCTGCGGGGTAGGTCAAGACGCTTTAGCAAGGCCTGCAAGGCCCTCAATGGCCTGCCCCTGCTTACTTCTTCAGCCAAATATCCTCACCACCTCACACCGTAAGTGTCTGCTGCATTCCAACATTTGCAGGTCCCCGAATGGTCTTCTGTGTATGAAAGTTCACATCTGTCTTCACTCACAATGGTCTCTCTGCCTGGAGGGCCTCTTCTCACACACAATCTACCTGGTAAACATCCTGCTAATCTTCTGAGACTCTGGTCACTTCTCTGTGAAGCTTTCCTGTCCTCCAGAGGTAGAAATGACTGCTCTCTACACCTTCCTTTTCATACCTAAGGCACTATGTCCTACCACAGTACCAACACGTTCCATTGTTTTATTGTACTTATTTATATGTCTGTCTTCCTCTACCAGACTGGTAGGAGCTGCTTCAGAGTAGGGACCAATCTTTTTATCACTGATCAGTAAAGATAATCTTCAAGAAAAGACCTTCACATAGTATTGGCACTTTCAATGACTTAATGACATCTTGCTTCTGGTCCCAGGCAAAGTGGAGTTTCTTTCCAACATGTAGGAAAAGATCGAGGAGATTTCAACAGCCTCTCCTGACCTCAATAATTCTGACTTAAAATTAGCAGAATAAACAAAATTTTGTGCAAGTGAGAACTAGTTCAGTAACATTTTCCTGTCTTCTAAAGGCATCAAAGCAAAGACTTAAAGCCTGAATGTTCACCAAGTACTTACGAAAAGGGTCATTTTTTTAATACAACCTGACTTCACTTAAGCCAGAGGTATTTGAGATGGCTGAATATCTATCTGTTGAAAAATGCATAAACTATTTTTCTTCTTGTGGGAGAACATGTTAAGACTTTGAATTAGGGGACTGTCTAATTGTTCAAGGTCAACCACACGCTTATTTAACTAAACTGTTTTGCCATTCAGTCAGTCATTCACTCAAGAGTAAGTGAGACTCATGGAGGTAATCCAGGCTCAGTAAATAGTGCCCTTTACTAATGTTCTAATTGCAAATCCCTGAATATTTTTATAAGAACTGAGAACCTGGTCTTAGGATATTTTTATATTCTTAAGGTCCAATGTTATATTTAATCCCAATTATTTTAAATTAGGAGATGACAGCAGTAACTTCACGGGAGGGATTTTTATCCAGGTATCTAGCTATTTAAGGAAATTATACACAGTACTGTTTAGTCTTTATTTAGTTCACCTAACGACAGCAGTATAAACAATGGCATTTTCTAGATTATCAGCCACATTTTTGCTAAAAGCAATACCAGAATAATCATAATTTTATTCAGATACATTAATGAAGATGTTCGGATATTACACTAGACTTTTATTTCAGTGGTAGTTTCCTTTCTTATAAGATAGGATGCAAATATCTTCCAGTACTAAGGAAATCTCAGGTGGAATAAAAGCTAAAACTGCATAATAGTAGTGTAAGGTTACACAGCTTATTTTAAAGCATAAAGATACTCTAGATTACAGATATACATGAATCTTATTAACTACCAAATTTTCTCCTTTGTTTCATCCTATCTCTACATTCCATCATTCAAATCCTTTAGAATGTCTTTGTTCCTCTGTGATCATTGCTTCCGGGGAAATCTGGCATAGGATCTGAAGGAAATGCCAGGGTGAAATTTTCCTTAAGATTAATCACACAGGTAAGTAATTTCCCCTTCTTGCCAAACAATTTTTTCTAAAACTTCTTAGAAAATCAGTAAGACAGGACTGGGTGGTTATGAAAATGTGAATTTTAGGATTTAACTTAATCACATACACACAGATTTTTAAAGGTCTAATAGCTTGCCTGAAGCAGTCTGGAGCTCCATTACTAGTCAGAAATAGCAATAGACAAAGAACTCTCAAAAGTTCGTCTGGGTTAAAGCGCACAGATAAAAACAAATCTGCTCCATGGCCCATCCCCGAAACCCCAATTCCTATTCCTCTTCCTTTCAAGTGTCTGGGAGCGCAGCATGGAATTCAGAATCATCAAATGACTCTAATTTTAAAGTATAAATATCAAGGCATCAAAAATTTTCATGTTTTAGAAGCAGTTTGTCACTAAGGCAAAGAAAGTGGGTATGAGATAAGGAAATATACAGCTTCCCAGGGATCAGCCACCCAGTCAGTTTTTATATCAGTGTCATCAGTCATCAGCTAACCAAGAGTCAACCTAAGCTAGACAACAGGGAGTCAGTGGCCTGTGGCAGAAACCATCATGCTAATAGGATTCAGGAGAACTACTAAGGAAAGCAAAATATAAATGAAGACTTAAAACAAAGAAAAAAATAAGCAAAGGATAGTTTGGACAGAAAGTAGGTCTGACTTCTAGTAGGTTGAAATTCACCTAGGAAGGCAGTCTCCGAGCCATCTATCAGGTTTAATCATAACACACTACCCAGAGACACAAGCCAGGAATCTTAACTCCGAAAATCCATGTTGAAATCATTTCCATTATGGATCATTAAATATCTGCTTGTTTGATTTATCAACCTTTTCACCAATATTTCTTAGATTTACCAGAATTGACTACACAATTCCACAATCACTATGACATCTAGAACAAATGTCTGCTGAACCTAAGTCACCACTTATTAATATGAAGAATTCACACATAGGTATATACTTATAATAAACAGGTATGCATATTCATACACACACACATATGATGGTGTGCAATATAATCCAAGTCTCAGTACCCTGAGGAAAACACATTTTCTCTTTTCATTCACACATTAATAAAGATGTTCGGATATTACACTAGACTTATTTCAGTGGTAGTTTTCTTTCTTACAAGATAGGATGCAAATACCTTCCAGCACTAAGGAAATCTCTGGTGGAATAAAAGCTAAAACTGCATAAAAGTAGTGTAAGGTTACACAATATATTTTAAAGCATAAAGATACTCTAGATTACAAATATACATGAATCTATACAGAGATCCTAATTGGAGATAACTGGAAGATAATCGGATTTTGAAAGTGTGGAGGATGTGGGCCAAAAACAGACCAAACTCTTATATTAATAAGGATAATAAAAGGTAACATTGAGCATTAGTTTTATAGGGTATAATGCTTCATGTCCTCACAATTTCATTAGAGATAGATACATTACCATGTCCACAATGACACCTTCACTTCTACTACCAGTAGCAAGCATGCAACAGTTAACCCAGTGGAAAGCTCATATTAATGGGAATAGCCCCATTCCAAGGCCGTGACTGGACGAGAACATTTCAGTTGAGAGGAAAAAGCAGTGACCTGGGAGTCTACGGTCCACAGCTCTCGCTCCCAATTTGACCATTTTCAGATATGTGATCAATGACATCTTATTCTACAACACTGGAATAACACCATCTCACAGAATTGTTGTAAGAAACAAACAAAATAATGAGCGGTTAATGTGGCATGTAAATTATAAAATACTACCTACAAACACATGTTCACATCATCATCATCTCTGCATTTGCTGGCAAAACTTCAGGCAGAGTTATTCTGGTTACGAATACCAATGCCAAATTCACTCTACTTAGATGGATCGTTTTGAAGAGGGGAATCAAATGTAATTTAGGAGCTATTTGAGGTTATATAAATTCAGGAAAAGAGCCTGCATTTAAAATGGATTTTCTCTTTGACATTCAGTAATGCTTATCATTTGCCTCATATAAAAAACATATTTAGTTGGAAACTCTTTCTCACATGCTATTCAAAGACTCTATGCAAACCTGATCTAGTGCAGTAGCTAATCTGAATCATCTGAATAAGCCACAAGTTATGGATTTCAGAGTCCACTGAATGAATGTAAGTTGCCCACCAGCTAAAACATCAGAGTCAAACAAATCAGAAAATTCAGAAGAAAAATGTATTTCTCATACTTTTTTTTCTTACACATATGATATTCTAAAATCACATCACTGGTGTTCGCTAGTATCAGTCTCATTCTCCTAGAATCCAACACCAAGTTTAACTATCACTTTCATTCAACATGGAAGATGAAAGCCAGTTCCTATTGCTCAAGGCAGACTACACAGTCAAAACAAAAGAAACAGCAGAGAAAGGGAAAATGGAGAAAGATGATTTAGATATTAATCGCATATTCACTGGGAAAACAGAAAAGTATCATCTGTTTCTCTTTTCAAAGTTGAAAAGGCTGTGAATTTTCTTTTGCCCTCCCCACCCTACAATTCAGGACTTTATCCAAAGCCCTTTTCACCTTATTTCAGCCATGAAAAGTATCTCAAGTATTGTCAGTATCAAATAAAAAACATGTCTCTTCTCGGCCCTATTTATTCACAGCTCTTGATCTCTTTTATTTCTTTTCATAAAAATTCTTCAACATTCACAGGTACACGAGATCCAAAAGATAACATACCCTTACCAGCTTTACCTTTGTAATTATAACCTACCTCTCAGATCTGAAACTCTACTTATGTTTTGTGCCTTTCTTGTAATTTTCTCCAGCAAAAAGTCTCTGAGAACATCAATGGTTCTTCTTAGAGCTAAATCTGGGTTATGAATTCATTCATCATTTATTTGATCCTTCAAAAGAGCCATTTTTTGAAATCCCATGCACCTAGACTTAAACAAATGAACTAATGGATATAGAATGCCTAGAACATTACTTGGCATAAAGCAAGTGCAAAATAAGTGTCGGCTGTGATGATTGTTATTAGTAACATTTCTTGGTACTTTCCCCCTCCCCTCCACAATACCCCTTTATTCCTAATATGATTTCCTCTGGAATTTCACCCTATTGGCCTGCTGTATGCTTGTTGATGGACGTACAAGATAAGTAAGTCATAATCATTGGTCTCAATGAATTGAACGTTCTCTAGGGAAGAGCTGCTGATGAATAATTACATAGCAATACCATGAGTACCTATTAACCAAGGTCAGCAACACATTGGAAGTACTGTCACATGAAAAAGGAAGGCTAAGTTTTTCTGGAGAGATGAACTATGACCAATAGGTTGGAGTTAAAAGGAAGACAACTTTGGCTCAATATGAGAGAAACATTTCTAATCAAGGCTGTCCACTGCCTTGGAAATCAGTGACAACTGTACTAATCAGACTCTTCCAGGGATATTGTAAAAATTACAGAGATCCAACACAAAAAAAGCCATCGAAATTCTTGAACAATTTACAAACACAGGGTAATAATGGAGAAAAATATCCTTTAAGGTATTTCTGTGCACACAAAAACACCACGATTAGGCACGACAGTAGATGCTACACACAACCACAGAAAAGGAGATGAAGCAAATGAGGTGAGCTGGACTACAGTGAGGAGATCCATACTTGTCCAGTCAATACACCTGTAAATACAAAAGCCAGAACCCAAGCCCGAATCTTTTGATGCAACTTTTACCACATCTCATTTACAGTAAAAGATGGAAGGCACAGGTGGGTTATCAATAGAAAGGGCATATAATTTCTTGTCCAAATTGGAACACTTGAGAGTAAAAAGAGGCTTTATTAATAATTATGCTATTTCCTAGCATAAACCAAGGATATGTGGTCACCCTAGCTATCAATGGGTAGTTATACAAGAAGGTATGAGCCACATTTTGCTTGCAGCAGAAATTGTACCCAGGATCTTGGGTAAAGATCTCAGAGTGAAATCAATAGCAGAACTTATTAAAGCAGTGGTTCTCAACCAGAGGTGATTTTGTTCCCCAGGGAACATTCAGCAACATCTGAGGGTGTTTTCAGTTATCACAACTCAGGGGAGTGGTGCTAATGGTATCCAGTGGGTAAAGACAGAGACGCTGGGAACATCCCGCAATGGACAGAGTAATCACCCACAACAAAGTTATCTAGTCCAAACTGTCAAGAGCACTGAGGCTGGGAAACCCTCTACTAAAAATTAGAAGACCTGATTGCATAAACATATGAAACATCTGCACTTAAAAACAAAAAACTGCAGAAATAGTCAAACTCTACATGACAAAGAGTTAATAATCTAATCTACGTATATCAAGACCTCCCAGACTAAGGCAAGTGCTCAAGAGCAAAACGGGCAAACCTCACCGGCAAACACAAAGAGCCAATGTGCATTTAAAACGTCCTCAGAGATTAAAAAAACACTTTACATCCTAAGTACAGTGAAACCCTTATCCGTGGTTTCAGTTGCCCCCAGTTTCAATAGCCCAAGGTCAACCCAGTCCGGAAGCAGAGGACCCTCCTTCCACGTGGTCAGAGTGTCCAACAGCAGCCTCACTCACGCTGCATCACAATGCCTGCACCTCCACCCCACCTAATAACGGAGGTATTTTATCATCGCACATCTCACAAGAAGGGTGAGTGCAGTACAGTAAGATGTTTTGAGAGAGAGATGGCATTCACATAGCTTTTATTACAGTACATTGTTATAATTGTTCTGTTTTATTATTACTTGTTGTTAATCTCTTATTGTGCCTAATTCATAAATTAAACTTTATCATAGGTATGTGTGTATAGAAAAACAGTATTTTCTATCAGGTTTGGTACTATCCATGGTTTCAAGCATCTACTCTGGGGTCTTGGAACATATCCTCTGAAGTTAAGGGAGGGGCTACTGTCATCAAAACAACTTGAATTGAAAGGACACATCTAACATTACCTACAAACCTGGCACACATTTTCGAATATGCAATGTGGGTGAAGAACACTGCCATATAGTGCCAAATGGAAGAATATACTGTTTTAAAACAGATACATACAAAAAGACCTTCTGGGACACAAGTTAGCTGTACTTAAAATACATTTTTATTTATTTTAAAATGTCTTGTAATTTTAACTTTTTATTTTGAATATTACATATCTTTCAACATAATCTCAACTTTAGGAATCTATCTAAAGAAATAGTTAAGGACATGTTCAAAGATTTAGCTTTAAGGATTTCACTTCAGTATCTACGTGGGCAAAAGACTGGAAATCCCTAAAATCTCAAATAAGGAGAAATTGATTAAATGAATCATGGCAGACCTATGGATAGCTCTTAAAATCATGCTAGAGCAAATACTGACATGGAAGGATGTTCATGATAAACTATTTAAAGAAAAATATATAGACACTACATATATAATTTCTGTGAGAAATTTATATCCATGTGAAGATGGGTGTGTGTATGTTTGAAAAGTCTGTGGTAAATCAAAATGTTAACAAGTGGGTCTATTTGGGTGGTGGGATAGGAAACTATGAGGGCAGGGGTTTTGTTTGCTCTCTGCTGTAACTCTAATATGCAGAACAGTGCCTGGCACAAGGGAAACACAGAATAAAAAAATGTTGTAATTTTTATTTATTCATATTTTCTCACTGATCTGCAATAAAAACATTATTTGCATAATAAAATTTTTAAATGTTTCTGTTAAAAAGACCATCAATGGTGAAACAAAATGTTTTACAAATAGACATGGAAAGAATGTCACCTACTTCAAGGGGTAGTAATGTTTAAATAACTTAGGCAAATATGCTTTGTAAACTCTGACAGTTTCTAACAAGGAGTTGTTAGAAATTTTTTTTAATATCATACATTCCAAAGTTAAACCAGTTTCATTTATGCTTTGGTTGGTAGCCTTCCTCGCAGAAATTTCACTCCCAGCATTTTGTCCTTTAAAAACAACTGATGTGTGCAGCATTATTATAGAAGCAAAGTTTGCAACAATAGTGAATTGGTTGAGAAAGTTGTGGCACATCCATAAGACGGAACAGTATGTCACCTTTAAAATTTATCCTGAAGAAATCCATTTATTGATATACACTCTTAACCTCTATCTAAAAAATTCATGTATATGTAATGCACGTAAAATAATCCTAAATACAGCTTGTAACAATATCTATTGTGTCAAATGCTCAAAATAATTATGATGATAATTTTCTCATAATTTTTATCTTTTTCAATTTCTTAATTCACTTTACTTGAACTTACTCAGCTTTTCTCTTTTAGTTCCTTCTTCCTCTCAAGATTTGATCAAAGCCATTTACAACATTTTATCTTCTAGTTGCTACATTTTATGGATCGCTTTCATCCGTTGAAGGCTACCTGCTTTAAAGCTACAGTATGGTCAGAAAGGAAGCACCTGTATATTTTACGAAACATGAATATAATTTCTTTTACATTTTAATGTTAGTGGCTTCTTAGACATATCTCTTTATGCACTAGTCATAACTTCATAAATCAGAAGATGAATCTCATTTTCTGTCCTTAAATCAAATATAATAATTGTTTCCCAAAGCTTTATTTTTCCTACTTTCAGAGAGATCACAAAAGGTACAGAGAAGAAACACTCAGAACTAAATTAGGAACAGCTAAAAGAAGAATTAAGAGCTATAAAATGTTACTTGAATCCTTTCATAAACAGAAGGAAATTTTTTCTCCCACAGAACTGTTAGAAGCTGCACAACTTTTTATACATACCAACCACATATATGCCTTGACCACCCGCTCCCTAAAAAAGCACTAAGGCCTTCCTTTTCACCAGTGACTATTTCTTTATCTGCTATTCAAAGACTCATCTAAACCCTTACTGCCCAGTGCTCTGCTTATACTAATTAAAAGCACTACTGAAAATAGCCTCATATTCTTTAACCTTAATTTTGTGAGATTACTTAACAACACTAGTACTAAATCATTTCCAATATTATTTAGAAAATATTGTAATCTGGGAATTTGATTAATACCATAATAACAATGGACGTCTACAATGCTGGGAATCATTAAGATTTTTCAATGATGTTTCCAGCTGAAGTTAGATAGAGCCCAAGACAAGGGGAAGGGAAGAACATGATGAAGACAAGAAGGTGAAGAAATTATTCACATGCCCAACAAGCATTAATAAGGGCCTGCACTGTGCACTTATCCTGTGGAGGATAAGTGACACATGGAGTAGAAATCTGGAAATGTTCCAAAGGAGGAGCTGGAGAGCTGTGGAGGGGATGCAGTACAGAGCAAGAAAGCCAGGCTAGGAAGGAAATACCAACAGAAGAGGCTGGCGTGGCAATCTGTGTAGTCTGTGGCTTTCCCTGGTATTTAAAATCTGACAGAACACAACTCACCACCCCATATCAAACATACTTCCTACAGACTATGAAATAAAGCAGCCATCTAAATGCTTCTAACATTTTTAAAACCTTGATTTATGTTCAGTTTCTGCAAATTTCTGCCTAAATTCCATCTTTTTCCCTCCAGAATCTTTCTTGTGACAACTGACAGGTTTTTCTTTTTGTATTTTTTTCTTCCATTCTTGAACCACCTTTTTTTAGAGAGAGGTAGTGGGCAAGGCAACTCTGTATTATCCTTAATAATATTTTGGAATTTTTGAACCATTTGATGCTCATTAGTTTGTTGTTTTTCTGAATCTCCACACTTTTATTTGAATCTATGTAATTTAAACAAGAGACAGCAGTTAGGCTAATGCAGCTCTTCAGTTTAAAAAAAGGAGCCTGAAAACTAGAATGTGTTTCTAACTTAATCTTATGACCCAGATTTATAACTAAATAATAGCAATAATTTAAAAAATATTTTGAAAAATAAACCCCAAAGAGCCATACAAATCAATTTTGTTTACATTGCTTTTCATTAAAATTTTCATTAAAAACATGTTCATTGTGAAACCATGATTATTCCCTTAGCCAAAAAATATGGGAGGGTAGCAGAAGAAAGGAGCAACTTGGGAGAGATGGCATCCTGGTGTTTAGGAGGATTTAATATTTTTGGTAAAGTAGTAGGATTATTTGAACCTCACCATAGACTATTTTGACATTAAAAATATTCACAAAATAAACCTTATTTGAAGTAGATTGACCCTTCTCCAAATGGCTGATAACACATTGCAAGGACATGATGATTTTAGGCATTATCAAATTAAAATTCCCACAATTTGCAGACTGCTAACTTATATATCCACTCAGCCAAGCTGTTTTCCTGCACTCCTATTTTAAAACTCTGTCAGCAGATCTTGGATGTTATGGTGATGAAAATGACTTTCCTTACATTTTAGCCAAGACTTTTTCACTATAGTATCTTATGAAGAAGCCATGTCAGGGCAAAAACAATGACCAGATGGGGAGAAAAAATCTTAGAGAACTATTCTGATATGTAAAATAATAGGGGGGAAATGGGCATTATTAAAAATAATGTGACAATTTCGTCATATATTCTGATTCCATATACCAAGCTTACTGAATACTGAATTACTGATTTTTTTTGATGATGTTTTGTACAGTGGTGGTTCAAAATGCAAACAAATCAAACTAAAGAAAGAATAGCACATAATAATGATAAGCTCAGGGGTATAATAATCATGCACCTGAAATGGGTAAAATTAGGAAGTCTGATGGCTCTAAGACATCTTCTAACCCAAGGAATCCTGGCCACTGGGAGCAGAACTCAAATGTCCTCTCAACATGAATGAATCTGAAAACCATTCACCTCAAAAGATGAATGGGTTATGCAACCCATGGACTTCTATAGGATATACAGTTAACAAGTTCACAGTATTTCTCCATCTATAAATATTATTTCGGAAGATTTTTTAAAAAATGTGATACCACCACAATCTAGGTAAAAACAACAATACCACATTCCAGCTGAAAGGTGACAAACCGACCTGATTGATGGAGTTGGCAGCGCAGGATGCAAGGCCTGTCCCCACAAAAGTAAACAGGAAACATGGCCAGTCGAAAGGTCCCGGGGCCAGTGCGAATCCAGCTGAGGTGGTACTGACAACAAGGGCTGCAACACAGAAACAGAGCAGGTATCTCATCATCAAGGCAGATTCCAGACTGCAGAAGCCAAAAATCAAGCCATCTTCCATATAAACCAATTGATTACATTAATAAGACAACCTACAGGCTGATCTTCTTTCATTAAAAAAAATTTCAAAAAAAACATTTTTCTGATTATAAAAATTGTATGTGTTCATTATAGAAAAATGCTAATTTTCGTTTAACTGCATTGGACTTAAAGAATAAAAATAAGATGGGTGTCTCAGATTCAATCATTCATTTATTCATTCAAAAAACATTTACTAAACATCTAATTTGTGATCAATACTGTGCTGGGCATTAGGCATTGTTTGCGATAAAGGTATACAAGGTCTCACTACTCTGAGGGAAGTTATTTGGCAGGGAGATGAAAGATATACCTTAATAACTATAACACAAGGCAGCTAATACTAAGGGCAACCTGAGCAGACTGTTTAGCCTTAACAGATGATGGCCCAAGGAGCCAAAGATGATTAAAGGATGACTGGAGGGAGATGATAATTCTACAGCCACCAACAGTGACAAAGAAATGGCCAAGTGCAGACACAAAGCCATGCAATTCAAGCATCCACTAAGGATGTTCCTTTTCTTAAGGCCCTGGTCCTTCTTTCCTGAGGGTTTACAGAAGCACCAGTGTCACAGAGTGTCTACGAGTAGTACTACTGGAAGGCTGCAGGAAGTCACTGGAAAAGTCACCATTGGTGGGCTAATCAGGGAAGGCTTCAAGAAAATGGCATTTCAGCTGGCATCACAAGCATGGTGGGCAACATTACAGGTGGCTGGCAAGCTTCAGGAAAGGCACAGGGACAAGAAAGATCAATGTCAGGAGTCTAAAGTATGTATGACGCCATCTGCCTAGGTTTCAAACAATACATCTGGGAAGCATTTCTGAGTCTGTCCTTTCTCACCCTTCTCTGCATCCTGTCTATTGTAAAATACTGTCAGTCTTATCTCCACAATGCATTTCAAACTCATCTCTATTGGCCACCATCAAACCCAGTGGTTCACAACCAGGTGTGGTTCTGTCCCCAAGGACATTTGGTAACAACTGGAGACCTACCTGGCTGTCACAATGCGGGGGACGGGACTGCTGTCCTCTAGTGGGTAAAGGGCCAGAGATGCCTCTAAATATCCTAAAGTGCATAGGAAGCCCCTCAAACAGAATTTTCAGGCCCAAAACATCACTAGTGCTGAGGCTGAGAAATGTGTGCTCTAGTCCAAACTATTATTGTACTTCTTGGGGAGCACCTTCCAATGGCTCATCTGCAGTGGCCCCTCCTCAGTTCCTACCTCGCTCCATCGCCCTTTCATTTCCTTCAGGGCACTTCTCATGCTCTGGCTTTTCACTGGAATATAAGCTCGATGAAGGCAGAAGTTCTGACTGTGTAGTTCGCTGCTACATTTTCAAAGCTACCACTCTGCCAGCTATAGAGTAGGATTTATGGGAGGAAGAGGAGGAAGGGCGGTCAGATTGCACAATATCAAGTTGAGGAGCCTGCTTCCTTTGGCTGGCAGTAGACAATCACTGACAGCCTAACGCAAGAAGTGATCTGTAACTGGAAGTTTAGCCTAGTAGCAATGGGCAGAGAGTTCTGATTCACAACAGGGAGTTGGTCCTGCAGAAAAATAGTATGAGAGGCTATGCCATTAATCCACTGTGAAAAAGGGCAGTAAAAATGGGAACTAAATAGATATGAAAGATATTTTGATTAGACAGTTATTAGGACACAGTAATTTTGAGAGGTAGGAAGACAAAACAAAATAACAACAAAAGGATGAAAAGAAAAGTGTTGCCCCTGGGTGACACAGAGAATTATGATAACAGAAGGAAGGACATTGTGGAAAAGGTGACTGAACTAGCTGTTCTTAGGAAGCTGCGACATCCAGGTAAAAAGGTAAACTGGAGATCAGGAAAGGGACGGGGGAGACAGGACAGGCACACAGCTCTGGAGTCACCTGTCTAGAAACCATGCTGAGCCCTGGGGAATGGATGAGTCATTGGACAACAAGGGCAGGAGAAAGAAGTGTATGGAAAACATCAGAACCTTATGATGGAGGAAAAGGAAATAAGGACAGATACAGACAAAGACTATTTGGAGACAAGAATCAGGAGGATGAGACGTCATGGATGGCAAATAATACGTGAGGAACTACAGGATCAGGATCAGAGGCACCATCACGAACATCAACAAGTAAATGCCAGAGAAACTGATAGTTCCTCCTAACGATCAACGATTGGTTGGCATGTCCTTCAGTCTAGTTATATCAGCAACATGTAGAAATTCTTCATGGTTTTACCATATGGACAAGTCCCATCCCTAATATCTTGACCAGACACAGGCTTCTTGAGATTTCCATATTTCTTTGATAGGGTTCAATGGTAGTTTGCAAAGGTTACTTAGGTTCATGTGTGGAGATGGTCATCCTAAACCAGAAGTCTCTCGAGAGCAGGTGTTTTGGCAAAGAGGTCCTTCCTTTAACTCAGTGGTCCCCAAATGTGGTGTGCATCAGAATCTCCTGGGGGGAAGACTTACCTCCAGAAAAGAGGATACATGTACAGGTTTAAGTAGACAGAAGAGCAAGGTCTAGGAATGAGAATGCAGGTTTGGCTAAAGATTACAAGACAACAAGCACAGGGTTAGGACCAGAAGGCTGGCTCAGGGTTGGGGCACTGCTCCTTCACCCCTCCCCGGCTCAGAGGCCCAGCCTGCCCTGGCCCATAGTTGGTACTACACGTCAGAACACAACCTCACACAGGTATACAACAGCAGGTGCAAATCGCCACAAGGAGACAGGGGCAGCAATCATAGAACATTTGCTTATTTCAAAGAAAACAGTCTGCAAGAGACTTGCAGCTCTCTAATTCTGTAACAACTTATGCCCAAAAGAAAATGCCATAGTGATTTCAGGCTTGGAAACAGTCATTGCAGATGACTACAAAAGGACATTTTACCCATTGAACAGCCTCTCCTACAATAGTTTACAGTCCAGTTAGCCGTGTCTGCACACATTTAATGTCCATCAAGAAAAGCACCATTTTCAGAGCAAACAAAACTCCTTTTAGGATACTCAAACAGCACCCTCCTTTAAGGAGGCTTTTTCATTCATTACAGGTACCACACCATCAATCACAAGCTTCATGGGCAGGCTGGTGTTCTAGAATGAGAGTCCCCTTGCTCTGCACAATTCAAAAGCTCTTCAGATGGCTTAGGCAACTCCTCACATATTGCCCTGTGTTTAGTGACAAGCCAGAACTGGGAGAAAAGTCCTTAACACCCATTTTACCTCTCAATTGTACCAGAAGACTGCTACCACCCAAGAAGAAAGGTTGGAAAAGAAAGAAATTTTCCCTCAATGGGAGAATTTGAGGGAAAGGAGAATGCAGGGTTTTCCCTCTCAAAATGAACTACGTAAATCTCTTCTATCCATAGATTAAATCAGTTGAAATAATTCTTGACTCTATTTTAAGACTGTGAACCTTATTTAAACCAAAAGTAGACTACTTACAAACAGATGGTAGTTAAAAGAATACAGAAAATCCATGGTACCTTTTCCAATATATAATCAGTAAAATTTAGTCCCCAAAATGAAGAACAACTTTAGAGTTCCAGATCAGCTTAAGTATAAGTGGATAGAGTCTAAGTATCCAGATCAACATTTTGTATTGTGCTTTATAAACAGCTAAAACAAAAATCTTTACCACCAGAGTGGACAAGATAACACCACTATCACTGAACAGCCAAAATAAAAATGGTGTAGAAAGAAAATTCACTTTGTTTAAAATCGAAAAGGGTATGTAGTTAATGTAACAACTATTAATACAGAGAAAGTATCTTGTTTTTCTTTTTATTCCCGAGAGCCTGACTGGGTGATGAACAGCACAGAAAGCACACCCCCCGTCTGACTAATGGGCCAGCTGACGAGGTGGGGGGAGATGGAGAGTACAAAGAACTGATGAAGGGAAAGGACGTTTTATAAGATGTAACAATGCCTAAATTTACAAAATGGAAGTGCTGCCTCATTTAAAAATGTACAAATTGTAAATGGTAATACACATAAAAAAGACAGGGGTTATTTTTATTATTATTATAGAGGAGGAAATGTGAATTTTGTAACATATTTCAAAAAACCATCAAAAGCTAACAAAGAATGTATTTATACTTACTTCATCAAAGCAATTAATTTAAAGAAAGAGAAAGGCAGAGAGGAATTGATAAACTGTACAAAATTGACCAAAGTAATATTCTCATATAGCATTGCCACAACTGTAATTAAACTTTTCATTGATTTCCTGGGATTTATTACATGGAGTTGTTTTGCAACAATAGGATCTCATTAAAAGTGAATGTAACATATTCTTTCATTAATAACACTTGAAATTATATTTTATTTGGTAACCTCATATTCTGTCCCTTCACAAATAAACATAAAATCAATGCTTCCAATGAAGCATGACCCATCCAACAGAGGCCCAGAGGCCCTGAATGGCAGGTGCAGGGATGACTCTGGAAGGAAGTCAAGGAGGAGTAATATCCACCTCCAGTGGAGCCTGACCCATCGCCACCCTCACTCCTGGGCAGGTAAGAGTCAGTGAACGCAAGCATCCCATGCCCTGAGTTCAGCAGCGGCCTCTGAAGTTGTCTTAGTGCCGCAGGCAATCCTGACTACTAGGCCCGGGCCTAGCACCACACAGCTCCAACCTGTCAATCTCTTCTGAACCATAAGGCCTGACCCAAGATTGGCCGGGGCTGCCTTCTTCCAGAGCCCATCACTAACAGGACTCAGTAAATATGGTCTGTTGTCTGCCTGCTTTCTCCAGGGAAAAGTTCTTCCTTATGCTCTCTATAATTAAAAATATGTATCTATTTTGAAACATAAGTAGGCACAGCCTTACGGGCCTGGAGGAACGCAGAAATCCTGATGTGAATTGCCTGCGAGGGCCATGTTGCAGAGAACTGTGGGCAGCCTCTGAAAAGTAGACAGTCCACAGCCAACAGCTGGAAGGGAAACAGGAGCCTCAGTTCCAGAGATGCAAAGAAAAGAATTCTGCCAACGACCAGTGAGCCTGGCCCCCAAGCCCCGATGGGAACCACGGCCTTTACCAACACGTCCATTTCAGCCCAGCGTCAGATGAGACACTGAGCAGAGGACTCAGCCAGGTGATGCTCAGTTTTCTGACTGTAGAAGCCACAGAACAATAACTCTGTGTTGTTTTAAACTAAGTTTGTGGTGATGCATTTCGCAGTGAGAGAAAATGAGTACTATAATGAGGATGGCGTTTATGAGAGATTATCACAACACAGCACTGAGAGGGGAGGAAAAGTCACTTGGGGAGCCGTGGAGAGCCTGCTGCAGTGCCCTGGGTGGGGAGCAGGAGGCCTGGGGAGGACAGCGACAGTGCCAGTAGGGGAGCAGATGAGAACTTTAAAGGCGTGGCACAGGCACTCCTTACTGAATAAGCCTGAGTACAGCGAAGGAGCTGAGCGTGATTCAGTAACTCTAGAATAATAAAATTTTAAAAGGTCAAAGGGAACTTAGAGTCACCTCGTCTCACCTCTGTCCTGATTAAGAATCCCTCCCACAACATGCCAGATGCATGCTACCTCGGAATCTGGAGACACGAAGCCCCTTCTCCCTGGGCAACCCCATCTGTACTGAGCTCCAGCTGCGGGACAGTCGTCTCTCAAACCAAGTCAGATCAGCTTCCTGGAAACACCTACGGATGTAATTTGTCTTTCCAAGCGACACTGACATCACTGTCTCACTCTTAGCACAACCCTTCAAACATGCAACTGCAATGACCCCGCAGCCTCTGCTGCTTCAAGCTAAGCATCCCTTGTGAACAATCACTCTTGGCTTCCACACTCTGTCCACGCCAAGTGACACCTTTTGGGACAGCTAGTTTTTCACCATAACAGAAGCACTTAGCATGGCGCCTGGCAGATAAAAAGGGCTTAGTAAGTGCTGCTCTTGGTATTTATTAAAATGTGACTCCTAGATTTCTGGATGAAATTTTTCTCTAGTCACTAAACTAAGATTTAACATTTCAACGTGGTAGCTTAAGGGACTCTGAGAAACAACAAAACCCTTCACACAAGCTCCACAAGCCTGTGTGTCATAATCTAAGTGACCTCTTTGTCACTCTAGGGCAGTCACCAGAGAACAGTCCTTTAATAAACGTGGATGAAAAGTGATAATGATAAAAACAAAACTTATGTTTGTGAAGCACTTCACAACACTTAAGAGCTTTTACATTTACGTGTATCTCAGGACTGTGCTTCAAAGCAGGGTGTGGCTATCTCAGGGTATGGGAAGAAAATACTAGCACTTTCACTTATAGTTGATTTTCATGCTTTTAAAACACATTTTGCATATCTTAAAATGAATATAACCCATTGGTGTAATGGTACATGGATTTTCTTTAAAAATAACTATGTTTTTGTGCTGTATATGACATTTGTATGTAATAGCATAAATATTATTAATATACATGTGTACAGTTAAAACTTGTCTCCTGATCGAGTACATGACTAACAAACTTTGGAGAACCCTGCTCTAAAATGAATAGCGAGGCAAGCGATAGTAGGTATCCATATCTGATTTTATATATGGAGACCCACACGCAAATTACTGGTAGTGAGCTCAATCCTGGGCGCTCATTAAGAGAATCATGTGGTTTGTACACAGTATTTGGATGTCTGCTTTACAGGGTCTTCTTTAACAAGTACTCCAAAGACTCATTTTCAGAAGGAGAAAGTCAACAAAATGAAGGGATGATAAACATACACACACATCACTCAGCTGATTATAAAATCACCAGCCAGGCAGGAAAGCTCTGAGAGCAGTGTGCCTCGGCACATAACCCACGATCAGTTTTCTCACGCCACAGGTTTTGAGGGGACTTGCGATGAGTCGCAAAGGAGGGAGCTCCCTATCGAAGGTGCGAGGGAAGGGTCCCACTGCACTAACTGCTACTTCTGCAACAGAGGGCCTTTGTCACCTGTGCATAGGCAGCAGGGCTTGGAGCCACTGAGCCAGCCTCCCCAGTTCTAGTCTCACAAGACACTTGGCAGGGCAGCTGAGAACCACTTGAAAGGTTTTTCCTTTTATAATATGCAAGAGGTTTTCCTGGAGAAGCAGCTTTAGCAAGAATAAATTTTTTTTTTTTTAGATTCAATACTTTGCGAACTATTGGTCTCTGGACATAAGCATAATGGAGGTACTTTATTTCCTTTCTGGGACCATCAATTAAAAATAACTATAAATATTATATTTAAAAACAGGTCCTCTACTTCCTGCTTTTATCCTTTAATGCCTCACTGTTTTTCAGGATGGGCCCCAAAAGAATTATGTGAAAAACAAAACTACAATAAATTAATTTGGATAATTATCAACTCTGATAAAAGATATGGTAGAAAGATTAAAATCATTGGCTAAATGAGATTTTGAGATTCTCTGTAGATTTCAAATTATCCTTGTGATCTATTATATCTTACTATCCTTCATAGCAGATACTATGCAATACTTTAATCCAAATCCTACAAACTTAAGATATATTCTCTTGAAAGGTCTGTTATGTACAATGCTGATAGAGAATAGGCAGTCAATGGGTTTGTATGTGGTTTTGTTCATGTGTGTGTCCAAGAGATAGAGTAAGTTTTTGTTAATTAATCTCAAAGCTCAAAATCATATAACTTAATTATAAGGCAGAAATTAAGTCTTTTTTGATTTTCGAATGCATGTACTTTCTACTCTCTTCATTTCTATTAACACCTTAAGCATCAAATGGGTCAATCTCTAATTTAAGTGAGTGTTTTAGGCTTCATGGTTGGACAGCATTCATTCTGTGAACCTCTTGGCACAGTCATCTCACCAACATGCATATCAAAGAAGGTGGCTAATTCTTATGCCTATTGTTAAGTTTAGATGAAAAGTCAATTGACGAGAAACAGTATTTTTTTTTCTCAGCCACATAAAAGGATATCAATCAGGGGTAACTGATTACAAACCATAACCATTTCTGGTTAAAAGATAAGACTTTTCACAGAGATTTTTAATAACATAGCTGCAAAACTAAGAACTAACGGGGCCTTCCTGTTTTCCTCTTTTTTGATCATACATTTAATGACCAAAGCCGGTCTGAAAAATCCCAGGACCGAATTAAACTTTATAATTTCAAATTTACTGAGCAACACAGCTACAAAAATGAAACATTTAAGTATGGTCCCCAAGGCAGGTCACCGGGAAGCACTTGGTTTGAATTCACAGTTAGCATTCAGAAAAGGGAAATTTCATCTATCAGGTCTGTTTCAATAAACACATAAATAAGAGCTGTTTATATATAAGTTAATTATGCAATACTGAGATCCTACGATTGTTCTTTCAGTTAGTTTTTCCTTGAAGCATCTAAGCTCTTCTATGTTGTCATCCTATTTTTAGTTTTTTTCCCCTTTTCAATAAACATTTCTTCTCCATTTATTTAATCTTTTTACAACTTTTGTAGTGAACTAAAACTTTACCATGAAACTGATGCCTAGCAAACTTTCAAGAAGTGGAAACAAGTCTCTTGAAAAAGGAGTTTGGCAAGAAGGAATTGTTAGTCAAGCAGTTTTCGCTAAAATAATGAAGCTTTTTCTGTTTCATATCAAAACTGTAAGTGTCCAGAGAGCAGATATTTTATGATAAACATTTAATGGAGAATTAAGATTAAGCGTTCATTTAAATTATCATTCTCATTTTGACAGCATTTAGTGTTTATCTACATTTGATTATTTTATACAACACATGTAACAGGTCAGTAAAATGGAACTATTCACCTGTTCATTGTATCTGGACCTAAATACCTACATACATTAAAGAATCATTTTCTTTTTCACTGAGATATTCATTTACTTTTAGTAATTACATAGTTGTGCAATGTCTTTATCCTAGGCATTCAAGAAAGGTTTCCAGCAAGAAGAATCTTCTAGAAATATTTTATGATGACAAAAAAACTAGAATTCTCTTAATGGCATTGCTATTAAGTGAAATAGTCAACAGTCATTTGCCAACCCTAATAGATGATCATTGATAACATTTATGTTCACTACTTATCTGAAAAAAGGCAATAAAAGGTCTCTTAGCTGGGGACTAAATCATTTAGAACAAAGTGAAGTCAAGTCTTCCAGGATCTCTGAGCTTCAAGGGGTACCGTTTTCACAAATGCAATGAACTTTTCAAGAAAAAGAGTGGGGTCACTTTCAATCCCCCATACAAAGTAAGGCTTAGTACAACATAAGGCAGCAGTCTAAAAACTTCAGTACATGGTGACAGCAAGTGAAAGTGACACTGTAAAAAGCAGACAGAGGAATGACAGCACAGCGGCCTGAAGATCTGCTCTGGGTGCTTCCCAGTCATGGCTAAGCACTCCACTACTACAGCACAGTACAATAATTATTTGTAATTAAAAGGCTAGGCTGCGCAAAATCCTGCAAATGGCTCATTATACTTTTTTTTCTCACGGAGCTTCCGTTCTTTGAACACTTGTTAGGGGCAAGGCATGAGCTAGGCAATGGGAGCGCAGCAGTCGACATTACAGATGTGGTCCCTGCCGTCTTCACACTCACACACTGGCGAAGGCTCCGAGGAGCCAAAGGGCATTACAACAAACATCAGAGCTTCCGAGCGGGAGTCACATGGAAAGGCTTTCCAACCTAGAAGGTTCCCAGGCTGACATCACAGTGGAAGACCAAGGGGGAAGTAGGAGTCTGCCTGGTGAACAGGGAAGAGGGTCAGGTGTAGTGTTGGAGGCAAGAGGGAAGAGTCCAGCACAAAAGCTACAGCTATGAAGTGAGAGAGTACTCCAGAGAAACATTCACTCCCAACCAGATAAAATATCACACACATAAAAATGCACTCTGATATTTTTTAATAAAACCCTCATCTGTTAGCATTTCTTTTTTATTCGTAACCTTCAAATTCACTATCTCCCTTCTTATGATACAAAAAAATTAAGCTATTGATAAAGAACTTCTTTTGGTAGAGATATAACTTTGTAACATTCTTTTAAGACTCACCTGTGTTTTTTTATTCCTTTATCTTAAATGAGATGAGATGGTACCATACTTTGCTTTGAACAGGAAACCAAGCCCATGATAATACTGAAAATGATAATTAGGCACCTGGGTAAGTCTGACCCTGCAGGGTTGAGAAACAATCTTTCGGTTTCTAGAGATTCTTGTAACATGCCCTCCACGGAGGGAGATCTCCTTGCACTTGCAGAATCCAGGAGGACTCCCAGGTGTCATGCCGACAGAGCAGTCCACTGCTGGGAGGTTGGTGGAGGAGAGGAAACAGATAAAGGGGAGAAAAGACAGTGACGGGTGAGAATCCAGACAAACTGGGTTAGCAAGTTCCTACTTGGAGAATTAAGCCTATATTTTTGTTTGAAATGGGAGGCAAGGTAGCCTGCTGACAGTGAAGAGGGGGTTGAGGAGAGGGTGTTGAACAAGTTCTCCAGATAAGAATTTCTCAAAGTATGTTCTGGGGACCATCTGTACCAGGTCCAGCTAATAAAATACAGATTGCTAGGTCCCACCCAGACCTAGAGGGAAGGATTTGCAGAGATGGGGCCCAGAAATTGGCATTACAATAAGCATTCCGAGTATCTCAAATGGAAATGAAGTTTAGGGCCACTGAAGATAATGTTCTCTAAGTTGATGGTGGAATTAGGAGTGAAGAAGAAAACTGAGCAAAGCACCAAAGGCCTCTCTGACTGTCGGAATGTGACAAAGTCAGAGAGGAAGTGTCAGGGTGCCACCTGGCTGCTTTCCTCGTTTGGCTGAATGTTCACTGTCCAATGAAAACTTGTTCACGGCAGACATGGATTGGAGCTGGTAGGCTCTCCTCTGTTGCTGGGTCCTAGACTGACAGTTCCCTTACACAAACTGGGAGCTTCAAAGTGTGCATCTGATTACCAAGATGAGAGGGTAAAGCTGCTGACACATCAGTGCACATGCACAACCACTACTCGGAAAGGGAAAGCCAGGTTGGCAAACCATCCTCACTTAAATACACTGCATATGAAGTGCATGCACGTGGTGCCAGTCTCAGGGCAGACAAGGGGTGGCATTTGTTTTTTCCTTTGGAAAACTGGATAGCAGAGAGGTGGACAGTCTCACATCCTTTTCGAAGGGGATGTGCTGCATGACGAGATAGCCTGGTGGGTGCTATGGAGACCCAGAGAAGTTGGCTATTGACAGAATTGACTAGGCTGGATTTTAAATACTTTGCCTTTTAAAATGATAAAAGAAGAATTATGCCATACATTATAAGCTCCCCTTGCAGTTGGAGGTAACCATGTTATATAGTACTGGCCAATGAGATACAAGGAAATGTTCCTATCAAGAGTTTTCCTTCCCAAATAAAAAGGCAAGTCTTGTAGGGAAGTTCCTGCCTTCCCACACTGTTCCCTTTCTTCATTCTTTCTGCCTGGGATACGATGATGGGGGAGTGGCAGCCATCCTGTGGTATTGAGAACAAAAGCCACAACTAACAAGGCCAGAGCAAAAGGAGAGAACCAAGTATGTTGACAACACCCCTGAGCACTAGCTCTAGACTCATAATCTCAGACTTCTTGGTACAAGAGAAATATAAACCCTTTATTTATTCATCTATGTGACTATTCTTCAGTTTTCAGATTCAGCTGAACCCATTCTCAAGTTTTTTTCTTCTCTTCTTTAAAGTTGTCAACATTTTTTGAGAATGATTATCACCCTCATGATATTTATCTTTACATTTCTCTAGCATCTACCACAGCATCTTACAATCAAACTCAATTAATACCAATTGTTAAATTTAACACAATTAACTCATCAGAAAACAGACCAGCCTAGATGTATTTTTCATCTAAATCAGAACACTGGCTCACCCCCACCACAAACCAACTGAAATGAAGGAAAAAAAAAAATCAGAGAAAACCCTGCATCAGCAATAATTAGGTAAAGAGAGGATACTAAAACCCTGAAGAAATGTTTGTCAAATAGAGTACAGATGAGCCTAAATTGAAGACAGTTGCTGAGAGCTGAATTTATTACATTCATTATTTGAACAGCAAAAAATCAGACTATAAAGAAATAGTATCAGCAAATAAAGAAACGGATAAATACGGGAAAGGAAGGTTATCTGCAGTACCCAGTATTCCTTCCTATTTGGAGAGGAAGGAGCAAGGAGCAGAGATGGACCACGGGTGGGATGGGCCCACCGTATGATGCATCCCTTCCCCACCACAGCAGAAGGGCTAGAGGCGGCTGCACCGTTACAGTGAGAGGAAACCAAAGCCACCACACCAACCAGAAAGCAGGGCCTCACCTGGACATAATTCTGAGAAAAAGCAGAAACGCTTTTAGCAGCTTAATCCAGTGTGGTAAGACGCCCCCTACACTGCACCCAGTACAGGGTTTTCTTGCAACTCAGCAGGTGGCAGCGCCAGAGGAAGGCTGGGCACAGGGAAGCAGCAGATTACATTAAAACCAGGCGTGGGAAGACACTGGAACTGTGGTTTCAAAAACACTGAAAACACCTGCTGGAGAAAAAGTTTCCTTGATGGTAGCTCCCTCTTCATCTCCTTCAGGTCACAGGAACCTTATGCCAGTAATGTAAACAGAGAGCCTCCATTCTCTGGCTTAAAATGCAAGAGGAGAGGTTCCAACACCACCAAGTCAAACTGTTTGGTGATGAAGAGAAATTCAACCATGCGTTCATTCAATCAGTACAGAAGGGCACCCACCGTGTACCACACTCAGTCAGTACACACGGGCACTCACTACCTGCACTCCTCCAGGCATGGAGGACACAGCTACACAAGAAGACAAAATGCCCTGTCCTCCTGGAGCTGACACTCTGTCGGATGTGTGACCGTCTGGAACAGTTTTGTTTTTATTCAGGAACAGATAAAGATGAAGAGGTACAATGGATCAATGTAAGCCTTATGAAAAAGATTCTACAACATAGAAGAAAAACACAGCATGGAAGAAAAAGAGGTCGAATGTATTTCTGAAAAAGATGCACCTTAGAACCAGTAGACTAAAACTCCTCATAAAAAGGAAGGAGCCAGGAGGCAGTGGCTGTGTCAGCCGCACTCACCCCATCCTACCGGTGCCAGTTGGGACGAAACGGGGACTCAATGAATAGCAGGTGAATGAGTAGGAAATGTAGGAAAAACAAACTCCATGAAACAGATAAAATGGGTCAAGGAAAGTGTACAGAAACAAAAACTGCCACAGCAGAATGTTAAAAGTCAGGGGAAGTAATAACAAGTAGCAGCATAAAGGCCAATCACTGCTGTACATAACACATCTCACAGGATCCTTCACAATGAAGCAGAAAATCATAGCGAGGAGAACAAGTGGAGAGTGCAGAATGAAGAGGCAATTCACACCAGCAAAGGAATTAGCTGGTGTAACTAAGAAAAAGGAGGTAATCCCACCACTATTTGATTGGTTATCTGAAAAACTCAAGAAAGAATCAATTAAAAAAATATTTCAAAATTAATTTGTCAGAAGTATGTATAATCTATTTAAAGAAAACTATAAACCTTGAAAGATATAAAAGGTTTGGATGAAGATGATGTAATACAGCACAGCTCTCAATTCATCCCAAATTCACATGTACACATGTTGAAATTCCAATTCAAATACTAACAGAATATTTTGGTGGTTAAGGGGGATTGTATAGGGACAGAGTTTTACAAATTCTTAAATTTGTGAGTATGACATTAACACTGGTTAATGGCGTATTTAAAACTGGGTATATCTCCACCTTATATCATGGACTGAAATACATTTCCTATAAATGAAAAATGTAAATATCGAATCTTAAGATTAAAGACATAGATAAATATTTACAAAACTTTCATGTGGGAGAGGCTAAGCATGATTAAAAACCCAGAAACTACAAGGAAAAATACTGATAGATTTGATTGATTTGATTACACAAAATTAACATATCTCCACCAAAATAACAATAAATGAAACCCAGAAGGAAATAACACATAAGATATAAGATACAGTAAGTATATATATAATTGGTTCAAATCTCTCATATACAAAGAACTCTTATGAACAGTAAATAAAGACAAACACTGAAGAGAAAAAAGAAGGCAAAGAGACCACTCACATAAGCAAAAACCACCAATCAACATACAGAGAATACAGAACCTCACCAGCAGTTTTCAATACAGATTTAAAAACTCAAGTGCCATTTTGCACCCATGAAACAGGTGGAGCTATTTAGAAAAATATCTAGCATTCATTGGTGAAGGTATCCTAAGATAGAAGGTCAATCTGATAATAGCATAAACAGGTAAAATCTAATTTTTCAGTGAAAATCAAAAGCTTTAAGAATATGCAGACCCTCTGACCCAGCAAGACAATCTAAGTGGAGGAGTGGTAAACAAATACTGGTGTGACCACGCAGTGGCATGCTATATATCCAATAAAAACAAAAAATGTACTTCTAAGGATCTAACTTTCAGAAATAAATGTGTGCAAGGACATATATATGATAATAAAAATCATCTGTTTTAATAATAAAAACTAGACACTACCTAAATATCAATTAATAAGGGAATGGTTAAACAAACCCAATGTATTCACACTATGGAATGCCAGTAACCTTAAAAAAAAGGAGGTAGATTTAAGTATAGTGATAAAGAAGCATGTCTGTGATAAACTATTTAGGGAATAAAGCAAACAAAATGTGTCTTATGACCCCATTTTTAGAAAACAAACATGGAAGAAACTATGCATGCATTAATAATATGAAAAAATTAACTTTTCTTGAACCTTAACTATATGCTAGATTCAGTACCAAATTATCTACCTGCATTATTTTATCTAATTGCCACAATAATCCTATTAGGTAGTATTATTCCCATTTTACAGATGAAGAAACTGAGGCTTAGAGATGTGAAAAACATGTGCCCATCATCACAAGGTCAATGAATGTCACAACAGATCACAGCCCTGCCAGTCTGACTCCAGAGATTGTGCTGTTAACATTACAACACAAATGGCACAAAAAAGGTTCAAAAACTGTATGCAAAAGTTTGGTTGCTACAGGGACTGGAGGGGACTTTCTGTATATTATAATGTTTTTTGTCTTAAGAAACACTACTTTTAAATTTCTTAAAAGGTCACCAAAAACAGGGTAAACATTGACATAAAAAGCTAGAATACACCAAAATCATCAAAGTGCTAATTATTTTGTTGTAGGGAGATTCCATTTTCTCATTTTTGCTTATCTGTATTTTCTATTTTTTCTAAAAGTAATCAATAATAAAAAATACTACTTTAACATTTAGTAAGCATATATTATCAAGGTAATTATTTAAAACAAGTTAAAATTCAAAAAATTATAATTCTACTCAATATTTTTACGAAATTGTGAAAAATCCCTTATATAGTATCTGACAGCTAAAGACTACATTACAGTAAGTTGACTTTTAAAGTTATACAAGCAATCTAAAGTAAAATTGTATCTTCTATTCCTTTTTTTTCTTTTAATAAAAAAGCAGCTTTCTAGACTCTAAGGGGAAAAAATTTATACATTTATAGACTGTAGTTTATATCAACTCCATCAACAGCACAGCCTATTGGCACTAATAAACAATCTATTTTAGTGTGCTAGTCTCAGAAAATGTGTTATAGCTTTTCAGCACAGATGTTATTCAAGAAAAAAATTTCTTCTTTTTATTGACCTATATTAAGTATAAACTCAGTTGTGTCACCAAAGCCTCTTATGATCCTAATCCAAATAAAATTTCTTCAATCCAGTGTGGTCCTTGCAACTCCAAAAACATATTGTAAATAGCTCAACTGGCAAGAGAAATTCAAGGGAGACATATTATTATTTCTTTATAAACTCAGTCTTACTTCCTTTCATAGGAAAGAAAAAAAAAAACTTCAAAATGGCACAGCCAGCAAACACTTGGCCCAGATCCTGGCAGAGGTGCCGAGGCATCAGTCGCTGCCAGCCGACAACTCCACAAATGAAATATAAGAACGATCACTTATGGCCATTTACTTATTCTATAGTTAATTATCTTCAGTATATTACAGCTATAAACAAAAGGAAGAAAGACTAGTTCTATAAAAGTGATCGCTGACTCCCAGATATTTCTGCCTTGGCTATCATTAGCTATAAATGAACTGCCCAAGATGTTAAAGAGTCTGAAAGAAATCAATTGATAGATATCAGGGATTTTCTTAAAGAAAAAAATCCTGCTGACTCTAAGACACGTGTGAATTCAAGTAATAAACTAAATAGGGAAGTGAAAGGTCAAATAAGAGGGTAGGGGTCACCCAAAGGGTGCTGCCTGTTTAAATGGAACAAGCAGAAGGAAGTGACTTTAATTCAATTAGCTCATCCAGGAACCCGGGGCACGGAATATATAAAATGACACGGGGAGACATTTACTGCCCTGGGACTTTTCCATCTGCGGCTGCAGGGGAGGCCACCTCTCCCTCTTCCTCGGGGCATCCTGCTTTTGCACACCTCTCTCGTGTGGTCCAGAGCCTGCCCACTGGCTCCTCCTGCTGCCAGTGGTGGCAAGAGCCGCTCTGGAGCTCCCTAGGAGACTTCTCCCCACATCCAGCCAGACCGCTGGGTCTGGGGCCAGCACTCTCCTTGCACAACACCTACTCTGCTTTCTCAAAGGGTGGGCCAGAGCCACCAGCATCAGATCATCCAGGGTCCTTGTCAGAAATGCAGATCTCTGGTGCCTGCCCTGGGATCTGAATCCCTGGAGAGAGTGGCAGGAAGTGCCGTTTTAACACGTGTGCCATGTATGCTCCTTAGCACACTGGCAGGTGGGAATCATGGAGTCAATGTGCACAACAAGACAGTATGTACCATTAAATGAGTAATTTAATCATTGCTTTAGAGGTCAAACACCATGCTTTAATATCAAACCCTACTTCTGGAATACCTATTCAGATACACAACACTAGAAGGTGTAAGAAAGGAAAAACAATACAAGAGCCAGCATGAAGGAAAGATACGACCCCCTTGAAAAACACTTGAGCCTAAACTGATTGCCATACTTTCCTGTCTGTTCCTAAAGAAATAAACACTATGAAAATAAACTTTAAGAAATTATATTAAACTAATTATTTAAAGTACCTCATTTAAGACTCTAAGAAGAGGAAACATTGCTAATTGTTTCCTGACTTAGAAGCCAGAGTAAACAGAATTCCCAATTGTCAAATAAAGTACTCTTTCCAGCCAGGCATCTCAGTAGACATTTTGCATTTGAAAAGTGCTGACTATGTCCTTTATGTACTGTGTCTTCTTTTTCAGCTTCTGTGACAAAGCCTTCTCCTGTCTCCCTTCCTCTGACCATTAATTTTCTTGTAGGCTCCATTATACACTCTGCACAGTCTTTAAAAGGCAATGCACCCCAAAGTCCAGTTCTTGGCCTTCTGCTCTGGTCCCTCTGGGAACATGTGCTGACTCTTGGCAACTTTGTTCACTACCACAGCCTCATGGGCAACTCCACTCCGAAGACTCCTCCTTCTTCCAACCCAGTGCCCTATCTGGGCTCCTGTCCTCCACAGCCAACTGCCCACTGGAATCTCCACCTGGATTTGCCAGCGGCAACTCAAACTCCATGTGTCCAAAACTGAACTCCATTCATGCTGGCTTCCATACCAGAAGGCTGTGAGTTTTTCTAGAGCTGGGGCAGCAAACTTAAATGCCTGTGGGGGCACCCAATACCAAATTTATTTTTTATTTAAGAAACAAAGGTATAACTCTTCACACAGTCAGTTCTATGTAGTTTGCAAATGTTATCTCATTTAATACTCAGAACAACTCTATGGAGTAGGTAGTGTTATCCCTGGTTTATAGATGGGTAAACTAAGGAAAAGAGAGATTATGGAACTTGCTAAGGTCACCACCCCACTAGGAAAAGCCAGGACCTGAATGCAGAGACTCTGGCCCAGAGATCACTACACTATGCTCTTTCAGAGAACTGGGCCAGCTGCAGGATAGCAAGGAGCACAGGGATCAGAGGACTGGAGAATGTCTGCTTCATCTCATGGCAGCCAAACCTTTGCAACTCCACGTCCTAGACCTTTTATTTTATGCCTCCCCAGTACTCTAACCATATCTACCTATGCTTCTATTCATTTTATTCCCTCAATATTTCTCTCTCTAACCTTTCTCCCTTCCCCACCAGGCCTTAGTTCAGCCTCAAGCCATTTCTCAACTGCCTACTGCTGACCTGTTGGTCATCATCCTTGCCTCCCACTAATCTGTTCTCTACAGCCAGGATCAGCACTTTTTCTCTAAAGGGCCAGACAGGTAATATTTCAGACTTTCCAGTTTTCTGTTGCAATTACTCAGGCCTGCAGATGTAGCATGATTTCAGCACAGAAATGGATGCAGCTGTGTTCCCATAAAACTTTATTTACAAAAACAGGTAAGTCTTGCTCAACAGTACTACCATCAGTTTTCTCAATCAATCCTAGTCCTTATACTTAAATATATTTGACGTAGTAACAAACCTTAGAGAATATCATAAAAATATAAAAGTACCAGAAAAAAACTTAAGTGAACTGTTTTTATAAACATAGGGTGGTGAAAATCGAAGCATAAAAAAAAAAAAAATAGAGGACTTCTGGGAAGTTGGCGGCGTGAATGGAGTGGCAGAAATTTCCTCCCAACATTATATTTATCCACGAAAACACAGCAAATACAACTATCCCTAAAAGAGAGACCAGAACACACAGGAAAGTGCACATCGTGCAGCTACACCTGAGAGGACTCGGCATCCGGCGAGGCGGGTAAGAAACGGAACCACGACCTGGCAGGACCCGAGCACTCCCCCACCCCAGCGCACTGGCGGGAGGAGAGGATTCAGAGCCGGGAGGGAGTTGAAGTACAGGCGCGGGAGATAACCAGCCCCAGCGATCTGCTCCGGGAGCACGGACACACAGAGCGCGGTGTAGCGGAGATTGAAGAGACAGAGGGCGCAGGGTCTCAGCGGGAACGCGTCTAGTTGCTCTCGGCCGGCTCAGAGAAGGAGAAAAGAGAAGAAAAAAGAAAAAAAAAAAAAAAAGGAGAAAAGCATGCGCTTTTTTTCAGCGGCCTTAAAGAGACAGGAGCCCAGGGGAGGCCCGCATCGCCCTGGCACACTCAGCCCAGCAGGCTGGGAGTCCTGGGGAGATTTGGACCCCTTAGCGGGTGACTGGGAAAGGGTAGCCATATTTAGGACTCCCATAGAGCTCAACAGCCTCCCATTCATTCTCACCCTGTCCCCAGCTTTAAAGGGCCTTGTGGAGCGGCAGGGCCACGGCTCTGGAATAGTGGAGCAATAGCGCCACCTACAGAATTCACACAGAAACCACTCCCGATGGGCATTTTTTTTTTAGGTGTTGCTGTTTTCTCTTCCCTTTCTTTTCTGTCTTTCTCTTTTTTTTATTATTAGTATTTTTTTCTCTTCTTTCTTCTCTTTCCTTTTTAAAGTCATAAAGAGCCCAGCTGACATACATGACAACTACCAGTAACCAATTCTATAGCCATGAGAAGACAGAGGAATATTGTACAGAAAAAGCTCCAAACTCAGACAACCCCAGAGAGAGAACCTGAAGCAATGGACATGCACAGTCTTCCTGAAAAAGAATTCAGAATAAAAGTCATAGCCATGCTGACGGATCTATAGAAAAATGTGTAAGAGCTGAGGGAGGAAATGAGGAAAGACTATGCAGAAATGAGACAAGCCATCGACGGGATTAACAGCAGACTGGATGAGGTACAAGACACTGTCAATGAAATACAAAATAGAGAACAGGAATACAAAGAAGCTGAGGCACAGAGAGATAAAAGGATCTCTACGAATGAAAGAATATTAAGAGAACTGTGTGACCAATCCAAACGGAGCAATATTCGCATTATAGGAGTACCAGAGGAAGAAGAGAGAGAAAAAGGGATAGAAAGTGTCTTTGAAGAAATAATTGCTGAAAACTTTCCCACGCTGGGGAAGGAAATAGTCTCGCGGTCCACAGAAGCCCACAGATCTCCCAACACAAGGGACCCAAGGAAGACAACACCAAGACACATAATAATTAAGATGGCAAAGATCAAAGATAAAGACAGAGTATTAAAGCCAGCTAGAGAGAGAAAAAAGATCACCTACAAAGGAAAACCCATCAGACTGTCATCAGACTTCTCAACAGAAACCTTACAGGCCAGAAGAGAATGGCATGATATATTTAACATAATGAAAATACCCTTCGAACCAAGAATATGGTATTCAGCACGGTTATCAATTAAATATGATGGAGGGATTAAACAATTTCAAGACAAACAAAAGTTGAGAGAGTTTGCCTCTCATAAACCACCACTACAGTATATCTTAAATGGACAGCTCTAGAGGGAAGTACCCCTAAGGCTAAAAAGATGTCACCAGAGAAAATAAAATCATAGCAAAGAAAGCAGACCATCCAAATACAAACTAAAGGCAAGGAATAAAACACCTAATATATAAAGAAAGGAGGAGGAAGAATAAGAAGGGAGAGATAAAGAAACATCAGATGGCATTCACAATAACTTAACAAGAAAGTTAAGTCAGATTCTCAGATAGTAAAGAAGCAACCCTTGAACCTTTGGTAACCACGAATAACCATTAAAGCTAGCAATGGCAATAAGTACATATCTATCAATAATCACCTAAATGTAAATGGACTGAATGCACCAATCAAAAGACACAGAGTAACAGAGTGGATAAAAAACCAAGACCCATCTATATGCTGCTTACAAGAGACTCACCTCAAACCCAAAGATATACACAGACTAAAAGTGAAGGGATGGAAAAAGATATTTCATGAAAACAACAAAGAGAAAAAAGCAGGTGTTGCAGTACTTGTATCAGACAAAATAGACTTCAAAACGAAGAAAGAAGCAAAAGATAAAAAATGACATTACATAATGATAAAGGGGTCAGTCCAACAAGAAGATATGACCATTATAAATATATACGCACCCAACACAGGAGCATCAGCATATGTGAAACAAATACTAACAGAATTGAAGGAGGAAATAGACAGCAATGCAATCATTTTAGGAGACTTTAACACACCACTCACTCCAAAGGATAGATCAACCAGGCAGAGGATAAGTAAAGACACAGAGGCACTGAACAACACACTAGAACAGATGGACCTAACAGATATCTACAGAACTCTGCACCCAAAAGCAGCAGGATACACATTCTTCTCAAGTGCACATGGAACATTTTCCAGAATAGACCACATACTAGGCCACAAAAAGAACCTCAGTAAATTCAAAAATATTGAAATACTACCAACCAACTTCTCAGATCACAAAGGTATAAAACTAGAAATAAATTTTAGAAAGAAATCAAAAAGGCTCACAAATACATGGAGACTTAACAACATTCTCCTAATGAATCAATGGGTTAACGACCAAATCAAAGAATATATGAAGACTAATGACAACAACAACACAAAGCCACAACTTCTGTGGGACACAGCAAAGGAAAGTATATTGCAATCCAGGCCTATTTAAAGAAGGAAGAACATTCCCAAATGAACAGTCTAAAGACACAAGTATTGAAATTGGAAAAAGAAGAACAAATGAGGCCCAAAGTCACTAGAAGGAGAGACATAATAAAGATCAGAGAAGAAATAAATAAAATTGAGAAGAATAAAACAATAGAAAAAAATCAATGAAACCAAAAGCTGGTTCTTTGAAAAAATAAACAAAATAGATAAACCCCAAGCCAGACTTATTAAGACAAAAAGAGAATCTACACACATAAACAAAATCAGAAATGAGAAAAGAAAAATAACGACGGACCCCACAGAAATACAAAGAATTATAAGAGAATATTATGAGCATCAATATGCTAACAAGCTGAAAAACCTAGAAGAAATGGACAACTTCTAAGAAAAATACAGCCTTCCAAGACTGACCAAGCAGTAAACAGAAAAATTAAACAGACCAATCACCAGCAACGAAATTGAATCGGTAATCAAAAAGCTACCCAAGAACAAAAGCCCTGGACCTGAGGGATTTACCTCTGAATTCTACCAGACATATAGAGAAGAAATAACACCCATTCTCCTTAAAGAATTCCAAAAAATAGAAGAGGAGGGAATACTTCCAAACTCTTTCTATGAAGCCAGCATCACTCTAATACCAAAACCGGGCAAAGACCTCACCAAAAAAGAAAATTACACACCAATATCCCTGATGAATGTAGATGCAAAAATACTCAACAAAATATTAGCAAACCGAATTCAAAAATACATCAAGAGGATCATACACCATGATCAAGTGGGATTCATCCCAGGGATGCAAGGATGGTACAACATTCGAAAATCCATCAACATCATCCATCACATCAATAAAAAGAAGAACAAAAACCACACGATCATCTACATAGATGCTGAAAAAGCATTTGACAAAATTCAGCATCCATTCATGATTAAAACTCTCAACAAAATGGGTATAGACAGCAAGTACCTCAACATCATAAAGGCTATATATGACAAACCCACAGCTAACATCATACTTAATAGCGAGAAGCTGAAAGCTTTTCATCTAAGATCGGGAACAAGACAGGGGTGCCCACTCTCTCCACTGTTATTCAACATAGTATTGGAGGTCCTAGCCACGGCAATCAGACAAAACAAAGACATACAAGGCATCCAGATTGGTAAAGAAGAAGTCAAATTGTCACTATTTGCAGATGACATGATACTGTACATAAAAAACCCTAAAGACTCCACTCCAAAACTACTAGAACTAATATCTGAATTCAGCAAAGTTGCAGGATATAAAATCAACACACAGAAATCTCTTGCTTTCCTATACACTAATGATGACTAACAGAAAGAGAAATCAGAAAAACAATTCCATTCACAATTGCATCTAAAAGAATAATATACCTAGGAATAAACCTAACGAAGGAAGTGAAATACCTGTACTCTGAAAACTACAAGACATTCCTAGGAGAAATTAAAGAGGACACTAACAAATGGAAATGCATCCCATGCTCTTGGCTAGCTACATGTAAGAGAATGAAACTGGACTACTGTCTAACCCCATATACAAAGGTAAACTCAAGGTGGATCGAAGACCTGAATGTAAGTCATGAAACCATAAAACTCTTAGAAAAAAACATAGGCAAAAATCTCTTGGACATAAACATGAGCGACTTCTTCATGAACATATCCCCCTGGGCAAGGGAAACAAAAGCAAAAATGAACAAATGGGACTATATCAAGTTGAAAAGCTTCTGTACAGCAAAGGACACCATCAGTAGAACAAAAAGACATCATACAGTATGGGAAAATATATTCACAAATGATGTATCTGATAAGGGGTTGACATCCAAAATATACAAAGAACTCACGCACCTTAACAAACAAAAAGCAAATAATCCAATTAAGAAATGGGCAGAGGACATGAATAGACACTTCTCTAAAGAAGAAATTTAGATGGCTAACAGGCACATGAAAAGATGCTCCACATCGCTGGTCATCAGAGAAATGCAGATTAAAACCACAATGAGATATCACCTCACACCAGTGAGGATGGCCAACATCTATAACACAAACAACAACAAATGTTGGCGAGGATGTGGAGAAAAGGGAACCCTCCTACACTGCTGGTGGGAATGCAAATTAGTTCAACCATTGTGGAAAGTAGTATGGAGGTTCCTCAAAAAACTCAAAATAGAAATACCATTTGACCCAGGAATCCCACTTCTAGGAATTTACCCTAAGAATGCAGCAGCCCCGTTTCAAAAAGACAGATGCACCCGGATGTTTATTGCAGCACTATTTACAATAGCCAAGAAATGGAAGCAACCTAAGTGTCCATGAGTAGATGAATGGATTAAGAAGATGTGGTACATATATACAATGGAATATTATTCAGCCATAAGAAGAAAACAAATCCTACCATTTGCAACAACATGGATGGAGCTAGAGGGTATTATGCTCAGTGAAATAAGCCAAGCAGAAAAGGACAAGTATCAAATGATCTCACTCATATGTGGAGTATAAGAACAAAGAAAAAAAAAAAAACTGAAGGAACAAAACAGCAGCAGACTCACAGAACCCATGAACGGACTAATAGTTACCAAAGGGAAAGGGACTGGGGAAGAAGGGTGGGAAGGGAGGGATAAGAGGGTAAAAGGGGCATTACGATTAGCAGACGTAAGGTAGGGGGGCACGGGGAGGGCTGTACAACTCAGAGAAGACAAGTAGTGATTCTCGTCTCACTACACTGATGGACAGTGACTGTAATGGGGTTGGTCTGGGGGAACCTGATGAAGGGGGTAGTTTAATCACCATAATATTGCACATGTAATTGTAGGTTAATGATACCAAAATAAATTGTAAATAAAAAAAAAATCTAATAAATTTGAACATCTCAGTAGGGCCAAATAAAATAACAAAACTAACATCACAAAGTAAAAAGAAAAAGCGAAATGTGAAAAAAACATTTTAAATGTGTACGACAGATAAGATGCTAACTTTCTTTATAAAGAGCTCTAAAAAAGTCAGTAAGAAATGACTGAGGATATAAGAGGTAAAGAACAGAAGGAAAAATACAAATGATCAAAACAGACAGAAAGATGATAAATCCCACCAAAACTTTAAAAATGAAAATATACATAAAAATCTTTTTCAATTATCAAATAGGCCAAGCTGGTAGACTGCTGCTGCGTGAACACAAAGGACAGAGGGAATCAGATTCCCACATGCTGGTGGAAGGACTGTAAATTACCCTTTCTAAGGAATAAACTTGTCAAATATCAAAATTAAAAATTTCAAAGCTAGCAATTACATTTCTAAACACTTATTCTACACATAACTCACATAAGTACACAGACTTACATACATGAAAGTAACCACAGAATTGTTTTTAACAGCAAACAACTGGAAACACCCTAAATGTTTACCTGTTGAGGGTTTGTTAGGTAAATTATGGCAGTTCCATATAACGGATAGTATATTGCCAGTGAGAGCTGTATCATTCAAAGAAAATAGTAAGTTGGAGTTTGCTACTACTTGTGTTGTATGTGTGGGTGTATGTGTGATGATCCTATTTCTATTAAAACGTATAACCATATTTATATCTTTATAGCTGCATTATTTATACATACACAGAAGGCTACATTTCAAGCAGGGGTTTACTTAAAATAGAGGGAAAGGTACTTTTTCAGTTTAAGATACGTGCTTCCCTATAATTTGAACATTTTTGCAATGGTTTATACTAATTCCGTAGTCATTTCAAGACACTTAAAGGGTAATTAAGACAAACTCAAGGTGATTATGTTCCTCTAAAAACTTTCCCAGACTTTCCACTGCTGGGGTGTAAGAGTCAAACTCTCCAACAAGAAATACTTGCCAACGTGGCCCCACCTGACTCTTCTCAGCCAGCGTCTCTTCTCCATGCTCCCAATCACACTGCATTACTCAGAGCATCCTGTAGTTTTTCTGAGCTTCTCTACCTTTGCACAGGCTTCTCCCTCTGCTCACAATCCTTGCTGTCTCTGCCTAGTAAATACTCATTCACCACAACCCCCCACAGGCAGAAACAGCAACCCCCTCTCTGGGTCCCCATGCTGCCATACACACACATTTGCTGTAACACTTGTAACATTAATTTCCCTAATGATGCATATAGTGATAATAGTATAAACAATAGCTAGTAAGTACCTATGAGGTGTTGGGCGCACAGGCGTTTCACACTGATCAGTCATTTAATCCCCACGATGAGGCTGTCAAGCACCACTGTTTCTGTTTCTCAGGTAAAGAAACCATGGCAGTCTAATGGTAAATAAATTGCCCAATACAACACAGGTACTAAGAAAGTGCTCTGGGTTTGAAACACAAGATGTATCTGACCACAGCTGTCTTCTTTTTGTATGTGTGGATATGTACAAAATCTCCCCACTATCAACTTCTTGAGGACAGAAATCCTATGTGTTATGTCTGTATCTCCAGCATCTAACGCATTGCATGGTAAACACCCAATAAATACTGAAGGCAGGCAGCCTTAGCATTAAAGGGGGACTTAAAGGGTATCATCTAGCTCCAGCCACTACACAATGCAGGACCATTTCTCAGCTTCTCTCGAAAGTGATGCGCTTCCAACTGGATGGTGCCACTGACAAGGACCACCGCCTTGCGAGGCGGCCCCCCGCACACAGTTGGCTCCCCTGAGAAAGCTCCCTCCCACTGACAGGAAGTGCCACTGTCAGCACCCGCGGTCTCCGCGTCCTGCCCCTGAACTACAAATCAGCAGCACTGTTCTTTCAACTAAGCAGAGCCACAGACACCTGAAGACGGCTGTCCTGTCTTCATTCTCCCTTCCTTCACCATCTTTCTCCCCCCAGCCTTCTGCTGTCCAAGCGAAACAATCTCAGTGCCCAAGTGACAGGGCTTCAACTTTTCCTCGCAGCTGCCCTCGGTTTGTCAATTTCCCTCAGAAAAGCAAGTTCCTACCGAGTGGAAGCACAGCGCCCTGAGAGCTGGAAGTGCTCCACTGGCCGACAGCACGGCTGCTGCCCTGCGAATCCTACGGGAAACATACATTAACGAGACAATCAAATGTTTACCTGGAACTTTTTGGAAGCTAACCTTTGAGGGTCAGGCACACTGTTGGGCACATTAAATGCACTAGGTGATTTAATTCTTAAATGAGTTATTAATATTCCCACTTACAGATGAGGAAATTGTCTCAACAAGACTAAGAAACTGCCCAAAGTCTCACTGGCCAGTATATGTCATGGCCAGGATCTGAAATTCAGGTTGGTTTTGACTTCAAAGTCATATTCCGAGTTTTGGGAAAGGAGACTGGGGCCAACAGAAGGCTTAATGGAAGATCCTTGAAAGGGTCTAACTGGACATGAAACAGGCAAGAGGAAAGAGTTCAGTGGGGTGGAAGGCCTAGCCTAACTGGCAGGGCAGGGTTGAGGACAGGGAAGAAGGAAAAAAAAGTCTATTTTGGGGGAGGACACTAATTATTTCAGATTACAGTATTCCTTTAAAATCAGGCAGAATTGAGGCAGGAGGCAATGTGGAGGAATGTAGACTCTTGAGTAGGTTACAAATATATGAAAACAACGTTTTAGGAAAGTTAGTCCAGCAAGAGAACAAACGCAGAACAGTCAGGAGCTGCCATGACAACAAAAGGCCTCATATGTTTGGACCCCAACTAGAAAGGCAGCTGCAGAAATGGGGATGAGAAATCTCAAAGTCACTACAAAAGACCCCAATATTTATTGCTGGATGTTAGGCCCGAGACAAAGGAAGAATAAGAGCAAAGAATTAAGAATGATTCTAAGCTTTCTCGCCGGCAAGTGAAGAATGCTGGTATCACTGACACAAACGGGATGATGAGAGGAGAGGTAACCTGACTGAGGGGCAGACACCGGGGTGGGCATGCTGAGATGGCGCACACAAAGGGAGACGCTCCTGCTCTTGCTGCCTGCAGCCAGAGAAGCCTCCCCAGGGTGACATCCTTTTACTGGTATCTGCAGTCATTCTGAACATGTCAACAACCTGACACTGGTACCACTTGTGTAAATGATGAAAAACAACTTCTGCAGACTTATGATGGTTCCCTGCTCAGCTGTCATAAAGTGCTGAGACCTATTTTCAAAGATACCACATGGAATTAGTCTCATTGTTTAGAGTCACACTACATATGTCTTACTATGATTCTTCACCCTTTGTTAAAACTCCCTATGTCTATTTGTCATCCCCCCAAAAAGGATTTTCTTTAGGTGAGACTGGTCACTGAGGTAAGAGGCTACTTGGTTTACCTCCTCCTACCCTCGATTTCCAGCTCAGTTCCTTTGAAAAACAAACATCAACTTTCCCCTCATTTTCTCTGCTCTCAAAAGCCTCAGTCTCATCCGTTCATTTCCTGATTTTGACTCACTAACATTATTTCCCATTTTCTGTCCTCAAAGAATACCTGGCTTAACTTTAATATTCACCCATGTATTTCGTCTCCTTACTCTAATCCAAGAAGAGAGGGAGAGACCAGGTCTTCAGCCTGCAGGATGACCCAGAATCTACCTCCTCAAGTTTCCAAACCTCTTTTCAGAGGACTGTACAGCCCCATGCACCTGGGATAATCCCAGAGGCCCTACACTAAGCAAAGCACAGCAGTGAGCTCGAAGTTCCAGCGGCCCCGTGGGTCCCCATGCATCAAGCACAGTGGCCAGTCCTTGTTTTCAGAACTCAGAGAGGACTTGCTATCTTACTGCATTTTTAAAGGATGGTATGTATAAAAACACAAAATACACAGAACCCAAGAATGGACTAACAGTTACCAAAGGGAAAGGGACTGGGGAGGATGGGTGGGGAGGGAGGGATAAGGGGGAAAAAGGGGCATTACGATTAGCAGACGTAATGTTGGGGGGGCACGGGGAGGGCTGTACAACTCAGAGAAGACAAGTAGTGATTCTATAGCATCTCACTATGCTGATGGACAGTGACTGTAATGGGGTTGGTGGGGGGGACCTGATGAAGTGGAGAGTTTAGTAACCATAATGTTGCACATGTAACTGTAGATTAATGATAGCAAAATAAAAAATTTTTTAAATTTTAAAAATTAAAAATTATCTGGTATCTCCAGGTTGTAAGATTGTGGGTAGTACTAAAATTTGCCTATATTGTTTGAGCCTATCCTCTTAGAAGGAATCTAAAGGAAATTTAGTCATTTTGTTTGAATGCAAGTCCTGGCAGAGGCTGACAATTCCTTGTACACCTTTCCTTAGATTTATATCCACATTTAATTTTGATCTCTTTTGTACACTTAAACTTTAGATCTGATATAGTTGTGATCCACCCAGTTGTCATAACTGAACACTAAGGAAAAGCTCAATCTGTAAAATAATAGAATATTAGAGTTGGGTAGGACTTTAGTCCAAACTGCCTCCAAATTTAAAAATCTCTTTTCCAAAAATCTCCCACCTACCTGGTTATCATCCATTCTCTACTTGGCTTGTTTTTGGAGTACCTATTACTTTCATGTATTTATGTATTTATTTTTTATTGAGATAATACCCACATAATATAAAACTAGCCATTTTAAGGTATACAATTTGAAGTGTGCAATTCAGTAACATTTAGTACATTCACAGTGTTGTTCTCTGTCTAGGTCCAAAAATTGTTATCACTCCTAAAGGAGACCCTGCACCCACTGAGAAGTTGTTCCCAATTCCCTTCTGCCCCTAGCCTCTGGCAACCACTATCTACTTTCTGTCTCTACGTATTGACCTGTTCTGGATATTTCATATAAATGGAATCATTCAAAAAAACAAAAAAACAAAAAAACACAAAATACCGGGAAAGAAGCAGGATAAGCATTTTACTTTAATTCCAAGTAAAAGAGAGCCTATTTTTAGTACAATATATTTAGTGCAATGTTACTTATAATTTGTGTAAACAGAATTCCAAAAATTTTATTTTGAATCTCCACTAATTAAGGAGAAAAAAATGCTAAGAAAGGATCTTCAGTTTCAAAATATTCCCTTTGGAGCAGTAATAAAATCAGCTTTGTTTAACTAAAAATACCATTTCAAGTAAGGATCTACACAAGGAAAACAAAGTACCTGTGAGTTTGATTTTGGACAGTCGAGCCAAAATTCCTGGCAAATCGTCCACATGTAGTTTCATCTCTTTCCACTGCTTTTCATCTTTTGTCTCTTTTCTGACATCTGCTGAGCCTTCAATGACTGAGGCAGATTCTAGTTCTATCAGTTCCTTTTCATTTCGGTTTCTGGACACAGAGAGGGTAGTGGGTGAAAGGGGTCTTATCTCATATACTTCCGCTTTGGCCTGACCCAAAGATGTTTTTTCAAGGAAAGGAGATGCCACTGGCTCTGGCTTCGGCTTTACTTGCTGGTTGAGGCTTCTGTTCAGTTGTGTGACATACTAAATAGAAAAAGGACATGTTACTATAAAACAAAGGCCCAAATGTTCTGACATGGTTGTCTAGTAACACCTTCCACCAGTCCAACTTCTACAGTGCTTCAAAGATTTTCTTGCACCTTTATAAATATGTGCTGAATTAACTAATTAGAATTATTAGAATACTTAGAATGTCTGTTATATAGAAATCACTCTACTGGGAGATATGGAGAAGAGAGTTCATGCCTCGGCAATGGCTATCAAGTTCTGTGGTTTAGAAAATCGTAGGAATTTAAGTTCCTTGAAAGAAAGATAAATTTATTTCTTATTCACCTCCTCCAGAATTTTCCCCAGTGTAGTTTCACATTCCAAATACAATGAAAAAAATTTCTGCAATCAAGAGCCCAAGTCAGCCTGTTGCCCTTCCATGCTTCTAGGCAACAGTCCAGAAAGTGGGTCCATGGTACAGCATAATCCAGCGCTAAGTGACATTACAGTGCTGTTTCCATGGAAAGAAGGTGCGTTTGAGTTGGACAGCCTCTACTGTTTACCAGCATAAAGTAATAACTACTATTAATATTTGTGAGGCACTTTATAGTTCATATAATATAATCTCATTTAAGTTTCTCAACAGCT